>CM054155.1:41148535-41191035 GCA_028751875.1 Rapana venosa | reverse complement strand
CCCGTTCAAGGGGAGATTTTCCCCTTGGAGTTAACATCAGTGCAGACTCCACTCTCCCAAAAAGTCTTTCGGATGAGACTAGAAACCGAGGCCCCGTGTGCGCGAACGCACGCAGAACATCTTGCGCACACGTTAAATCCTGTTCCGCTTTTCGTAAGAGTAGGCCATCCTGTGCCGGTGGGAACGGATGCCAAAATTTACAAAACCGCGTACACACGGGGACTGAATGTAAAAAAAAGCACACGGGTGCTTATTCCATCATCCTCGATATAAAAGAATAAAATAAAATAAAAATGAATTTTAAAAACCCGCATTGACATATGGATCGCGTTTAGACACCATCCCCGAAAACAGAATGCCGCTACCTTCAGGGTGGGTTAAAAGTGGTTGCGTGCACACACACAAAAATCTCACCATTTGGCGAACCTGGGAGCTGCAGCCGAGGAAAGAAAGAAAGAAAAAAATAAAGAAAAAACAAACCCGAACACAATAAAAAAGGGGGAAAAACAACAAACTTGGAAGCAAAACAAACTAACACCAAAGAATGAGGTCCAGGGAGCATGTTCATCAAATCTTTAAGAGGTTTTAGCTAGCAGCAAGCCTGCCTGCCGTCTGTCTGTCTTCTCTCTCTGTGTCTCTGTGTCTCTCTCTCTGTCTCTGTCTCTCTTTCTGTCTCTCACTCTCTCTCACACATACTCTTTCTCTCTCGTGCACTCTCTCTCTCTCACTCTCTCTTCATCTCTCCCTGTCTGTCTCTCCCCCCCTCTCTACCTCTCTTTCCCTCCCTATATTCTCCTTCTTCTCTCTCTCTCTCTCTCTCTCTCTCTCTCTCTCTCTCTCTCTCTCTTCTCTTCCTCTCCCCGTCTCCTTCTCTCTTCCTCCCTCTGTCTCTCTCTCTGTCTGTCTCTCTGCCTCTGTGTTTCTCTCTGTCTTTTTACCTCCCTCTCTCCACCCATCTCTCTCCCTCCTCTCTCTCTCTCTCTTCTCTCTCTCTCTCTCTCTCTCTCTCTCTCCTGTTGCTCTTTCTCTTGTCTTTCTCTCTGTTTCTCTCTCTATCTCTGTCTCTCGTTGTTTTTTTTAATAGCCGCTCCTTCTTTCGTCCTTTTTTGATACGCTCGCTACCCGAAGGCTCAGAGATCAAAGGGTGCAGCAGCGAATTGTTTGTTTTTGGTGTGTGTGTGTGTTATGTGAATGTTGTGTGAGTGTGTGTGTATGTGGTGTTGTGTGTGTGTTATGCGAATGTTGTGTGTGTGTGTGTGTGTGTGTGTGTGTGTTATGTGAATGTTGTGTGAGTGTGTGTGTGTGTGTGTGTGTGTGTGTGTGTTATGTGAATGTTGTGTGAGTGTGTGTGTGTGTGTGTGTGTGTGTGTGTGTGTTATGTGAATGTTGTGTGAGTGTGTGTGTGTGTGTGTGATGTGAATGTTGTGTGAGTGTTTGTGTGTGTGTGTGTGAGTGTGTGTGTGTGTGTTATGTGAATGTTGTGTGAGTGTGTGTGTGTGTGTGTGTGTGTGTGTGTGTGTGTGTGTTATGTAAATGTTGTGTGAGTGTGTGTGTGTGTGTGATGTGAATGTTGTGTGAGTGTGTGTGTGTGTGTGTGAGTGTGTGTGTGTGTGTGTATGTGAATGTTGTGTGAGTGTGTGTGTGTGTTGTGTGTGTGTGTGAATGTTGTGTGTGTGTTGTGTGTGTGAATGTTGTGTGAGTGTGTTTGTGTGTGTGTGTGTGTGTGTGTGTTATGTGAATGTTGTGTGAGTGTGTGTGTGAGTGTGTGTGTGAGTGTGCGTATATGCGTCTATGCGGTGTGTGTGTGTGTGTGTGTGTGTGTGTGTGTTTGTATGTTGTGTATGTGTGTGAGTAGCGTGCGCGCGCGCTGTGTGTGAGTACGCGTGCGCGCGCGCGCGTGTGTGTGTTTATGCGCGTGTGTGTGTATGCGTCTATACGTGTGTGTGTGTTTTGTGTGTGTGTGTTTATGTGTGTGTATGTGTGTGTGTGTTTGTATGTGTGTGAGTGGTTTTGTATGTGTGTGTATGCGTGTGTCAATACGCGTGCGCGCGCGCGTGTGTGTGTTTGTGTGTGTGTGCGTCTATGCGGTGGTGTGGTGTGTGTGTTGTGTTTGTATGTGTGTGTATGCGTGTGTGAATACGCGTGCGCGCACGCGTGTGTGTTTGTTTGTGTGTATGTGTGTGTGTGTGCGTCTATGCGTGTGTGCGGGCGTGTGTGTCTGTGTGTGTCTGTGTGTTTATGTGTGTGTGTGTGTGTGTGTGTGTGTCTTACAACTAGACAGTCAGACAGACAGACAGACTGACCCAAGATAAAGGAATGCATATCATCGGAAACCACATCCGCATTTAAGGCAGCCAGTCCGTCAATAGCTTGAAGTGTGGCATACCGGCAAAGATAAAGCCCGCGACCCCTCAGATCGATATGATCAAGGTTTTCATCCGACATAAAGGATTCATTTGACCCTCCTCCCTCCCTCCCACCCTCTCTCTCTCTCTCTCTCTCTCTCTCTCTCTCTCTCTCTCTCTCTCTCTCTCTCTCTCTCTCTCTCTCTCTCTCTCCTCTTTTCTCCTTCTTCTTCTTCTTATCATGATTATTATTATTATTATTAGCTGTGATTATTATGAAGGATAGTCCTATCATGGCAAGGGCTGGGTAAAAATAAAGTATGTCAATACTTATCTGTAACCCTTGGGAATAAAGGTATATTATTATATATATATATATATATATATATATATATATATATATATATATATATATTATATATATATAAAAATTATGTGTGTGTTATGTTGTATGTTTTATTATGTATGTATGTATATGTATGTATGTATGTATGTATGTATGTATGTATATATCCATGCCGATTACCTGATGGATGATCTTTAGTGGTTTGATTCCATCTTCTTCACCTGCTTGTCTGTTAGTTTTGTTCCTTTGTCCGTCTGTCAGTTTGCCTGCTTGCTCGTTTATGTATTTGTCGTGTCTGTGAGTATGCGTGTATGCGTGTGTTCGTGCGTGCGTGTGTGCGTGTATTATCCATTCTAAACATATATCTTTTTAGTATTGATAAACACATTATAAACCAGCAACAACACCAATTGAAAGCAAAATTCAAAAGATCCACACAACAAAAAAGCACACACAAAAAATATTATTATATCAACACAAGCATCAGGACAAAAAAAATAAAGAAAACGAACTTTAAATGAATAAAGAAGCGACCAAAGGCTAATTTTCTCTTAGACTAGACACTCACTGAAATCTCTGTGTGTGTCTGTGTTGGACTTCCAAGTTCAAACAGTCCGTAAAAGCAAACGAACACCCACCCCGGCCCTGCGTGTCCCTCAGAACATGTTCTGTTTGTCTTTGCCCTGTGAAAAATGCTGCTGTTTACTTGATCAATAGGAAAGAGAGAGACAAAGAGAGACAGACAGAGACAGAGACATACAGAGACAGACAGAGAGACAGACAGCTTAAGAGAGACAGACAGACGACAGACAGACAGACAGACAGAGAGACGAGAGAGAGATAGACAGACAGACATACAGAGATGTATTATATTTATTTATTTATTCTTTCATATCGAGGATAATTGAATAAGCACCCATGTGCTTGTTTTCATCCAGTCCCCGTGTGTATGCAGTTTTGTCAATTTTGTCATCCGTTCCCACTGGCACACAATGGTCTACTCTTCCGAAAAGCGGAACGGGTTTTAACGTGTGCGCAAGATGTTCTGCGTGCGTTCGCACACGGGACCTCGGTTTATAGTCTCATCCGAAGGACTTTTGGGGGTAGTGGAGTCGGCGCTGATGTTAACTCAGAGGAAAAATCCTCTTGAACGAGAATTAAACCCGGGTCAGCAGATCACGAATACATCACTCTGACCACCAGGGGAGGGAGGGATGGAGGGGTGAGAGAGAGAGAGAGAGAGAGAGAGAGAGAGAGAGAGAGAGAGAGAGAGAGAGAGAGAGAGAGAGAGAGATAAAGAGAGAGATCAATGCACTGTATCATGTTCTATTGTAAGACATTACTCTGCATCGCACTGTATTACAAAATTCCAACCCCTACAGATTTCTCCGCGTGAAATTGGGAACTTCCCTCCTCTCCCGCCACGAGGATAGCATAATCTAGCCACATGTGCAGCGCCACACAATGTCTCTTCCCCCATCTGCCAACGCATATACATATCACACATAACACTCAAAACAGACCGAATGTGAAAAACATGTCGGATTTTCCACACCGCCAAACAGAACAGGCTGAACTCCGGTGACTTATCTTTCCTTTCTCTCCCACAATTCCTCTCCACTTCCTGTCCAGAGCCTCGCTTTGAGCCCTGCTCTCTGTGGAGGGAAGCGATAACATCGATGACCTCTGGAGGCAAGGGGCATAGGTAAAGGGAGAGAACTTGTGGCTAATCGACAGTTTCCATGCCTTTTCCTATCGATTTGGGATACATATCAGTCGCCACACCGGAAGTGTTAGAGACTAGCCGCATGCGTGCGGTGTGTGTGAGCGTGCGTGCGTGCGCGCGCGCGTGTGTGTGTGTGTGTGTGTGTGTTGTGCGTGTGTGGTTCGTTTTAAAAAAATCATTCTTTTATTTCGAGGATTTATTTATTTATTTATATATTTTATTCCTTTATTTCGAGGACAATGGAATAAGCACTCGTGTGTTTTCTATCATTCAGTCCCCGTGTGTATGCAGTTTTGTCAATTTTGTTATCCGTTCCCACCGGCACACTATGGCCTACTCTTCCGAATAACAGAACGGGTTTTAACGTGTGCGCAAGATGTTCTGCGTGCGTTCGCACACGGGACCTCGGTTTATAGTCTCATCCGAAAGACTTTTGGGGGCAGTGGAGTCGGCACTGAAGTTAACTCCAGAGGAAAAATCCTCTCAAACGAGAATCGAACCCGAGTCAGCAGATCCTGAAAACATCACTGTAACCACCAGGCTATCCCGTCCCCCTTCTTCTGCTTGGGTGTGGGTGTGTGTGTGGAGGGGGGGGGTGAGGGTTGTGTACGTGTGCGTGTGTGCGTGTGTGTGTGCGCATGCGTGTGTGTACATGCATATGTGTTTGTGTATGTATGAGATAAACAGACTGACAGACAGACAGATAACCAAGATCAAGACATTGACAGTCTCATATTATTTGCCACTTTCAGATCAATCTACCAAGATTTCACAGTCACTAGTGTAACCTACCAAAATATTTGCCCAGGAAAAGGGGAAATGTTTAGGGGGTAACCAACAAAACAGAAAACACCTGTGACCAAAGCACGCACTTTTTAAAACGTTTTATCTGTTCTAAGTTAACCAAAGAAATATGGAATGTTAGTGTTTTGCTGGAATTTCGGTTAGTTTAAAAAGCATTTTAGTTTGTATTAAAATTTATAAATGTTTATTTAAAAAGTAAATAGTCAAGGAAGAAGGTGTAGGAATCTTGACTTTTTTTTCTGAGAGACTTTCTGTCAACTTGGAGACACCTGCCAATTCCCAGCTGATCCGGAGAGAGCTCTCCCCAGTTGACCACATAAAATCGAACTGAATGTCAAAGTCCTTCGGATGAGACTATAAACCGAGGCACCGTGTTCGAACGCATGCAGAACATCTTGCGCACACGTTAAATCCTGTTCCGCTTTTCGAAAGAGTAGGCCATTGTGTGCCGGTGGAAACAGATGACAAAATTTACAAAACTGCATACACACGGGAACTGGATGTAAAAAAGCACATGAGTGCTTGTTCCATTATCCTCGATATAAAAGAATAAATAAATAAATAATAAATACATAAAATACATAAAACATTTATGCAGAAATAGTAGTGGAAAAAAAACAAATGTATGTGACCACTTACAACTTCTCAATCATTTTTGAAAATGATTTTCAAGGATATTTTTTTAAAAATTAAAATGCTAGAAAACAACATCTTTCAATGACAGCATTTTAGGCATTTTTATGTAAGAAGCATGTCTTTGGTCTGACTTGACTCGAATTTCGGCTCCTGGATGAGCCTTTGTCAGAGGTACCGGCATTCCTGTGACCTTTTAAAGCTGCCATCAAAAGATGATGATAAAAGGAGAAAGAAAATATGCTTAAAATATATGTTACAAAAATAAATAGGAGAAAATAAACACCTAGTGAAATTGTGTGCCATATGTTTGGCACAAGGAGAAATAATTGGAAAAAATAGTTTGGAGAAATATTTTTTATGTATTTTACTCCTCAGTTTTGGAACAAATGAGTACAGATGTTTGGAAGGGTTGTGATAGGTTGTGTAACAACAAGGAAGTGTACTTAATTGCAAGTTGCTGAGTTATTTAGTTGTACAAAGACAGAACCTAGGGAAGAAATTATTGCTACCCATGGATGGGTAAATTGTGTGTGGGATTGACATGCATATAATGTTAAAGGGAATGAGTAACACTCTGGGAGTGAAGTTCCTTTGTCCAGCCACTAATGAACAATAATGTTGTTCATGTTGTCAAAGGGAAGATTGCGAGAATGGCTGAAGAAGCTATCATTAATTTAGGTATTGCGCTAGTGGGTGTTTTAGTCCACTTCATATTCCTATTGCTGTGTTATCTTTTATTTGTATGTTGGTAGAAATTGGAAGGTTTTTCACTGTAAAACATGTACTTTTATTGTGTAATACTTGCAAATGGTTCGTTTTTGGAATTGTGTGCAGAGAGCACGAAACGTCGCATTGCGACACAAACAACTGTTGTGACTGAGTTAGTTTGATTTGGGACATTGTCGATTGTTGTACTACCATTTAATAATTAAGATTTTTAACATCAATAGACCATGTCAACAGCCATGTCAAAATTCGTCCTTTTCTTTTGTAAGAAAGAATCCGAAACCAAAATCTCTTTATGTGAAAGGAAAGAGAGCCTGGGTTACCCTAGAATCATGTACAGCAGCATTAGTTCTGTACAGCAGAGACAGCTGTGTGCTGTAGGATTAAATGACGGTAATACACTAATCCACTAAGTGTTTAATTGTTGACACCTGCTAAATGCCTACAAGGATTAAGAAACTAACTCCTGCCAGGTCACCTTGTCAGCGGTTCAGCATTCTTCCTCCAGGTGTGTGTGTGTGTGTGTGTGTGTGTGTGTGTGTGTGGGTGTGGGGTGTGTGTGTGTTGTGGGATGTGGTTGGGTGGTGGTGGTGTGTGTGTGTGTGTGGGGGGGGGGGGGGGGGCTATGGTGTGGTGTGGTATGGTGTGTGTGTTTGTGTGTGTGGTGTGTGGTGTGGTGTGGTGTGTGTTTGTGTGTGTGCTTGTGTGTGTTGTGTTTGTGTGTGTGTGTGTGGCGTGGTCTGGTGTGTTGAAGTATGATGTGGTGGTGGTGGTGGTGGCGTGGCGGTGGTGGTGGTGGTGTGTGTGTGTGTGTGTGTGCGCGCGCGCGCATGTGTGTGTGTGCGTGTGTGTGTATGCGCCATCTTGTGTAAACCAGCACACGTGTGTGCTTATGTGTCTATGTGCATGAACGGCAGCACACACGTGCACATCTCTCTCTCTCTGTTTGAGTGGTGTGTGTATGTGTGTGCGTTCTTGCAATCACTTGAGTGTGTGCATGTGCGTGTACGTGTGTGTGTGTTCGCGCGCGCTCGTGCGTGCGTGCGCGTGCTTGTGTATGCGCGTGTTCTTGCATTCGCGCGGGCAAAAATACGCACACATGTACAGTCATGCCCCTGTCTTAAAGCCCATGAACTCCCCAAACCACAAACACCCAGTAAACAAGCGATGGACATAGTATTGCATTATACAATACTTATAATACATTCTCATTCTCAGCCTTTGTACCTCCGGTCCGATCACGAACACAATACAGCGTTGAAGTTACCACATGCAAACCTTCCATCGTTGTACTATCAGGAGAATTATATATACAGCATTAGACTGTGCAATGAAGTAAGGGTTCTGAGGGTGAGGTAAGGCTTGGACCCCTAACACTAAGCCCCTTTAAGAAGGGGCATGTTGACCAGTTTTGGGGGAAGAAGAAAAATAATAAAAGTACCATGCGGATTAGGTGTAATTGTACTTGACAGGAGATCTGTGACTTTGTGTGTATAGATGTGTGTGTGTAGTTGACGATGGGGGAGGGAGGGGTGTAGTGTGTGTGTTGTGTAAGTGTGTGTGTGTGTTGTGGTGTGTGTGTGTGTGTGTGGTGTGTGGTGTGTGTGTGTGTGTGTGTGTGTGGTGTGTGGTGTGTGTGTGTGTGTGTGTGTGTGTGTTCTTGTATTTAACGTCTGTTTACTATACGAGAGGGCGGGATAGCTCAGTCGTCAGACCACTCGCTTTCTCTACGCTAAAGTTAAGCAGCATCGAGCGTGGTTACCAAGTGGATGGGTGACTGTTTGTGCGCCTTGGCTACAGCATAGTCTCCCAGTTCACCCAGCTGTAAATAGGTACCTGCCTCTTTAGGGTCAGGGAAAGTAAAGCAACGAAGGAGACAAGATGGACGCCGCCCTCAATATGCTGGCCCTTAGAGAAGCTGAGGTCTTTGATACCTCGCTCCCTTACGACCACATAGGTTATGGGACACCTTTACTACAAGTGATATTAGACAGGGGGGGGGGGATAAATAGCAGAAATAATAGAAAACGATATGGAGAGAGAGCGAGTCACGTAACACAACAAAGGAAAACAATATAAAAGCACTTTGAAGAAACGCAAAATCTGGACTATGTACAAGACTCTAAAAAATAGCAAAAGTAATATTTTCATCCAACAGAACTACATCTAGATGTTCTTCAGAAGCATTTTTGTCTAACAAAGGTTTTGTGTAAGGAAACACAAAGTGCGTGTTGTGTTTGTTGTGTTTACGTTGTGTTGTATTTTGGTGTGGTGTGGTGGTAGTGTGTGTGTATGTGTGTGAGTGGTGGTATTGTGTGTGTGTGTGTGTGTGCGTGCACGTACGCACGCACGCACGAAACTGCAAAGAAAACCACAAGCAACAGTGAAAGATAAAAGACAGACAGAAGCCAGGAAGGTAGACAAACAGATGGAGAGAGATTGAGGAAGAGGTTGAGACAGAGAAACAAAACAAAGACATAAACCGCAGCTACTGGGAGACAGACAAACAAACAAACACGCAGAGATAAAAATACATTTATTGCATAGACCTACAGAGAGACAGAGAGAGACAGAGAGAGTAAGACAGACAGAGAGACAAAGCAATCAAAAAAAAGACAAATACAGACACACACAGAGACGGATTGATAGACAGACAGGTAGGCAATCAAGTTGTAAGCAGGCAGGGAGAGAGACAGACAGACAGACAGACTGACGAATACAGCCAGCCAGATGGATAAACAGGCAGATAGACTGACGGACAGACAGACGGACGGGTGGACGCACATACAGTCAGACAGACAAACAGCCACAAACAGATAGATGGACGGGCAGACAGACTGACGGATACATACAGACAGATAGACAGAGACAGACGGACAGACAGACAGGCAGGCAAAAAGACATAGTTACATATAAAGAGACAGACAGAAAAACACATAAAAGAGAGACAGACAGACAAACAAGCAAACAGAAGGAGACACACACACACACACACACACACACACAAACAGACAGGGCACACGGACTGACAGACGGAAAGACAAACATACAAACAAACAAACCAACAGACAAACAAAACACACACACACACACACACACACCACACAACACACACACACACACACACAAACAGACAAGGGCACACACACAAACAGACAGAAAAACAGACAATAAACCAACCAACCAACCAAACAGACAGTCAAACCAACAAACAAACAAACAAGACGAACAGACACATGAAGCGCACAAAGAGACGAGACAGTCAGTACCTACCTCAATCTGGGCTACCATGGAATCGGTCAGCAAGTGGTTGGCCTTCAGGCTGTAGGCCAGGGCTGGACTCCACACGATGTTCCTGGACAGCAGAGACCGCTGCACTTGCAGGATCTCCTTCTGTTTGGCGTTCATCTTCTCTTCTTGTTGTCGTTGCTGCTTTCGTTGATGTTGTTGCTGTGTCTAGTCCTTCCAGTTCACTCCTTCTTTATCACCTTAATGAAGGCACACACACACACCTTGCTGTGTCTTGTCTTTCCTGTCCTCTCCTTCTTTTATCACCTTAATGAAGATACAAGCTGTGTCTAGTCCACCTGTCCTCTCCTTCTTTTTCACCTTAATGAAGCCACACACCTTGTGTCTTGTCTTTCCTGTCCTTTCCTTCTTTTTCTCCTTGCCACACACCTTGTGTCTTGTCTTTCCTGTCCTTTCCTTCTTTATCACCTTAATGAAGGCACACACACCTTGCTGTGTCTAGGCCACCTGTCCTCTCTTTCTTCCTTTACTTTAATGAAGGCACACACCTTGTGTCTTGTCTTCCTGTCCTCTCATTCTTTTTCACCGTAATGAAGCCACACACCTTGTGTCTTGTCTTCCTGCTCTCTCCTTCTTCACCTTAATAAAGGCATACACACCTTGCCGCAGGTACTTATTTTCCTCCTCACTTTTGAGATGACGGTGTTACCGCTATCTCTGTACTATCCACTGCACAGGGATGGCGATGCAGAATGTAGTCTCTCAGGTCTTCAGACAAAAAAACTGAAGTAGAAAAATTATCTCGCTTATCTTGCTTGTGCTTCTCTTTCTACTCTTCTTTGGGTCAGGGCACAACTTTTCTCTGCGGTCTAATTGCTAAGTGTTCTTCTCTCAGCTGTTACAGAACTGGATGAAACACGTGTTGGTTTAAGGTTTATACAATAGCTCTATGATTGACCAGAGAGAGAGAGAGAGAGAGAGAGAGAGAGAGAGAACAATCACTTTCTTTTCTTCTTGTCTCTATTCCTTGAAGTACACTTTACAGGCTTTTTCCCCCTCTTGTAAATGAGAATTTTTAGCGTCTCCTGTATGTAAGCTATAACGTGAATTAATCATGAACAGTCTTAAGGTCCCACAAAAACTTACTTACACGATGAGGCAAGAGGGGCCCGAAATCAACGGCTGTGTCAAAATCAATCGTAGTCTTTCGTTGACTGACATTCTAAACGGTAGTGTTCTGTTATTTTTGGAGAAGGCCTACCTATTGACGCGCAATTTTGTTGATTGATATTCTAAAATGTTATGTTTTGATATTTTCTGAGAAGTACGTACTCATATGCAATTTTGTTGACTGATATTCTAAAATGTAATGTGCTGATAATTATTTTCTGAAAAGTACTTATTAATACGCAATGTTGCAGTTTTCTGGAAGTGGCAAATACTAGATTTTTTTAATATAGTTTTTTTTCTTATTTTAGCAAATACTAGATAGTCAATATATGGATTGTGGTTATATTAGTTTAATGAACAGCACCAGAAAAACTTGCTCAGGGAGCCTGAAAGTATTTCGATGGTATTTCTGGCACGTTAAGCGAGAACATAATGCAATACTGAGATATGTGATGTTGGTGATGTTAATAACTGCATTACATGGCGTGTGTTAAATTCTAGACCGTGTTTAAATGACAGAATTTGTCAAACTGTTGGACTTTCTTATCTGTTTATAAGGTTCAGCACTGTTTGCCATGAATTCGGTAGTTGCACCAACATAATCATTCTCAGGAGTTTCTGAGGAAAAAATCCATCAAAAACCTCACTACACCATTAGAAGGACAATTATAATGGTGTACAGTGACACAGCGTCAGTCTTTTACCTGGGGCGATTGGGGATTGACCTTACAACTCCATGAGCTTTGAGCCAAATCTTTAACCTGTCGATATGTTATATGGAGACAATCAATATTTGTCCGTGCGGCATACACTGGGGTCCTACCCACAAATCTCAGATATTTGTGTTTGATTTTATTCCTGGTGATTTTTCTTTTTGGGTGTAAAAGCCGAACAGTCTTCAGTGTAGGTTAGAACATTTTTTGTTAAATATTCTAAAATAAATACACACACTCAAGAAGGCTGGTTTTGTTGTTGTTGTAATAGTTCAATTTAACGTCTATCCATACTTGGTGATAATAGATTTAAGACACAACCAAAAACAAACAAACGAAATTCCTACGATAAAATATTTGCAGAACACTTGGAAATAATCCTAGCAACATCAATAATTATTCGTTTTCGAGAAACCATATTAGCTGGATCCCTTTGAATTTCAATGTCAGATTCTTTGTAAGTTGCATTTAAAACTGGATATTGAAAAAGGATATGTTCACAGGCCTGTTTTTATATAGAAATATGTTTTTAAATTTTTTAAATTATTTTATTTCTAAGATAATGGAATAATAATAATAATAATAATAATAATAATAATAATAATAATAATAATAATAATGTATGGAATTTATATAGCGCTGAATCTTGTAAAGCAACAAATCAAAGCGCTCAGATTTTATTTCATACCACTTTAAGTCATGGCAGATTTCTCTCCGTGAAATTCGGGCTGCACTCCCCGGGGAGAGCGGGAGAACGCGTCGCCACTTAGCGCTGCGCCACCCTTTCACCCTTTTTTTTTTCTGCAGCTGTATTTGTTTCCCTATCAGAGTGGCTTTTTTCTAAGAATTTTGCCAGGGACAACTCTCTTGTTGCCGTGGGTTTTTTTACGTGCGCTAAATAATTACGTGTAACACACGGGACCTCGGTTTATCGTCTCATCCGAAAGACTAGCGCCCAGACCACCACTCATGGTCTAATGGATGGGGGGAAAATTTCCGGTCCAAACGGGGTACGAACCGCCGCACACTTCAGACCCGGACTTTTCGCTTTCTAGACAGGCGCGTTACCTCTAGACCACCGATCCACCACTTAAGCGGGTTTTTTCATCCATCCCCGTATGTTTGCAGTTTTGTCAATTTTGTCGTCCGTTCCCACCGGCACACAATGGTTTTGTCAAGGCAATTATTGTGCTCTATATACTAGTACCACTGAGGGATTTTTTTTTAACCAGATGATCAGAGTTTTCAACAGATTGTAAGGTTATGAAGAATTTGTTTCCCAAAATGACGTAAGCAGTTTCTAAGCATTAGGTTTTGTTTATCGGCGAAACCACAACAAAATAAGAGAAAACTCATTTCAAACATTGGATTGCCATTTCAGTTAATTTCCCAGTTGCAGTACTGAAGTCATTTGTCTGCCGCATATTCTTATTGAAAACAAGACAATCACTCAACTCAGTTAAGCAATATAACGCGACAGAGAATAGGTTAAACTGTTTGACACATTCTGTGCAAGAGATCTCTCACCGTTTCTCAAGTTTCTTCCCTGTACTGGCTAATAACTGGTTAACAATGCCAAGGAACTGCTACACACCAGTACTAGTAGTAGAAGGATTGGCAGTTGAGACTTGGCAGTTGTTGAGCTTTTTGGTTTGGTTTGGCTGCTTTTTTTTGCAGGTGTGGGGGTGGGGGTGGATCTTGAATTGGAACATACCTTGCCTTTTTAAAACATTTGGGGTTTTTTCTTCAAAATAGTTCTTGTCTTATTGTCTACGAATGGAACACAGCTTATCCTCAGATCGTTTCTATTCTTGCCTTCAAAATGTTTCTTTTCTTCTCTTTCATTTTTCTGGTCTTCGAAATAGGGTTTCGGGGTTTTTAAAAACAAATTTGTATACTTCAAACAAGTTTTTATATTATTTTTTGAAGAAATTTTTTCAGGAATGTTCTTTTCTTTCAAGTGTCATTGTTCTTATCTTTGAAATGGTTCTTGTCTTGTCTTGTCTTCAAAATACTTCTTGCGTTCAAAATAGATCGGTTATGTCCATCTATCATTGTTCTTTTCATGTTTTCAAGATCCACCTCTTGTCTTAGAGACAGCTTTCTTGACATCAAAATGATTTCTTTCTTGTCTTGGATTATCTTTTTTCTTTCTCCAGAGTCCACAACTCTCTTTCTCACATTCCTTCTTTTCTATCCCTCTCTAAAAACTTAGGCCTCAACGACAATCCTGTGTGTTAAGTCCTTGAATGGTGTTTTTCTTTCTCCTAAGTCAGAGACAATGCATTTTTCTTTCTCTCACAATTCTTTCTGTCTGCCCTTCTCTATAACCTCAACGACAGTCCAATGTATTACGGCGCTGAATGATGTTTTTGCTTTCTCCCAAGTTGGAGACGACTTACTCTCTTTCTCACGCATTCTTTCTGTCTGTCTTTGTTTAAACCTAGGCCTCGGTGACAGTCCAGGGTGTATTATGGCCGCAAAGGTTTTTTCTCCCCCCTTGTCACTGATCTGTTGAGAAAACATCTTGGCCAGCTGGCCGCACTCCACTGTTGGGTGTTTGCCAGAAAGGGGGGGGGGAGGGAGGGAGGGAGGGGCTGAGGTAATCATGAGGTGCCCACTCTGCCAGGCCTATTGTGTTCTCCACAAACTCATTGTTTCTCTTTTTGCTGCCCTGAATAAACATTCCCAACACAGTTGCTAGGGAGGGGTGGCTAGTTTGGGGATCGTTTTTAAACAGGCTGGCAACAAGAGAGTTGTCCCTGGCAAAATTCTTAGAAAAAAGCCACTCTGATAGGGAAAGAAATACAGTTGCAGACCAAAAAAAAAAAAAAAAGAAAAAAAAAGGGGTGGCGCTGCTCTTGGGGCGACGTGCTCTCCCCGGGGAGAGCAGCCCGAATTTCACGAAGAGAAATCTCGTGACTTAAAGTGGTATAAATAAATAAATAAATATTGGTTTGGGGTTTTGTGTGTGGTTCGGAGTCATCCTCCCCCACCCCTCTCCCACCCACCAACCTCCCCGTTTCATCAGTGGTGAGATTTTTGCGTATAGGACAGTCCTTCCTCCCGCATCCCCCTCCTCTCACCATTTAGGTAGCCGCTTCCGACTTCGGGGATAGTGTCTAAACACGACGCCTGTGTGTATGCGGGTAGTGTTTTTTTTTTTATAATGTTGTCATTTGTCCTTACCATCACGAAATAGCCTACTCTTTCAAAAGGTGGAGCGGGATTTTAACATGTGCGCAAGATGATCTACGCGCATTCGCAGACGGGGGCGTTGGTTTTAAGTCTCATCTGAAGTGACTTTGACATTTAGTTTGATTTTCACGTCAAACTGGGAAGAAAGGGCAAGGCTGGGAATCGAACCCAGAACATCGAAGTTCGTTTAAATTTGATTTCATTCTTGAGCGGGATGTATATGTTTGTCGATGTTTCTAAGTTGGCTGGAAACTTTTGGCTTTTGGTTTTAGTTCTGTTTCGTTTCGTTTCACTTATTCATTTAGTTGAAAACATGATCACATTCATAAAGAGCGAAATGGTGACTATCTGCTTGTCTAATATTTTATGACACTATTGTGTAGCGTGTCAGATTGTTTTCAAAGTGTCACAAAAAACATTGTAACTTTTTTTCTTTCTTTCTTTCTTTTTTTTCTTTCCTTTTCTTTTTTGTTCCTTTCTCTTTTTTCCCCTTCCTTTCCCTCCCTCCTTCCTTAATTGTACTGTTTTTTGTTTCTTTGTTTAATTGCTTACTTTAGATCGGGGGCGCCTCTTTTGTTCGTAAACTTTTAAGACTTTATTCCTTTTTTTACCTTTTCCAGTTCTCTTTGTTCGTTTTCTTTCATTATTTTGCAAAAGATTTCAGTGTTTTCTCTGCGAATAGCAAGCTTTGTTTTCAGCGACAATCGTTGCACATGGCTGTATCAAGCTTTAAAGGTTTTTACATGGAGAGTGTGAACGCTAAGTTTGTGAGAGAAAAAAATCCTAATACGTTATATGGTTCATGTTCTCTGTCTTATGTCATTTTCATATATATTTATTCTTCTATCTATATATATATAGAGAGTAAATAAGATGAAGATAGAAACGAGAGGAGAGAGAGTGGGGGGGGTGTGCGCGCGCGTGTGTATGTGTGTGTGTACGGCGCGCGCGCGCGCCCGGGCACTCCTTTGTCACCCGACTCACAACAATAATTCACATGGGGACTGTTATCTTAGTGTTGTTAGAGCAGCAGCAAACCAAACAATGGAGGACAATAAATCCGCAACCGCAATAATTTCTCTCTCTGCTGCACCTCGTCTTCTATCTGAGCTAACAGACACTAAGATAAGAAAGACTGGGTGAGCGCTTTTCGCTGCAAAAAATATTGTCTTTGTTATGTTTGAATTTATGATTCTGTATTGGGGTTTTTCTACTCTGGAGGGGGTAGGTGGTATGAGTTCCACCAGGACTGCCTGAAAAATTTCACCCCATTAACTTCTCAAGAAGTTAAATGAGAAGTCAGAATTTTGCTTGGAAAGTTTGGTTATTGTTTTTGTTTTTTTAAATTTTAAGTTAGCTGCCTGAAAAGACAGCACCATCTTTTTTTTCTTCTTTTTTTTTTTTTGCAGTTGAAAAACCTCAGTTTTAAAGTTTCCATTCAGAAAGAAAGAATGCCAAATGTTCCACGTAATGTACGAATTTGTGCCAAATGTACTACAAAACTGAGTTGAATGATGAGTTTCATTATGTTTTAAAATGTCTGCATTTCTGTGAAAGTAGCTCTTCAAGTTATTGCCAAAGGTATGTCATAAAAAGCCTAACGTGATAAAAAAAAAACAACCTTATTTAACATTAAAAACAAACATACTTTTTTCCAAAAACTTATTAAGTTTTGAAGTTCTACCAAAATTATGTGTAATCTTGTAAGTTACGTGTAGAATTGCTAATTGTTCATTAGTGAATGTGCAGTGCGTGTTCGTTCAAGCATGCGAATGAGGTCTGCACGTCATTTTAATGCATATTTTCATGTAACCCAGTGTGTGTGTGTGTGTGTGTGTGTGTGTGTGTGTGTGTGTGTGTGTGAGACACACAGAGAGGCTGTGTGGGATTGTAAGCAATGTAGCATGTGTCCTAGACGCCAGTCCATGACTTGGAAAACAGTATTGTACTGTGTGTCAGGACCAGCTGTCGACATAGTGGCTATGTATTTCAACAAGGAAAGAAAGACTTTGGATGAGAAAGGGGAAATCTTTCCTGGCTCTGTGACTTGAATTTTTCTAAGTCCCAAAATTCAAAAGCTGATTTCAGTTCATTGCTTTCAGAGAGAGCCAAAAAATAATTATTATTGCGACCGCTCGCCACGAAGTCAGCTCACCGAATTCCGTGTGTGTGTGTGTGTGTGTGTGTGTGTGTGTGTGTTGTGGGGTGTTGAGTAAATAGAGTCTTGTCATTCTTGCTCAAATATTCTCAATAATAAACGGCGTTTGTATAGTTCATTATATAAAAACAAAAACAAAGTATCACACATAAGATGAAAATCAAAGCAATGATATATAAGACTACCAGTTATCTCTTGAAATACGGCTGCACACAATATTTTAAGTTCACAGGGGGAAAAGAGTAAATAATATTTTTTTTAATTTAAAAGGGTTTTAAAATATTGCTAACTTAGAATCATTTAAATTCTTTTAACAAATTCGACAACACAATATTTTAAGTTCACAGGGGGGCAAATAGTAAGTAATAAAAAAAAATTTTAATGGATTTTAAAACATGACTAAATTAGATTAATTTCAAATCTTCTTTTTAAAAATCCGACCACAACCTAGTTTCAATAACAAGGTTTTACTTACTTCGTCACGCGTGTGTAGTAGTAGTAGTCAAACAGTCCATTCTTAAAATCCGACACTATTATTAGTCACAACAACCAGCAGAAACAGAAGCACAGAGACTCGGAACTAACAACAGACACAGAGACTTGGAACTAACAACAGAAACAGAGACTTGGAACTAACAACAGTCACAGAGACGTGCAATGAACACGGTCTCTTCTTCCCCCCTGCCCACTGCACAGCTGGCTGGGCTAGCTCTGCTGAAGGAAGGCTAAACAAGACAGACACGGGCTAGTTAGGCCTATAGTTAGTCCCCGGCCTGACTGACTGACTGACTGACTGTGCACGGCACGGCAAGGCACAGCACCTCTCTCTCTCTCTCTCTCTCTCTCTCTCTCTCTCTGTCTGCCCTCACTGTCGCCAATGCTACCCGGCCAAGTTTAGCTAGCTAGCTGGCCCAACGATCCTGGGGGCCCCGAGTACGTTGAACCTGCAATGTCCGATAGTGCCAACAGCCCACTAGTGCTACCCCTCCCACTGTCCCTTCCTCCCTCCCTTTGTCCACACACACACTCACACACATGCACGCACGCACGCACGCGCGCACACGCACGCACGCACGCACGCACAAACGTGCACGCACACACGCACACACACACACTCATACCTACATACTACACGTACTGCCTAATCCTGTCACTGCTAAGCTGCGTGGCTGGAACCGACAACTTCTGTCAATCATAAACTCACGTCACACCACTCCCTCCCTTCTCTCCCAGCCTTCAGACCCCCCCCCCCCCCCCCCCTTCCAATTCTCCTCCTTCTCCCCCCCCCCCCCCACACTCCCCCTTTCCTTCGATCATAACCACTCCACCTGCTATAAGACAGACTAGTGTGTATATCAACCTACAATGCTCACACGAACAATCACAACTGTACCGCAAGAGCGACAAATCTATCTTCATGAACGTACGCTCACATTAATTTTTTGGTTCTGCCTTCTCTCCAGTTAGGGTGGAATCGCTGAGTATAATTGTCTATCTACCTATGTAATTATCTATCTACCTAGGTAATTATATATCGACCTATGTAATCATCTATCTACCTATGTAATCATCGAGGCACTGGCTGGTAAACATGAACCATTGCTAGATACAGTCAAACGGAGGAAACTGAAATGGTTTGGCCACACAACAAGGCATAACAGCCTGTCAAAGACAGTCCTGCAGGGAATGGTGGAAGGAGCAAGGAGGCAGGGACGACCACGCAAAAGCTGGATATCCAACATCAAGGAGTGGACCGGCCTCACTGTACCAAACCACCTGAAAGCAGCCCATGACAGAACCATTTGGCGGTCCACTTGCAGCGTCCGTGCGGGTACCCCAACGGTCGTCCCGACCAAGGGATGAGTGAGTGAGTGAGTGAATCATCTATCTACGTATATCAATGTACACGTAAGAATCCGCAATGACATGGTCCGGGTGGGGACAATTAGCAGCAGGCATAGTCTCTCCAGTAAGGGTACTCTCTCTGCAAGGTGGCGGATTTGGCAGTCGTTAGTCTATACTATTCTGTCACTTCATTCATATCATCATTCCCAACTCCAGCCTATTACATTTATCGCTAAAACCTGACCACGCTGACACAAGCAGTACCGGGCAACAACGAAGAGATTTGTTGTGAAGCAATCAATAGCCGGTGTAAAATTGCTAGTTGGTTCTCCCCTTTTCCCCTTGCCTTTTGTTTGTCTTCTACAGCATAGAAGACAATGAACGAATTCAAAGATCGTTACAAGGGAGAGGTACGAATCTCGTCACGCTGAAGCTGTGCATGTTCATTTTTTTTACTGAGCAGGGATGTTTAAAAAAAATTCATTTCAGAGTTTACGCGTTCTGTCAACTCGGGCACCAGGTTCAACTTGTTCCAGAAACACAGTCTGAAAATGTCAGTGCAGGGCAGTGCCCCAACGACTCCCCAAGCAAGTTACGGCAGAAGCTAAGTGCACTTACAAGACTTGCTGGATCGGTGGTCTAGAAGTAACGCGCCTGCCTAGACAGCAAAAAGTTCGGGTCGGAAGTGTGCGCTGGTTCGAATCCCGTTTGGACCTGAATTTTTTCCCTCAATCATTAGAGTGGTCTTGGTGCTAGTCTTTCGGATGTGAAGATAAACCGAGGTCCCGTGTGTTACACATAATTATTTAGCGCACGTAAAAGAACCCACGTCAACAAGAGAGTTGTCCCTGGCAAAATTCTGTAGAAAAAAAAGCCACTCTGATAGGGAAACAATTAAAGTTGTAGACAGAAAAAGAAGAAAAAAAAAGTGGCGCTGCTCTTGCGGCGACGTGTTCTCCCCAGGAAGAGCAGCCCGAATTTCACGCAGAGAAATCTGCCGTGACTTAAAGTGTATTAAATAAATAAACAGACTTCCTTGACAGCTGTCAGTCAACGAGTACCGACTCCGCTTCCCCGAAAGTCCTTCCGATGACACTATAACACGAGGTCCCGTGTCTGAACACGTGCAAAACAGTTTGCGCACACGTGAAGTCCTGTTCTGCCTTTTGAAAGAATAGACCATTCGTGCCGGTGGGAACAGAAAAACAAAATTTACATAACTGCAGGCACACGGGGACTGGATGTAAAATATGCACATGGGTGCCTATTGCATTATCCTCAATATAAAAGGATGTTGGTCCGTCTCTTCAAGGTTTAGTGTGCACTAACCCATCACTTATTCTGGTGGCAAGCGTCTTCTCGGGGACTCTTCGGAGGAGACTATAAACCGAGGCCCCCGTGTGCGAACGCACGCAGAACATCTTGCGCACACGTTAAAATCCTGTTCCGCTTTTCGTAAGAGTAGGCCATTGTGTGCCGGTGGGAACAGAATGATGACAATTTACAAAAACCGCATACACACGGGGACTGGATGTAAAAAAGCACATAAGTGCTTATTCCATTTCCTCGATATAAAAGAATAAAAGTCCAACAAAAAAAATTTGCTATTCTTTTTTTTTTCACGTCTTTTGTCAGTGTTTTTTTTTTTCTAGAGAAGTACTGGTAGAAACGTGTTATACACGGGAAAAATCGAAACACTATCACACCGTAATTACAAACCAAACCAGGTAATTTTTGTAAAAATCTAAATGTCCATATTTTTTTTTTAAAACTGGAATAAGAATTACTTTAGTACCAGATAGCAAATGCTGTATTAAGGGAGATAACCTCTGTAAAAAAAATCACCTCCCATCGAAAAAGCTTGCAGTGTGGAGAGCATTCTGTTCCTAATGAGAAACAGCTTTGTAATTCTTCACCTTTGCTCTGTAATATTACGTCTACAAAATTTAGAATTATCTTCACCAAGTTTCAATCGTTCTATCCAAATTGTAAAGCTACAGACAAATAAGTAGTAAAGAAGTAACCCATGACTTAAGGCCTTACCTTTGTTTTGGGAAAATAAATACAACTGTTTGAATGACAAAGTAAAAATAAAAAAACAGAAAAAGAAATAAGCATTACCAGCTACTTTCAACCAATACTGAAATGACACCGACACTGCTTGTGGGCAAAGAACAGTGGAGTCTTATATAAGCTGGAGCTGACAATGAAAATGCAGTATGATGTTCACACACACACACACACACACACACACACACACTAACGCTTTGCATGATTCGCCTAATATCCCAGAGAGTGAACCACACGTTAAACTGAACACAGAAAACGCTTTGTATGCACAACTTGCACAGAAATTATGCAATCGTATACCTTTTAACCCCAGGCCGTTGTTTTGTAAACACAACCACCGCCAATCCTCGCCAACCCGTCACCAAATCTTCCACACTTGCCAAATGCCTACACTCGGTGCCGAACACAAACTGCGCGAAAAGTCTCGCCACAAGCACAAGAAAACGATTGCGAACGTTAAGCAGACGACACAGCAGCGACTGGAAGAAAATTCCTTCAACTGTTACACAACTTAGGGATTAACAGACTTGCGTTGGGTATCAATCGTCCAGTGACCCTCCATAGGCATTGTCGTCTGCTGTGTATTAATCCTGGCTGGAGAGTTAAGTCCCATGTAGCGGCCGGTAGAAAAGGAGAAAAAAAATTATGTACGCGACAGTTGTATTGTTGTTGGATTTAGTGCATAGCCTACAAAGGAAGGTTGTTCTGTGTGATAAAGAGTTCTCTTTTGATAATGAATACTTTTTATAGATGACATAAAAACAAAATTGAGTGCAAGAGAAGAAGCTTCTAATGATAACGTTCCTGATACAACAAGATTATTTACAGACTTAACAGTTTGGGTTTGGTTGGTTGGGTTTGGTTGTTGTTTGGGGTTGTTGGTTGTTGTTGGGGTTTTTTGGGGGGAGGGGAGGAGGAGGTGACACTTGTCCAGTTTTGTTTTTATAGTGTTTATATTTTGGTATTCCTTATTGTTATGCTACCACATTACCGTTTCATTATTTTTCTCTGCTAAAACCATCTGCATACATAATTATGCAAGTAGGTTCACACACGAACAATAACTGCACACACACATATGCATTGGTAGACATACCTGCACGAACATACCCGTGCTGTTTTGAGTACATAATTATTAGCAAACTTCTACAGGTAGTTTATGCCACGCATGTACATTAAAATAATGGAACTCGACTACTAGGATATGGTTGGATGGTGGGGGGTGAGATAGTAGAGAGAGAAATCCCAGAAATTTTACCAAATCATTGCTTTTCGCTTCTTTTTAATTTATGTTTAGTTAAGACGAAAACCGTACAATTCTATAATAAAATACTAGAAAAAAACAAAAACAATCAAAGCCTATTACTATCAACTGAAAAAGATTTTTTCAAAGAATCACACTTTGGTAAGGTGATATTCACACACACTCGCACGCGCGCGTGCACACGCACACACACAACACACACACACACACACACACACACACACAAACACACATATGTACTTCTTTACCTGAGCATAGAGATAAACAAGATAACTATAGGTGTATACTATTGTTGTATTTTGTCTTTGCCACTTACACACATACACGCACGCACACACACATTGTCTAATATCACGTGATGTAAAAAGACGTTAAATTAAAGAAGATACATATGCACGCACGCGCGCGCGCGCGCGCGCACAACACACACACACACACACACACACACACACACACACACACACACACAGAGCAATCAGACTGTTGTGATAATGACGAACAGAGCAACATTTTCTAATCCTAACAACACCACAAGGAAAACCTTCAACCACATGAATCAGACCACCACCACAACACACACACACACACACACACACACACACACACACACACACACACACACACAACACACGCACGCACGCACGCACGCACACACACACACACACGCACGCACGCACGCACACACACACACACACACACACAGAGCATAATCAGAAAGACGATAGATAGATAACCAATAAATCTGATCCACTTGATGAGCGATCACAGACTCGCCTGCATAATACACTGTATGAGAAACAAAAAGTTAGCAAATGAATAAGAGGCTATGAGAGAAGGTGACGGAGGAAGGGTGTGTGTGTGTGTGTGTGCGTGTGGGGCAGGGGGGGGGGGCAGGGGGGGGGGGGGGTAGTGGGGTGAAGGATGGGGGGTGGGGTGAGTTTGATGTGTGTGTGTGTGTGTGTGTGTGTGTGTGGTGTGGTGTGTGTGTTGTTTTCTCTTCAATTGAACGTATAATACGTGTGGGCATACACGTGTTTTATTTATTTAGTTATTTGTTTTTATTTATTCATTCTTTTGTTTCGAGGATAATGGAATAAGCGTTCATGTGGGTTTTTCCCCATCCAGTCCCCGTGTGTATGCAGTTTTGTAAATATTGTCATCCGTTCCCACCGGCACACAATGGCCTACTCTTCCGAAAAGCGGAACGGGTTTTAACGTGTGCGCAAGATGTTCTGCGTGCGTTCGCACACGGGACCTCGGTTTATAGTCTCATCGGAAGGACTTTGGGGGGAGAGTGGAGTCGGCACTGATGTTAACTCCAGAGGAAAAATCCTCTTGAACGGGAATCGAACCTGGGTCAGCAGATCACGAGCGCATCAGACTAACCACCAGGCTTTCCCGTCCCCCCTGTGTGTGTGTGTGTGTGTGTGTGTGTGTGTGTGGTGTGTGTGTGTGTTTGTTGTTGATTACTCTTCAATTTAACATCTATTCACTATAAGAGCGCGTGTGTGCTTACAACAGGGAGAGAGAGAGAGAGAGAGAGAGGAGAGAGAGAGAGAGAGAGAGAGAGAGAGAGAGAGAGAGAGAGAGAGAGAGAGAGAGAGAGAGAGAGAGAGAGAGAGCACGCATTGCATGGACACACATTAGCAAACACACACAACACACACACACACACACACACACACACACACACACACACACACACACACACACACACACACACACACACAACAACATGCAGTTGCTAGTTGTTATCTACAGCTTTAACTAGACTGTTTCAGGCGATGAATTTTATTTGCGGCGGGGTAGTCTTTACAACAGACTGCATTTTCCTAGGATATTGATTTCGTTTCCTCTCCAGAAAATCACCCAGGAACTAATCTCTTGATACTCTAAGTCCTTTCACGTGCGTTGCACAAGGTATCTTGGTGTTTCGTTTCAACTGAAAGACTAGCACCCGGACCATCACTGATGGTCTAGTCAACGCGAGGAAAGTTTGATTCAGGCAGAAAAATATGACTTAAGTCAAAAAGTTGAAATAATAGTTTTTGCTGCATCACATTGGTAGTACGCTTTGGAATGGATGTTTAGGTCAGTTTTTGGTGTAAGCCCCCACCCCCCCCCTCCCCCCTCTCTCTCCTTGTGAGGATGCCGGGGGGCTCTCTTAGTATAACTAGCATCCCCCATCTTCTAGAAATTATGTCGAGGTTTTGGGGTTGTTGTTTTTTTAGTCCTCAAACAGCCTAGAGCACTTTATAACTGGTTCTAAACCAAGATTCGGCGATGTTATAATTATCAAACAATATTAGTGGATTCAATTAAAACAATTTTCTTTCTTTTTCATTTTTTTTCGGGGGGGGGGGGTATCTCCGCAGTAATAATAATAATAATAATAATAATAATAATAATAATAAAAAATGGAATTTATATAGCGCTATATCTTGCAGAGACAAATCAAAGCGCTTGCACTCAACTCATACTTACACAGTCATACAACCAGTAACAAGTAATAGTTCCATCAAATCCAAATGCGCACGCCTGCTCGCACGCACGCACGCACGCACACACACACACCACACACACACACACACACACACACACAGAGGTCACACACCTTGGCAGGGCGATAGAAGACGCGCTCTCCCCGGGGAGAGCAGCCCGAATTTCACGCAGAGAAATCTGCTGTGACTTAAAGTGGTATAAATAAATAAATAAAATAGAATCTCGGCTGTTGAAGGTAGGGAAAAGCCATGAGATTATTCTTTTCTTTCAGCATAAATGTCTGCTATTGCCAAGTCAAGTCAAGTCAATTTTTTTCCCAGACGGTACATTTTTAAAAAAGCAATGCATTTGCTTTTTTTTTTTTTTTTTAACCATCAAGCCATCTATTTATCTAGGAACAAAAACAACTTGATGGTTTAAAAAGTTTTTATTCAGAAATGAGTATAAACATTGAAAACAAACAGCATTTTGGAATCATAGCAACAACAAGCTTATAGCTTATGGTGTGCTCAATTAAACAATGAAGATTAACATGAACATAACGGCTGCTGAGCTGAAAAATGTAAACCAACAACAACAAACATTTTCATCAATTACAATCTTTGCTAATGTAAGAAAAAGGAAAACAACACAAAGAAGCATATAAATTTTTGTAAAAATAAACACATAAAAACAAACAAAGTAGTTGGAATAGGAAAACCATCAGAGAGAGAGAGAGAGGAGAGAGAGAGAGAGAGAGAGAGAGAGAGAGAGAGAGAGAGAGAGAGAGAGAGAGAGAGCAATTTAGGAAAATATCATCCACAAGGCCAAAAATGCTATAGGTTAATATAATACCAATGATATAATGTACATAAGCAGGACAGTTATTAAACAAATCGTGTACTATGTCAGTAATCATTGCAAAAAAAATTTCTATTCACTATTACAAAATGTTTCTTGCTTTCTTTTCAACAATCACACATACATCAGGGGAGAGCAAGAAGAGTTAATTAAGTACCTCCAGCCTGAATGAAGACAACCTCAAATAGGCTACCATCCAACAAGAAACACTACAAAAATCTTTTTGAATCAGATATAAACTGATGGACAATTTCAACAATATAAATGTTTGTTTTTCATACTAAATTCAGGGCTGCCTGATAAAAGAATTTGAAAATGAACATACTCGGGAGGAAGGGAGGCAATTGTGTAGGCACGTACTAGATCAAATTTTAGGGCAGAACAGCAAATAGTGTTCGGCTGTCTCTTGGGCGTTACCACAGGCACATGATGGATCGTTTGCTATGTGGCGATGAAACATATCATATTTTAAATCACTTATTCCGAGTCGAAGTCGACAATGCAATATCTGCTCTTTCCTTTCACCATGATAAAAATACAAAGGTACAACGGGATCGTTTGCAGATAAATATCGTTTGAGCTGACTTAAAGAATGACTATTTTTAATACAATCTGGTAAAGAGTTCCACAATAAAGTAGTAGAAGGAATGAAAGATTTTTTATATAATTCTGTGTTGCACCGTGGCAAGCTGCGTTCAAAAGGCCTTCTTCTATGATAGGGATTTATCTGAGTTACTAGTGCAGGAACAAGATTAACTAAGTAGAGGGGACATAAACCATTTACCATTTTGTGATATTGATAGAGTTTGTGTCTGGTTCTTCGCTCTTTCAGAGTACAGAATCCAGACTCTTGGTACAATTTTTCGTGATTTGTGCCACGAACAGTTCCTACTATAGTTCTGATTGCGTCAAGCTGCAACATTTCTAATGATTTGGACTGTGTTTCGGTACAATTGTCCCACACAATGTCAGCATAGTCGAAATTAGGGAGTATAAATGACTGGTACATTGTTTTAAGTGTTTTTCTACTAAGTTTATATGTATAGCTTTTGAGGCAGGAGACCAACATAGTTACAGTATTTATTATGTTTTTTATATGCTCATCCCATTTGCAATTGTCCTGAAGAATGATACCTAAGTGTTTGTGCATACTTTTATTTTGAAGGCAATTTGAATCAAATGAGAGTGGTAGGATCATGTTATTGTTGCGAGAAAAATTTAAGAGTTCTGTTTTGTCTGCATTAAAACTAACTTTCCAGCACTTGGCCCAAGAATTTATTTTTTCTAAATCGGAATTAAGTGTTTCGGCGCGAATGTTTGGATCGTTTACTGCTAAAGACATGCTAGTATCGTCAGCGAAAAGTCTTATATCAGATTCTATATTGTTCACAATATCATTTATATAAATTAGAAATAATAGTGGACCTAAGACTGATCCCTGAGGAACACCGGCACTTATCATTTTAAAATCTGATGTATTACCTTTTATAACTACTGCTTGGGTACGGTTTGAAAGATAGTCAGTAAACCAGTCTAATAATTTACTACGTATACCATATGCTTTCATCTTGTGTAGAAGCCCCTTGTGCCAGACACGGTCCAACGCTTTTGATATGTCAAAATACACTGCTTGTGTTGTAATTCCACAATCAAATGAGGAACAAAGACTGTTATATATACAAAGTAACTGGTTCACAGTGGAGTCTCCAGGAGTAAAACCTGATTGGAATGGAGAAAGAATGTGGTTAGATGATAGGAACTGATACACTTTTGAGTGAATACATTTTTCAAAAACCTTCCCAATGCAACTTAACAATGAAATTGGTCTATAGTTGTTACATAGTTCTTTTGATGCTTTTTTATGAATGGGATTTACTAAAGCTGTTTTCCAAAGTTTTGGGAACCTACATTCGTTTAGACTTCTATTAAAGAGATTAGTAAGCGGATTTAGAATAGATGGTAGAGATGATTTTAAGAGTTTATTGTGAACTAAATCTAATCCTACTGCTTTATTCGTATCCAGGTTAAGAATGACATTTTCAACTTCAGAAGCTGACAGCAAAATTTCGTTTATTTCCTTTTCAAGAAAAGGCATATTAGGGGGGTCATCGTCATCATTTTCCAGAGTAGACTGGGAAATGAAAAAGCTATTGAAAATATTTGCCTTATCCCTACTTGAATAGAACACGGTGTTGTTATACAAAATAGGAGGGATTTCGTTGGCATCTATTCCTTTCTTTTTCAGAAACAGTTTAACTAGCTTCCACCATTCCTTTTGTCCAAACGTGGACGGGTTGGAAACCTTGCTTTCTAGTTCTGTGGTGTATTCTAGCTGTCTTTTTCTTTGTACAGAATTCACATAGTTCCGAAACTGGCGGAAACGAAGCCAGTTTTCAGGTGTGTTAGTTAATTTAGCAGTTCTGTGAATAACCTTGCGTTCGGCAATTAACATTCTAATCTCATCTGTCATCCAGGGTACATCATTCGGACGAACAGTAACAGTTTTAACTGGCATGCATAATGTAGCTTTTTCCATGAGAACCTTTGAAAACATCTCAGCACTTTCATCTAGAGTTTCAGCATAAATAACTTCGTCCCACTTCACTTCCAACAACAGATTACAAAATTTAGTTTTATCTAGTTTGTTGTAGTTAGATATTATTCGTTTAAACGGCTGTTCTTTTGTAATTGTATTTCTGACAGTGGCGCAAGGAACACTGTGGTCGCTACAGATAGCTGGTAAAACTTCAACTGAGTGTACTAGGTTCGGCTGTGTGTAATGATCAATCTAAACAAGAATGTGTTAAGTCAGTTATCCGTTGTAGGTTCATTAGTTAATTGTTTGAGCTGATAACGATTTAGAAGGTCAACCAAATAGGGTGACGGTGTATCTAGGATATTTGTGTTAAAGTCGCCAAGAATAAGGAATTTGAGTAAAGTGTTATTAACAATGTCAATGCTCTTTTCTATTAGATTCCAGTAATCAACTGTCGAGTTAGGTGGACGATAGAAAGATCCGATTAATATACCCGTTTGATCTAGTTTTGTTTCAATCCACACGGCTTCCAAATCGCTGACGTGCAAATCAGGCCGAGCTTTACAATACAAATTATTTCTAACATAAATAGCTACTCCACCATGTGGGTCATGCGATCTGTCACACCTGACTGGTGGATGAAAGTTGGTCAGGTGAATTGAACTGTCGTGGTCCGTTTCAGAAAGCCACGTTTCAGATACTGTAATTATATCGATATTGTTGTATTCTGATTGAATCAGTTGAATCTTATTTCTAATCTTGTCTTGTCTTGTCATCCCTTGGTCGGGACAACCGTTGGGGTACCCGCATGGACGCTGCAAGTGGACCGCCAAATGGTTCTGTCCTGGGCTGTTTTCAGGAGGCTTGGTACAGTGAGGCCGGTCCACTCCTTGATGTTGGATATCCAGCTTTTGCGTGGTCGTCCCTGCCTCCTTGCTCCTTCCACCATTCCCTGCAGGACTGTCTTTGACAGGCTGTTATGCCTTGTTGTGTGGCCAAACCACTTCAGTTTCCTCCGTTTGACTGTATCTAGCAATGGTTCTTGTTTGCCAGCCAGTGCCTCGATCTGCTGCCAGACGTAGTCATTGGTTTTGCGGTCTCTGTAGGTGATGTTCAGGATCCGCCTGAGGCACTTCATCTCAAAGGCTTGAATGCGACGTTCTAAATCGGCAGTAAGTGTCCATGCTTCACAGCTGTACAAGGCAATGGATGTGACGAGTGCCTTGTAGAGTCTGACCTTAGTGTGGTTCTGATGTTGTGGTTTCTCCACACTTTCGCCAGCTAGTCATGGAGGAGAGTGCCACAGCAAGTCTGATCTTCACCTCTTGTGTGCTCGTGCCTTCTTTGGTGATGACGGCTCCAAGGTACTTGAAAGTTTCCACCTCCTCTAGTTTCTCGCCACTCAAACTTGATGCTGGTGGGAGTGGTCGGTGTGGTACTGTTCACTAGGATCTTGCTCTTTTCTGTGCTGATCTCCATTACCGTGGGCATTGGCTGATGTTTCCAGTCTGGTGGTGAGATCCTGGAGTTCTTCTTCACTGCGGCCCATGAGATCAATATCGTCTGCGAATCGAAGATTGCAGACTGGCCTTCCTCCTATTGTGATTGTGGTCTTGAAGCCAAGGAGGGGCCTCCTGCATGATGTTCTCCAGGAACACGTTGAAAAGAACGGGGGATAGCGGGCAGCCTTGTCGAACTCCAACTGAAGTCCGGAAGAACTCCCCGATTTCTCCACCCATGAGGACTGCACTGTGGGAGCTGTCATACAGCGCCTGGGATGACTTGAATCAGGTCCTCGTCGAAGCTATAGTCTCTCATGACTTGCCACAGAGCTTCTTGCCACACTCGATCGAAGGCCTTCTTGAAGTCAATGAAGTTGTTGTAGAGCTGTAGCTGATGTTGGAGATGCTTCTCTATGAGCATTCTGATGTTGAAGATCTGTTCGACAGTGCTTCGACCTGGTCTGAATCCTGCCTGTTCTTCTGATAGGATTTCTTCTGCTTGTGGTTTCAGTCTGTTCAAGGCAATGCGTAGCATAACTTTGCTTGGATGGGTTATCAGACTGATTGTTCTGTAATTTTGGCACTTCTTCAGGTCTCCTTTCTTTGGAAGTGGAACTATGATGGATTGGGGGCCACTGTTCAGGCCACTCTTTGCTGGTCCAGATGCGTTGGCAGATGATTGTTAATGCCTTGATCATCTCTGGGCCTCTGTTCTTGATGAGCTCAGCCGGGATGTTGTCAATCCCTGGTGACTTGCCTCCTTTCAGGGATCTTACTGCTTCTTCTACCTCTTCCTCCAGCACCTGTGTGCTTTCAGGATCTGATGGTCTGGGATCTTGCTCGTGAAGTTTGTTCGGATCAGCCTTCAGCTTGTAGTTGTACAGGTCTCTGCAATACTCTGTCCATCTCTTCATGATAGTGGCGCTCTCTGTAAGGACTGACCCCTCTTTGTCTTCAATAACGGAGGTCTTTGGCTGCTGGGACTTGGTTAGTATCTTGATGATCTGGTACGCCTCTTTGCTGTCTCCTTTCGCCATTGCCTTCTCAACCCTTTGGGGCATTGTTTCTGACATCCAGTTCCCCATGGCCTCAGTCATCTTCTTCTTGATTGACTGTTGACTGTTCTATACTCTTCGGCCGTTTCTGGGTTTTTGTTCTTCACTGGCTTTAGCCCTACGTTGGTCGCACAGGTCCAGGATTTTCGTTCTTCGCTAACCCACGGTTGGTTCTTTTTCCTCTCTTTCCCAAGGATCTCCAGCGCTGTCTCCTGAATGGTCTTGCTGAAGGTCTCAGTGAGGTTGTTGATGTCATCTTGGAGGAAATTCAATGCTGCAAATCTGCCCCCTATCTCAGCTTTAAAGATTTCAGCGACTTCGGGGTCCTTCAGCTTTTCCATGTTGAACCGCAAACGGGGATTTCTCTTCTGGTTTTTTAGTCTTCAGCTTGATCTGTATGGTCATGAGTACCATGTCGTGGTCACTACCAATATCAGCGCCAGGAAACTTCTTGTCTGGGCTTTGTTGATGCTCGACTTAAATCGTTTGGGGGCCAAGATGTAGTCAATCTGGTTATGTGTCTTTCCATTTGGTGAGTGCCACGTCGTTCTTCTTGATGTCTTGTGGGGTATAAGGTGTTGGCGACAGTAAGATTGTGGCTGCTTGCGAATTCCAAAAGTCTGAGACCTCTATCATTAGTTTCGTCCACGCCAAAACGGCCTACTGTCCCTGGCCATTGGTCATAAGCGTCAGGTCCGATCTTGGCATTCCAGTCGCCCTGGATCACGAGAAAGTCCTTCTTTGGAGTTGATTTGATGGCGCTCTCCAAATCTCCGTAGAAACACTCGATTGCTTCATCATCGTAGTCTGATGTTGGTGCATAGACTTGTATGATGGTCATGTTGTGTGGTTTTGCTGCGACACGCATGGAGATCAGTCTGCTTGAAATTGGGGTACAGCTGATGACACTGTTAGTCCTCTTCTTGTTGACAAGAAATCCTACTCCGTGTTGGTGTTTGGAGTCGTCGCCACTATACCATAGTTTGTGATCCTCCTCTGTAGCTGCTTCGCCGAATCCGACCCAACGGACTTCGGCCAGTCCCAGTATGTCCCATTCGTATCTTCGAAGTTCGTGGGTTAGCTCTTGGAGCTTCCCACATGCGTACAAGGTACGGATGTTCCATGTACCAATGATGGTCCTTTCAGCCTGGAGTTTGATAGCTGTTGTTTGCGTCCCAGTCGCATATTTTCCACCTCCATCCTGGAACGCTCCAATGGAAGGCGCGGTTGTTGGTATTCCGGGCCTCAACCGATCCGGCATGTCTTTCCTTGCAGTGTTGTCCATGTAGGTATTTCTGTGGGCGTGGATTGCTTGGCGGCGCCCATCTCCTCTCCAAGCTGCTATTTGCCCATAGCTGGGGATTTTTGGGTCGGGTTATCTCCCCACTGAGACAGGTAGTACTGGGTTACAGGTTACCAGTAGCAGAGGAACACCTCTTCTAATACTTCTTGCATTTATGTGCACAATTTTTAAATCAGTTGTAGGAGTTGGTCCTGGGTTAACTTCTACATCTCCACACAAGAACAAAAGTAAGCACAACCACTGAGTGGAGACTGAACCTCTATATCCCCTGTGATTATGAATGAACCAATCTGTGTGGTCATTAGGAACAGAGCTGTTTGTTGAATTACTTTTGTGATCATCAACAAAAGCAAGAAAGTGAGCAAATACTGACAATGTTGTGCTATAGGGATGGTGAAGGCGTGACAATATCAGAAATTGAACGATCAGAGATCGATCAAGAAAAGCTAGTTTTCTTGTTTTGGCCAAGGCTTTAGAGTAATGCATGCCAATCCTTGCACGATACATACCTACATCTACTGCCATTCAAGTCACAGCACTAAGCAGCAACACAAAAAACAGGAATGTGTCAAGGACTAGCATAAACAAATGGTATGAAAGTGCTCTCCGTCTCGCTAAATAAAATAATAGGTAAACAACTAAACCATTTGAAAAAACATGAAATGCAAAATATTTCAACAAGGACATGTTACAATAAAAATAGAAAAAAATCGCGAGCATTTTTATGCACAAGAACATTTTTCCACAAAGCGGGAAAAAAAGAGAAAAAGTCAGCGAAGGTCAACAAAGGGAGCTAAAGCAGCGTGATACAACAGAGTGCGCTCCCAGCTTTCGAAGCAAAAACAGCACGTGACCAGGGACCCGACCACCAACCGCCTCCCCACATAAACAAGTGCCTTCCGATTTTGGTCCAACTGTTCTATTTCCAAATGGATCCATACACACACCCACATGCACACGCATCCACGCACACATGCGTATAGGCATGCAAGAACACTCGCACACAAAACACGCGCACCTCTCTCTCTCTCTTCCACCCTCTCTCTCCCTCTCTCTCTGCATGAAGGTATACCACACAATAGTTCTGACTGGCCATCCAAACACACCCTTACGCTATGAACCGCTCGCACAGGCGCTTGCATGTACACACACGTGCGAAAGCACTCTCACGCCAATACACGCCCACACAAGCATGAAGCATAAGTAGTAATAAACAGGTTTCCAAATCATTTTTCACATATATTCCAAATTGGTCCTAATAGGTTCTGAAATAAACATGCACATATACACACATCCATACATCCATACACATACATACACACATATACACACACATACACACATATATTCACACACACACAAACATACACACACATGTGCATATACACTCATATACCCTCATATTCATATATACACATCTGTATTCATATACCCTAATACACACAATGCCCTAATACACACATTATCGGCACGCACACACATACACACAGTACACATATACACAAATATACATACAACCACCCACCCAGACACGTCCCTATACACACTGTACCCCCCCCCCCCCCCCACACACACACACACACACTCACACACACACACTTACACGCTCACTCTCTCTTTCCACCATTTTACTCACATTTTACTTATTGATCCACTCAGTCTCTCATCTGTCCACAATCAGCACTTTCTGTATGTAAGTTGGTCCACAAGTCACTGATGCCGAGTTCCGAATATTGGACCCTGGTAGTAGTAGCGGGCTGTTGCCGCAGAGGTCTACATGTCCCTGTCGAACACAGTCATCTCTCGTTTTGTAGTGACACGGTAGATTACATCGTTCTGTTTGACGAAGATCACTCCGTCGCTAACCCATGTGTCCTCGATCTTCCTTTTCCTTTTCAAGTTTCGAGCCATCCAGGCAATTTCCGAGCGTTCCTTGGTCAGGTCGTGGTTGATGAAGATCCGCGGTGGCGTGACAGCAGCAGCAGCAGCTCCAGCACCTCCAGCACGCGATCCCGAAGACGAGGAGGAACGGGTCAGGGAAGGCCAGTTGGTGCCTGGGAACAGCTTTCCCACGTCAACGGCCGGCAGTTTCTTCCTGGCCGCCATGAGCTCGGCTTTGTGACGGTAGGAGGTGCACTTCAGCAGAATTGGGCGGATCCTGGCGTCTCCTTCAGACTGCTTCTTGCCCACACGATGACTTCTGTCAATCATCTCCTCCGTCACCTCAACGTCCACCTCTTTAAAGATCTTTCTGACCACATCGTCAGTGGACTCCCCCCTCACTTCAGGAACAGAGGTGATCCGCAGGGAGTTGCGTCTCCCGTACTGTTCCAGCTCGTCCACCCTGTCCTGGAGCTTCATGATCTGGCGGTCCTTGCTCTCTATGGCGGCCTGCAGATCCCCAATGGTGGCACGCAGTCCCTGGATCTCCCGACGTAGTGGGTCGAGGACTTGCGCAGCTACAGCCTTGGAGATCATGTCCAGGATGTGAGGATCTCCCAACACTGCCTTCAACTCCTCCATTTGCGGGGTCGATTTGGGATGGGCGGTCTGGGAGGCAGCACCGCCAGAACCTCCCTCCAACAGAGTGCTGGAGAGAAAGTCTGTGACGATGGTATCTAACTACATTATTCAAAAAATTAACACAACCAAAAAAACAGGTATCTACAGTTTCAATGGGTCAGGGGGGGGGGGGGGGGTGGATGGATAGGGGTCATAATCGACGCGAAGAACGAACAAGTTTGCTGAATGAAATATTTCTTTAATGACAAACGTTTGTGGGACTGGCTTTCTCTGTGCCACTGGCTGAATCCTGGATGGCTTGCGACAGTGCAAGGGAGAGAATTCAGTTACACTGATGTGGGTTTTAGTTATTTCCCTTGGTTTAATCATGTCCAGTCGTATTTTGCTGTTGTTGTGTGCATATCGTGCGGTGTGTGTGTGTGTGTGTGTGTGTGTGTGTATGTGTTTGTGGTTGTGTGTTGTTGTGTGTGTGTGTTTGTGTATGTGTGTGTGTTGTGTTGTGTGTGTGTTTGTGTGTGTGTTCGCGTGCGTGTGTGTGTTTGTGCGTGCGTGCGCGCGCGCGCGCGTGTGTGTGTGTGTGTGTGTGTTCGCGCGCGAGCGTGCGTGCGCGTGTGTGTGTGTTGCGTACGTGCGCGCGCGGGCGTGTACTTGTGTCTTTGTATATGTATGTGTGCTTGTCTGTGCAGTGTTTTTATGCATCTTTGTGCGCTTCTGTGTGCATCTTCGAGGGCTATATTTCTGTGTGTATGTTGTTGGTATTTTTAAAATCGTTTTGGTGGGTTTTTTTCCCAGTAGCTTGATACATTTCCACACCTTGTTTTTTGCGATTGACATGAGAACAAAAGAATGTACAGCGTAGAATGCATTATTTTCTTGATGCTTCACTGCTACAGCCGCTTCAATCTGAACACACACACAATGTCGCGACTCATTGTTTCATATAAATTATTATATGCTGTTATATTCACCTGGCGATGTCATGGCAGCTGTTACGTTACTCATTATTTTCTCACAATTCTTTTCTTTTTTGTATGTGTGTATTTATGTAGGGGTTGTGTTGGATATTGAAACGTGATCTGCTGTAATGTTTTTGATTAGTAGTTTCATCGTATAATCATCGTTTTCATTGATATTTCTGGCAGTAGTCATTGTCATTGTTTATTGATATCGCCATCGTCATCATCGTCATCTTTATCTTTATAATTTCCTTTTCGATAAGATTTGGTATATTTGTTTGTGTGATGTTGTTTTTTATTGTTGTTGTTGTTGTTTATTTTTTTTTTTTTTGGTTGCTGTTGGTGGTGGTTTTTGTTGTTGTTGTTTTTTGTTTTTGTTTTTTTTCTCTTAGATGGCTTGACGAAAAAAAGCAAGTATTTTGCTTATTCAATGTACCATCTAGAAATAAAAGTTTGACTTGACTTGACTTGACTTGACTCATCAATAGCTATGAAACATAATGCTTAGGTCATTTGAGACCATGTGATAGGCTTACATACACACGTGCGCGCGCGCGTGTGTACTTACGCATGCACACACATACACACGTGAGACCATGTCAAAGGCCTACACACACACACACAAACACACACACACACGTGAGACCATGTGATAGGCTCACACACACACATACACTCGCAGAGAGAAGAGAGAGAGAGAGAGAGAGAGAGAGAGAGAGAGAGAGAGAGAGAGAGAGAGAGAGAGAGAGAGAGAGAGAGAGAGAGAAAATCCTCACAAATCTTTGCAAGACGCATCAAATCAATTCAGTAACAACACTTTATTTAGTTCATATTGAGCAATGACAAAGTTTCAATACTGACATCCATAGAGTATTTTAAAATACCACGCATAGGTCACACATCAAAAAGATATGAAATGATATTGCTTTCATCCCTTTTAATAAAAAAAATGCAGTTTGAAAAAAAGTTTCAATAAAACAAGCCAACCCATATAAACACACACACACACACACACACACACACACACACACACACACACACACACACTCACACGGTTTCAAGATTTATTTCACCTTTGACCCCTCTTGAGGCATGGGGTATTTCAGTCAAAAAAATTAAACTGTAACATATACAATTTGCATTAACCAAAATACATGTACAACACTGAATTTGACAAAAATAAAAATGTAGTCAACCTTTTCATCAATGTCATGCAACTGTACTCTTGACTACAAATTTGCTAAGTTTTAATGATGAAGTCTTTTTGTCAGAAGAGAGCACATTACAAAATGTGAACATGGGTTTTGGATACAGATATTCATGAGGTAGGACATTCTTCCGAAACTCAGAAAATTTTTGCAGATTCCATTCCATCACACACACGCAAACACGCACGCACGCACACACACACACACACACACACACACACACACACACACACACACACACACACACACACACACACATATGCTCTCTCTCTCACACACAAACACACACACACACACACACACACAAGCACACACACATACACGCACATACACACACGCCACCTGCAACTTCAATCAAAGACACACACACATACACACTACACACACCCCACCACACACACACAACACACACACACACACACACATCACAAGCACGCACACACACATACACGCACATGCACATACACACTCACCTGCAACTTTCAAGTGCATTAAATGGACAAAAAAGCAAACTGATAACTTTATGGAGCATAAGAAGATAATGAATGTCCAATATTTCCAATCATTCCATCAAAATGCTTATGACACACACACACACACACACACACACACACACAACACACACACACACACACACACACACTCGTCCTTCGGATGAGACTATTAACCTATGTCCCGAGTGCGAACGCACGCAGAACATCTTGCGCACGAGTTAAAACCCGTTCTGCTTTTCGGAAGAGTAGGCCTTTGTGTGCCGGTGGGAACAGATGACAACATTTACAAAACTGCATACACACGGGCACTGGATGAAAAAAAAGCACACGAGTGCTTATTCCATTATTCTCGAAATAAAAGAATAAAATAAAATGAAAACAGATAATTAAACACACACACACACGTGCAGAGCATTGCACAGAAGCAATATCAAAACCGATACTTCAATAAAACCCAAAACAATTGAAAAATCAAGCCAAAAAACAATAATAAAACTTACACAAATACAACAATAATATAAAATCGACAAAACAATCAAGACAGAAAGACAAAAATTAATGAATGAACGAAGAAGTTTTTCGTTTTAAAAGAAAACTCCCAAAGTACGATTAAAAAACAGCCACAACTCAAAACCATCGTCTTATAATTATTACAAAATTACGCTCTGGAGCTCACGCTGTTTAAGACAGTCACCATTCCTCTACAAGGTCCTTGGAAGAGACTATCAACAATTTAATGAAGTACCGTGAAGAATGTGGACAGGATAGCTCAGTGGTCGGAGCACTCGCTTTCCCCCAGTTAAGTTAAGCAGCGTCGAGCGTGGTTACCACTTGGATGGGTGACCGTTTGCGCGCCTTGGCTTCAGTACAGTTCCCCCCAGTTCACCCAGCTGTAAATGGGTACCTGCCCTCTTTAGGGTCAGGGAAGGTAAAGCAGCGAGGGAGAGGAGATGGGCGCCACCCTCAATATGCTGGCCCTAGAGAAGTGAGGTCTCTGACGCCTCGCTCCCCTACGACCTTATAGGTTATGGGACTCCTTTACCTTTTACCTTAGGAACAGATGACAAAATTTATTATTATTTTTTTAAATCCCTAACCTTGCACAAAGGCGTTGTGTTTAGACACTAACCCCGAAGAAGGAATGCGGCTACCTAAGTGGTTGGAGAGGGCGGGAGGGATACGGTCGCATGCGCAAAAAAAATCTCACCATTGGTAAACAACCTCGGAGCTATAGCCGAGGAAACGAAACAAGAAAAGCAAGCAACCAAGCCATACCAAAAAAATCCTTTTTGTGTGTACACACATAGAAAATCCATCAGAGCAGCACGCTAGTCTCACCTGTAAAACGCCCAGTGCCAAAATCAGAAGGACAGAGTCGTTTTGAAGTTCTTGCAGACCCTGTATACCCTACCTGTCAAAGACACCTCGTGTCCCTGACGTTTCCCCCAATGGTAGATGTCTAAGCGCTGGTAAAGCTTTGGGTGCGCGTGTGCGCCGTGCAATATCCTGTCTCTGCAAATTCATGGGAAGATGACAATCATCATTAATAGGATAGCTTTCGAGTGAAAATGTGGATAAAATCAACCACCGACGTCAGCTCCTTGATCTTACAATTGTGTATGGTATTTTTTGGTTTGTTGGTTCATGTCTTATTACATGAAGCGTAGAACGGCACCAGCAGGTCTGCACTGGGGCTGACCTGGAAGATTGAATTTTTCCCAAACACACTCTCCCCGGGGGAGAGCAGCCCGAATGGTATGTGCACAATCTGCCGTGACTTTGATACACAATACAAAGACACACACGCGCGTACACCAGGAATTGTTGCTTCCGTAGGCAGTAGTTGTGTACAGAACCCTTCCTTCCTTCCTGCCTTCCTGCCTTCCTTCCTTTCTTCCTTCCTTCCTTCCTTCCTTCCTACCTTCCTTCCTTCCTGCCTTCTTTCAGGCCAGGAAAGTCCTGACGTCTGCCAGAATGGTCTTTCTGCAGGCTGGGCAAGTCTGGAAGCGAGAACCACAACTCTGGCAAAACAGAAAGTGGCCGCAAGGGAGGAAGGTGAGATCCGCCGGACACTGGCGACACTGGTGACACAGCTGCCGAGCCTTGAGCAGCTCGTTCTCCTTCCTCAGCGCCAACAGCCGCGCCAGCCGCCGTTGTCTTTCCCTGTCTCTGTCCGCGGCTGGAGTGCTCTCCCCTTCTGGGGGGACGTTGGCGGCAGCTGGAGTGCTCTCCCCTTCGGGGGGGACGTTGGCGGCAGCTGGAGTTCTCTCCCCTTCTGGGACGTTGGCGGCAGCTGGAGTGCTCTCCCCTTCGGGGGGGACGTTGGCGGCAGCTGGAGTGCTTTCCCCTTCTGTGACGCTGTCGCTTGGTGGCGCTGGAGGGTCGGAGGGTGCTGGGGTTGCAGACCTCTGAGATTGCGGGAGCTGGCGAGGAGATGCGGGGTCTCTGAGCTCTGACGGAGAGGTGTGGAAGCCTGAAGCCTGTTGAGCTACGTGTGCAGGCGTCGTGGCACTCTCCCACGCTGAAGAGGCGTTGGGGGAAGACCCCGCTCCGGTCAGGTCGCCGGTGACAGCAGCGGGGTTTGTGGAGCCGCTGGCCAAACTTGCTGCAGAACTGCCCGCGGCTGTGGACGAGGGAAGACGGGGAGCGGTTGTCTCCGCTTCCCCTGGCGTGTGCGTGTCCGTCCTGCCTGCAGTGACCTGTCTGGGAAATGCATTGCCGCCATGGGCTGTGGCGAGTGTTGCTGATGATGAGGTGGAGGTGAGTGCTGTTGAGGATGTGGACAGGGCTGCTGTTGAGGGTGTTGAGGGTGTGGACAGGGTTGTTGAGGGTGTTGAGGGTGTTGACAGGGTGTTGAGGGTGTTGAGGGTGTTGACAGGGCTGTTGAGGGTCTGGACAAGGCTGTTGAGGGTCTGGACATGGCTGCTGTTGAGGGTGCTGACAGGGCTGTTGAGGGTGTTGACAGGGCTGTTGAGGATGTTGAGGGTGTTGACAGGGCTGTTGAGGATGTTGAGGGCGTTGACGGGGCTGTTGAGGGTGTTGACGGGGCTGTTGAGGGGGTGGACAAGGATGTTGAGGGTGTGGACATGGCTGCTGTTGAGGGTGTGGACAGGGCTGTTGTCGAGGATGTTGAGGGTGTGGACAGGGCTGTTGTCGAGGATGTTGAGGGTGTGGGCGGTGCTGTTGTCGAGGATGTTGAGGGTGTGGGCAGTGCTGTTGTTGAGGATGTTGAGGACAGGGCTGCCGTTGAGGATGCGGACGCCCCAGGCTCATCCCCAGGACAGTCTCCCTCCAGGTCGTTCCTCATCCCACCGCTGTTCCCTTCCCTCCAGTCCCCGCCAAACGACACAGAACCTGAACGACGCGAGTGTGAGCCCTCCCCTCCTCCCCAAGCTCCTTCCCTACCAAGGACGGCGTCCACAGAACGTATCAGCAGGGCAGCCGTGACTTCAGTCTGCGCGGAGGCTGTCGTTTCGGCACGTCGAGGAGGAGTTGTAGGTTTGGAATCGGACCTTGCTGTGAGCTGTCGGTAGGTGGCCATGACCAGGTCTTGCGGATAGCCGAATGTAACCAGAGTCTCCACACACACAGGCAGTGGAGGCTGTGTAAGGGACGAGCGTCTCGAGTCCATGGTGGTTGGTGGTGGTGGTGGTGGTGGTGGTGGTGGTGGTGGTGGTGGTGGTGGTAGAGGTGGTGTCTGTGTTCTCTACACACATACACAGCAGAGAGAAAGTCACGCGTACGTCAGTGGTCCGGTTCGTGAGCATACCTTGTGAGGTCGACAGGTAGGTAAGGTAGGTAGGTAGAGTGTGTGTTGTGGTGTGTGTGTGTGTGTGTGTGGTGTGTGTGTGTGTGTGTGTTGTGTGTTGGTGTGTTGTGTGTTGGTGTGTTGTGTTGTGTGTGTGTGTTGTGTTTGTGTGTGTGTGTTGTGTGTTGTGTGTGTGTGTGTGTTGTGTGTGTGTGTGTGTGTATTCCTTCTTTAATTTAACGTCTTTACACATGAAAAGTGATATCAGACAAAATAAGTGTGTGTGTGTGTGTGTGTGTGTGTGTGTGTGTGTGTGTGTGTGTGTGTGTGTGTGTGTGTGTGTTCTCCTTTCACAAGATATTCAGACACACGCAATGCTATCCTGTCTGAAGGGTGACCCCCCCCACCCCCCACCCCCACCCAATCCTTTTTTTTTTCTGTCCAGGAGCAGACGTCATCCTCATGACCCTCCCCCTTCCCATCCCTCGTGGGGATGCCAGGGGACATGGCAGTATGAAACAGCATCCCCCACCTCCTGAAATTTCTGCGCTAGGAATTCCCTCTTTTCTATCCCTCTCTTTGTTCTTTTTCCTTCCTGTCACCCTCTACTTGTCTACTTTCTGCCTTCTTGGTCCACTCTCCTGCCTTTTTTTGTTGTTGCTTTTTCTCCAAAAAAAGGCTTGAAAGATAACAAAAAATATATATCTCCCACATTGAAGCTGGGCCTGACTTGTCAGGTGCTTAACGGCAGCGCCACCGCATACTCGCTCATAATTATGACAAGACAACAATAATTATTATTGCTGCTGTCTGAGCGTTCGACGGCGACGACGATGACAATGATGACGATGATGATGACGATGATGATGATGATGATGATGATGATGATGATCGATCAATCTCCCCATCATTGTTCAGTGTCTATGCAGATGCGAGCAGATCCAGTGTAGAGAGGGAAGTGACAGATGCGGAGTTTCGAACTGACTGGCATCTGTCACTGTTGTTGTTGTTGTTGTTCTTGTTCTTGTTCTTGTTTTTGTCTCACTGGACCTGAAACCAAAGTCTTTGTATACTGTGTGCTACTCTGCTGGGAAAGCATTTGTTTGGTGGTTTTTTTTAGGGCTTGTCAGCATTCAACGATTGCAGGAAAGGAGTGTGTGTGTGTATGTGTGTGTGAGTGTGTATGTGTGTGTGTGAGTGTGTGTGAGTGTGTGCGTGTGTGTGTGTGTGTGTGTGTGTGAGTGTGTGTGTGTGTGTGAGTGTGTGTGTGAGTGTGTGTGTGTGTGTGTATGGTGTGTGTGGTGTGTGTTTGTGTGCGTGTGTGTGTGTTTGTGTGTGTGTGTGTGTTGTGTGTGTGTGTGTGTGTGTGTTTAAAGTCAAGTGACACAGTGAGGTGAGAGAGATGTTGAGGCAATTTTATCTATTAATTTTATCTTATTTATATATGTTTTTATTTCGAGGATAATGGAATAAGCACTCGTGGGTTTTTTCCATCCAGTCCCCGTGTGTACGCAGTTTTGCCAATTTTGTCATCCGTTCCCACCGGCACATAATGGCCTACTCTTCCGAAAAGCGGAACGGGT
>CM054155.1:41111035-41143535 GCA_028751875.1 Rapana venosa | reverse complement strand
ACAGGATATTGTTGGCAACACTTAGGGAAGTGTTGCTTAGTGAACAAATAACAATTCACTTGACGAACAAAGCCTTTTTTTTCCCTGTTTGGTCGCAGAGCAAAGCGGAGTCGACGTCTTTACTCTTCAGGCTGCAATATGCAAAGTAACGTGAAGCCCGCAGCCTGTTTTGTTGTTGACATGTTCACGAATCAGTTTGGGTTTTCCCGATTTCTATAAAAAGGTGTATGACGCATCAATTCGCGTTGAATGCTGGTATACGTTGCACTGGAAACATGTTCTGTAGCATGTGTGGAAGATTCTCGTTCTCTCGTGCTGGGTTTACTTGAACTCTTGTACGTTTGTTTGTTGGTGTGGAAGAAAAAATAGCTATGTAATTATATAATATTGTTGTTTCTATTTTCTTGGAAAGGTTTGTGAATTCGGTGAGTTGGTTGTGTGTGTGTGTGTGTGTGTTGTGTGTGTGTGTGTGTGTGGTTGAGTGCGCGCACGCGTGCAGGAAGGAAAAGCAATAATCTTCCCGAGTGCGAATAAAAGAGCAGTTGACATTGAACAGTTAGTTCACTACACAAGGGCTCACAGGTATAATTATTATTTTATGGCTTAAAAGCTGTTTACTGACTGACTGAAAAGAGAGAGAGAGAGAGAGAGAGAAGAGAGAGAAGAGAGAGAGAGAGAGAGAGAGAGAGACAGACAGACAGACAGACAGAGACAGAGAGAGAGCGAGTAATGTCAGTGGTTGTAGTAGGCTAAGCTAGGCCTATCGTGTAGGCAGACATCCATCGAGTGCTGCATGCTCACAACCGACGGACGGGTGTTGGTCGATAGGAAGAGCAGGGGAGAATAGTGCAGTGACGATGCCTGCAGGAACTAGTTGGCTTGAGGAACAAACAGTTCTACAGTGTTGCCGGTAAGCGCTAGGCTACAGAGTGAAAGTGGGTTCAAGGTAAGAGAACGAAAATTCATTATTTGCTTTTGTGTGTGTGTGTGTGTGTGGTGTGTGTGGTGTGTGTGTGTGTGTGTGTGTCTCACACACACACACACACACACACAACACACACACACACACACACACACACACACACACACACACACACACACACAGGGGAGCACAGACAGAGAGAGAGAGAGAGAGAGAGAGAGAGAGAGAAGAGAGGAGCACAGAGAGAGGAGCACAGAGAGACAAGAGAGAGGAGTGGCGGTTTTTGTTTTGAATTTTTATAAGTCAATTTTCTTGATTTTTTAAAATTTGTCTCACACAGTGTCATTTTTTGTTGTTTTGTTTTTTTATAAGTCAATAAGTGCGTGTGATTTAAAAAAAACAAACTTTTCTCTCTCTCTCTATCTCTCATCTCTCTTCTCTCTCTCTCCTCTCTCCCCTCTCTCTCTCTCTCTCTCTCTCTCTCTCTCTCTCTCTCTCTCTCTCTCTCTCTCTCACACACACACACCCCCGAGTGTCTTTTTTCTTTTTTCTTTTTTTGTCAGTCAGTTGTTCTTGAGTGTGATTTTTTGTTTGTGTTGAGGGCAGAATAAAAGAAACAATTTGTGTTAAGTTAGTCTTTTACCATCAATAAGATGATTTTGACTTGACTTGACACAATCGCACGCAGCAGACTTCTGTTTTGTGTGTGTGTGTGTGTGTGTGTGAGAGAGAGAGAGAGAGAGAGAGAGAGAGGAGAGAGAAAAGAGAAGAGAGAGAGAGAGAGAGAGAGACAGAAAAGACAGACAGACAGACAGACAGACAGACAGACAGAATCAGAAGAATGTGCGTTCACACATGTTTGTATCCGGCTTACAAATAGTTGTATTATGTTTTAAGGACTTATTATTTTTGTTTACCGGGTGCTGATATCATGGCTCAGTCGCAAAAAAGGAAGAAAAAAATTAATCTCCCAATTACAGTTGCTATTTTGAATGCTGACGATGCCATCGCTGTTATGGGTGAAAGATGGACAAATAATGGTGTGTGTGTGTTGTTTGTGTGTGTGTGTGCGTGCCTATTTGTGTGTGTGTGTGTTTGTATGTGTGTGTGTGTGTTTGTGTGTGTGTGTGTGTGTGTGTGTGTGTGTGTGTACGCGCGCGCGCGTGCCTCTGTGTGTGTGTACGCGCGTGTGTGAGTGTGCCCATGTCTGACGTGTGTGTATTTTTTTTGTTGTTGTAAAAATGTTATCCTTTTATTTTATGTATGTGTGTGTGTGTGTGTGTGTGTGTGTGGTACGCGCGCGTGTGCGCGTGCCTGTGCGCGTTTCCTCTCTCAGTGTTTTATGTGTGACTAATTAAATTTTTAAGATTATCATTTAAAATATTAATTTCTTCTTTTATTATATATATATATTTTTTTTTTTTTTTGGGGGGGGGGGGGGGGGGTGGCCGATAGTGATTGGAACCATACACACGCACAGACATGTTTACTTTGAGAGTAGAACTTCTCCAGGACTCTGCCCCTTAGTATTCAATACATTAAAAAAATTTTTTTTTTATTTATATCGCATTGTCACTTCAGATTTCTCTGCGTGAAATTTGGGCTACTCTCTCTCCTCGGGGAGAGTGCGTCGCCACAGAGCAGGCCACCTTTTTTTTTTTTACTGCCTACAACTGCATTTCTTTCCCTATCAGAATGGCTTTGTTTCTACAGAATTTTGCCAGGGACAACTCTCTTGTTGCCGTGCGTTTTTGACGTGAGCTAAATAATTTTTCGTGTAACACACGCGACCTCGGTTTATCGTCTCATCCGAAAGACTAGCGCCCAGACCACCACTCATGGTGTAGCCTAGTGGATGGGTAAAAGGTTCGGGTCTGAACGGGTTCAAGCATGTGTCATGCCATCACATAATTAGAGGATTAACAACCAGAGTGAACTTGACCCGATTCTTTAACGTGGTATGGACGTTGGCAACCACACTGGTGCTAGACTGCACATTAATTAAGTACCTCAATCAGGTTTTAGATATTAATTTATTTATTTGCCAACAACAACCTGAATCTTGCTATATACATATTAATAGTCGGTTAGCTAGATTTTTTTTTTAAAATGCACTGTATTTTTTTCTTTTTTAAATCTGTCATTAAACTAAAAGGAAATCAAAATTTAAAACACTTTGACTGACTTATTCCTCTTAGGTCATTGACTCAAGGTAAACAAATCGTCCAAGCTTGCGATACACAGCGTGTTTACTAGGAATTGTTCGCTTTATTGTGAATGGACAAGGAAGGTCAAGGTTGTTCTATTTTTAGCGGTGATCATGTAGTGACGATTCTGTGTTTCCTTGTTGACAGTATCACTAGCGCAGTTTAAACTGGATAGTAGTAACCTAGAACAGGACAGATCGGCCCCAGAGAGAAAAAACAAGAGATTTAAACTATTCAAGGGTGCGTGTGTGTTGTGTGTGTGTGTGTGTACAGATTTGTGCTTACTTACGCATCTATCAGAACCGGTTCCAGCCACCGAGAGAGACACCCTTTCAAGGGAATTTTCCCCCCTGGAGTTAATATCAGCACTGACTTCATTCACTTCCCCCGAAAGTTGTTGGTGTTTTTTTAATCGGATGAAACTATAAACCGTAATCCCGTGCGTAAATGCATACAGCATATCTTGTGCACACGTTAAAACCCGTTCTCCCCGCTCTCTCTCTCTCTCTCTCTCTCTCTCTCTCTCTCTCTCCTCTCTCTCTCTCTCTCTCTCACAACACACACACACACACTCACACACACTTTATTGCGCATACGTTAAAACCTGTTCCGCTTTTCCAGTAAGAGTAGCTCGCTGTGTGCCGGTTGGGAAACGGATGACAAAATTTACAAAACTGCAAACACACAGGGGACTTGGATGTAAAAAAAACAACAACAACAACAAAAGCACAATAGTACTTATTCGATCATCCTCAAAATAAAAGAATAAATAAATTAATTAAACCCAGTTCCGCCTTCCGTTTTAACGTGTGCGCAAGATGTTCTGCATACGTTCTCACACGGGACCTCGGTTTATAGTCTCATCGGAAGGACTTTTGGGGGAGAGTGGAGTCGGCACTGATGTTAACTCCAGAGGAAAAAAAAATCCTCTTGAACGAGATTCGAACCCGGGTTAGCAGATCACGAGCGCATCACTCTAACCACCAGGCTATCCAGTCCCGTGCCATGCCAGTAGAAACAGATGAAGAGATGTAGGGGCTATATTTATCAACCAATCACCACTACCAACCAAGCCGCTCTTATTTGACTCACCTTTTGTACTGCGTTGTTGTTGTTGTTGTTGCTGTCGTTGTTGTAGTTGTTGTAGCGATTACATTTACAACCAGTCAGGGACAGTGAGGAGAGGAGGCTTGTTGTCGTAAGTGTAGTTAAGCTGCTTGCTAGTGAATGAGGCATAGGGTGACAGTTTCATATATATATACACTTTCCAGGCCACTTCTACTGGCCACTGGTTACGGCTGGATTATTCCAGAAATTTCAGCTTTTTACAACATAATGATTGGATTATAATCTAGAAATTTCAGCTGTTTACAACATAATGATTGGATTATAATCTAGAAATTTCAGCTGTTTACAACATAATGATTGAATTATAATCTAGAAATTTCGAGATCTTTACAACATAATGATTGGATTATAATCTAGAAATTTCAGCTGTTTACAACATAATGATTGGATTATAATCTAGAAATTTCAGCTGTTTACAACATAATGATTGGATTATAATCTAGAAATTTCGAGATCTTTACAACATAATGATTGGATTATAATCTAGAAATTTCAGCTGTTTACAACATAATGATTGGATTATAATCTAGAAATTCCGAGATCTTTACAACATAATGATTGGATTATAATCTAGAAATTTCAGCTCTTTACAACATAATGATTGAATTATTTAAGAAATTTCAGCTGTTTACAACATAATGATTGGATTATTTCAGAAATTTCAGTTCTTTGCAACATAATGTCTGGATTATTCCAGAAATTTCAGAAACTCTTCATGCAATGTGCCAGAAACGTAAGGAACTTCCTAGAATACAGTAGCACATTCCGAAAATTTCAGGATATGTCTAGAATACTGTTACACCATTCCAGAATGTTCAGGATATCTCTAGAATACTGTTAGACCATCTGGAAATTTAAGGATATCTGTAGAATACTGCAGACCATTCTGGAAACTTCGAAGACTTCATAGAATACTGCAGACCATTCTGGAAACTTCTAAGACTTTATAGAATACTGCAGACCATTCTGGAAACTTCGAAGACTTCATAGAATACTGCAGAATATTCTGGAAACTTCTAAGACTTCATAGAATACTGCAGACCATTCTGGAAACTTCGAAGACTTCATAGAATACTGCAGACCATTCTGGAAACTTCTAAGACTTTATAGAATACTGCAGACCATTCTGGAAACTTCGAAGACTTCATAGAATACTGCAGAATATTCTGGAAACTTCTAAGACTTCATAGAATACTGCAGACAATTCTGGAAACTTCTAAGACTTCATAGAATACTGCAGACCATTCTGGAAACTTCGAAGACTTCATAGAATACTGCAGAATATTCTGGAAACTTCTAAGACTTCATAGAATACTGCAGAATATTCTGGAAACTTCTAAGACTTCATAGAATACTGCAGAATATTCTGGAAACTTCTAAGACTTCATAGAATACTGCAGACCATTCTGGAAACTTCTAAGACTTCATAGAGTCTGCAGAGCTTTCTAGCTACGCTAAGCAGACCAATAGGGGACGAAATAGCCTAGTGGTTAGAACATTGCGCTCGCAATCTGACGACCCGGGTTCGATTCCCGTTCAAGGAGATATTTTCCCCTGGAGTTAACATCAGTGCAGACTCCACTCTCCCCAAAGTCCTTCGGATGAGACTATAAACCGAGGCCCGTGTGCGAACGCACGCAGAACATCTTGCGCACTCGTTAAACCCTGTTCCGCTTTTAGTAAGAGTAGGCCATTGTGTGCCGGTGGGAACAGATGAAAGAATTTTACAAAACCGCATACACACGGGGACTAGATGTAATAAAGCACATAAGTGGTTATTCCATTATTCTCGATATAAAAGATTAAAAAAGAATAAATAAAGCATATTATTCAGGAAACTTCTGCAGTAAGAAAAAACATACCAACAAGCTACATGCAGGCAATAGCATCATTTTCTACTACTACTACTACTGCTACTGCTGCTGCTGCTGCTGCTACTGCTACTGCTACTGCTGCTGCTGCTGCTGCTGCTGCTGCTGCGCCTCCTCCTCCTCCTCCTCCTCCTACTACTACTACTACTACTGCTACTGCTACTGCTCCTCCTCCTCCTCCTACTACTACTACTGCTGCTGCTGCTGCTGGTACTACTACTACTACTACTACTACTACTACTGCTGCTGCTACTGCTGCTGCTGCTGCTGCTGCTACTACTACACTACTAATACTACTACTACTACTGCTGCTGCTGCTACTACTACTACTGCTGCTGCTGCTGCTGGTACTGCTACTACTACTACTACTACTACTACTACTACTGCTACTACCACTACTACCACTACTACCGCTACTACTACTACTACTACTACTACTACGCAAGTCAAGGATAAATAACAAAAAATGTTGTGTTATATTATGATGCTTGTTACCAGATACTATGTGAAATTTTTTGTAGAAAATTTCCAGTTGAATATGTTTTTGTTGCTGTTGTTTTTTCTTACAGCTATACAGTGTATCATACACCATTCAGTTCATTAACGAAGGAAGGTTAAGGAGGATAGTTTGTTGGGTCGAGAAGGAACTTTTTAGAGTATATTAAAGGAATAAAACTTCACTGATAAAATGTTATCATGCTCATCATATGGAAAGGTCATGTAGGTTTGGCAAAGGATGTATCATGCATTGGTGTTTACTTACTGTCAGATAATTCATCACTTTACGCTGATAGTGGTATACTTACATCTGAAGTAGATTTGCAGTTAAGATGTACTCATGCGCTTTTTTACATTCAGTCCCCGTCTGTATGTAGTTTTGTCAATTTTGTCATCCGCTCCCACCGGCACACAATGGCCTACTCTTCCGAAAAGCGGAACGGGTTTTAACGTGTGTGCAAGGTGTTCCGCGTGAGTTCGCACACGGGGCCTTGGTTTATAGTCTCATCCGAAGGACTTTTGGGGAGAATGGAGTCAACACTGATGTTAACTCCAGAGAGAGAGAGAGAGAGTGAGAGAGAGAGAGAGAGAGGAGAGAAGAGAGAGAGAGAGAGAGAGGAGAGAGAGAGAGAGAGAGAGAGAGAGAGAGAGAGAGGAGAGAGAAGGGGGAGGGGGAGGGGGGTCACACACTATGAAAACAAAGGGATCAGTGTTATGTAGGCCGCTGTCGACTAACAATTTGTAGGTTCTTCCGGTGTGAAAGTCGGTCTTATTGATTTTTTTTTTGGGGGGTGGGTAGGTGGGAGGGGGGGGGGGGGGTGCCGGATGGGGGGAGGGGGGACGGCGTTGTTTATTTACTGGTGTGTGTTTGTGTTATGAGTGTGAGTGAGTGTGTGTGTGAGAGAGAGAATGTGAGAGAGAGAGAGAGAGTGTGTGTGTGTGTGGAGAGAGAGAGAGAGTGTGTGTTTGTGGGGGGGGGGGGGGGGGGGGGGTTGAGTATGTGTGAGAGAGAGAGTGGTGTGTGTGAGTGTGTGTGTGTAAGAGAGAGTGGTGTGTGTGAGTGAGAGAGAGAGAGAGAGAGTGGTGTGTGTGGTGTGAGAGAGAGAGAAGTGTGTGTGTGTGAGTGTGGTGTGATGTGTGAGTGAGAGAGAGTGGAGTGTGTGTGTGTGTGTGTGTGTGTGTGTGTGTGTGTGTGTGTGTGTGTGTGTGTGTGGCTCAAGGTCTTTGTGTGCATACTTAGGTATGCAGAAGTCAAATAAACAGTCGTGTTAAAGAGCATGCAACAAATGTCGGTGTTACGTGGGTAGCGGATACGCCAGCAAACAATACTTCTCTCTCTATCTCTCACTCATTCTCACACACATACTCTCTCTCTCACACACTCATGCATACTCTCTCCCTCACTCATGCATACTCTCCCTCACTCATGCATACTCTCTCTCACACACACACACGCTCTCTCTCACTCATGCATACTCTCTCTCTCTCACACACGCTCTCTCTCTCAGACACACACGCTCTCTCTCTCTCTCTCTCACTCATGCATACTCTCTCTCACACACACACACGCTCTCCCTCTCTTTCACTCATGCATACTCTCTCTCATACACATAATCTCTCTCTCCCCTCTCTCTCTCTCTCTCTCTCTCTCGCATACTCTCTCTCTCTCTGTCTCACACACAAACTCTCTCTCTCACACATTCCCCTCTCTCTCTCTCTCTCTCTCTCTCTCTCTCTCTCTCTCTCTCTCTCTCTCTCTCTCCCCTGCTTCCCTCTCTCTCTCTCTCCACAAATGGACTCCCCTTCCTCTCCCTCCCCCGCCACCCACCAAAAAAGAAAAATCAAACAACAAAAGGACTTGCTCATATTTTTTAATAAGAATGATAATAGCAACAATAAATATAAAGATAAACATAAACAAAGGCACAGAATCCATCCAGTAACAACAGAAAAATAATCAAATCAAAAACTCGATCCAACTGAGCGCAAGTTAATCAACAATGTGTGGAGCGTGGGGAATATTTTTCCCCACCTCTAGAATCATTAAAACATTATATTTTTTTTTACCAATAATTACTGTTTCTTGAGCATAAATAACAACAACAAAAAATAAATAACACCGTAACACCAGCTTCCCAATCCCGTTCCCTGTTCGTTCTGGAGTCAGCAATTCAAGTTATCACAATGTAACAGACTCTACCACAGTCACGAAAACTCCAAAAATATAATAATGTGAGTATATAATTATATAATTATTCACCATGTTAAATTATTATGTCATTCATAGTCAAGTTTCATGTGCCACCATCCTCAAACATGCTAATAAAAAAAGAAAAAGAAAAGCAAAAAAGAAATGAATTCCGTTTATTTGATTCTCATTCAAGCAGACGATTACTTTAGTTGGGGTGGGGGTGGGGTTAGTTTTTGTTGGTTTTTTTTTTTTTGGGGGGGGGGGGGTTGGGGGGGGGGGGGTTGGGGATTGGGGGAGGGAGGAGGGGGGGGGGCTGAGTAGAGCGGATGTTAGTTTGAGCATATGAAAATTATTATTCTAAGGATAACAATTTGTTGTGTGTGCAGTGTGTGTGTGTGTGTGGGGGGGGGGGGGGGGGAATCAGTATAGCGAATGTTAGTTTGAGAGTATGAAAATTATTATTCTAAGGATGAAAAATTGGGAGGGAAGGGGGGGGGAGGGAAGGGGGAGGGGGCAGTAGAGCGGATGTTAGTTTGAGTGAATGAAAATTATCATTCCAAGGATAAAAATTGTGAACAGAGACACATTTTGACGGAGATGAGAAGTATAATTATTATCAGATAATGCTTTACAATAAGTTTGAACAACACACGATCAACGTAGCAGCTAGTCCAGTGAGTGTATGTGTGTGTGTGTGTGTGTGTGTGCTTGCGTGCGTGTGTATGTATGTGCGTGCGCGCGCGCATGCGTGTGTATGTGTGTGTGCGTGCGCGTGCGTGTGTATGTGTGTGTGTGTGTGCGCGTGTGTGTGTGTGCGTGCGCGCGTGTGTGTATTAAAGCAAATACCACACCTCAGAGTTTTGGGTTTTTTCCCCATGCTTCCTATCGATATCCTAAAGTGCTTTTATTTATATATCGAGGATAATGGAATAACTTATTTGGGGGTATTTTGTTTTTATTTTTATTTATTTATTTATTCTTTTATATGTGCTTTTTTACATCCAATCCCCGTGTGTATGCGGTTTTGTAAATGTTGTCATCTGTTTCCAGGGGGTAGGGTTGGGGTGAGGGTTGTAAGTGGATTCAATAGAATGCTGACAAAAAAAAGAGTTTAAACACGAAGTATAGACTTATGATTGGAAGGCACAAATTGAACATGATCATGTTTTAAGACCAAAAAACCACGTATATAATCATCATTATGTTGGACTATTCAGGCACAGGTAAAAGGTCGAACAAGAAAGTAAGTTTTTCATACAATCGGGAGATAAAGACATAGTAGTTATTTATTACCCATCGTAATTATGCAGTTCTGTTGACAAAAACAACAACAAACACCAATGTTGTCTTCAATAAACTTAAAAAAAATAATCACCCACCTACTCTCTTCCCTTCTGAAAATAAAAGAAGAGAGAGAGAGAGAGAGAGAGAGGGGGGGGGGAGGAGAGTGAGAGGAGGGGGGAGAGAGAGAGAGAGAGAGAGAGAGAGAGAGAGAGAGAGAGAGAGAGAGAGAGAGAGAGGGGGGGGAGAGAGAAAGGGGGGGGGGGTGAGAGATCAAATTAAATCAAATCAAATCATCTTATTTCGAGGATAATAAATAAGCACCCGTGTGCTTTTTACATCCAGTCCCCGCCCTTAGAGAGAGAGAAGGGGGGGGGGGGGGGGGGGGGGCACTGGCGGAAAGGGACTCAAAATGTCATCACAAAGTTGTAAATTCTACACATACAAAAAAATCTGCTCGACGGGTTCTTCTTTTTCCTTTTCTTTTTTTGTGTTTAACTAACCATGTCGTGCATTAGAAACATCACAAAACAGACAACTAGGATGTATCACAATGTCATATCACAACTTGTGGAAAGACGTTAAGTGAATTTGAACTACGATTTAAAATAGGCAGCCGAATCAGAAACAAAATGCATTAAGTTTTAACCATATCACGTTTAAACCATGTAGCATACCTGTTAAGAAAGAATACATGATTTTTAGTTTTGAAAATAAGGAACGACAAAAAAAGTTTGAGCTACACCCGAACCGACTGCGATCGTTCTCATGTTCTTAAAAATAGCAAAAAGCACAGAAAACATGTCAGTCATGACAACTTTACCATCAGATAAATATTCTGGGCAAGTAGTGTGCCCACGTTTTCTGAAATTCAGTCACCCTTGCCCTTACAAATTGTCAATCATATTTTTGTTTTCAAAATTCTAAACTGATCATTTTATTCAAATACTCTTCGTGGCATCTAACATTCAAAAGGTACCCCCAAAACGTCTGCCCAATAGAAAAAACAACAACATAATGTTTGCATTCATAACTTCTGTTTGACAGGTGGATATAAAGGTAAAGGTAAAGGTGTCCCATAACCTATGTGGTAGTCAGGGAGCGACGCATCAGAGACCTCACTTCTCCAGGGTCCAGCATATTGCGAGTGGCGCCCATCTCCTCTCCCTCGCTGCTTCACCTTCCCTGATCCTAAAGAGGCAGGTACCCATTTACAGCTGGGTGAATTGGGGGACTGTACTGAAGCCAAAGCGCGGTAAACGGTCACCCATCCACTTGGTAACCCCGCTCGATGCTGCTTAACCTTAGCTGGGGGCAAGCGAGTACTCTGACTACTGAGCTATTCCGTCCCCTATAGTGGATATAAGCATGCATAAATACCTAGCATCATAACAAAACTGGAATATTGACAAATCAATATGAAGAGCCATAACTGTTTTTGCCCTGTATCTTGCACAGTACTACGTATTGCTTGTTCGTAGTTCATGCATACCATCCAAAACTTACTAAACAAAACAAAACAATCCCCAAACAAACAAAGATACATGTTTTGAAATCATAGCCAACTCTTTCAAATTCTTCTCAATTCAGTCAATAAATAACGTAGATCAGTACTTACACAATAATACGAATGATATAATTATAGGAAAACAAAAGATTAGCGATATGATACATACAGCCGATAATTTATCCGCTTTCAGTTTGGGCATAGATCAAAGTCATGGTAGTCAACTGCAACGAAGGGCTTTTGATAACTAACAAAAAAGCCAAAAACAACAAACACGAAAAGAACATTGGTGACCTGATACAGACACAGCCAAGCAGTAGAGACTACAGAACTTGTTAGTAGTTTCCAAAATCCGCGAAATGGTTTTACTAACTCGAAAAAAAATGTTAAGTTCTGACTGTACAATAGGTAATGCCACTCGTAAGTAACTCATGACGACCTTAAATTTCAAAGGCGACGAAAAGAAAAAGTCTATTGTACTATCTCTGGAGAGAGAGAGAGAGAGAGAGAGAGAGAGAGAGAGAGAGAGAGAGAGAGAGAGAGGAGGAGGAGAGAGAGAGAGAGAGAGAGAGAGAGAGAGAGGAAAGAGAAGAGAGAGATGAAAGCCACCATGTTTAGAATAAAAGACTTCAAAAAACACATCACTAACAATGATACTATTTTTTTAAAGTTTACATCTCCATTTAATGTGTACAACAAACCATCTCACCGTCAAAAAAATAACAACAATGACTTGTAACAAAGCATCAACAACAACAACAACAAAAGCAACAACAACACCAACAACCATTGATATCCAGATTTTAAAATAAAGTGACGTCATTACCGTATCACAGTCGGTTTGCCATCGTCATCACAGTAAATCAGATGAGAAGTATGTGGAAAAAAACACACCCAAAAATACCCTATCAATATCTTTAGGAAAGCATTCCAACGATTCACGTATTATAGCTACAAAACAAAGACATCACAGGAAACATAATCAAGTCTGGCAAGATATAAAGAAATATCAAAAAAAGCCACCGGAAGAAAAAAAAGTACTTCTCGACCGTTCTTTTGAATGATAAAGTAAAACACACCCCCAAAAAAACCAGCGTAAAAAAAATGCATGAATGAAAAAAAGCCCTTCCTCTCCATCATCACCCATCTTAGGGCAAAAAAAAGTCAACAAAATTGAAAAATTCTGCAGCTAAATAACAAACAACAACAAAATGACACGTCTAAAACATTAACACACACACACACACACACAAACCTCGACCAACGAGTGATCTACTTGTTTTTTAAAAAAAAAGTGTATAAACACGAAAACAAATTAAGAATTGTGTGTAATAATAGGGACTTTGATGTGGATGCGGGTGTGTCTAAATCACCATGTAGTGAACAGACATGAAACAAAACAAATCAAACAAGATTAAGATTCCAAGTTTAGACAAGTAAACATTGAAAAAAAATGCTCGCGCTGTATTTTGCATCGTTCATAATCCTGTAATACACAAATACTGTTTTATTTTCTGAAAGGGATTATACACCACCTCCTCTGTAATACAGTCACAATTGAGACAGGTTTCAGTAGGCCTATCACATAGCCATAGAAACGCCACTGATTAATTCTATCAAACTAACAAGCTGGATTCGTGAACAGCATCAAAACGATGGGCCGAGGAAAAGAATACATATCAAGATCAGGATAAAAATTGGTCAAAGCAGGCATGTGTATAAAGCTTAAAACAATCTTGTACCCAAGCTTATCTCTAAACAAATGATACACCGCACAGTTCTTGAGTTTCACAAAGTCAGTTATAAATACTGTTTCAATCCATAACAAGAGTTTTTTAAAAAAATATTATCGTCACCAGCTATCATTTATAAAATACTGTGGTTTAAAAAAAAATCAATTGTTTGAGCAAATAAGATCGAGACAGTCTGAAAATTTTTTTTTAAAAGAAGAAAAGAAAATCATGAATACTGCAACAATCTTAAGTCTATGATGAATTATTATTATTATTATAACAGTAGTGTGACTAACAGGAGACATAACTGGTACAAAGAACTGCAAGTCAAACAACACTGAACAACTTCACTCTAACTCAACCATCTCCTCTCACTTTTCGTGCATCAATCAATGACAAAACAAAATAAGATGAAAGTTGTTAGGAGCTACAGAAAGCTTCAGAACAAACAATGATCTTTTTTAAAAAAAAATTCTCGGTAGCTTTGCACTGAGAGAGAAGGACCGCAACCGTTTGCTCCTAAAATTAATTCGAAATTGTCTGTTTATGGTTTAGGAGTGAATGATTGCGGTCCTTGTTTCCAGGTGAAAACGGTTAGCTATCACAACAACAAACAACAACGCAGAAAAAGTGGGGCGTTGGGAGGAAGGGGGGGGGGGGGGGGGGAGGAGGAGAGGGGAAGGATCCCAACATTGGTAAAATACAGTTTCCTTCTCATTATACCGAAAAATAGACCACACAAAGACATTCACAAAAAGAAAAGAAAAGCGCGGATCATTATACACAAAAAACACCACCACGCAGAGACATTCACAAAAAAACCCGCGGATGAAGCCAGAAAGATAAGGAGAGTGGAGGAAAAGGGTAGGGGAAAGGGATGAAGGCGGGGAGGGGGGGATGTTGCTATATAATAATAACAACATAACACACAGTCTGTCTGTTCCTCACGGCAGCTGAAAACAAGGACCTGTATCTAACCGTTCATTGTCCCAGACGCATAAGACACGCAGTGGAAATATAATTATTATTATTATTATTATTATGACAACAACAACAACACAGCCGCAGTTTACCTCCTATGTTCATGACAAACTTTCGCTGAAAACTAGTGGGACAGAGAGTGAGTCTTCAAGTGAGAGGGAGAGACAGACAGACAAACAGACAGAGACACAGACAGACAGAGACATAGATGAATAGATAGATAGAGAGACACAGAGGAACAGACAGACGGACACAGACAAAAATTGCATTCATCTATAATTTTAAAAAAATTAAAATTCTGGGAAACAGACAGGGAAGCATAATAATAACACATATCGCATTCTCAACATCTCCAAATATCTGTACATCATACCCCAACCCCAACAACACCAAAAACAAACAAACAAACAAACAAAAACCGGCACATGCACTATATAACACATCCGAAGGGACCTGACGAGCCTCTGAAGAAGTATGGTCCAGCATTCTGTGCCAAAAGACTGGGTTTTCTTTTTCCTCGGACTGCTTGCTTCCTTCCTTCCTTCTTTCCTTCCGAACGTCCTGTGTCATGTCAAGCGCTTCTTTCACTCTGCCCGCCCAGATAGCTTGTGTTTGGATTCCCACTCCTGCTGCCTCTGCTTCTCCTTCTCTCTCTCCTTCGTCGCCTCCTGTCGCGAGACAAACAATGGGACAGAGTTGAGACACACAATGGCAGGCAAAGAGTTGACTGGTGGGTTTTTTTTTTTTAAAACAAAAGCATATTGCCGTAACTACTAGGTTTTTTAAATTTAATTTTTATTTTCTTGTTTTATTTCGAGGATGATGGAATAAGCACTCATGTGCTTTTTTTTTTTACATCCAATCCCCATGTGTATGCAGTTTTGTCAATTTTGTCATCTGTCCCGACCGGTACACAATGGCCTACTCCTCCGAAAAGCGGAACGGGTTTTAACGTGTGCGCAAGATGTTCTGCGTGCGGTCGCGCACACGGGACCTCGGTTTATAGTCTCATCCGAAGGATTTTTGGGGGGAGAGTGGAGTCAACACTGATATAAACTCCAGGCGGGGGGGCTGATCCAATTGAACGGGATTCGAACCCGGGTTTGCAGACTATGAGCTCAACGCGCAACGCTCTAACCACCAGGCTATCCCGTCCCCTGTTTGTGATGGAGAGGTCGGTTTGAGTGACGAGGGAGAGTAAACAGTGGGACATCACCGGTGGCAGAAATTTCAAAACAAAAAGATGAATAAATAAATACAGTGCGTTCCGCTTTCGTAAGAGTAGGCCATTGTGTGCCGGTGGGAACAGATGACAACATTTACAAAACCGCATACACACGGCGACTGGATGTTAAAAGAGAACAACCACCCCACATTAGAGCTTATTCAATTATCCTCGATATAAAAGAATTTTAAAAAAAATTAATAATAAAATACAATAAACACACACACACACACCAGCAACGCACGCACGCACGCACGCCGCACCACGCACGCACGCAAACACACATCACACACACAAACAACACACACACGTTATAGAAAAATACACAAGCAAACAAAACAAGCTCCTCTCCCCCCAAAAGTCCTTCGGATGAGACTATATAAACTGGATGTAAAGACTGGATGTTAAACCACCCCCAAAAAACCCCACACATAAGTGCTTATTTCATTATCCTCAACAACAAAACAACAACAAATGACATGAAAAAAAATCAATGATAAAATAAATAACAACAATACACACACAGGTTATATAACGAAAACTATACAAACAACGGGACGGGATAGCTCAGTGGTCGGAGCACTCGCTTTCCCCCAGCTAAAGTTAAGCAGCGTCGAGCGTGGTTACCACTTGGAATGGTGACCGTTTGCGCGCCTTGGCTTCAGTACAGTCCCCCAAACTGTAAATGGGTACCTGCCCTCTTTTAGGGTCAGGGAAGGTAGTAAAGCAGCGAGGGAGAGGAGATGGGCGCCACCGCCCTCAAATACGCTGGTCCCTGGAGAAGTTGAGGTCTCTGACGCCTCCTCGTTCCCCTACGACCTTATAGGTTATGGGACTCCTTTACCTTTTTTTTTTTACCACAAACAAACAAAAATGACATGACAGAACAACACCAACAGCAACACCAACAACACTACAGCCGGTGCGGCCATTACCTCCTCTTTCATCTTGGCCACCAGGTATTCCACCTGGGCCATCAGCGTCTCCAGCTTCTTCTCACTGCTGTCCTCTTCAGCAGCCAGACTCAGGGCCCGGTTCAGCGGGAAGAAGTCAAAGTTGTTCTTCTCCAGCTGGTCAGGGACACACACGCATGCATGCAAACGCACAAACACACACACGCATGCATGCATGCACGCACGCATATATGCAAGCACGCACGCATGCATGCAAGCACACATGCACGCACACACACATGCAAGCACACGCATGCATTCACGCACGCACGCACGCAAGAAAGCAGGCATGCAGGCAGGCAGGCACACGCAGGCAGGCAGGCAGGCAGGCACACACACACACAAACACACACACACATATATGCACGCACGCACACGCAAGAAAGTAGGTGCGCAGGCATGCAGGCAGGAACACGCACACGCGCACGTATGCACGCACGAACACACACACACACACACACGTGTTACCTTTCTTCATCGTGTGGTGGTTAGGGTTAGGATGACTATCATCGTTATCGTTAAGGTGTTATTGTTGTTATTATTAATAATAGTTGTTATGATCATCATCATTTTCGTCATTAACATTATCATCATCGTCATTATTATCATTATTATTATTATAATCATCATCATCATCAGTATCGTTAGTATTATTATTCTTACTCTCGTCAGTTGTATAATTTTTGTTGTTGCTGTCGTTAACTATTACTTATTGATAATCTTATTCTTTTTGGGGTGTTTCTTCTTCTTCTTCTTTTTCTTCTTTGTTCTTTTTGTTCTTCTTTGTCTTATTTGTCTGCTATTATGACATGCTTATTCATGCTATTATTGATTGTTACTCTTAGTGTGTTTCGTTTTGTTACTGTTTTCTTCTTCTCCACTCCTTCTTAAGTGTTTCCTTCTCACTAATCATCATCATCATCGTCGTCGTCATCATTATCATCATCGTCGTCGCCCTCGTCTTCATCATCGTCATCATCATCGTTATCAACATTTTCATTGTCATCATCGTCATCACTTCATCACCATCATCATCATCAACATCATCATCATCACCATCACTATCATCCCCATTACCATCACAATCGTCATCACTATAGCTATCATTATATCATTATTATCGCCATTAATTTTTTTAATTACTACTACTTCTGCAATCATAACCTTCGCATAGTACATAGTGGGTACACTTTGCATAGACAGACAGACAGACAGACAGACACACACACACACACACACACACACACACACACCCACAGACATACACACAAACACACACACACGACAAGACAAGACAAGATAACACAACACAACACAAGACAGTAGAGGCAGAACCGAACCGAACAGAACAGAGACAGAACAGTGGGGATAACAAAGCAGCCTCTGACCAGCCTATGGACAGAACAGAACAGGACAGAACAGTGGGGATAACAAAGCAGCCTCTGACCAGCCTATGGACAGAACAGAACAGTGGGGATAACAAAGCAGCCTCTGACCCAGCCTATGGACAGAACAGAACAGTGGGGATAACAAAGCAGCCTCTGACCAGCCTATGGACAGAACAGAACAGAACAGTGGGGATAACAAAGCAGCCCCTGACCAGCCTATGGACAGAACAGGACAGGACAGAACAGTGGGGATAACAAAGCAGCCTCTGACCAGCCTATGGACAGAACAGAACAGAGACAGAGCAGGACAGTGTGGATAACAAAGCAGCCTCTGACCAGCCTATGGACAGAACAGAACAGTGGGGATAACAAAGCAGCCCCTGACCAGCCTATGGACAGAACAGGACAGGACAGAACAGTGGGGATAACAAAGCAGCCTCTGACCAGCCTATGGACAGAACAGGACAGGACAGAACAGTGGGGATAACAAAGCAGCCTCTGACCAGCCTATGGACAGAACAGTGGGGATAACAAAGCAGCCTCTGACCAGCCTATGGACAGAACAGGACAGGACAGAACAGTGGGGATAACAAAGCAGCCTCTGACCAGCCTATGGACAGAACAGGACAGAACAGTGGGGGATAACAAAGCAGCCTCTGACCAGCCTATGGACAGAACAGTGTGGATAACAAAGCAGCCTCTGACCAGCCTATGGACAGAACAGTGGGGATAACAAAGCAGCCTCTGACCAGCCTATGGACAGAACGGAACAGTGGGGATAACAAAGCAGCGTCTGACCAGCCTATGGACAGAACAGAACAGTGGGGATAACAAAGCAGCCTCTGACCAGCCTATGGACAGAACAGGACAGAACAGTGGGGATAACAAAGCAGCCTCTGACCAGCCTATGGACAGAACAGGACAGAACAGTGGGGATAACATAGCAGCCTCTGACCAGCCTATGGACAGAACAGGACAGAACAGTGGGGATAACAAAGCAGCCTCTGACCAGCCTATGGACAGAACAGGACAGTGGGGATAACAAAGCAGCCTCTGACCAGCCTATGGACAGAACAGAACAGTGTGGATAACAAAGCAGCCTCTGACCAGCCTATGGACAGAACAGAACAGTGCGGATAACAAAGCAGCGTCTGACCAGCCTATGGACAGAACAGGACAGTGTGGATAACAAAGCAGCCTCTGACCAGCCTATGGACAGAACAGAACAGAACAGTGTGGATAACAAAGCAGCCTCTGACCAGCATATGGACAGAACAGAACAGAACAGTGGGGATAACAAAGCAGCCTCTGACCAGCATATGGACAGAACAGAACAGAACAGTGGGGATAACAAAGCAGCCTCTGACCAGCATATGGACAGAACAGAACAGAACAGTGGGGATAACAAAGCAGCCTCTGACCAGCATATGGACAGAACAGAGCAGAACAGTGGGGATAACAAAGCAGCGTCTGACCAGCCTATGGACAGAACAGAGCAGAACAGTGGGGATAACAAAGCAGCCTCTGACCAGCATATGGACAGAACAGAGCAGAACAGTGGGGATAACAAAGCAGCGTCTGACCAGCCTATGGACAGAACAGAGCAGAACAGTGGGGATAACAAAGCAGCGTCTGACCAGCCTATGGACGTGCAGCTCCAGGGCCGAGTAGTCGTTGGGCCGCGTTTCGTCCAGGTGGATGAAGAAGAAGAGGTAGGCCCACTGGTTGTGCTCCTCCTTCACGTGCTTCTCGAACCCCTGACCGCAACAGCCACCACACAACTTGTCACTACTTATGTGTGTGTGTGTGTGTGCGTGTGTGTGTGTGTGTGTGTGTGTGTGTGTGTGTGTGTGTGTGTGTGTGTGTGGGTGTGTGAGAGAGATTCAGATTCAGAATATTTTATTGCCATTTAAGTCAAGTAGACTTATTTGACACAACAACAAAACAAAGCAAACATCAGTGTGTGTGTGTGTGTGTGTGTGTATGTGTGTGTGTGTGTGTGTGTGTGTGTGTGTGTGTGTGTGTGTGTGTGTGTGTGTGTGTGTGTGTTGTGTGTGTGTGTGTTGTGTGTGTGTGCCTGCCTGCATGTTTGTGTGTGAGTTATTTCACAACAACAGCACACACGCACGCACACACGTACGCGCACACACACACACCCACTCGCACGCACGCACACACGCACGTACACACGCAGGTGAGGGTAGGGGTGAGAGTAAGGGTAGGGTGGGGTGAGTGGTAGTGGGGGTGGGGGTGGCGGGGGTGGGGGTGGGGTAAGGGGTGTTAGGAGTTTTAGTTTCGAGTTTTGAATTGTATTATGATATTGTATCGCTCGCGCGCGCGCGCGCACGCACACACACATACACACTATGTAATTAAGTTTACAACAGTTTAGTTTTCTTCATGCTTTTCGGATATTTCAATTTGTCGGTGCTACTACTACTACTACTACCACTACTACTACTACTACTACTACTACTATTTTCTTCTTCTTCTTACTACTTCTACTTCTACTACTACTACTACTACTACTACTACTGCTGCTACTACTCTACTACTACTACTACTACTACTACTACTACTACTACTACTACTACTACTTCTACTAGTTACTATTTTCTTCTTCTTCTCCTTCTCCTACTATGTCATCAACAAACGCTCAGACAGCAACTACTATTGTCTGTCATATGAGTGAAAATGCGTTGCGCTGCTGTTAAGCGCCTGACAAGTCAGGCCCAGCGCATCCAACTTCGGCATGGAAGAGAATGGCTATCTTTTAAGATCTCTTTCTGGAAGCAAAAGAAGGGACAGAGAATGGACCCAGAAGGTAGAATATAAGACAAGAAGGAGGTGGCAGGAAGAAAGGAAACAAGGCAGAAACAAAGAGAGGGATAGAAAAGAGGGAATTCCTAGCACAGACTTTCCAGAAGGAAGTGGGGGATGCTGTGCACACTGTCAAGTGACAGGCATCTCCAAGGGGCACATGTTAAGCCGAAAGTTGTTTTTTTGTGTTGTTACTTGTTGTTGGTGGTGGTGGTGGTGATGATGGTGGTGGCGGTGGTGGTCGCAGTGGTGATGATGGTGGTGGGTTTGGGGTTTTTTTTTTGGGGGGAGCGGGGCGGGGGGGGGGGGGGGGGGGCAGTGGTTTTATTCTGTCAGCTTACCCCAGCTTGGCGCTCGAAGTCGTAGCTCTCGCGGCTGCAGATGAAGCAAGTGCTCTTCATGTCGTTGTCGATTTGCCACTGAAACGAAAGACAACGATCATAGAAATCATCCCGTGTTATTATTTTAATGTCTGTCTCTCTGTGTCTGTCTCTCTGTCTCTCTGTCTCTCTCTCTCTCTTTCTCTGTGTGTGTGTGTGTCTCTCTGTCTGTCTGTCACTTTTTCTGTCTGTCTCTCTCTCTATTCCTCTGTGTCTGTCTGTCTGTCTCTTTCTGTCTGTCTGTCTCTCTCTATTCCTCTGTGTCTGTCTGTCTCTCTCTGGCTCTCTCTTTGCTTACGTATTTTCTCCGCCCACCCCATCCCCTCACCCCCGAGGAATGGATGTACAAAAAAGTCTTGTACTTCTATTAAAAGGAAAAAGGTAAAGGAGTCCCATAACCTATAAGGTCGTAGGGGAGCGAGGCGTCAGAGACCTCACTTCTCTAGGGCCAGCATATTGAGGGCGGCGCCCATCTCCTCTCCCTCGCTGCTTTACCTTCCCTGACCCTAAAGAGGGCAGGTACCCATTTACAGCTGGGTGAACTGGGGGAACTGTACTGAAGCCAAGGCGCGCAAACGGTCACCCATCCAACTGGTAACCACGCTCGACGCTGCTTAACTTGGCTGGGGGAAAGCGAGTGCTCCGACCACTGAGCTATCCCGTCCCGTACTTCTATTACCCTCAGAAAATAAAATTTCGTTATGGTTATCGTTATGGTTAGCTCTGTCTCTGTCTGTCTGTCTGCCTCTCTCTCTCCCCCCTCTCTCTCTCTTTCTCACACACTCTCTCTCTTCCCCTCTCCTCTCCCTCCCTCCCCCCTCTCCCTCCCTCCCTCCCCTCCTTCCCTCTCTCTCTCCCCTCACTCTTTCTCTTCCCCTTTCCTTTTCTCCCTCCCTTCCCCCTCCCTCCCTCCCCTCCTTCTCTCTCTCTCTCCCCCTCCCTCTCCCCCTTTCTCTCTCTCCTTCCCTCTCTCTCTCTTCCCCCTCTCTCTCTTTCCCCCTCTCTTCACCCCCCCCTCTCTCTTCCTCCTCTCCTCCCTTTCCCCCCTCTCTCTCTCCCCCCCTCCCTCTCTCTCCCTTCTCTCCCCACTCCCTCCCTCCACCTCTCTCCCCCCTCCCTTTACCCCCACCTCTCCCTGCCCACACACACCCTCTTCCCCCCCCCCCCCCATCCATCTCTCTCTCTCTCTCTCTCTCTCTCTCTCTCTCTCTCTCTCTCTCTCTCTCTCTCTCTCTCTCTCACCTTCGAGTCTCGGAGCTCGGAGAAAGTGTCGACGATGATACCGAAGATGATGTTGAGGCCGATGGTGGTGATTGAGGATGAAGAAGACGACGTCAAAGGCCACGATGGCCAGCGTCTTCCAAAGCTCAGGTTGGCCAGTTGCTGCTCGAACGTCTGCTCACAGGAAGGGGTAGGGTGAGAGAGGAAGGGGGTGGGGGAAGGGGGGGTTGTGGAGGGGTAGTGGGAGTGGTGAGGGTGGTGAGGGTGGTGAGGGTGGTGGGGGTAGGGGTGGGGGGGAGTGAGGTGGTGGTATGGTGGGGTGGGTGGTGGTGGGAGTAGGGTGGTGGTGTGGGGTGGGTGGTGGGGGTGAGGGTGGTGGGTTGGGGTGGTGGGGGTGAGGGGGGTGTGGTGGGGGTGGTGGTGGCGGGGGCGGAGTGAGGGTGAGGGTGGGTGTGGTGGGGTGGGAGGTGGTGGTGGTGGTGAGGGTGGTGGGGTGGGTGTGGGAGTAGGGGGGGGTAGGGGTGGTGGGGGTGAGGGTGGTGGGTGGGTATTGGTGGTGGGGGTGAGGGTAGTGGTGTTGGTGGGGGTGAGGGGGGTTTGGGGTGGGGTGAAGTAGGGGTGGGGAGAAGGTAGGTATGAGGGTGGTGGGGTGAGGGGTGGGGTGAGGGTGGTGGGGTGAGGGATGGGGGGAGGGTGGTGGGGTGAGGGATGGGGGTGAGGGTGGTGGGGTGAGGGATGGGGTGAGGGTGGTGGGGTGAGGGTGGTGGGGTGAGGGTGTGGGTGTGGTAGGGGTGAAGGTAGGGTTGGGGATGATGGTAGGGTGGGGGTGAGGGTGAGGGCGGTGGGGTAGGGGGAATTACGAGTTTTAGTTTCGAGTTTTGTATTGTATCATAATATTGATTTGCTCGCGCGCCCGCGCGCGCACACACACACACACACACATACACACACACACACCACTACCACCACCACCAACAACAACAACCCTTCTGGTATCACTTATGTGGAAAGGTATCGAAGAGACACCACTGAATCACACACACACACACACACACACACACACACACACACACACACACACGTACACCCAACACTCACCACAGCAACACTGACCATATCATATGTTCACACACACACACACACACACACACACCGACAAAACACACACAAAAACACACAACCCGACAACACACACACACCGACAGAACACACACACACACACACACGCATTCAAGAACACACACCACACACACACACGCATTCAAGAACACACCCACACACACATCCACCACCGACAAACACATCAGACACACAACACTCACCACCGACACCCCCCACCCCCCACACACACACAACACCTACCCATCCCCTCTCTCCCCTACACACCCACCCCAAAACACCCACACAAACACCCCCCCACCCCCACCCCACCCATCCACCCACCCCACCCAACCCCCCTCACCCACCCCCCCCCCCCCCCCCCCCACCACCCCCCCCCCCCCCCCACACCCCCACCCCACTCCCACCCCCCCCCACCCCAACCCCCCAACCCTACCACCCCACCCCACCCAACCACACCCTCCACCCCCCCACCCCCCACCCCACCCCCACCGTACCTCCCCCCCACCCACCCCCAGCCCCAACCACCAGCACCCCCACCCCCCCCAACACCCCCACCCCCCCCACCACCCACTCCTCCCCCCCCACCACCCACTCCTCCCCCCCCACCACAAACCCCAACCACACCCCCCCCCAACCCCCCCCCCCCCACCACCCCCCCACCCGTCTCACCGTGTACATGCCCTCGACGAAGCCGTGGTGGATGAGGGTGACGAAGCACTCGTAGGCCGTGCGGCACTGGCGCCCGTTGTTGGGGTCCAGGTACTCCCGGTAGAAGCCGAAGGCCACCAGGGAGAACATGAAGATGATGGCCAGCCCCAGGATAGCCACCAGGATCAGCGACACGCCTGCCCAGACAGGCCGTCCGTCAGTCAGCCGCGGAGTTATTGATGGTGGTGATGAGGAGGATGAGGAGGAGGTGGAGGAGGAGGATGAAGAGGAGGAGGGGGTGGAGGAGGAGGATGAGGAGGAGGGGGTGGAGGAGGAGGATGATGATGAGGAGGAGGAGGAGGATGACGATGATGATGATAATAATGATGATAAAAATAATAATGATAGTAGCAGCAGCAGCAGCAGCAGCAGTAGCAGCAGCAGCAGCAGCAGTAGTTGTAGTAGCAGCAGCAGCAGCAGTAGTTGTAGTAGTAGTAGTAGAAGTAGTAGTAGTAGTAGCAGTAGCAGTAGTAGTAGTAGTAGTAAGGAAGAAGACGGGTGCTGGATAGCCTAGTGGTTAGAGCGTTGAGCTCGCGATGTGACGGCCCGGGTACGAGCCACCACAGAGACCACCCGTTCGAAGATCTCAGTAGCCACCCCACTCTCCGCGGGAAAACCCTTCAGATGAGACTATGAAGCGATGTCCCGGGTACGAACACAGTCACTCAGAACATCCTACACGTTAAAACCCTGTACTGCCTTTCCGAAGAGTAGACCATTGAGTACCAGTAGGAACGGATGACAAACTTTAAAAAAACAACACCACACACACGCACACTTGTGTCGTGTTCAAACATCCTTCCCGAAGTCGGAAAGCGGCTACCTCCATGGCTGGCAAACGGATGCACACCAAAGTTCTTACTATCGGTGAACCCTTCTGAGTTCTAACCAGGGAGCGAAGGTAGTATAGGTGTTCCAATAACCTATACGGTCGTTGGGAGAGCGAGACGTCAGAGACCCCAGCTTCTCTAAGGAAGGCCAGCATGTTAAGGATGGCGCCCATCCTTGCTGCTTTACCTTACCCCCCAAAAAACCCAACAAAACCCAAAACTAAAAACAGAAAAACCAAAAAAAAACCAGAAAAGGAAAGACAAGGCACATGCAAAAAAGAAGAAAAAAAACAGAGAGGGAGAGAGAGAGAGAGAGAGGAGAGAGAAGAAGAGAGAAGAGAGAGGAGAGAGAGAGAGAGAGAGAAGTCGAACGGATTTATTGCAGGTATTTGGATAAGCTAGGCTTCTTTACACCAGGCTCTCGTCAAAAGAGGCAAGGGAGAAAGAGAGAGAAGAGAGAGAGAGAGAGAGAGAGAGAGAGAGAGAGAGAGAGAGAGAGAGACAGACAGACAGACAGAGACACAGAGACAGACACACAGAGAGACACAGACAGACACAGACAGACATAAACAGACAGATGGAAACACAAAAAGACAGAGAGAGAGAGAGAGAGAGAGAGAGGAGAGAGAGAGAGAGAAGACAGACAGACAGACAACAGACAGACAGACAGAAGACAGAGACATAAACAGACAGACAGAAACACAGAAAGACTCAGAGAGAGAGAGGGAGCAGGAAGGAGAGGGAAGTGCCGTGGAGTCAGCATCCTAGCCTGGCTTAGCCTGGCTGGGCCTGGATTGGCCTGGATTGGCCTAACAGCCTGGCTGGGCCTGGATTGGCCTGGATTGGCCTAACAGCCTGGCTGGGCCTGGATTGGCCTGGATTGGCCTAACAGCCTGGCTGGGCCTGGCTGGGCCTGGCTTAGCCTGACTTGGCCTGGCTTAGCCTGGATCGGCCTGGCTTAGCCTGACTTGGCCTGGCTTAGCCTGGATCGGCCTGGCTTAGCTGATTTGGCCTGGCTTAGCCTGGATCGGCCTGGCTTAGCCTGGATAGGCCTGGCTTAGCCTGGATAGGCCTGGCTTAGCCTGGATAGGCCTGGCTTAGCCTGGCTTGGCCTGGCTGGGCTTACCGTTGCGGGTGACGGCCAGAATGACTCTCTGCAGCAGCTGGTTCATCATGGCCATGTGCAGCAGGTGGAAGGAGAAGAAGTAGCCGTAAAACGCCGTGCCCAGCAGCGAACACGCCAGAAACATCTGCACAACAACAACAACGACAATAACAACATCACTAGCATGCCAACACCACCGCCATAATGCCAACATCAACAACAACAACATCACCACTATCATGCCAACACCATCGCCGCCATAATGCCATCATCAACAACAACATCAACACCGCTATCACGCCAACGCCACCACCGCCATAATGCCATCAACAACAACAACAGCATCACCATGATGGTCATGCCTTTCCCAAACGAGGGCTTCGTGGCCCGGTGGTTAAACGCCAGTTCGACGTTTTCCGTGCATCTCTTTGGTTCTTCAAGTCGCGGGTTCAAATCTACGGTAGCGGCGGGGTCTAGTGACGGAATCATGGAGGATTTTGTTTGGGGTTGGGGTGTTTTCTTAAAAAATGTTGTTTACGATCTTTCAGGTCATCTTTAAGTGCTGACCTGCCTGTGCCTGAATTCTCTTCTTTAATCATATATTTATATAATATATATATATATCTATATATATATTTTATATATATATATATATATATATATATATTATATATATATATATATATTATATATATATATATATCTATATTCTACAAGCAGAATGTTAAAAAATTAATTTGAACTTTAAAAGATCCCGTCATTCATGTCAGCGTTTGTGGGAGTTACAGAAACACGAACATACCCTGCATGCATACCCGAAGTCGGAATGTGGATACCTTCATGGTGGGCAAAAAACGGTCGCATACGCAAAATCTCACCATTGGTGAACCTAGGAGCTCCAGGCAAAGAACTAACAAAACAAAAGAAAACAAAAATATCATAATTCAAAAAAAGTAAGGTGGCAGGACTGTTTAGACATTCACCAGCTTCACAAGTAAACCGTTGAGGAGGTTCTGGGTTCCATTCCCAGCCTTGCCCTTTCCTTCCCCAGTTTGACGGGAAAATCGAACTGAATGTCATGTCTTTCGGAGGAAAAGACTCTCGAACCAGTACGGATCAGTGTGTTTACGAAGTCGTGCGCGTCAAAAGAACCCACGACAAGTTGAACATCGGAAAGATCAGGGAGGTACCTCCTGACTATCCTAGCAAAAATGGTAGGTTCAAATCCCAACTGAATCCCCGAAGTCGGAATGCGGCTACCTTAATGGTGAGGCAATAAAAACGGTCGCATACGCCAAAAATCTTACCACTGGTGAACCTCGGAGCTCTAGCCAAGGAACGAAAAGTATAAAAGGTAAAGGTCAAGGTGTCCCATAACCTATGTGGTCGAAGGGGAGTGAGGCATCAGAGACCTCAACTTCTCCAGGGGCCAGCATATTGAGGGCGGCGCCCATCTCCTCTCCCTCGCTGCCTTACCTTCCCTGACCCTAAAGAGGGCAGGTACCCATTTACAGCTGGGTGACCTGGGGGACTGTACTGAAGCCCAAGGCGCGCAAACGGTCACCCATGCACTTGATAACTACGCTCTATGCTGCTTAACATTGGCTGGGGGGAAAGCGAGTGCTCTGACCACTGAGCTATCCCGTCCCCACTTATATAAAGTATAAAACCATTTTTTAATTGCCGAAGCCTACCTAAATGGTGGGTAAACAGTCGCATACGCTGAGCCTTGTAAAGCAAGCAAATCACAGCGCTTAACACACAAATCGAAGCGATTGACACGGCATCAGAAGCATTAGTAGGAAGTGTTCATTTATTTATTCTTTTATTTCGAGGATAATGGAACAAGCAGCACTCACGTGCTTTCTTTACATCCAATCCCTGTGTGCATGCAATTTTGTAATTATCATCCATTCCCGCCGGCACACTCTTCCGAAAAGGGGAACGGGTTTTAACGTGTGCGCAAGATGTTCTGCGTGCGTTCGCGCACACGGGACCTCGGTTTATAGTTTCATCCGAAGGACCGAAGTGTGAAAGAGACAGGTGGGTGGGGGAAAAAAACCAACCCCTGCCAAATTCATGTGAGCGATTTGTCCAGCTGTTGCGTAAAGGTAAGGTAAAGGAGTCCCATAACCTATAAGGTCGTAGGGGAGCGAGGCGTCAGAGACCTCACTTCTCTAGGGCCAGCATATTGAGGGCGGCGCCCATCTCCTCTCCCTCGCTGCTTTACCTTCCCTGACCCTAAAGAGCGCAGGTACCCATTTACAGCTGAGTGAACTGGGGGAACTGTACTAAAGCCAAGGCGCGCAAACGGTCACCCATCCAACTGGTAACCACGCTCGACGCTGCTTAACTTGGCTGGGGGAAAGCGAGTGCTCCGACCACTGAGCTATCCCGTCCCCCTGCTGTTGTGTACAGTGTAATAATAGCAGTAATACTGCCTTCAACAGCCAAGATTCTGTTGCCCTGCCAGGGAAGATAAAGGAATAAGCACTCAGGTGCTTTTTTCTACATCCAGTCCCCATGTGTATGCGGTTATTTTAAATTTTGTCATCCGTTCCCAACGGCACACAATGGCCTACTCTTTTGAAAAGCGGAACAGGATTTAACGTGTGCGCAAGATGTTCTGCGTGCACTCGCACACGGGGCCTAGGTTTATAGTCTCATCCGAAGGACTTTGACATTCAGTTCATATATATGTGTGTGTGTGTGTGTGTGTGTGTGTGTGTGTGTGTGTGTGTGTGTGTGCGTGTGTGCGTGCGTGCGTGCGTGCGTGCACATTTGGACTTGATGGAACTAGTAGTTGTTACTGGTTGTATGACTGTAAATATGAGTTTGAGTGCAAAGCGCTTTGATTTGTCTCTGCAAGATATAGCGCTATATAAATTCCATTTATTATTATTATTATTATTATCATTATTATTATTATCATTATTACTAGCTATGACGTACTACTGACCAGGTAGTAGAAGGTGGTGATGCTGAAGAAGTGCACCTCCAGGTGGGACTCGCGTTTCTCCTTGCCGCCATCCTCGTCATCCTCCCCCTCCACTCCCTTGCCCGCCGGCAAAACCTTCCTGGAGACAGACAGCGGCCAGACCGTTAATGATGATGATGAGGAGGAGGAGGAGGAGGAGGAGGAGGAGGAGGAGGATGAGGAGGAGGATGAGGAGGAGGAGGAGGAGGAGGAGGAAGGAGGAGGAGAGGAGGAGATGAGGAGGAGGAGGAGGAGGAGGAGGAGGAGGAGGATGAGGAGGATGGAGGAGGATGAGGAGGAGAGGAGGGATGAGGAGGAGGAGGAGAGGAGAGGAGAGGAGGAGGGAGGAGGAGGAGGAGGAGGAGGAGGAGGATGGAGGAGGAGGGAGGGAAGAGGAGGAGGAGGAGAGAGGAGGAGAGAGGGAGGAGGAGGAGGAGGAGGAGGTGAGTGAGAGTGAGAGGATGGGATGAGGAGGAGATGAGGATGAGTGAGTGAGGAGGAGGAGGATGGAGAGGAGATGGAGATGAGGAGTGAGGAGGAGAGTGATGGAGGAGGTGGATGTGATGGTGATGATGAGGAGGATTGAGGAGGGGATGGATGGTGATGATGAGAGATGATGATGATGAGGAGAGATGATGTGATGTGAGGAGGATGGATGGTGATGGTGGGGTGGTGATGATGTGATGATGAGTGGATGAGAGGAGGAATGATGTGGTGATTGAGAGGAGGGTGGAGGTGATGATGATGATGATGAATGAGGGAATGTGAGTGATGAGGAGAAGATGATGATGATGATGATATATGAGGAGACTGAGGGGATGGGAATGATGAGGAGGATGGTGATGAATGATGATGGGGGGATGAGAGAAGATTGATATGATGGTCGGATGAGAGATTGAATGACGAATCGAATGATGTGACGACGACGATGGTGGATGACGACGACGATGTGATGATGATGATGTTGATGATGAAGAAAAATATATTGAGTCAAGAAGAAGTCATAACAAACATATCAAGTTACAACAGACAAACGAAGTCACAGGGACGTACAAAAAGACGTCCTTGAAGTGACAACACACACAGCACACACACACACACACACACACACACACACACACACACACACACACACACACACACACAACAAACAAACAGACGAACCAGTCACGACCAGAGACACACAAGAAGAGGCCCTTGAAGTGACAACAGACAAACACGAAGTCACAACAGACAAACAGATAAAAATAAACCTCCCAACAGACACCAACACACACACACACACACAACACACACACACAACACCACAACACACACCACACACACACACAAAACCCAACAACAAACGACAGAACAGTCACGACCAGAGACTCACAAGAAGAGGTCCTTGGAGTGACAACACACACACACATACACACACACACACACACACACCACACACACAGACACACACCACACAACACACACACACACAAACATACACACACACCAAACAAAACAAACAAACAGACCAACCAGTCACGACCAGCGACTCACAAGAAGAGGTCCTTGATGTTTTGTCTGCCGGGGAAGGTCGGGTGGTTGGAGAGGAAGTAGCTGATGACGATGAAGAGAGACAGCAGGTTATGCAGTCCCCCAAAGGCGTAGATGCTGATCTGGGCCCCCGGCCAGTCACTCAGGTCTGGCTTAGCACTGCACGCACACGCACACACACACACACACACACACATAGACAGGCAGCAAGAGTAGGCCATTGTGTGCCGGTGGGAACAGATGACAAAATTGACAAAACCGCATACACACGGGGACTGGATGTAAAAAAGCACATGAGTGCTTATTCCATTATCCTCGGTATAAAAGAATAAATAAATAAATAAATACTGTACATCGGCCTTAGGCTACAATGTAAAAAGAATGTGTGTGTGTGTGAACCTTAACTATATGACCATAATTGTCCCATGTAAAATCCCCCCCCCCCCTATCTCTCTCTCGCTCTCTCTTCTCTCTCTCTCTCTCTCTCTCTCTCTCTCTCTCGAATTTTGAATGAATTTAAAATTGTTAATGTAATGTCTTTGAAATGTTGCTTAAACTTTTCTATTCGTGATTTGTACTCATTTGCATCCTTTCGTATTCATCTTATGTCTACCCCTATTGTATGGGGCTGTTGGCCTTAGACAATTAAAATTCGAGTTTCGAGTATCTCTCTCTCTCTCTCTCTCTCTCTCTCTCTCTCTCCTCTCTCTCTCTCTCTCTCTCTCTCTCTCGCTCTCCCCCCACCCCCCTCTCTTCTCTCTGTCTCTCTCTCTAACATGATCTCAGTATGATGTTCAATTTAAAATGTCATAACAAAAATTTCACAATGATGTATAATTGAGATAGACGTTATTCAATCACGTCATAATAACCCCCCCCCCCCCCTGAGGAAGGCGAAAGTCGAAATATTGGGGAACATTTATTATGCTGCTTGTTCTACTTTTACTTTGTGTGGTATATATATATATATATATATATAGTCGCACTACAGAGAATACATGTTGGTGTTTTTTCAGCTGAAAGATTAAACAAATCTCCACTCCAACGTCATCAGATGCAGGCAAGCCAAGGTTTAAACCAGCTGTCCAACGCTTCAGTAAAAGACAAACAAGTTCACTGATTGGCGAATGTGCCCCCTATCCCCAGATATGCTATAAAACACACAAGTGCCTCCCCCCGGCCTTTTATATCTATCTATCTATCTATCTATCTATCTATCTATCTATCTACCTATCTATGTATCTATCTTTCTATCTATCTACCTACCTATGTATCTATCTTTCTTTCTATCTATCTATCTATCTATCTACCTATCTTTCTATCTATCTTTCTATCTATCTATCTATCTATGTATCTATCTATCTATTTATCTACCTACCTATCTTTCTATCTATCTATCTACCTACCTATTTATCTTCCTATCTATCTATGTATGTATGTATCTATCTATCTATCTATCTATAAAATGTCATGAAACACTTAAGATGGTCAGATCAGGTTGATACATCAGGCAGGTGATCAAGTCAGGTGAGGTCAGATGGTCAGGTCAGGTGGTCAGTTCAGGCAGACAGGTGAGGTCAGGTGGTCAGTACTGTTACCTGCTGGTGTTGGCAGGCGCCTTCCAGGTGATCATGACGATCATGCACAGGATGAAGGTCACCAAGAGAACCAAGGGGCTCAGCCACCACCTGACACACACACAACACACATAACACACACACACACACACGCACACACACATAACACACACACACACACATACAACACACACTATACACACACATAGACACACACACACAGAGGCCTAAGATACAGGGCAGACTCCAACACACGCACGCACACACACACATACGTCATCACCACCACCACCACCATCACAACAACAACACACACACCACACCACCGCCACCACTACCACC
>CM054155.1:41066035-41103535 GCA_028751875.1 Rapana venosa | reverse complement strand
GAGAGAGAGAGAGGAGGAGGAGAGAGAGAGAGAGAGAGAGAGAGAGAGAGAGAGAGAGAGAGAGAGAGAGAGAGAGAGGAGAGAGAGAGAGAGAGAGAGAAGAGAGGAGAAGGTGCTAGGAAGAGACAGAGGGAGAGGGAGGATGGAGAGAGAGAGAGGAGGAGGAGGAGAGGAGAGAGAGAAGAGAGGAGAGAGAGAGAGAGAGAGAGAGAGAGAGAGAGAGGGAGAGAGAGGGGAGAGAGAAGGGAGGAGAGGGGAGTGAGGAGAGGGGAGAGGAGGGAGGAGGAGGAGAGAGGGAGAGAGAGAGAAGAGAGGGAGAGAGAGAAGATAGAGAGAGGGAGGGAGAAGAGGTGGGGGAGAGAGAGAGAGGAGAGAGAGAGAGAGAGAGAGAGGAGAGAGAGAGAGAGGTGCTAGGGAGACGAGAGGGATAGAGAGAGGAGAGGGAGTGAGAGAGGAGGAAGGAGGGAGAGGAGAGAGGGAGAGAGAGGGGAGGGAGAGGAGGAGAGAGGGAGAGAGAGAGAGAGAGGAGAGAGGAGAGAGAGGAGGAGAGTGAGGGAAAGAGGGAGAGAGGGAGGGAGAGAGGAGAGAGAGAGAGAGAGGGAGAGAAGGGGAGGAGGGGAGAGAGGGGGGAGAGAGGGGAGAGAGGAAGAGGAGAGAGAAGAGGAGGAGAAGAGGAAGAGGGAAGAGGAGGAGGAGGAGAGAGAGAGAAGAGGAGACAGACGACAGACAGAGAGGGAGAGATGGAGAGAGGGAGAGAGATATAGAGAGGGGAGAAAGAAAGGGAGAGCTAGAGAGAAAGAGAGGGGGGAAGGAGGGAGGGGGGAGGGGGCTAGAGACAGAGAGAACGACTGATAGGAACAGACTCAAAAACTAAAACTGAAAAAAAAAATCCTTCACTATAGCCCCCAAACGCAACGAACGAGACACCAAAACCACAGTCATGCAAAATGATAACACACGCACACACACGTACACACACACACACACACAACCTTATGGCCGGTTTGGTATACCATACGCACACAGGGCGATGGGGGAGGGGGAAACGGGGGGAGGGGAAGTTGGAGAGATATTGTTCACACAAGGGGCATTACGCACACATAAGGCAATTCTGGTTTTCACTGGATGTTTTTTTCACAAAGGAGTGTTATACTCTGATGTGGGGTTTTTTGTTGCGAAAATAAGGTGTTTCTTTCACAATGGGCTATTTGCACAAGGCTTTTTTTTTTTTGCACAAGGCGCGAGGGAGGGGGGTGGCTTTACATGAACTGGGGAGTTTTACTTGTATGGGGAGTTTTGCACACCTGACGCTTTTTTTGTATTTTGTTTTAAGGGTTTTTTTAAAAAACAAATGTGGGGTATTTCAGAGCATTTAGCAAAAAGGGGCATTTAGCAACAAGGGATATTTTGGAACAGGGGCCATTTAGCAACAAGGGATATTTTGGAACAGGGGCCATTTAGCAACAAGGGATATTTTGGAACAGGGGCCATTTAGCAACAAGGGATATTTTGAAGCAGGGGCTATTTAGCAACAAGGGATATTTTGGAGCAGGGGCCATTTAGCAACAAGGGATATTTTGGAACAGGGGGCATTTAGCAACAAGGGGTATTTAGCAACAAGGGATATTTTGGAACAGGGGGCATTTAGCAACAAGGGATATTTTGGAACAGGGGGCATTGAGCAACAAGGGATATTTTGGGGCAAGGGGCATTTAGCAACAAGGGATATTTTGCTTATAAGGTGCCCTTTACAACGAGGGGCACCTAGCACACAATGGGCATCTAGTACACAAAGTGCTATGAACATTTAGCAAACAAAATGCCGTAGACATTTAGCACACAATGGGCATGTGGCAACGAGGGGCATTTGTTCACAAGGTTACAGGATGTTTAACACCCATGGGGCATTTCGAACACAAAGGGCATTTAATACACAATAAGCTATAAGCGCGCGCAGGCCACTTGATACTCAAAGGCACATTAAGCACACGCAAAAGGCATTTTGCACATGCAAGGGGCATCCAGCAACAACGAACGGGTACTTTTGCGAATGAGGAGCATTTAACAGCAAGGGACATAATTAAAGCAAACTTTCTTTTGCGCCTTGCAACTTTGCCCACCAGGGCATTTTGCGCACTAAGGGACATTTCATCTAACGTGCAGAGGGCACTTAGCACACAAAGGGGCATTTGATTTAATGTACAAAGGGTACTTGGCACACAAAGGGGCATTTGATTTAACGTGCAAAAGGCACTTGGCACACAAAGGGGCATTTGATTTAATGTGCAAAGGGCACTTAGCACACAAAGGGGAATTTGATTTAATGTGCAAAGGGCACTTAGCACACAAAGGGGCATTTGTTTTAATGTGCAAAGGGCACTTAGCACACAAAGGGGTATTGATTTAATGTGCAAAAGGCACTTGGCACACAAAGGGGCATTCATTAACTTGCAGAGGGCACTTAGCACACAAAGGGGCATTTTAATTTAGCACACAAAGGGGCATTTTAATTTAGTACACAAAGGGGCATTTGATTTAACGTGCAAAAGGCTTTTGGCACGCAAAGGGGCATTCATTCGATGTGCAGAGGGCACTTAGCACATAAAAGGGTATTTTAATTTAGCACACAAATGGGCGTTTGATTTCACGTGCAAAAGGCACTTGGTACACAAAGGGGCATTCATTTAACGTGTAGAGGGCACTTGGCACACAAAGGGGCAATTGATTTAATGCGCAGAGGGCACTTGGCACACACAGGGGCAATTGATTTAATGCGCAGGGGGCACTTGGCACACAAAGGGGCAATTGATTTAATGCGCATAGGGCACTTGGCACACAAAGGGGCAATTGATTTAATGCGCATAGGGCACTTGGCACACAAAGGGGCAATTGATTTAATGCGCAGAGGGCACTTCGCACACAAAGGGGCAATTGATTTAATGCGCAGAGGGCACTTGGCACACACAGGGGCAATTGATTTAATGCGCATAGGGCACTTGGCACACAAAGGGGCAATTGATTTAACGCGCATAGGGCACTTAGCAAACACACATACACACGCACACACACAGAGGCACAGACTGACAATACAGTGATACCTCTCCTGGTTTCTGCATATCCTGTGGAGAGAAGGGAACATCAAATACAAGTGGTTATCATGTGAGTTGTTGTTATTGTTGTCAAAGCTTTAACATAGCACTACAGCCGTTAAAGTAAAGATTCCATTGCTGGTGCACAGGTAAAGCAACACTCACTATGTATTGGATGCATTCTCGCTCTCTCGCTCTCTCTCTCTCTATCTCTCTCTCTCTCTCTCTCCTCTCTCTCTCTCTCTCTCTCGCTCACACACACACACACACACACATACACGCTCACACTCACACATGCCCGCCCGCGTACATGCAATCAAGTACATGCTAGCACATACGCATGTTCCTTCTGTCTGTCTGTCTGTCTGTCTGTCTGTCTGTCTGTCTGTCTGTCTGTCTCTCTCTCTCTCTCTCTCTCTCTCTCTCTCTCTCTCTCCTGGCTTCCACGCCATTCTCTTATACATTAAACACATGCGCACACAGACGTGCACACACACGTGAACGTACACGCACGCAGCACACACACACACACACACACACTCACACACACACTAATTAAGCACATTTGCATTCAAACGCACGTGTGCGCACACAGACACAAACATGAAGCTTAAACGCACACACGCGCGCACACACACAGTGTTACACCATTCCACATAAACAGCATCACGCTCGCTGCACACGCCCGCACCTCTCCCCCCCCCCCTCCCCACCCCTTCCGTTCCCACCGGCACCCCACTCCCTCGCCCTCACACACACAAACACAAACAAAAACACACACAAACAAAAAAAAAACACAGATCCAAACCCACCAAAAATAAAAGCAGCATCAATGTGATGATCAACAATAGCCAATAACGTGGAACTTCCAACAACAACAACAACAACAACAACAAAACAAACATGCTAATTCTACTTCAATCAATCAACAACAACAAGACCTTACAATATATAAAAACTCCATACTTACAATATCATTTCACTAATACTGAAATATAACACACCCTAAACGTGACATATTCGCGTCGTTATATCCTAGACACGAATCCATTAAAAAAACAACAACCATAACACATTCACACTATACACAACAATCTATCAAATCTCCATACAAACAAACAATAATACATTCATACTAAAAAAAAAACGATCTATCAAATCGCCATACAAACAAACAATAACACATTCATACTAAAAAACAACAACAATCTATCAAATCGCCATACAAACAAACAATAACACATTCATACTGAAAACAACCATATCGATTCTAAAGCATGCATGCATTGCAAAAAAGAGTGTGGGACAAAACCAAGGTTTTAAAACAACCCACTTCAATATATATAATATATTATATATATATATATATATATATATATATATATATATATATATATATATATATATATATATATTAAGTGGGTTGTTTTATGTAGAAAGACACAGAATGCAAACTACCGATGACAAACATCGCAAAGATGTTTTCGATGTACAAAAAAACAAAAAAGTCACAAAAGAGGGGTACAAGGCCTGTGTGTATAAGTGCACGTGTACTCATACAGGACACTCACGTGCATGTCTTGGTACGCCTGCACCATTGTCGTCATCAGGACCTCGCTGTCAATGTACTCTAGAACCTCCTGAAAATTAAGAAAAAAATATTATTTAAAAAAGCCAAACACGTGAAACCGTCGTTAAGTTGTTTTCCTCTTTTCTTTCTCACCAACCACAACAACCGCACAGACAGGACAATGGGGAGGAGGGAGGGAATGAAGAAAGTTTCAAAACCGTTCACAAACATTTAAATAACAAAACGAACCAATTGAAAAAATAGGAAAATACACAAACAACACCCTGAAAATAACAAGTGCTTAACAGAAGATAAAAAAGTGCGCAAAAAACCAACAGTTCTTTAATCTGACATTAACTTGATGGCAGACGAACGCTTTTTAACCTAACACACAAACTGCAGAACAAATATTAACCTAATAATAAAAAAGCTAAATAACAACAAAGCGCAGGATGTTCTAAATCTTCTGAAAATGCAAAACAGTTCTTAGCGTGATGAAATGCAGAAGTAAGGCTTCTTGTACAGAAAAAGTGCAAACCCATCTTAACTTGAAACAAAATAAAGTGCAAAACTGTTCCTGAACTAAAAAATAGAAAAAGAGAGAAAAGCAAAAGAATGTATCATTTCATAAACGGTGCAAACCATTTTTGAACTGATAAAAGAAGTGCAAAAAGCTCTTACCACAAAACTGCAATGATATAAGACGATGTATATATAAAAAGTGCAAAATCGTTCTTGACTTAAAAAACAGCGAAAAGCAAAACAATATATTCTTTAACGAACAGTGCAAACTATTTTTGAACTGATAAAAGAAGTGCAAAAAGCTCTTACTACAAAACTGCAATGATATAAGATGATGTATATATAAAACATTGCAAAACTGTTCTTGAATTAAAAAAACAGCGAAAAGCAAAACAATATATTCTTTAACGAACAGTGCAAACCATTTCTGAACTGATGAAAGAAGTACAAAAGCTCTTACCACAAAACAGCATAGATATATGATGATGTATATATAAAAAGTGCAAAACTGTTCTTGAATTAAAAAAACAGCGAAAAGCAAAACAATATATTCTTTAACGAACAGTGCAAACCATTTTTGAACTGATAAAAGAAGTGCAAAAGCTCTTACCACAAAACAGCAATGATATATGATGATGTATATATAAAAAGTGCAAAACTGTTCTTGAATTAAAAAAACAGCAAAAAGCACAACAATATATTCTTTAAAGAACAGTGCAAACCATTTTGAACTGATGAAAGAAGTGCAAAAAGCTCTTTTCACAAAATTGCAAAGCAATTCATAAGATCTTGTGATAACACAAAATGTGCAAAACAGTTATCATTTTAACTAACAAAAGAATAAAACAGTTTCTAAACTGAGAAAAAAAAAGGTTCTGAATTTAATCCCTGAAAAAAAGTGTAAAAGAAGGTCTTAACCTGACCTAAACAAAAGTGCAAAACAGCTATCCATCTTGAATTTTAAAATGCTCAAAACATTCTAAAACTGAAAAGATGACGAAAAATGCAATACTAGTGATAGTGTATGGTATACACGTGCTTACTTGTTAGGCCTGATACAACGCAGAGAAAAAAATGATCGTTAGATTTTGGATGCTTATAATTATCATATCCTTTCTCAACTATTCGCCACATTTCTAAATTTTAAATAAAAGCGTGCGCGTTAATCTATGAACGAAAACTACAAGGAAAAGAAAGAAAATGAAAACAACTACAGAGCAACAACAACAAAAATTAACCAAGTGCACCTCAATAAATAGACAAATAAAACAGCGTGGGGAAAAAAAAACACCAACCCTCTATAAAACACCACCTCCACCCCCTAAAAACAACAACAACAATCATCTAAACCTAATGTGGAAATGATAATTTATTATCCTGTGCGAAAACATCGACAGTTAGCGACGAATGAAGACGAGGTTAGGCTCACGAACACGTTTTCAGATCATGACTGTCATTCAGTTCTGTGCTCTTCACACACAACACACACACACACACACACACACACACACACACACACACACACACACACACACATGAGATTTATTTTGTGCAAAACGATTCGTCACTAACCGAAGGTTAACAAATGACAAAATTCACAAAACCGCATACACACGGGGGACTGGATGTAAAAAAAGCACATGAGTGCTTATTCCATTATCCTCGATATAAAAGAATAAATAAAATAAAATAAAATAAAATAAAATAAAATAGAAAAGCCAAGCCAAAATTTAACAGCTGCGAAAGTGCTCAGTGCAAGTCAGCTCTCTAGGACAATGATCCAGGAAGAAGCTCAGTGACCATGATGGTCACAATAGTCATGATCATGAATTATTATTATTACAAGAAGCAAAGTATGCAGCCAAACATACTACAAGAATCACTCCAAACAAACAAAACAACCCAACTAAAATCACAACCGTCTAATAACTGGAATTATTGAAGAGATAGATAAACAAATGAATAAAATCCCACACATAAATCAAATAATATGCAGTGTCTAGAGGTTACGGTGCAACAATTACACTTCAATCGGTGAATGAAAATCAGAGATGTACTATCATAGTCAAAACATGAGAAAGAGAACGAACACACACACACACACACACACACACACACACACACACACACACACACACACACACACACACGCGCGCGCGCGCGCGCGCACACACACACACCACACCACACCACACCACACACACACACACACGCACGCACGCACACACACACACACACGCACACACGCACACACGCACACACACACACCTGCCAGCCCCCAATTCTGCACAATCTATTATTCACCAGAAGCGTCTAAGCTACACAAATGCAAGGAAATAAAATACGTCAGGAGGTGGGGAAAAAAGCCAGCAAGATAATGAATAATATGGAGGCTACACAAGCATGTCACAACACAACATGTCACAACACACGTCACAATATGTCACATCACATCATGTCACACAGAACAACATGAATCACGTTGCTCCATGCACAGAGAGAACTGCACTTTTATATATAACAAAAATTATGACAAAGCAACAACAACAACAAAGATGGAAAAACAAAAGCAAAATCGCCTACACCACGCAATGCCAACCATTGCAACAAGCACATAATTATTGCATGATGATCAATGGCAATGACGTTGATGTAATGACGTGTACACACACACACACACACACACACACACACACACACACACACACATATTACACAGTGACTGTTTCCCTATTCCCTTTTTAACCTTACAACTAGCGTCTAACTATTGCATTAAGCACATATTGTCTGAATTCACATGTCATGTATTTACCAGAAAAATACGGTATCACCTTTAATCATCCCCCCCCCCCCCCCACCCCCCGCAAAATATCATAGATTTGATGCAGAAAAAAAGAAAGCGACATGAACAATGGATTTCTGAAAAAAAAGAAGAGTACAAAGAATTTCGATACGGAAAAAGAATCGACTGATAATTCAACGTAAAACCTATTTACTTTGCGACATGCCGCTGTATAGTTTATTGCTCTGCGTTGAAGATTTTTCAATACAAAAATGTCAACAAACTGTGTAGTTTATGAAGATCTAGTTCAGCTTGAAAGCGTGACTACTCAAGAATATTGTTCATTCATTCATTCATTATTGTTATTGTTGTTATCATTATTATCATCATTATCATTATTATTATTATTATTATGCTGAAGTGTATTCTCGCAGTACTTTAGAGTTATTTTGGTAAAATGACATAATGATAAAATCCATTCCCTTTTATCGTGTTGCTGAAATCTTTTAGTCTATTAGCGATTTTCGTCTTCGTTTCGGATTCGCCCGTTTGCTTTTCTTCCCTTTAACTGGGACAGAGAGTGAGAAAACAGGCTTCGTTTACTGATGATGAAAACGACAGCACTAAAAGTTCTTGCTGATAGGTGAACAGTGGAATTGAAGCAAGGACATAGTGGTGGCGGTGTGAAGTAGAGTATGAAATAATTATGTAAAGCATAATTATGGAGGGGTTAGATGGGAGTTCACTGGCACATTGCGAAACGAGATTGTTGCTAGCAGATTTAAGCAGAATGACGATGATTAAAGTATTTTTGACTTGACTTGACTGACGTGACGTTTCCTTCGAATCTCTGCAATTTCTGGGTAATTTATTGTTGTTGTTATGATGATGATGATGATGATGATGATGATGATGATGATGATGATGATGTTTACTATATTTTCGTCATTGTCATTACTATTTATATTGTTATATTGTCATTATCATATCATTATCATCACTATTACTGTTGTTATTATTATTATCATTATCAATACTATCCCCATTATCCTCATTCTGGCCATCATCATCATCATTGTTATCACTACTATTATTATTATTATTATTATTACACAAACACAAGATTCATTTTAGAAAAAAAAAACATTGCATGATCAAACATTAGCATTTTGCTTCCAGTTTAACATGACTCAAGCAAGGTGTACATAGGGCTGCATTCACATAATGGGCAGTGCTCACCTTCAAAATGATCGCGCGCGCGCACACATGCACACGCACACACACCTACACACACAAAACACACACGCAACACACACAACACACACTCTCTCACATGCACACGTTCACTCACAAACACACACACACAACAACAGACACTCTCTCACACGCACACGCTCACTCACAAACACACACACACACAACACACACACGCGCAAAAAAAACCCACACACAACACACACAACATATACCCCCCAACACACACAAACCACACAAATACAAACACAACACACACACAACCTCCCCCCCCCCCCCACACACACACACAACACCCCCCCCCCCCCCACACACACACACACACAACCCCCCCCCCCCCCCACACACACACACATCGTGTAGTACACACAAATAAATGGGTTAAAAAGCGAAAGTGATTGTGTTGGTTATACAGGCTTGAAGCTATATAGCCAACTACGATGTTACGTACACACAGCAGAAAGTAAGGCAAAGCAGTGTCATACACCAGCCACACACACACACATAAGTCTTGAATACATGGCAGGAACGACTAGGAAGGGAAGATGGTCATGGATAGGTAGATAGATATAGATAGGTAGATAGATAGATAGATAGATAGCCAGCAAGCTGGCAAGCAAGCAAGCAAACACAGCGCCGACAGAACGCGTCGTGCAGTCTGAAATTACCACATGCGGGGCTGTTGGTCTCTTGTCTCTCTGAAAATGCACAGCAGCAGCAGGAGGAAGATGAAAAAAAACCAACCACACACACACATACAGGAAGGAAAAGCCACCATTTTTTTCCCTCTCTCCCGTTTTCGTTTTTTTTTTTTGGTTTCTCGGCTACAACTCCCCGAGGTTTACCAATGTTGTGTCTATGACCGTTTTTACCTTGCGCCATGAAGGTAGCCGCATTCCGACGAAAAAGCCATCAACTTGTATTTTCTGTTTTCATTTTCGTTGATCGGCTACAACTCCCTAGGTTTACTAACGGTGGGTTTTTTGCATAATTACGCGACCGTTTTTACCTTGCACTATGAAGGTAGCTGCATTCCGACTTAGGGGATGGTAGATAAACGCAACACCTGTGTGTGCATGCGGTTTTTAAAAACAAAATTATTATCTGTTCTTACCGGCACGCAATGACCTACTCTTTCGAAACGCGGAACAGGTTTTTAACGAGTGTACAAGATGTTCTCTGTGTGGGTTCACACACGTGACCTCGGTTTAGTCTCAACCGAGGGAAATTGGGGGGGAGTGGAATCAGTACTGATGTTATCTCCGGAGTAAAATCCCCTAAAACGGGCGCCTCCATGATGGCTTGAACCCGGGCCATCAGATCACGAGCTAGCGCAATGCTGTTGTAACCACTAGGCTATCCCAAACCCAGAAAATTAATAAAACAGGAATTGAATCACTGACTACCACGGACATAATATCTCAACGCTGCAGTCACTGCAGTTTGCTCAGCGCTCTATCAGTACATCACTTCATTTTGTGTGTGTTAAGTTTGTAATTTTTGGGATCAAGTTTGTTTCTCTCTCTCTCTCTCTCTCTCTCTCTCTCTCTCTCTCTCTCTCTCTCTCTCTTTCTCACTCTCTCTCTCTCTCATTCTCTCTCTCCATTTTTGTTTCCCAGTTTCTAGTTGGTCTCGCGCCATTCATTCCGACCTTCTTGTACTTCTCGATCAAATCATAAAGCCGAGTAGTCTACAAGTGGCGTTATCCGTGCCATGCCGCCGCAAGCCACCTTCCAAAAGATGTTCCCGGCTTATATGGATGGTGTTAAGTCCTGTCTGTTCAGACACAACTTAACTGGGGATGTATGTTCTAGACACCCTCCCCCCCCCTCTTGCTGAGGACAATGACAGACAGCTTAGCTGTAGTGCAACATATATGTTAGTCCGTCGTTTTCGACGATGACCTCCAAAACAGCAGAGGAGGCAGCTGCTGTTTCGGAAACTGGGCAGAAACTTGATTATAGTGGAGATGCCTTGCCCACAGTACATCCCCACTCTCTCGGCCAAGTGGGCATAAGGACAGTCAGCGTTGGAGATGTTCTCCAAAGGCCAACTAGCCCCCAGGGCTGCAGCACATAAGGACTGTGCGAGTCAAGCCTCCTAGTCAGAGAGTCATAGTCGATCACTAAAAGACTAAGCTGTAAAGTGGAATTCCATGAGTGGGAAAGCTACTGGTCATACAGCCTCTCACTTTGCTGTTGTTGCCCCCAGCGTCAATGGTTGAATCAAGAACTGTGATAAAGCCCAGGCGCTGATGAGCAGAGTGCAACATACTCAGCCGCTAATGAAAGATTCTTCTCCTTTTTCTCTCGTTCGCCTTTACACCGCCAGATGCGTCTTGGGGAAAAATAATGGCTGTATGTCCTTTCCAGCTCCTCTCGTGGGTTACGCAGCTTGGTTTGTTGGTTATATGATGACTAACATTCTAAAAATAAAATTAGATTATGGCTTGTATACTGTTTACAGATGAAAACGGGTGTACACTGGAATGATCGGATCTTTTTTTTTTTTAAAATAGGGTGATATTCTATGGATTTTACACGTGTTTCCCTGTGACCATGTGTGTTTGAGGGTTATACCAGAAGCTCCAAAAGAGGGAAAGGCGAGAATCAACGCTATTACATTATGCAGCCATCAGTGTGAAGAGCGGTGAGTTGATATCCATACACAAAATTAATATTCTGAGAATCTTGTTTGCTTATTTACTCTTGGTATTTTTTTTTCAAGGAGGGGGGGTGTGGAAATTCATTTTTCCTCAAGTTATTATTTTCATTTCTTCAGTTTTGTCTACTCTTTTTTTTTACTAGTATTTCAAACCCCTTTGGTCCATGTATTTTTTAGCTCCCGTTTCCACATCTGTGCCCAAGAAATTGCTGCATCTTCGAGACAAGTCACACATTGTTTTGAAACTAAAATAACCGGCTGTTCTAGTTGTTGCTTTCATACTGGACAGAAATAATATTCCGCGGGTTGTTCTGAATTCTGGTCACCGCACGTCTGGATCAATAATTCCACCAAAACAAGACAGTACTAATGTCGACAGATTCTTACCATTTTGCAAACATTTTTTCAAGGAACATTGAAAATCTTCTGTTACCCCGTGGAAATACCGGGGAGGCCAGTCAGCATAAACTTAGCATCTCCACCTTCAGGAAATTCTGTACCAGGAATTCCCTCTTTTCTATCCTTTGATTCTGCCTCGTTCCTTTTCTTCCTGTCGCCTCCTTCTCGTCTATTTTTTATCTTCTTGATCCATTCTTCTTCCCTTTATTTTCCCCCCAGAAAGTCTTAAAAGATAACGATTCTCTCCCACGCCGAAATCGGATGCGCCGGGCCTGTCTTGTCAGGGGGTTAACGGCAGCCACAACACATTTTCGCTGACATGACAGACAGCAATAGTCGCTGTCTGAGCGTTCAACGACGACGAGGAAATCTGCTGCTAAGTTCTAAACCCTAGCGTCACTTTATTTTTAAATTAACCCAGACTGAAATGTTCATTGCGCTATGCATCTGTTCATTGTATCCATGTTCTTCAAAACATTTTCCGAACCAGAAAAAACAACAAAACCCTACTCAAAAGGAACGGGGGATCACAACCCTTTTCTTCAGTCATAACATTTTCCTTGCAGCCGACCCATGTCATCACCAACAACAATAATAATAATAATAATCCTATAATGAAAAAAAGTCAAGTTATATAACAAGCATGTATTAGTCACACCTCGCGGCATACACGAAGATTACGAGTCTCTGGCCAAATCCAATCCAACAAAAATCCAATTAAAAAAGCCATCCAATACAATCCAAAGCCATCCAATACAATCCAAAGCCATTCAATGCAATCCAATGACATCCAATCCAATCCAATCCAATCAATACACGGCCCGAAGAACCACGACATGCCAGCAACACACACTTACATATCTTCTGGGACCAGAATCAATCTGAAAAGAGAAACGGCAAGAGAGGGTGGATGGATGGATGGATGATGTTTGAACACAACACAATACAGCACAATACAACACGAGTGCACAGTCGGGTCTGCAGTGGGCAATGACAACACAAAACTATCTAGGTGCCAGATTGATGACGAAAAAATGCAATAACTCCAAAACAACACACAAAAAAACACTTTCACACAAAAAACACACGAAAACGACCCTCAAAACAGTGGTATACACAACTTATCAGCGCATGGTTTTTTGTTTTTTTTAGCTGCTAGTTAAAGTGAGTCATGAGTGGCATACATGGGCTACTGTGGTCATTGTCACTAGTTGTTAAGGGGTTGTTGCTGTTGTTGTTGTTGTTGTTTTCTATGCTCATGTCATTCCGGGAGAGGAAGGGAAAGAGTTACTAGTATAAGTATAGCGAGTGTAGGTTTTGTTCATAATGTATATCAGACAAGGTGCACAACGTTGTACAGGCGTGGAGACGTGGCGGTGTGTGTGTGTGTGGTGTGGTGTGTGTGTGTGTGTGTGTGTGTGTGTATGTGTGTGTGTGTGTATGCGTGTGTGTGTATGTGTGTGTGTGTGTGGGGGGGGGGGGTGGATGGGTGGGGGGGTGGTGGGTTTGGTGTGTGAGTGTGTGTGTGTAAGTGTGTGTGTGTGTAAGTTGTGTGTGTGTGTAGTGTGTTTGTGTGTGTGTGTGTGTGTGTGTGTGGTGTGGATGTGTGGGGTGGGTGGGTTTGGTGTGTGTGAGTGTGTGTGTGTGTGAGTGTGTGGGTGTGTTTGTATGTGTGTGTTTGTGTGTGTGGTTTGTGTGTGTGTTTGTGTGTGTGGTGTGTGTGTGTTTGTATGTGTGTGGGGGGGGGGGGGGTGGAGGGGGGTTGGTTGTGTGTGTGGTTGTGTGAGTGATTTGTGTGTGTGTATGGGTGTGTGTGTGTGTGGGTGGTGTGGTGTGAGTGTGCGTGTGTTTGTGATAGCTATGAGGTGGTATGAAGTATTGGTGTGATGTAGTGTGATGTAGTGTGATGTAGTGTGGTGTGGCGTGGGGTGGGTGGTGTTGTGTGGTGTAGTGTGGTGTGGTGTAGTGTGCGTGGTGCGGTGTGGTGTAGTGTGGTGTGGTGTAGTGTGGCGTGGTGTAGTGTGGTTTGATGTGGTGGCAGCGTGGGTTGGTTTGGATGATGTGGCGTGGTTTGTCGTGGTACAGGGGGTGGTGTGGCGTTGTGAGTGCGACTGTCAGTTTGATGTGGTGCGATGTGGCTTGGTGTGGTGCGAGTTGTGGTTTGATGTGGTGCGATGTGGCTTGGTGTGGTGCGATGTGGCTTGGTGTGGTTTGATGTGGTGCGATGTGGCTTGGTGTGGTGCGATGTGGCTTGGTGTGGTGCGATGTGGCTTGGTGTGGTGCGATGTGGCTTGGTGTGGTGCAATGTGCTTTGGTGTGGTGCAATGTGGTTGATGTGGTGCAATGTGGGTTTAGCACTAGGTGGGATGATGGGGGTGTAGTGCAGCCAACTACGATGCCATGCGGTGCAGTGCTAGTGGAGCACTATATCTATTAGAGAATGCAATACACTTAGTCATACAGGTATGTGCCCAACGCCGTGTGCAAGACACATGCCTACAGCAGCATAATAGTATAAAAACCAACACTATCCATAAAGCAACACTTGCACACTATACTGTAATGTAGCACTATGACCGAAATAGTATAGAGAAATACTGTAACAGCATCAAATCAACAGCCTAACTCAGAAAAAAAGACTATCGGTTGAGCGCGTGTCTGCAATTTCTTTATCCCCTGAGTGAAAAAAAAGACAATTTTTTGCATGTTAAGATAATTTTCTTAAATACAACACGACACACACACAAACTGACTAAGGCATAATTATTTAACATACACCCACGTGCTGATGACATGAAAGTTCTACCATGAAAATGTCGAGATTCTGAAATCTATAAACAGGAGTGTAAGCTATGTGGGAAACCAGTATCAACTGGGAAATGCGGTAAAATAGCATATCAAGTTATACAGATCTGAGACTTTAGACATCTCTATAAAACTGTGAACTGATATTTGATTTAAAAGACGAGATATGCACACACATAAACGCATCCATCGGTTTTTGTTAGCTCTCTCTCTCTCTCTCTCTCTCTCTCTCTGAATCCCACACACACACACACCACACACACACACACAAACACGCGCGCGCGCAAGCACGCACGCGCGCAAGCACGCACGCACGCGCGCACACGCACACACACACACATACGCGCGCGCGCGCGTGCGTACGTGAGAGGGAGAGCAGACAATAGACTAAAAGAGAGGGGGAGTAGACAATCAATTCACCTTCATGTGTAATGAGACACGATCATAGTACAAGTATCACAGTCAAGGTGTGGGTTCGTTTTAATCAACATCAATCCACTAACAGGTGATAATTGTTAGACAGGTAATGGGGAGGGTCGGAGGGTGGGGTAGGGGGGGGGAGATTAACAGTGAATGTCAATGTGTTTGTTTGGACAGTTTAATGGAGAGTAAAAAGGAAAACAAAAGTAACCATGAGAAACTCCTGGAACTATACAAAACGAAAAGAAAACCGAAGGAAAAAGCAATTAACTTGGGTAAGATCAAAGTAATGACAGAATGTGTGTGTGTGTGTGTTGTGTGCGAGCGCGTGTGTGAGCGTGTGTGCAGTGTGTGTGTGTGTGTGTGTTGTATATGTGTGTGTGTGTGTGTAGTGTGTGTGTGTGTGTGTGCGTGTGTGTGTATGTGTGTGTGTATGTTGTGCGTGCGAGCGTGCGTGTGTATGTGCGTAATTATCAAAGCTAAAACAACATGAAATTTGGAACAGGAAAAATGCTATTGTCCAATCTAAAAAGTAAAACGGGCAACTGGACTTTGAAGCAAAACATTCTCAAAATCTGAATATTAATTCACCATTCAAGGTAACACTAAATACATACCACTAAACTATAAACATCAACAGGAGTTATAGGGGAAAGGGACCCACACAAAAAACCCACTCACACCATCAGTGCATACACACTCGGCAAAAAAAAACACCACACTTGAACAGCAACAACAACCACAACAACAACAAGGGCAACAACGACACTAACAACATCAACACACGGACCAACTGGCACACAGGCCACGCACGCCAAACCACAGCACACTACAACCTACCACGGCGCTGGAACGGCTGATATTTAAGTTTCGCTGTAAAAACACCACATGTTTACAAGTTGGGTTTGTTGCCTTTCCCAAAATTTGCTTACACGCAATAGACAAGTTTCACTTATTCAAAGAAACTCAAAACACGTACTAAGAATCTTATGCATCCTGAAAAATGTCAAACTCTCCGGTGAAGATGAGACTGTTTCTGTATACTATCTTGATATACCACATTCTGAACTGGGGTCGGGATAGCTCAGTGGTCAGAACACTCGCTTTCCCCCCAGCTACGGCTAACCAGCATCGAGCGTGGTTACCACTTGGATGGGTGACCGCGCCTTGGCTTCAGTACAGTCCCCCAGTTCACCCAGCTGTAAATGGGTACCTGCCCTCTTTAGTCAGGGAAGTAAAGCACGAGGGAGAGGATATGGGCGCTGCTCTCAATATGCTGCCCCTAGAGAAGCTGAGGTCTCTGATGCCATCACTCTCCGTACACCATAAAAGGTTTAATGGAACACCTTTACCTTCTTTCACAATCTGACTAAAAATCAAGGAACAAAAACAAACTTCGAATTATAATTAAGAAGACTTGTGGGGAAAAGATGTAAGGACTGAAACGATTCGGTATCATTTTGGTTTGTTTTTTTAAAACTTGGAACCAAAATGACCAACCCCCAAAACGGATTAAAATATTTCATAAATGAAAACATTGAACTAAGAACGACCTGAACATAACTAGAATCATCTCATACCTTTTCATGTTTAGAATTACAAAACTGGTTCTGACTGTTTTTCACAAAGAAAATAATAACGCAGAGAAAACAACAATGGAACAACGTACAACTCAATACCTTCATAGAACTCGCTGTCTTAAACACATCATGTCATCGAGCGCTTTGCTTTGTTTCTTTACAAGATTCAGCGCGAGATAAAGCCATTATTATTATTATTATTTATTATATTATTATTTTTTATCATTACCTATTAAATAAAGTTACACAACCTTGAGAAAAGTAAAAGATTGTAACTATAAAACATAAACTATAACTCTGGCAGTTTTCCTCCGAGAGCGTTTTCTGAAACATCACATTGTCGCAAAAAGCCTTTCGATCCGTTTTCCTGTAACTTGCAGGAATTTTCAAGTCTGGATGGAATGCCTCCCAAAAATTAAATTGGGGAGCCGGGATTGAAACCTTGTCTCACACTTAAACTCCCGCTCCATCCACTGGAGCACAAGTCCCATGCGTTCTGGCTGATCGTTTTCCGGACGATCGCAAATAACTGAGTCCATCGACCTTGGCACTCACGCAAAAGAAAGAACCCACGGCAACATAATGCTCTTTGTGAACAAAGCTATATTGAAGGTCCACTCAGAACGGCTATCTATCTATCTATCTGTCCGTAGTCTACGACCGTGGTGCACCCTCAAATACTCGCAACCAGTTCCCGCCCACTATTCCGCTTTCCTGCCTTTCTCAGGTTTGTTGAGTTCTAGCCTGTCCATTCACGTGATGTTTTCCTCCCAAGCTCTCCTTGTCCTGCGCTTCTTCTTCCTCCTTGACATGCCTTGCAAAACGTCTTTGTAATTCCTGGGATCTTGTGACATGCCCACAAACCTTAAGTTTAAACGCTTTTCACGATCGTTAAAGTTCTCATTGGGTCCCAATGGTTTGCTGATTCTGTTTATGCACGCTTTCCGTTGCTTATGTGTCTTTTAGGAGATGCCAAGGAGTCCCTCCGAAAGCATCTCATCCTTTGCTGTACTTCTAGCTCCAAATATGCTGTCAGGTCCATGAGTCCTCAGGCATACAGAAATATGGGAAATTACAAGAGCGGCATTAGTCGGATCTTGGAGATAATGAGATATTCTTATCTCTCCGATGGTATTTATTTTGACAAAGCTGATATTGTTCTGTGCAGTCTGCATACTACTCTGGCTTGGATCCCTTGGTCTGATTCATGGCTCCCAGGTAACTTGAAGCTTTGAACTGTTTCCAGCTTCTGGTCATTAACCCTGGATATCAGTTGCCTATTTCCGTAGTGTTATTAGTCTCAGTTGGTCGTCTCTGCACTGATCTCCATGCCGATGTTTTGAGCCTTATCCTAGTGTCTGTTAGCTGGCAAGCTCTTTTTCTGATCCTGCTATTCCATCATGTCATCTGCCGAAGCGGAGGTTTGTGATCGTTTCTGCCACCAATGCTGACTGATCCTTCCTGATGTTCCAGTGCCAACACCATGATTCTCGCAAGTAAGATGTTGAAAAGAGTGGTGAGAGTAGACAGCCTGCCTTACTCCAATCGGTTTTCGAAACCATTATCCAATGTTGTTTGTTGTAGTAATGCACTGGTGCCTAGCTGTACAGCTGTTGATGTCTCTGGATCAGGTTGCATGATCTGTACAAGTTCATGGTTGCCCACAAAGCTGCATGCCAACACCCTGTCAAATGCCTTCTTAAAATCGATAAATCGTGGTATTGTCTTGTTGTGTTAAGGTACCGCTCAAAATAGTATCTGAGGTTGAATATCCTTTTCTGTTGTGCTGCCCCTGCTCTGAAACCTCTTGTTCCTCAGACAATTATGGCTCTGCTTGTGGCTTCATCTATTCAATATTATCTGCAGCATGACCTTAGCTTTGGGTGACTTATGACGGCCTATTGTGCGGTAATTGATGGCATTGTTGTAGATTTCCTTTCTTGGGAGAGGTGATGATGATGACTGCGGCCCATGTGTTGGCCTTTTTCCTGTCTCCAGATCTTGTTGCAGATTCCTTAGAAGGTGGCGCCTGTTCATATGGCTTCCCCTCCAGCTTGAACCTACTCAGCTGAATGTTTTCCGCCCCCTGACTTCCTTTTTCAGCGATTCTGACTGCTTGTTTCCACTTCTTCTCGGAGGTTAGGGTGACGTCTGTGTCTTTTGCTTTCGGGTACATTAGGTCTTTCTGGATCTCCTGCGGTTCTATAGTTATGACAGTCGGAGGCAGTATTCTGTCCATACTGTTCAGAATATCCTGGTCGTCTGGAACACTTCCATTTTTGGTCTGATTGTTTAAAACCTTTCTCTGTTTCGTGCTAGTCAGGGTTTTCACCACTGATATGCTTCTTCTTGCTATTGTTTCTTGATGTCTCCATCAATTCCTGGGCACTTTCACCATCATTACCTCATTTGCCTCGTCAGGAATTACCGATTCTTGTGTTGACTGCCTATATGTTTGTCTCTCTTTCTCTTCTTTTGTTCAGTTTTCTTTTTCCTTTCTTCAACTCTCTACGCTTGTCGCATAGTTGTAGGATGTTAGGTGTGACCCATGGTTTTTTGACTGGTCGGCGTTTGCCAAGAAGCTCGTTTGCTGTTTCAGTCACTGCTGTATTGAAACTATTCGTCAGTGTGTCTTTTGTCTGAGTCTAACACAGTGAGTGCTGCAAACTTTCCACCTATCCTTGCTTGAAAAATTTCTAATACCTCTGGGTCCTTCAGCTTCTCGAGGTCAAATTTGATCCTGATGTTGTTCCGCTTGTGGATTTTCTTTAGACGTAGTTGGAAAGTCATCATCACAAGATCATGATCACTCCCTATGTCTGCTCCTGGAAAACTTCGTGTATGTGTGATAATAACGATAGACTAAAACCGTCTTTTCACCATGATATAATCTATTTGGTTGTGGTGTTCTCCATTTGGGCTATGCCATGTCCATTTTCTGGATTTCTTGTGTGGGCCAAGTGTATTCACTAGCTGGAGGTGGTTGTTACTGGCAAACTCCAGGAGTCTCAAGCCTCTTTCATTTGATTGGTTATTACAATGTGGCCCACAAACGCCCTCCCAGTCTTTCCATGCATCTTCTCCTACCTTGGCGTTCCAGTCGCCTTGCACAACGAGGATGTCTTTCTTGGGTGTTTGATTCAGAACCTCTTGTAGCTGGTCATAAAATTCTTCTACGGCTTCATCTGTGCAGTCTGATGTAGGGGCGTATGCCTGTACTATAGTTATGTTTAAAGGGGGTTGCTCTCAGGCGGATGGTAATAAGTCTGCTGGACACAGGCTGACAGCTCATGGACGGTGTTCACGGTGTCTTTGTGAACGAGAAACCCCACGCCGTGTTCATGTTTATCCTGTTTTCCACTGTAGTATAATTTGTGGTCTTCCTGGGTCGTTGTTTCTCCCATGTTTTTCCACCTGACTTCGCAGAGCCCAAGGATGTGCCAATGATATCTGGACATCTCATGTGTCAGTTCTTCCACTTTGCCTGCAGCTCTTAGTGTTCGTACATTCCATGTGCCAATGATGGTGTTGTGTCTGGCACGAATTTTGCTGCGTTTTACATCAGTAGCATACTTTCGACATCTGTCCTGATGAGCAACAGAAGGCGCGGTCCTTGGTAACCCGGGCGACGACCGATCCGGTATGGAGATTCTGGCTGTCTTTGTCATTGGTGTGTCTTGGGCAATCAAACCTGGCGGAGCCCATCCCTCTCCAGGTCGGCTTTTTTGGTTGGGTTTACTCCCCACATGTGGCAGGTGGTACTGGGTTACATGGTTACATGGTTACCAGTAGCAGAGGGAGTCAATAGTTATAAATACAACGTGCAAATCCAAGAAGGGACAACAGGCGGTGTCGTGTTATGGTGATGTGTTGTTCTTTAGAAGAAAGATACCTCGGCTTTCATGCAGCCAAGTCTGTCTGTGACATCGAAATGGAACGCAATGCAAGACAATATAATACAATTACAAACAACACACGCAATACAATAAAAAATAATACAACACAACTCATCCAAACCCAGTCTTCTCCCCGTCTTAACAAAGCCCTGCCCATCCCAAACCAACCTAACTCATCCCAACCCATCCTAACCCATCCTAACCATCCCAACTCATCCTAACCATCCCAACTCATCCTAACCATCCCAACTCATTCCTAACCCATCCTAACCATCCTAACCTCCTAACCAACCAACTCATCATAACCAATCCAACTCATCCTAACCCATCCTAACCAACCCAACTCATCCTAACCAACCAACTCATCCTAACCATCCCAACCCATCCTAACCAACCCAACTCATCCTAACCAATCTAACCTATCCTAACCAACCCAACTCATCCTAACCCATCCTAACCAACCCAACTCATCCAAACCAGCCTAACTCAACCTAACCAACCAAGTCAACCTAACCCACCCTAATCCACTCAAACCCATTCAAACCTAGCCTATAATGACCAACTCTACCCCATCCATCCTAAACAACCCATTCTTACCCAAATCCATCGTAACCAAACCAAATCCATTCTAACCTAACCCATAACGATCCTAACCCAACCCCATCCTAAGCAACCCACCCATCCTAGCCAACCCGACCCATCCCAACCCAACCCAACGCATCCTAACCAACCCAATTCACCCTAACCCAGCCTATCCTATTCCAGCCACACCCATCTTACTTAACCTACCCTACTGTATCACAACCCAGGTCAAGATAGATTACAGTTTCAAACAAATTTCATATAAAAGTTCCATAAATACGTAACGTTACACACACACACACGCGCGTGCACGCCACACACACACACACACACACACACCACACACACACACACACACACACACATACACATACATACAAACACACACATACACACATACGGCTTGATGAAAATCAGCAAATGCATTGCTTATTCAATGTACCATCTGGAAATAAAAACTGGACTTGACACACACACACACACACACACACACACACCCATACCCCCACACACCCACACCCACACCCATGTTTCAGAAAACAAAACTATCCACACGACAGTCTCCATCCCACCATAAGAAAAAAACCCACCACATCTTGAAATTGTTTAAATCGGAAAATGAAAAGTACGACCGTTAGCTAGGTGTAAAATCAGAGACAGAAGGAAGGAGAGGGACGGGAGGGAGAAGGAGAGACGAGGAAGGAAGAGGGGGAGAGGGGGGGGGGTTAATGATTGGGGAGAGGGGGAGAGAGAGGGGGAGTGGATCTGGGAGCTTACCCCTGACAAGTTCTGGGAGTCCTCCTCATCGGCATCAGGGGGGTTCTCCTCTGACAGCGCGCGTACCAGGGTGGCTATGGACTTCTTCAGACTGTACATCTGTTGTAAGGTGGCCAGCATTATCGTCATTATCATTATTATCGTCATTATCGTCGTCGTCGTCATTATTGTCGTCGTCATGATCATCATCATGGTCATTATCATCATCGCCGTCGTCATTGTCATTGTCAACATCGTCGTCGGCACTGTCATTGCCATCATTCATCGACATTATCATCATCATCATGATCGTCGTCGTCATCGTCGTCGTCATTGTCAACATCGCCGCCGTCGTTGTTATTACCATCATCATGACAGACAGACAGGCAGGCAGACAGACAGATCGACTGAGGCACAGAAACAGAGATACAAAAATGCACAGAGAGAGAGAGTTAGGAGAAGGATAGTGAGAGACAGAGAGATAGAGAGAGAGACAGACAGACAGAGAGACAGAGCGAGAGACGCTGAGAGAGACAAACAGGCACACAGACAGAGCAGAGCCACACTTGAAGAAGAAGAAGAAGAACAACAACAACAACAACAACCACAAACAACAACAAGAAAAGACAGGGACCTGCTCCAGGTTGCATCCCTTGAAGTGGCCCACACGCAGCATGTGGTTGATGTACTCGCACACCTTGTTGTCGAACACGATGGCCTGGTTGTGGAAGTTGCCCTGCACAGCACAAAGCAACACAAACGATCCCCGATCCACCCTCGCCATAACCATCACTATCATTATCGCACTACTATAATCATCACTATAATTATCACACCACTATAATCATCACTACACTGTAATCGTCACTATAATTATCACACTATAACCATCAATATAATCATCACTATAGTTATCACTATAATAATCTCACTATAATTATCACACTATTATCATCAATACACTATAATCGTCACTATAGTTATCACACTATAACCATCAATATAATCATCACTATAGTTATCACACTATAACCATCAATATAATCATCACACTATAATCATCGCTATAATCAACACTATGATAATGATCACTATAATAATCACACTATAATCATCACTATAATTTTCACACTATAATCATCACACTATAATCATCACTATAATCATCACACTATAATCATCACTTTAATTACTACACTATAATTATCACACTATAATCATCACTATAATGATCATGCTATAATCATCACACCTTAATCATCACACTACAATTATCACACTATAATAACCATACTATAATCATCACTATAATAACCACACTATAATAATCACACTATAATCATCACTATAATCATCACTATAATGAACACTATATTTCTCATAGAAATATCAGGCACGCAATAGCTCAGTGGTCGAACCACACGCTCACTCCATGCAGCGCATGAGCGTGGTTAATGCTTGGATTGGGTGACCTTTTTGTACGCACTTGGCTTCAATACAATCCCCCAGCTCACCCGTCTGTAAATGGGTACTATTTATTCATTCATTTATTTATTATTTATTTATTTATACCACTTTAAGTCACGAGATTTCTCTGCGTGAAATTCGGGCTGCTCTCTCCGGGGAGGGTGCGTCGCCACAAGAGCAGCGCCACCCTTTTTTCTTTTTCTTTTTTGGTCTGCAACTGTATTTGTTTCCCTATCAGAGTGACTTTTTTTCTACAGAATTTTGCCAGGGACAACTCTCTTGCTGCCGTGGGCTCTTTTACGTGCGCTGACAGGGAAGGTAAAGCAGCGAGTTGAGCTCCACCTTCGGATGAGACTATTAACCGAGGCCCCGTATGCAAACGCATGCAGAACATCTTGCGCACACATTAAATCCTGTTCCGCTTTTCGAAAGAGTAAGCCATTGTGTGCCAGTGGGAACATATGACAAAATTTACAAAACCGCATACACACGGGGACTGGATGTAAAAAAAGCACATGAGTGCTTATTCCATTATCCTCGATATAAAAAAAAAGTCACCTGAGCGCTTCGATGTGTTGCTTTACAAGATTCGGCGCTATATAAATTCCATACATTAATATTATTATCATTATTATTATCATTATTATTATTATTATTATCATCATTATTATTATCATTATTAAAGATGATGATGATGAGGAGGAGGATTTCAACAATGACGACGGTAAGGACAAAAGAACTAACAAACGATGACGATAAGAACAAACAAAAACACTGACGACGATAAACAACAACAACAACGACGACGATCTAAAAAAAACCCAACAAACAAACAGAGACAAGAGGACGAAGAGGACAAAGAGGACAGGGCAGGGGGGTTGGTACTGATGCTGGCACTGACCGAGGTGAACTCCACCAAGGTGTCGAAGAGCTGTATGATCAGCGGGGCGGTCTTGTCGTTGACGTTGCTGTACAGGATGTTCAAGAAGCGTGTCGTCTCCGCCACAAGGTTCACCGACTTGATGTTGTCCGGCTGCTCCCTCAGGTAATCCTGAAAGCAAGCAAGCGAGCGAGCGCACACACGCACACGCACGCGCAGGCACGCACGCAGACACGCAGGCACGTACATACACAATACACACTTACATGTAAACATACATTTTTTTAAAAATTTATTCTTTTATATATTTATTCTCTTATATCGAGGATAATGGAATAAGCACTTATGTGCTTTTTTTTTTACCTCCAATCCCCGTGTGTATGCGGTTTTATTGTAAATTTTGTCATCCGTGCCCACCGGCACATAATGGCCTACTCTTACGAAAAGCGGAACAGGATTTAACGCGTGCGAAAGATGTTCTGCGTTCGTTCGTACACGGGGCCTCGGTTTATAGTCTCACCCGAAGGATGCAAACATACATACATACATACACTCACACATACATACATACATACGTACATGCATACACACACACAGATAGTAAATAAAAACAATAAGTTGTCGTGAATTTAGAGTAAAGAGCTTTTTATAGAAAGAGGGGGAGAAGGAGGAAGAAGAAGAAGGAAGACAAGAAGAAGAAGAATGAAGACGAGGAGGAAGAATGAAGGAGGAACCCAAATACCTACACTTACAACACCTCCACCCATCCCCCTCCCCCGAAAAAAAGCAAAAACAGGTCCACAATAAAAAAAAATACATGTACACTATCCATCCACCTACCTACTACCCATTCCCACCCCCAGCACACACACACACACACACTCCCGCCCCCAACACACACACAAACACACACACACGCACACACACACTCACACCACACACACACACACACACACACACACACACACACACACACACACACACACACTGCAAGCCTTTATAAATGCCGGTTGTCACACATCAGTATTCCCACTCCCCAACACACACAAAACACACACACACACACACACACACACACACACACACACACACACACACACACACACACACTACACACACACACACACAAACACACACTACACACACACACAAAACACACACACACAAACACACACACACACACAAACACACACACAACACACACACACACACACACACACAAACACACACACTACCCAACCCACCCACACCACCACCACCCAACACCACCCACCCACACACACACACTACACACACACACCACCACTCCCCAACACACACACACATCCACACACACCCTACCCCCCCCCCCCACCCACACCACCACCACCCCCACCCCACACCACTACCCCCCACCCCCACACTACACACACACACTCCAAACCCCTACCTGCAGGCCTTTATGCTGGTTGTCGCACATCAGGCCCAGCACCCTCAGCACCAGCTCTATGTAGCCGTCGTCCTTGAACTCCAGGTCGTCCGACATGCTGACCGCTGCCTCCGTCAGCTCCAGCATCTCCTCTTCGTCCAGGTCCTGAAACCAGGGAGGGGCCCCGGGAGCCCGGTGGCTAGAGTGTTGCTACGCATTTGTTTATTTTATTTTTATTCATTTTATTCATACCACTTTTAGTCACGGCATGTTTCTCTGCGTGAAATTCGGGCTGCTCTCCGCGGGGGAGAGCGCGTCGCCACAAGAGCAGCGCCACCCATTTTTTTTTTTTTTCCTGTCTGCAACAGTATTTGCTTCCCTATCAGAGTGGCTTTTTTCTACAGAATTTTGCCAGGGACAACTCTCTTGCTGCCGTGGGTTTGTTTTTTTACGTGCGCTAAATAATTATGTGAAACACACGGGACCTCGGTTTATCGTCTCATCCGAAAGACTAGCACCCAGACCACCACTCATGATCTAATGGGCGCTTTGATTTGTTGCTTTACAAGATTCAGCGCTATACAAATTCCATACATTATTATTATTATTATTATTATTATTATTAATGGATGGGGAAAAAGTTTCGGGTCCAAACGGGATACGAACCACCGCACACTTCCGACCCGGACTTTTCGCTTTCTAGAAAGGCGCGTTACCTCTAGGCCACCGATCCACCTTACGCTCTCGTAATCTGCTTACCCGGGTTCGAATCCCGTTGAAGGGAAGACTCAAGACCCAAGACTCAAGAATACTTTAATGTCTCAGCTAGAGAAATGATGAGTGGCATTTTAAAACTTTAATTACACAGCATGCATTATTAAACAATACAATATATAATACAGATACAGAGGGAAGGGTGTTTTTTTGCCCTAGAGTTAATAGCAGCGCCAACTCTACTCCCCCTAAAAGTTCTTTAAATGAGAGTGCAGACTTCACTCCTCCCAAAAGTCCTTCGGATGAGACTTTAAACCGAGGTCCCGTGTGGGAACGCATGTAGAACATCTTGCGCACACGTTAAAACCCGTTTCGAATTTCGGGATAGAATTGTGCCGCTGGGAACGGATGACAAAATTTACAAAACGGCATATACACGGGGGATGGATGTTTAAAAATCAACAACAACCCACATGAGTACTTATTCCATGCTTATCGAAATCAAAGAATAAAATAGAAAAAAATAGATAACAGTACGAATACGAGAGCTTTAATATCTCAAAAGGGGCGAGAAATTCATGCAAATTACAAGCAAGCACAGCTGAATAAAAAACAACAACAACAGCCAACAAGTAAACATGGAATAGCGCAAATCGATGTCACAGACCCAGCCAACGATTTTCCACATCTGAAAATGTTTTCATGCGTATAATTATGGACACTCAAGCATAAAAAACAACGAAATAACACAGCAAAAACATGCAAACATGCGCGCATGCACACACACACACCCAACATCCCCCCTCACACACCACACACAACTCACACACTCCACACACACACACACACACACACACACACACACACTCACACACATTGTGCGCAATCGCACGCACACACACAGGGTTATCACGACATATTATTCTATAAAATTCACAATAAAGTACATTAAAAAAACTCGATTCAATACGAACAAGAAACAGACTACAGAGCCCTACCATGTACTCTACTCTGCAAACTTCATTGAATGCTATGCTATGCTCCACTCTCACTCATCACTTTCTCTGCCATCCATTGATCAGTCCATCTGTCTGTCAGTTGGTCGTTGAGGGGGGGGGGGGGGGGGGGGGGGGAAGAGGGAGAGGGGGATTTCGTTCCTCAGCTAGAGCTCCGAGGTTCACCTATGGTGAGATTTTTTAGTTTTGCCACCATGAAGGTAGCTGCATTCCGACTTCAGGGAGGACAGTTGTTCAATCTATTTGTCATTCCATTCTTTTTGTTGTTGTTGTCGTTGTTTTCTTGGCTAGAACTCCGAGGTTCACCCATAGAGATATTTTTGGGGGCGTGTGCGTCCGTTTTGCCCCCCCCCTCCCCTTCCCCCCCCCCCCTCCCCCATGAAGGTAGCCGCATTCGACTACGGCACGACGGTTGTTTGATTTGCCGGCCAGTTTTTTGTTTTCTTTTCAGTTCTTCGACTAAAGCTCCGAGATTCACCAATGGCGAGATTTTCACGTATGGGACCGTTTTTTGGGGTTTTTTTGTTGTTGTTTTTTGGGGGGGCGGGGGGGTCCCATGAAGAAAGCCGCTGACTTTGAGGACGATGACTAAACACGACACCGCTGTGCATGTATATTTGTTTTCTTTTCATTTTTTCCATCCGTTCCTGCTGGAGTGCAAATGGCCTTCTCTTCCGAAAAAGGCGGAGCGGATTTTAACGTGTGTGCAATATGTTCTGCGTGCGTTCACACACAGGACCTCGGTTCATGGCCTCATATGAACAAAGGACTTTCGGAGGAGTGTGGAGTTGGTACTGGTGTTAACTCAAAGGGGAAAATCCCTATTGAACGGGTGCTTCTGTGATGTGGCTGGAATCCCGGCCGTCAGATCACGAGCTCAACGCTCTAACCACTTCAACTATCCCACCCCCTGTCGGTCAGTTGAAATCAGCTATCAGTCAGTTTGGGGAAGGGACAGATCAGTGGTCAGAGCACTGGCTCTTCCAAAGCTAGGGTTAAGCAGCAACGAGCGTGGTTACTAAGAGGATGGGTGACCGTTTGTGCGCCTTGGCTTCAGTACAGTCCCTCCAACAGTTGCTGATGCTCTTTTGTTCTATGTGACGATCTATAACTTTGTGACTTAAAAGTGTCGATAAAGTCACTATGTGACGATCTATAACTTTGTGACTTAAAAGTGTCGATAAAGTCACTATGTGACGATATATAACTTTGTGACTTAAAAGTGTCGATAAAGTCACTATGTGACGATCTATAACTTTGTGACTTAAAGTGTCGTTAAAACCACTGTCTATGTGACGATCTAGAACTTCGTGACTTAAAAGTGTTGATAAAACCATCGTCTATGTGACGATCTATAACTTTGTGACTTATAGTGTCGACAATAAAACCATTGTCTGTGTGACGATCTATAACTTTGTGACGTAAAAAAGTGTCGTTAAAACCATTGCCTATGTGACGATCTACAACTTTGTGATAAAAGTGTCGCTAAAATCATTGTCTATGTGACGATCTATAACTTTGTGACTGAAAGTGTTGTCGATAAAACCATTCTCCATGTAAGATCTATAACTTTGTGACTTAAAGTGTCGATAAAACCATTGTCTATGTGACGATCTATAACTTTTTGACTTATAGTGTCGTCAATAAAACCAGTGTCTATGTGACGATCTATAACTTAATGACTTATAGTGTCGTCAATAAAACCATTGTCTATGTGACGATCTATAACTTTGTGACTTAAAGTGTCGCTAAAACCATTGTCTATGTGACGATCTATAGCTTTGTGACTTAAAGTACCATCAACAAAACCATTGTCTATGTGACGATCTATACTTTGTGATAAAGTGTCCATAAAATTAATTGTCTATGTAAAGATCTATACTTCATGACAAACTAAAGTATCGACAAAACCATTGTCTATCTATGTAAAGATCTATACTTCATGACAAACTAAAGTATCGACAAAACCATTGTCTATGTGACGATCTATAACTTTGTGACTTAAAATCGTAGCTAAGACCATTGTCTGTGTGGCAATCTATAACTTTGCGACTTAAAGTGTCGTCAATAACACCACTGTCTATGTGACGATCTATAACTTTGTGACATTAAGTGTCGTCAATAAAACCATTGTTTACGTGACGATCTATAACTGTGTGAGTTAAAAGTGTCACTAAACCCATTGTCTATGTGACAATCTACCTCTGTGTGACTGAAACTTAAGTGTCGATAAAATAACTGTCTATGTGACAGTCTATAACATTGTGACTTAAAAGTGTCGCTAAAATCATTGTCTATGTGACGATCTATAACTTTGTGAGTTAGAAGTGTTGATAAAATCATTGTCTTTGTAAAGATCTATGACATTGTGACTTAAAATATCGTCAACAAAATCACTGCCTATGTGACGATCTATAATTTTGTGACTTAAAAGTGTCGCTAATAAAACCACTGTCTACGTGACTAATCCACAACTTCGTGACTTAAAAGTGTCGCTAATAAAACCACTGTCTACGTGACTGATCTACAACTTCGTGACTTAAAAGTGTCGCTAATAAAACCACTGTCTACGTGACTGATCTACAACTTCGTGACTTTAAAGTGTCGCTAATAAAACCACTGTCTACGTGACTGATCTACAACTTCGTGACTTAAAAGTGTCGTCAATAAAACCACTGTCTACGTGACTGATCTACAACTTCGTAACTTTAAAGTGTCGCTAATAAAACCACTGTCTACGTGACTGATCTACAACTTCGTGACTTTATAGTGTCGCTAATAAAACGATTGTCTACGTGACTAATCTACAACTTTCTGACTTAAAAGTGTCGCTAATAAAACCACTGTCTACGTGACTGATCTACAACTCTGTGACTCAAAACTTAACGCGCCGCTAAAACCACCATCCCCCATCCAACACTCACATCCACCTCCCCCCATCCAACACTCACATCCACCTTCCCCATCCAACACTCACGTCCACCTTTCCCCATCCAACACTTGCATCCACCTTCCCCCATCCAACTCTCACATCCACCTTTCCCCATCCAACACTCACGTCCACCTTTCCCCCATCCAACACTTGCATCCACCTTCCCCCATCCAACTCTCACATCCACCTTTCCCCCATCCAACACTCACGTCCACCTTTCCCCCATCCAACACTCACATCCACTTTTCCCCATCCAACACTCACATCCCCCATCCAACACTCACATCCAGCTTTTCCCCATCCAACACTCACATCCCCATCCAACACTCACATCCACCTTTCCCCATCCAACACTCACATCCCACCTTATCCCCATCCAACACTCACATCCCCATCCAAACACTCACATCCAGCTTTTCCCCATCCAACACTCGCATCCCACCCTTTTCCCCATCCAACACTCACATCCAGCTTTCCCCATCCAACACTCACAATCCACCTTTCCCCATCCAACACTCACATCCACCTTTCCCCCATCCCAACACTCCCCATCCACTTTCCCCATCAACTAACTCACATCCACCTTTCCCCACATCCATCACTACCATCCACACTTCCCCATCCAACACTCACATCCCTATCCAACATCTCAATCAACACTATCACATCCAGCTTTCCCCATCCAACACTCACATCCACCTTTCCCCATCCAACACTCACATCCCCATCCACTCACACACTTCCACACTCACCCCCATCCAACACTCACATCCCCATCCAACACTCACATCCCCATCCAACACTCACATCCAGCTTTTCCCTCCATCACACCACCTTCCATCACATCATCCATCCCATCACACTCACATCCACTTTCCCATCAACACTCACATCCCCCCATCCAACACTCACATCCACCTTTCCCCATCCAACACTCACATCACTCCCCATCCAACACTCACATCCACCTTCCCCATCCAACACTCACATCCCCCCCATCCAACACTCACATCCACCTTTCCCCATCCAACACTCACATCCACTTCCCCATCCAACACTCACATCCACTTCCCCATCCAACACTCACATCCACTTTCCCCATCCAACACTCACATCCAGCTTTCCCCATCCAACACTCACATCCACCTTTCCCCATCCAACACTCACATCCAGCTTTCCCCATCCACACTACTCCACATCCACCTTTCCCCATCCAACACTCACATCCACTTTCCCCATCCAACACTCACATCCACCTTCCCCCATCCAACACTCACATCCACTTTCCCCATCCAAACACTCACATCCACCTTTCCCCTATCCACACACTCACATCCACTTTCCCCCATCCAACACTCACATCCACCTTCCCCATCCAACACTCACATCCAGCTTTCCCCATCCAACACTCACATCCGCTTTCCCCATCCAACACTCACATCCACTTTCCCCATCCAACACTCACTCACCTTCCCATCCAACACTCATCCAGCTTCCCCATCCAACACTCACATCCGCTTTCCCCATCCAACACTCACATCAGCTTTCCCATCCAACACTCACATCCAGCTTTCCCACCAGAACTCACATCCAGTTTCCCCATCCCATCCATCACTTTCCCCATCAATCACTCACATCCCCTCCACATCAATCACTTCCATCCACACTACATCCCATCACCACATGCCTGCTTTCCGAGTACATCAGTACACTATCAACACGACATCCCTTCGATCAACACCATCCATGTTGTCTGTTCAGATGACACCAGTTGTTCCTCCAACGTCATCAGTTAGTCATCTCCTCTTTTCGCGTCAGAGGTATTCGTTGACTGTGGGACAGATGACTTCGAGGGCATCTCCAGCGGTTCTTGGTTTTGGGGGCTTGGGGGGCTTTCTCCAACAGTATAGCTGCTGCGTTGGATGCACGTCGGGTGGGGGCTGGAGGCCGTGGGTGTGTTTGGGCTGCTTTTGGGGGGTGCGGGGTTTGGTTGAGGAATGCGGGGACCTCTTGAGGTACGATCGTGGGTTTGTTTTTTTGCCTTTGTTTGTTTGTCGTGTAGATGAGGTATTCAAACGTGTGTGTGTGTGTGTGTGTGGTGTGTGTTGTGTGTGTGTGTGTGTGTGTGTGTGTGTGTGGTGGTGTGTGTGTGTGTGAGAATGAGGCGTATTCCAAGGTGTGTGTGTGTGTGTGTGTGTGTGTGTGTGTGTGTAGATGGCGTATTCCAAGCGAGTGTATGTGTGTCTGTGTGTGTGTGTGAATGCGTATTCAAACGTGTGTGTGTGTGTGTTGTGTGTTGGGGCGTGGGGGGTGGGGGTGGTGGTTGGGGTTTGGGTTTTTTTTTTTAGGGGGGGTGTGTTTGGGGGTTTGTTTGTGCTGTGGTGTGAGAATTAGTGAGTGTGTCAGTATGTGCTGGTTAGAGGTTACTGATGGTATTTTGAGTGGGTGTTGGGTTCTTTTATGTGCCTTTCTTTTAAAAAATATAAATTAAAAACCCTTCTTACTAAAGTTTCAGTGTGTGTGTGTGTGTGTGTGTAGGTGTGTGTGTGTGTGTGTGTGTGTGTGTGTGTGTGTGTGTGTGTGTGTGTTTGAGAGAGATATATAGATAGAAATAGAAAGAGAGAAAAAGAGCGAGAGAGGAGAGAGAGAGAGAGAGAGAGAGAGTGTGAGAGTGATGTTGTGTGTGTGTGTGTGTGTGGTGTGTGTGTGTGTGTGTGTGTTGTGTGTGTGTGTGTGTGTGTGTGTGTGTGTGTGTGTGTGTGTGTGTGTGTGTGTGATTCATGAGATGCGTATAATTATATGATTCTTGTCTGTTATTATTTATTTTTTGGAAGCGATGTTTTTGTACGTTGTTTAAATCTCACTTCGTTTACTTTAATGCAGTATGTGTATTGAGTTGCTATGTATTTGAGTGTATTGCTAGACTTTTTGTTATAATATTAAGCGTTTTGTGCCACCCCTATAAAGGGGAAGGAAAGCGCTCAACAAATCTCCATTATTATTATTATTATTATTATTATCACCTTACGATTATTATGAATTATTATTGCTGATTCTATTTTTTTTAACAATCAACTGTCACATTTTCCCAGTCATATTCTTCTTCTGTTTTTGTTGTTGTTATTATTCCATCTATGTATTGTATCTTGGTGCTTTGCTATTTCACAGTGAAGCGTTTCATTAACATCAAATTACCATACCTTTTGGAAGACAAAGAAAATAGTTGCTGACTTTCTAAAACTGTGCATGCATGGGCGTTCGCTAAGTTGAAAGAGCTGAGTGCTTTTGGTAGCGTGCTCTTGAGCGTTTTTGATCTATAACAGCGAATGATGACTAGCACTTTTAATTTTACAAAAGAAAAGTTGCTGATTCTTTTCTTGCCACAGTCAATCATTGTTTAATTCAGACAGGAGTTTCTGAAACAAAAAGGCACGAAGACCAAAGCACAAAGAATATATCAATTCAAGTCAAAAACACTTTGATCATCCCATGAAGGGCAATTACAACACTGACAGGCACATTGATACGAATCATAATCTCAAAAAGACACTAGAAAGCTAACATTTCATACTGGTTTAAACATTCCTAGAGAACTTCTAATAAAAAATATCATACACACATGCACAAGGTGTAGGAATACAAGTTTTGAGGACCTTTGACTAGATAGACATATAAAGGTATCATATATACATATATATGTTTTATTTTCATTTTTATCCTAGGTTGTTTTTTAATAAGATTACCAATATTCTATACACTATACATTCTACTTTTAAAAAATTCCGCTTGACATATATTTGCGACTCAAAATAAAAGATTCTACTCATTGAGTTTTCGCGTTAAAATCTGATATTTCCATTTAGTTTTTCTATACATTGTATATTTCTCTTCTACTGGACACACTGAATTTTAGCGATGCACATCACAAAATTTCTTTTTACTTTCTTCAACGTAAAATTTTTATACTGTGTGTTGTGTAAAATGATTGAGATAAGCAGACGATATTGAAGCAGTCACATAGACAACACTGAAGCAGGAAGACAACACTGAAGAAGAACAGACAACACTGAAGCAGAACAGACAACACTGAAGTAGAATAGACAGACAAAGCTGAAGCAGACATGCAACACTGAAACCATACAACACTGAATCGGACAGACAGACAACACTGAAACGAACAAAACTGAAGCAGACAGGAAGACAACACTGACGCAGACAGACAGACAACACTGACGCATCCATACAAACAACACTGAATCAGACAGGCAACACTGAAGCATCCATACAGACAGCACTGAAGCATCCATACAGACAGCACTGAAGCACCCAGACAGACAACACTGAAGCAGACAGAGAGAAAACACTGAAGCAAAGACAACACTGACCAGATTCTTTTTGGAACGGGATAGACTTGACCTTGACCTTCTGGCTACAGACAGCATGGACCCCAGGTGTGTGGCCATCAAGGCTTCCTGAGTACACACACACATGTAGATTTTCTGAAAGCTTTCCATAATGTGTGGCACAAAAATTATTATATATATTATATATATATATATTTTATATATTATATATATTATATATTGTGTGTGTGTGTGTTTTGTGGTGTGTGTGTGTTGGTGTGGTGTGTGTGTGTGGTGTGTGTGTGTGTGTGTGTGTGTGTTTTACATACACATAATGTTTATACAATACACACGCTCAAAAAAATTATATATATATATATATATATATATATATATATATATATATATATTATATATATATATATGCACATAGACATAATGTTTATTTCACATACACACGCTTAATATATACGACCTTACTACTACTACTACTACTTCTATTACTACCACTACTTCTATACTTCTACTACTTCTACTCTACTACTACTACTACTACTACTATACTACTATACTCTATACTACTACTACTACTACTACTAATACTATACTACTACTACTACACACACACCACACACCCCACAAAACCACACACACACACACACAAAACACCCCACACACACCACACACACACGCACACACACACACTTGTAGATTTTCTGAAAGATTTCCAAAAATGTGTGGCACATTATATATATATATATAATTTATATATATATTTTTATATTTTATATATTTTTTATATATATAAAATATATATATATATAAATAATATGCACATTTCACATACTGTTTTTTACACATACACACGCTCAAATATGTATATTATTATATTTTTTATTTATATTATATATTTTATTATATAAAATTTATATATATATATTTTAAAATATATATATATGCACGTACACATAATGTTTTTTACACATACACACTTTCAAATTCGACCTTACTACTACTACTAAATTCTACTACATACTACTACTACTACTTACTACTACTACTACTACTACTACTACTTTCACACACACACTTAAACACACACATAATGCCCCCAAACCACTCACACACACTCACCTACATGCATACATACACGCCTCACACAAAAATATATACACTCAAACTCATACACACTTTCATACACGTACACACATACACAAATCCATTATCTCGATATAAAAGAATAAAAATTAAAACTAAAATTTAAAATTTAAAAAAAACACAAGCACACAAATACACACACGCATACACGTACATACACACGACCCCCCCCCCCCTCCCCCATCCCACAAAATGATCCACCCCATCCCACACACACGAATATCCCTCTTCCTCACAAAGACACACACACATAGAACAGCATCCTCACACACAACACAACACACACACAGGCACACACGCGCGCACGCGAATACCCTCACCCCACCCCCAACACACACATAAACCTCTTCCCATACCCGACCACACACGACCCACCCCACCCCCACTCCACCTCCATTCATACACACACACGACCTTCCCCCCCCCCCCACCCCCAGCCCCCCCCACCCCCCCCCCCCACACACACACAACACTCAAAAACACAGTGGAGGGAGAGAGACAGAGGAGAAGAGAGACAGAGAGAGAGAGAGAGAGAGGAGAGAGAGAGAAGAGAAGAGGAGAGAGAGAGAGAGAGGAGAGAGAGAGGAGAGAGCAGGAGAGAGGAGAGAGGAGAAAGAGGAGGAGAGAGAGCAGAGAGAGAGAGAGAGAGAAGAGAAGGAGAGAGAGGGAGAGAGTCAGAGAGAGACAGAGAGAGACACAGAGAGAGAGAAAGAGAGACACACACACACACAGAGGGAGACAGAGACAGACAGACACACGAAGAGGAGGAGAGAGAGACAGAGAGAGAAACAGACAGACACAGAGAGAGACACAGAGAGAGACACAGAGAAGACACAGAGAGAGAGACACACACACACACACAACACAGAGAGACAGAGGAGGAGAGACACAGAGAGAGAGAACAGAGAGAGACACACAGAGAGACAGAGAGAGACACGACACAAGAAGACAAGAAGACACACACACACACAGACACACAGACAGAGAGAGAGACAACCAGACAGAGACAGGAGAGACACAGAGAGAGAGACACAGAGAGAGACAGAGAGAGAGGACAGAGAGAGACACACACAACACACAACAGACACAGAGAGAGGACAGAGAGACACACACACAAGAGACACAACGAACAACAAGAGCACAAACACGAGAGAGACACAGAACAACACAGAGAGGACAGAGGAGAGACAGAGAGAGACACACACAGACACAGACACAGCGACAGCAGAGGCACAGAGAGAGAGAACCACACAAGAGAGAGAC
>CM054155.1:41031035-41063535 GCA_028751875.1 Rapana venosa | reverse complement strand
CACCTCCCTCAACCCTCACTGCCACTGTCACTCCCCACAACCCTCACTGTCACTGTCACTCCCCACAACCCTCACTGTCACTGTCACTCCCCCACAACCCTCACTGCCACTGCCACTCCCCACAACCCTCACTGTCACTGTCACTCCCCCACAACCCTCACTGCCACTGCCACTCCCCACAACCCTCACTGTCACTGTCACTCCCCCACAACCCTCACTGCCACTGCCACTCCCCACAACCCTCACTGCCACTGCCACTCCCCACAACCCTCACTGTCACTGTCACTCCCCCACAACCCTCACTGCCACTGCCACTCCCCACAACCCTCACTGCCACTGCCACTCCCCACAACCCTCACTGTCACTGTCACTCCCCCACAACCCTCACTGCCACTGCCACTCCCCACAACCCTCACTGTCACTGCCACTCCCCACAACCCTCACAACCCTCACTGCCACTGCCACTGTCACTCCCCACAACCCTCACTGCCACTGTCACTCCCCACACAACCCTCACTGCCACTGTCACTCCCTCACAACCCTCACTGCCACTGCCACTCCCCCACAACCCTCACTGCCACTGCCACTGTCACTCCCCACAACCCTCACTGCCACTGTCACTCCCTCACAACCCTCACTGCCACTGCCACTGTCACTCCCCCACAACCCTCACTGCCACTGCCACTGTCACTCCCCCACAACCCTCACTGCCACTGCCACTGTCACTCCCCACAACCCTCACTGCCACTGCCACTGTCACTTCTCCACAACCCTCACTGCCACTGTCACTCCCCCACAACCCTCACTGCCACTGTCACTCCCCCACAACCCTCACTGCCACTGCCACTGTCACTTCTCCACAACCCTCACTGCCACTGTCACTCCCCCACAACCCTCACTGCCACTGTCACTTCTCCACAACCCTCACTGCCACTGTCACTCTCCACAACCCTCACTACCACTGCCACTTCTCCACAACCCTCACTGCCACTGCCACTGTCACTTCTCCACAACCCTCACTGCCACTGTCACTTCTCCACAACCCTCACTGCCACTGTCACTCTCCACAACCCTCACTGCTACTGTCACTGTTACTCCCCACAACCCTCACTGCCACTGCCACTTCTCCACAACCCTCACTGCTACTGTCACTGTTACTCCCCACAACCCTCACTGCCACTGCCACTGTCACTTCTCCACAACCCTCACTGCCACTGTCACTGTCACTCCCCCACAACCCTCACTGCCACTGTCACTCCCTCACAACCCTCACTGTCACTGCCCCACAACCCTCATTGCCACTGTCACTCCCCCACAACCCTCACTCCCACTGCCACTGTCACTCCCCACTACCCTCGCTGCCACTGTCACTCCCACAACCCTCACTGCACTGCCAATACCACTGTCACTGCCACCCCCCCACAACCCTCACTGCACTGCCAATACCACTGTCACTGCCACCCCCCCACAACCCTCACTGCACTGCCAATACCACTGTCACTGCCACCCCCCCACAACCCTCACTGCACTGCCAATACCACTGTCACTGCCACCCCCCCACAACCCTCACTGCACTGCCAATACCACTGTCACTGCCACCCCCCACAACCCTCACTGCACTGCCAATACCACTGTCACTGCCACCCCCCACAACCCTCACTGCACTGCCAATACCACTGTCACTGTCACTCCCCACAACCCTCACTGCACTGCCAATACCACTGCCACTGCCACTCCCCACAACCCTCACTGCACTGCCAATACCACTGCCACTGCCACTCCCCACAACCCTCACTCCACTGCCACAACCTTCACTCCACTGCCACTGTCACTGCCACAACCCTCACTGCACTGCCAATACCACTGTCACTGCCACTCCCCACAACCCTCACTGCTCTGCCAGTACCTACTAACTCTTGCATCAAAGGTGTCCTATAACATTATGTGGTCGAAGGAGAGAGCGAGGCATCAGAAACCTCAGCTTCTCTAGCGGCCAGTTATTGGTAGAGACTGCAGATAGATGGGCCAAGGTGTCCCATAATCTATGTGGTCATAACGGAGCGAGGCATCAGAGACCTCAGCTTCTCTTGGGGCCAGCATATTGAAGGCGGTGCCCATCGCCTCTCCTTCGCTGCTTTACCTTCCCTGACCCTAAAGAGGGCAGGTACCCATTTTACAGCTGGGTGAACTGGGGGACTGTACTGGTGCGCAAACGGTCACCCATCCACTTGTTAACCACGCTCAACGCTGCTTAACACTGGCTTGGGGAAAGCGAGTCCTCTGACCACTGAGCTATCCCGTCCCCTGGCATAATCATACCATTATCAAGTTATTCTGATCGGGAAACAAATGCATATGCAGGCAGAAAAGGGAGGAAAAAACGCCCATGGGTGGCGCTGCTCTTGTGGCGACGCGCTTTCCCTGGGCGGGGAGAGCATCCCAAATGTCATGCCTTCGGATGAGATTATAAACCGAGGTCCCGTGTGCGAACGCACGCAGAACATCTTGCACACGTTAAAACCTGTACCGAATTTTCTAAAGAGTAGGCCATTGTGTGCTGGTGGGAACGGATGACAAAATTTAGAAAACTGCATACACACGGGGACTGGAAGGAAAAAAGCACAAGAGCGGTTATTCTATTATCCTCGAAATAAAAGAATTAAAAAAACACACAAACGCACACACATCCACACACAACACATACACAAACACACAAACAAACACACACATACACAAACACACACAAACACACACACATACACACACAAACACACACATACAAACACAAACACACACACAAGCACACACACACACAAACACACACCATTATCCACAAATTATTATCCTCGATATAAAAGAATAAAATAAATAAGTAAAAAAAACCAAACAACACACAAACGCACACACCTACACACACAAACACAACACACAAACACAACACACACACACACACACACACACACAAACAACACAAACACACAAACACTCACAAACATACACGCACAACACACACAACAAACACACACACACAACACACACAAACACACACACACACAAACACACACACAAACACACAAAAACACACACACGAACATACACACACAACACACACACACAAATACACACACAACACAAACACACACAGCACAAACACAAACACACACACACATACACACACATACACACACAAACACATACACAACACACACACATACACACACACAAACTCATACACAATACACACACATACACACACACAATCACATACACAACACACACACACACACACACACACACACACACACACACTATATTTCTGCTTCGTTTGTGGTTCTTTTTTTGTCACGGTTTCTTTCTAAGTTTTAGAATTTTTTTTCATTATTGGTTGGGTGTTTTTTTTTCTTACACAGACACACACACACACACACACACACACAAACACACACACACACAAACACACACACAAACACACACAATTGCACACAACACACACAACACAAACACACGCACAACACAACACACACAACACAACACCACACACACACACACACACACACACACAGCCACACACACAGAGGCAGAACTGACTTTTCTCTGGTTGCTAAACCAGACAGCTGCATTCGACTCTTCACGGCGAAAAAGAAGGTCTCCTCCCGAGTGCCAGTGAAGTAACGAAACATACTTTTCTGTAACAACAACCATCATCATCCACACTGCAATAATAACAGCCATACAACCATCATCATCATCCACACTGCAATAATAACAGCCATACAACCATCATCATCATCAAACACTGCAATAATAACAGCCATACAACCATCATCATCATCAAACACTGCAATAATAACAGTCATACAATCATCATCATCACCAAACACTGCAATAATAACAGCCATACAATCATCATCATCACCAAACACTGCAATAATAACAGCCATACAACCATCATCATCATCAAACACTGCAATAATAACAGCCATACAATCATCATCATCACCAAACACTGCAATAATAACAGCCATACAACCACCATCATCATCAAACACTGCAATAATAACAGCCATACAACCACCATCATCATCAAACACTGCAATAATAACAGCCATACAACCATCATCATCATCAAACACTGCAATAATAACAGCCATACAACCATCATCATGAACACTGCAATAATAACAGTCATACAATCACCATCATCATCCACACTGCAATAATAACAGCCATACAACCATCATCATCATCAAACACTACAATAATAACAGCCATACAACCATCACCATCCACACTACAATAATAACAGCCATACAACCATCATCATCAACACTGCAATAATAACAGCCATACAACCATCATCATCATCAAACACTACAATAATAACAGCCATGCAACCATCACCATCCACACTGCAATAATAACAGCCATACAACCATCATCATTAACACTGCAATAATAACAGCCATACAATCATCATCATCATCCACACTGCAATAATAACAGCCATACAACCATCATCATCAAACACTGCAATAATAACAGCCATACAACCATCATCATCATCAAACACTGCAATAGTAACAGCCATACAACCATCATCATCAAACACTGCAATAATAACAGCCATACAACCATCATCATCATCAACACTGCAATAATAACAGCCATACAACCATCATCATCAACACTGCAATAATAACAGCCATACAACCATCATCATCATCAAACACTGCAATAGTAACAGCCACACAACCATCATCATCAAACACTGCAATAGTAACAGCCATACAACCATCATCATCCACACTGCAATAATAACAGCCATACAACCATCATCATCATCATCAAACACTGCAATAATAACAGCCATACAACCATCATCATCATCATCAAACACTGCAATAGTAACAGCCATACAACCATCATCATCATCCACACTGCAATAATAACAGCCATACAACCATCATCATCATCAAACACTGCAATAATAACAGCCATACAACCATCATCATCATCAAACACTACAATAATAACAGCCATACAACCATCATCATCAAACACTGCAATAGTAACAGCCATACAACCATCATCATCAAACACTGCAATAGTAACAGCCATACAACCATCATCATCATCAAACACTGCAATAATAACAGCCATACAACCATCCTCATCAACACTGAAATAATAACAGCCATACAACCATCCTCATCAACACTGAAATAATAACAGCCATACAACCATCACCATCAAACACTGCAATAATAACAGTCATACAACCATCACCATCCACACTGCAATGATAACAGCCATACAACCATCATCATCATCCACACTGCAATGATAACAGCCATACAACCATCATCATCCACACTGCAATAATAACAGCCATACAACCATCATCATCATCAAACACTGCAATAGTAACAGCCATACAACCATCATCATGAACACTGCAATAATAACAGCCATGGATCGGTGGTCTAGAGGTAACGCGCCTGTCTAGAATGCGAAAAGTCCGGGTCGGAAGTGTGCAGTGGTTCGAATCCCGTTTGGGCCCGAAACTTTTTCCCCATCCATTACACCATGAGGGGTGGACTGGGCGCTAGTCTTTCGGATGAGACGATAAACCGAGGTCCCGTGTGTTACACAAAATTATTCAGTGCACGTAAAAGAAACCACGGCAACAAGAAAGTTGTCCCTGGCAAAATTCTTAGAAAAAAAGCCACTCTGATAGGGAAAGAAATACAGTTGCAGACCCCCAAAAAAGGTGGCGCTGCTCTTATGGCGACGCGCTCTCCCCGGGGAGAGCAGCCCAAATTTCACGCAGAGAAATCTGCCGTGACTTAAAGGGGTATAAATGAAAATGAAATAAATGATTATAGGGTTTGCAATGATAACAATCATAATCATAAACATTGCAATAACAACAGCCATAATTAATCGGTTTGCATTAATAACAGCAATACAAATACTGCCAGAATAACAGACTGAATTTTTCAAACATAAACTGCAACCTCTCTCTCTCTCTCTCTCTACCTTCTCCTCCTCTCTCTCTCTTCCACGCACACATACACACATGCGCACGCACATACACGTGTACCATCTTCCCAGCCCCCATGCCATAAACACACATACACTAAGATGGCTTGATGTAAAAAAAAGAAAAGAAAAGAAATTGCATTGCTTATTCAATGTACCATCTGGAAATAAAAGTTTCACTGGACTTCACACACACACACACACACACACACACACACACACACCACACACACACACACACACACACACACACACATTCAAGAGTGAATAGCCACTCTGATAGGGAAACAAATACTGTTGTAGACAGGAAAAAAAAAAATTTAAATGGGTGGCGCTGCTCTTGTGGCGACGTGCTCTCCCCGAGGAGAGCAGCCCGAATTTCATGCAGAGAAATCTGCGTGACTTCAAGTGGTATAAAATACATCAATCAATAAATAAATAAAATAGACTTCCACAAACTAAACAACAAATAACAGCACACACACACACAATGGGGACTGGATGTATAAAAATAAAAAAGCAAATGAATGTTTATTCCATAATCCTCGAAATTAAAGAATAAATGAATAAATAACACACTCACACCCACCCGCCCCACCCCACACACACATAAACTAAAATTCTCTCCTCTCTCACACACACACACACTCCCCTCCTCACACACACACACACACAAACACACACACCTACACTCCCATCCTCACACATACACACACTCCCCTCCTCACACACACACAAACACACACACACATACACTCCCATCCTCACACATACACACACTCCCCTCCTCACACACACACAAACCCACACACATACACTCCTATCCTTACACATACACACACACACACACAAACACACACACATACACTCCCATCCTCACACACACACAAACCCACACACATACACTCCCATCCTTACACATACACATACACACACACATACACTCCCTCCTCACACACACACACACACTCCCTCCTCACACACACACACACACACACATACACTCCCCTCCTCACACACACACACACACAAAACACACACTCCCCTACTTACACACAAACACACACACATACACTCCATCCTCTCACACACACATACACTCCCCTCCTCACACACACAAACACACACACACACACTCCCCTCCTCTCACTCACATACACACACACTCCCTCCTCACCACACACACACACACACACACACACACACACACTCCCCTCCTCTCTCTCTCTCTCCACACACACATTTAATTATCCCTGATATAAAAGAATAAATAAAAAATTTCAAAAACACACACACTCCCCCCTCCCACACACACACCCTTCACCCACCCCACCCCACCCCACCCCCCCCACACACACCCTTCCCACACACCACCCCCACCACCCACCCCCCCCCCCACCACCACCACCCAACCCCCCCACCACACACACCCTTCCCACCCAACCACACACCACCACCACCCAACCCCCTTCCACCACCACCACCAACCCCACACACCCCCACCCCACACACACCCCCACCACCACAACCACACACCCCCAACCACACCCACCACCACACCCCTCCCAACCCCACACACCCCACCACCACCCACCACCACCAACCCCCATCCCCTCCCACCACCTTCCACCACCCCAACCCACCACCCACCCCACCACCACCACACCACCACCCTCCCACCACCACACCACCCACCCCCAACCCCCTACCCCATCCTCCACCCTCACCTGCACATCCTCATTGCCGCTGAAGAGCAGGGCTGCCAGGAAAGCCAGGAGCTCCCGGACCAGGTCATCCTGAGGTCTGGACAGATGACCCAGCACGCTGACCACCACGTCGTAAGAGTCCAGAGCCGTCTGCACGTTCTCGATCACCCGCAGTTGCCTGCAACACAAGACGTGGCAGCGCGGCTGTCAATGGTGGTGGTTGGTTGTGGTGGTGGTGGTGGTTGGTGGTGGTGGTGGTGGTGGTGGTGGTGGTGTTTGGTGGTGGTGGTTGGTGGTGGTTGGTGGTGGTTGTTGTTGGTGTTGTTGTGGTGGTTGGTGGTTGTGGTGTGTGTGGTGGTGGTGGTGGTGGTGGTGGTGGTTGGTGGTGGTGGTTGGTGGTGGTGGTGTGTGGTTGGTGGGTTGGTGGTGGTGGTGGTGGTTGGTGGGTGTGGTGGTGGTGTGGTGTGGTTGGTGTGGTTGGTGGTGGTGGTGGTGGTGGTGGGTGGGTGGTGGTTGTGGGGTGTTGGTGGTGGTGGTGGTGGTGTGGTGTGGTGGTGTGGTGTGGTGGTGGTTGTTGTGGTGGTGGTGTGTGGGTGGTGGTGGTGGTGGTGGGTGTTGTGGTGGTGGTTGGTGGTGTGGTGGTGGTGGGTTGGTGGTTGGTGGTGGTGGTGGTTGGTGGTTGTTGGTGGTGTGGTTGGTGGTGGTGGTGGTGGTGGTTTGGTTGGTGGTGGTTGGTGGTGGTGGTTGGTGGTGATGGTGGTGTGGTGGTTGGTGGTGGTGGTGGTGGTGGTTGGTGGGGTGGTGGTGGTGGTGGTGGTGGTTGGTGTGTGTGTGTGTGGTGATGGTTGTGGTGGTGGTGGTGTGGTGTGGTGGTTGTGGTGGTGTGGTGGTGGTGTGTGTTGGTGTGGTTGTTGTTGGTGGTGGTTGGTGGTTGGTGGTGTGGTGGTGGGTGTGGTGTGTGGTGGTGGTGTTGGGTGGTGGTGGTGGTTTGGTGGTGGTGGGTGGTGGTGGTGGTGGTGGTGGTTGTGTTGGTGTGGTGGTGGGGTGTGGTGGTGTGTTGGTGGTGGTTGGTGGTTGTGTTGTTTGGTTGGTGGTTGGTGGTGTGTTGGTGGTGTGTGTGTTGTGGTGGTGTTGGTGGTGGTGGTGGTGTTGTTGTGTGGTTTGTGTTGGTGGTGGTGGTTGGTGTTGTGTGGTGGTGGTGTGTGTGTTGTTGTTGTGTTGGTTGTGGTTGGTGGTGGTTGGTGGTGTTGTGTTGTGTTGTGTTGGTGTGTGTTGTGTTGTTGGTGATGTGTGTTGTGTGTGGTGTTGTGTGTGTGTGTGTTGTTGTGGTGGTGGTGTGTTGGGGTGTGTTGGTGGTTGTGGTTGGTGGTGTGTTGTTTGGTGTGGTGTGGTGTGTTGTGTGTTTGTGTGGTGTTGGTGGGTGTTGTTGGTGGTGTGTCTGTGTTGTTGTTGTCGTCGTTTGTGCTGTCAATGTGTAGTGGTGGTGGTGTTGTTGTTGTTGTTGTGTTGTGTTTATTGTTGTTTTGATTTGTTTTGTGTGTTTGTGTGTATTATGTGTGTTGTGGTGTTGTTGTGTTATTGTTGGTTGGTTTGTTGTGGTTATGTGTTGGTGTTGTTTGTATGTGTGTGTGTGTGTGGTGTTGTCTGTGTTGTTTGTTGTCGTCGTTTGTGGCTGTCAATGGTGTTGGTGTTGTTGTGATGTTTGTGTCATCGTTATTAATCCTTTTGATTCGTTTGTTTTACAAGATTCAGCGTCATTATATTTTATATTAATTTATTTATTTCATTATTATTGTTTTGTTGATGTTATCTTTTATTGTCGTTGTTGTTAATGTTGTGTTTACTGTTATGTCGTTGTTGTTAACGTTGTTGACATTATCCTTGTTGTTGTTGTCATTGTGGTCATTATCAGTCTTGTTGTTGCTGTTGCTTGTTATTGTCATTATCCTTGTTGTTGTCGTTGTCCTTGTTGTCATTATCAGTCTTGTTGTTGTTGCTGTTGTTGTCATTATCCCTGTTGTCGTTGTTGTCATTGTGGTCATTATCAGTCCTTGTTGTTGTCGTTGTCCTTGTTGTCATTATCAGTCTTGTTGTTGCTGCTGTTGTTGTCATTATCCTTGTTGTCGTTGTTGTCATTGTGGTCATTATCAGTCTTGTTGTTGCTGTTGTTGACATTATCCTTGATGTTGTTGTTGTTGTTATTATCAGTCTTGTTGTTGCTGTTGTTGTCATTATCCTTGTTGTTGTTATCATCTTTGTTATTATCGTTGTTAACGTTATCCCTGTTGTTATCGTTATCTTTGTTGTTATTATTATCCTTGTTGTTATTTGTTATGCTTGTGGAGGTCATCAGTATCTTCGCGGTTGTTATCGTTGTCCTTGATGTTGTTATCATTATCCTTGATGTTATCATTGTCGTTATCATTATCCTTGCTGTTGTCGCCATTGTCGTCGTTGGTGTAATCGTTGTTGTTACCAAAGATCTTGTTGTCATCATTGTTGTTGTCATCATTATCCCTGTTATTGTCATGATAATCCTTGTCATCATTGTTGTTGTCATCATTATCCCTGCTATTGTCATGATAATCCTTGTTGTCATCGTTGTTGTTGTCATCATTATCCCTGTTATTGTCATGATAATCCTTGTTGTCATCGTTGTTGTTGTCATCATTATCCCTGTTATTGTCATGATAATCCTTGTTGTCATCGTTGTTGTTGTCATCATTATCCCCGTTATTGTCATGATAATCCTTGTTGTCATCATTATCCCTGTTATTGTCATGATGATTCTTGTTGTCATCATTGTTGTTGTCATCATTATCCCTGTTATTGTCATGATCATCCTTGTTGTCATCATTGTTGTCGTCATCATTATCCTTGTTATTATCATGATAATTCTTGTTGTCATTATTGTTGTTGTCATCATTAATCCTGTTATTGTCATGATAATCCTTGTTGTCATCGTTGTTGTCGTCATCATTATCCCTGTTATTGTCATGATAATCCTTGTTGTCATCATTGTTGTCGTCATCATTATCCCTGCTATTGTCATGATAATCCTTGTTGTCATCATTGTTGTTGTCATCATTATCCCTGTTATTGTCATGATAATCCTTGTCATCATTGTTGTTGTGTTTATTATCCCTGTTATTGTCATGATAATCCTTGTTGTCATCATTGTTGTTGTCATCATTGTTGTCGTGATTATCCCTGTTATTGTCATGATAATCCTTGTTGTCATCAATACCGTTGTTATAATCATCGTTGTCAATTTAGTTGTTGTCGTTATCATTTTCCTTGTTGTTGTCATCATTATCCACCCTGATAATATGTCAGCAAATACTCGTGTTGACAGGGAAAAATAAAGCAAATTGAAAATGGGTAGCGCGCGCTGTTCTTGTGGCGACACGCTCTCCTCGGGCTGGGAGAACAGCCTGAATTTCACGCAGCGGAATCTGCAGTGACTTAATAAAGTGGTATACAAAACAATACATAACAACACAATACGATACAACAGAATGCAGTTCAACGCAACACGATACAAAACACGCAATAAATAAAACGCAATCCAACAGAATACAAGACAATATAATATGTATACAATATGGTATACAATACAATGCAATGCGATGCAAACTTATGTACACAACATGGTATACATGTATACAATGATGGTATACAATATGGTATACAATACAATACAATACAAAACAACCAAACCCAACACAACCCAGCCCAACACAACCCAGCCCATCCCAACCCAACCCATCCCAACACAACAAAACCCATCCCAACACAACCCAACCAAACACAACACAACCCAACCCAACACATTGGTTGTGGGTGGGAACGTACAATCACGACACAAGGACACAACGCTGTGGACACTGACTTTTTGCAGACGTTCATGCTGAGCTCCCAGTCCTTGGGCAGCTTGACGATCTCGTTGTGCACCAGGCCCCGCATCAGCTGCAGGCACTTGATGTCCAGCTCCAGCTGCTCCAGCTTCTCTTCCTCCGACAGCCCGTGAAGGCTCTGCGAGATCCTGACCACCCACACAGCAACCAGTCATCGCCACATCAGAGACAAAACGACAACACCGCCCACCCACAGTATCAGCAGCAGTGGTGTCGACAGTACTTAGCAGCAGCAATAATAGTAGTTGCCTTAGCAGTAACAAAACAACAGCAGCTGCAGCAACAAAAACAACAGCAGCAAGAATTAAAACAACAGCATCAGGAGCATGAAAAAAACAACAGTAGCAGCATCAAAACCAACAGAAACTGGAAGAGTATGCCATTGTGTACCGGTGGGAACGGATGACAGAAGTTACAAAACGGCATACACACGGGGACTGAATGTTAAAAAAACAACCCATGAGGGCTTATTCCATTATCCTCAAAACAAAAGAATATTGATAAAAGAAAAAAAAAAGCTTAAGTCAGAACAGCAAGAAAACCTTCCCTCGAGTTGTTTGATCAATTTCTGAGCTATGTGATATTGCTCAGCGCGCTCCCAATCAACAACAACAGCAACAACGACGACGACAGCAACAACAACAACAACAACAACAACTGCAATACACACATCCACCAAACACCAACATCAAATATTTTCAACCACAGCCAGTTCTACATGTAAAAACAAGAAGAGAGGGAAAACAGCAAATATTTCAATTCCAAAAATACTCTTATCTTCTTCGTCGTCGAACGCTCAGACAACAACTATTATTGTCTGTCATAATTATGAACGGAAAATGTGTCACGCTGCCGTTAAGCACCTGACAAGTCAGGCCTAGCGCATCAGACTTCGGCATGGTGGGAGAGAACAGTTATCTTTTTAAGTCTTTCTGGCCAAAAAAAGGCTGGAGAATGAACCAAGAAGGCAAAACAAATAGACAAAAAGGAAAGTGACAAGAAGAAAAGAAACAAGAGCAGAAACAAAGATGAGGGATAGAAAAGAGGGATACAGACACAAGATACATTTATCGTCCTCTTGCAATATGGAAAAAATGTCTCTCGACTACACTACACGACATAAAACACACACTGTCTCTAAAATTACGTATAGCTCCTATATTTCTACAGGGAATTCAAAGCACAGAATTTTTTTTAAAAGGCAGGAGAATAGACCAAGAAGACAGAAAACAGACAAAAATGAATTTGACAAGAAGAAAACAAACAAGGGCAGAAACAAAGACAGGGATAGAAAAGAAGGAAGTCATAGCACACAATTAAAAAAAAGGTGAGGATGCTATTCATACTAACAAGCTCCCACGCAATCTCCACAGGGAGGACGGGAATACACTACACTATACTACAGTAAAAATAAAACCCTGTGTTATCTCAAACAGACAGACAGAAGAAGCCAGGGTGCTCCTGACTCACTCGAGTTGCTTGACCAGTTTCTGGGCCATGGCGTAGCGCTCGTTGGGCTCCTTGGCCTTCTCGTTGATGAAGCACTTGAGGTGCTCCTGGAACTCCTGGCCCAGGGGAAGCTCCTCGTCCCCGCCCATCTCAGAGTACTCTGCAGGCAAGCGTCAGGGGGTGGGGTGGGGGTGGGGGTTGGGGGTGGTATTGAGTGTGCACATACGCTTGGTAGTGTTTACGTTAGATAAGGGATGTATGTTATAATCATATGTACATATTACCATATACATCGCAATCTGACGACCCGGGTTCGATTCCCGTTCAAGGGGGATATTTTTTCCCTGGAGTTTACATCAGTGCAGACTCCACTCTCCTCAAAAGTACTTCGGATGAGACTATAAACCGAGGCCCCGTGTGCGAACGCACGCAGAACATCTTGCGCACACGTTAAAATCGCGTTCCGCTTTTCGTAAGAGTAGGCCATTGTGTGCCGGTGGGAACAGATGACAGAATTCACAAAACCGCATACACACGGGGACTGGATGTAAAAGAGCCCATAAGTGCTTATTCCATTATCCTCGATATAAAAGAATAAAAAATTTTGAAACCCATCCAAACTCAACCCATGCCAACTCGTCCTAACCCCCTTCCGAACCCAAACATCCCAAGCCATCCAAACTCATCCCAACACACCCGCCCCATCAAAAACCCATCTTAACACACCCCGCCCCATCAAAAACCCATCGCAACACACCCCGCCCCATCAAAAACCCATCTTAACACACCCCGCCCCATCAAAAACCTATCTTAACACACCCCGCCTCATCAAAAACTCATCCCAACACACCCCGCCTCATCAAAAACTCATCCCAGCACACCCCGCCCCATCAAAAACTCATCCCAACACACCCCGTCCCATTTCAAACCCATTCCAACACACCCCGTCCCATCAAAAACTCATCCCAACACACCCCGTCCCATCCATAACCATCCCGTCCCAAACTGTGCCTCAAACTGACCAGCCGTTCAGGCTGTCCTTAGATTTATTTGTCTTTTGCGTAGATTTTAAGAATCCCTTACAAAGTGGGATCTATTGGAAGTGATACTTTATGTAGGCATCAAGGGATTTCTTCAATATTGAAGAAGAAGGAGGAGGAGGAGGAGGAGGAGGAGGAGAGAGAAGAAGAAGAAGAAGAAGAAGAAGAAGAAGAAGAAGAAGAAGAAGAATACGTGGAATTTATATAGCGCTATATCTTGCAACAAAACAAATCGAAGCGCTTTCATTCATCCTACTCATTCTTATGCAGCCAGTTACAATTAATAGGACTTTTGTGTTTTTACAAGTTCAAATGTATACACACACGCTCGCACGCACACACACACGCACATTTAAAACACGCATATTTAATTATGTACTCTATGTTGTCACCTGAAGAAGTTGTGATGTGATAGCTGTTGACAAGCTGACACCTCTTTCATATCTTTTGACTGAACCATTTCTTCATTCCCTTTTCGCTCACTATGATATAAATAAGCAAATAATTATATTCAATAATAATAATAATAATAATAATGTATGGAATTTATATAGCGCTGAATCTTGTAAAGCAACAAATCAAAGCGCTCCACTCTGTACACAATCATCAGACTGTTGCCATATTCTCGCTAACTCAACATCCACTCACGAGGTTTCAATATTTCCACGAGTTTTAAAGGGAGCGAGTACAGTGTAGAAATGATGTCTTTAATTCACTATTATTGCACTCGTTTCAATAGGATTGATTAGTTGGTGCAATGTATTTTTCCAGCTGCCGTATTACGAGTTTCGTTTGTATGATGGTGGAGGACACTATAAGCTTTAAGCTTGTTACTGCTCCAAATGCAGTGTGTACCGCTTAAAGTCACGGCAGATTTCTCCACGTGAAATTCAGGCGGCCCTCAAGGCGGGGAGAGCGCGTCGCCACAAGAGCAGCGCCACCCATTATTATCTTTTTCTGTTCCTGTCTGCAACTATAATTATTTGTTTCCCAATCACACTGGCTTTTTTTCTACGAACTTTTTGCCAAGGGCAACTCCCTTGTTGCTGTGGGTTTATTTAAGCTAGGTTGTCCCATAACCTGTAACGGCGTAGGGGAGCGAGGCATCAGAGACCTCACTTCTCTAGGGCCAGCATATTGAGGGCGACGCCCATCTCCTCTCCCTCGCTGCTTTACCTTCCCTGACCCTAAAGAGGGCAGGTACACATTAACAGCTGGGTGAACGGGGGAACTATACTGAAGCCGCGGCGCGCAAACCTAACTTGGCCGGGGGAAAGCGAGTGCCTCCGAGCACTGTTCATTCACGCGCGCTAAATAACAATGCGGTAACACACAGGATCTCGGTTTTTCGTCTCATCCGAAAAGATTAGCACCAAGACCACCACTCAGGGTCTAGTGGATGGAGGAAGAAGTTTCTGGCCCAAACGGGGGATCGAACCACTGCACACTTGGAGCCGGGGCTTGTCGCTTTCTAGGGAGGTGCGTTACAAAGCGTTCCTTCTTTTTTCTGACCACAGCAAACTGACCAGCCTGACTGGGAAAGCCGATCTGGGTGTGGACGTTGTTGATGCCGCCATAGGCCATCTGCATGTTGACGGCAAAGACGTTCAGCTTGCCGTTGATGTCCTCCTCCGTATTGTAGTCCTCCTCGTATTTCTGATCACCCGCATCCACATCCACATCCACGCACGCACGAATGCACACGAACATGCATGCACGTATGCACATACGCACGTGTACACGCACACGCACGCAAGTATGTACGCGCATGCACACACACACACAGGCGCACCCACACATGTACGCACGTAAACACGCTTTTTCTTTTATAGATAGATGACTTGATGGGAAAAAGAGCAATTGCGCTGCTTATTTCATGTACCACGAGGAAATAAAAGTTTGGCTTTCACACACACACACACACACACACACACACACACACACACACACACACGCACGCACGCGCGCGCACACACCCACCCACCCACACACACGCACACACAGAACACAGGCACGCGCGCACGGACGTACGGATACAAACGCACGCACGCACGCATACACACTTTTTAATATAAATATAATTATGGCTTTTTTTTTTTTAAATGCAATGGGCCTGCTTATTCAATGTACCATCTCGAAATAAAAGTTTGACTTAAACCTTCACACAGACACACACGCACGCACACACACACACACACACACACACAAACACACACGCACGCACGCACACATTATCTTTTATAGATAGATGGCTTGATGAAAGAAAAGCAATTGCACTGCTTATTCAAAGTACCATCTGGAAAATTAATAAAAGTTTGGTTTTGACCTTCACAGATACACACGCACACACACGCACGCACACGCACGCACACATTATATTTAATAAATAGACAGCTTGAAGAAAGAAAAGCAATTGCACCGCTTATTCAATGTACCATCTGGAAATAAAAGTTTGACTTTGACTTTTACACACACACACACACACACACAGACTTCTTCATCATCACTATCACCACAACCACCACCACCCCTGCCACTACCACCACCACCACCACCACCACCACCACCACCACCACCACCATCATCACCACCATCAGCAGCAGCAGCAGCAGCATAACTGGCTGGTCTCCCTTCACTGGTCACACACACTGACCTTTCTGGCGTCACTGCGAACATCCTGCGACCCAGTGCCTCCTCCGTACTTCTGGTGAAACTCCTCCATTTTCTGTACACAGAAAAAAATGATAGTTTATGGTAGATTGTATCGTACATCTTCTTCTTCTTCTTCTTCTTCTTCCTCTTTGACATGTTTCTCCCAGGGGAGGTTTGACATTGATGAGCCTTCTCCATCTCTCTCTGTTTTGAGCTTCCTCCTTATTTATGCCCCTTTCTCTAAGATCATCTGCAATACAGGCAGCGTGTTATATCACATTGCATTATATTGTAGCATAACATAACATAGCATAGCATAGCATAGTATAGTATAGTATAGCATAGCATAGCATGTCAAAGTATTGCATAATTATCGTTTTATGCCGATTGTCGTTGAAGAGAATGCATTGAAAGCAGTGATGAGAGAAGTCATACTGGCCAACGGGTTTTTCATCTTCATCATCATTGTGTTAATGGTAACGGTATATCATCATCATCATCATCATCGTTATCGTTATTGTTATCAATATTATCATTACTTAATATTATCCTCATTATTACTGACGTTGAGGGGGATGGCACTGGAGGCAGTGATGAGAGATGTCATACTGGTCACCAGGTTCTTCATCATCATCATCATCATCATCAACATCATCATCACCATCATCATCGTTATTGTTATCCATACTATCGTTACTTAATATTATCCTCATTATTACTGACGTTGAGGGGATGGCACTGGAGGCAGTGATGAGAGATGTCATACTGGTCACCAGGTTCTTCATCATCATCATCATCATCATCATCATCATCATCATCATCATCAACATCGTTATTGTTATCAATATCATCGTTACTTAATACTATCATCATTATTACTGACGTTGAGCGGAATGGCACTGGAGGCGGTGATGAGAGATATCATACTGGTCACCAGGCTCATCATCACATCATCATCATCATCATCATCGTTATTGTTATCAACGTTATCGTTACTTAATATTATCCTCATTGTATTACTGACGTTGAGGGGAATGGCACTGGAGGCGGTGATGAGAGACGTCATACTGGTCACCAGGTTCTTCAGCTGACGCTCTATGGAGATCAGTGGGGCCACCGCGTCCATGAATTTCTGCATGCACACACACACATTGTAGTCATATGATGGTGAAGGAAAAAAAAACCCAAAACACGACCCCCCCCAAAAAAAAGAAAAAAAAGAAAGTACATATAATATATACCAGCATACATGCATACAACACACACACGTTAAACAAATTTGAACACACACACACACACATCGTAGTCATATAATGGTGAAGGAAAAGGAAACCAAAAAAAACACGACCCCCCCCCCCCCCCCACCAAAAATGTACATATATATACCAGCATACACGCATACAACACACACACACACACACACATGTTAAACACATTTGAACACACACGCACTGTAAAATGGAGGAAAGAGTAGAGACACTAAAGACAGACAGACAGAAAAGACATACATACAGACAAAACAGACAGACAAGACAGATAGGACTGGAGCAAGCTATAAGCCTGGTACTGCCCCAAATGGACGTGTGTGTACGCGCACGATCTGATGTGTCCGTTTTTGACTGATCAAGTCAAGAAACCCACAATGCAACCTGACCTCAAAAGTGAAGGTGAGGTGTGCGCGCGCGCGTACACACACACATACACACACACACATACACACACATACACACACACTCACATACACACACACGCACGCACGCATACAACGTGTCCGTTTTTGACTGAACAAGTCGAGAAACGGCCATGCAAACTGACCTCAAAGGTGAGGGTGAGGGTGGAGAGCCTGGCAGGTTCGCTGGGGTACGTCTCCTTGTCTGGCTGGTAGTAGCTTCGGCAGAAAATCTGCACACATGCACACACGCACGCACACGCACACACGCACGCACACAAACACACTCATGCATGCACACAGGGCACGTACACACACACACACACACACACACTCGCACACACGCACGTACACACACACACACACACACACACACACACAACACACTCACACACACGCACGTACACACACACACACACATTTTCAAAAAAATGACCCCCCAAAATAAATCAAGCAATGTCAATCTGAAGGGAAAAAACCCACGCTAAATGATAAATTACCTCAAACAATGTCATTCCTTAGGGTCAATAAAAACCAGGCTGTGCTGAGGACGCCAGCCCTTCCGCTTGATTTATCATCCCCCAGTGGCAAAGAAAAAGTGTGAAAAAGGATAAACACTTTAAATTAATACAAAAGATGTATTTGTAAAAGTGCCACACGGGCAAATAACACTGCAGAATGGACATCCTGTGCCCATCCCAGTGTTGACAACATCACTACCTGGTTGCCAGAACAAAACAATACAGGCCGATGCCTGGCCATACTAGAGCATCTGAAAAGAAGCAAGCTGTTAGACCTGCTTGACGGACGCTATAGCCGAGTGGTTAAGACCGTTCGACTTCAATCCTATGTGTACGTCCATGAAGTCGTGAGTTCGAATCTCGGCTGGCGTCTGGTGATTTAAGGGAGGCTATTTCTTTTTCCCATCTCCCAGGTCATCTTCAAGAGCACACCTGTCAGTGCCTTAGTTCTCTTCGTGTGTAAGTAGGCTATACACACAGAGAAGATCAAATACTCACGTTAAAGACCCCCCAAACATTCCTGTCAGCATTCGGTAAGTTACCGAAACAAAAACACACCCAGCAAACATTCACCGAAGTCGGAGTGCGGCTATCTTCATGTTGGGCAAAAAACCAACAACGCTCGCAAACACAAAAACCTCACTATCGGTAAATCTCAAAGCTCTAGGCGAGGAAGTAAAAATAAAAACCTGCCTGAAAAAGGGCAGGAGAATGGACAGGGATGGAAAACAGAAAATAACTCTATTTCATATTTATTATATTATATCTATATTATGATTATTATTTCACACGATCCCAATCAGGGCCTCACCTGCAGGAAAGGCATGACGGCATCAAAGTAGTAATGCAGCATGGATCGCATCTCCTCCTCCTCCGAACTGCCTCGTGCGCTACAAGAGAAACAAAATGAACAACCACCGGCAAAAATGTCACAAATGCCAACTGTTTGTTGTCTGGACTTAGGTCTGTTTTGCTAACACTTTTTTTTGTAGGAAGCATAGAAATACCAAATTTAAAACACGAGAGCGATACAACGTTTGTTTTAGAACACCAAAGGTTCTATCTAATACGTATTAAATTGGGATTCTGGACTGTCAATATACACTGTAGATATTCTACATACCATGTCCTCATGAACACACATAACAAACGCAAAACACACAAAGAAGTGGTGCATATATATTATAGGGAAAAATAAACCAGCCCCTGGAGAGATGACTGAGTAACACGTGTTTTGATTTCAGTTGATATGTTCTTTTGCCATTTGAACTTGAAAGCGACAGATAATTAAGAGCAATGCATGATGATGAAAACACGAAGATACCACACACATACACACACACGCACACGCACGCACACGCACGCACGCACGCATGCACAGTGAGAGAGAGAAAGTGATAGACAAACAGACAGACAGACGGGCATGCGTTCAGACAGACTGATCAGAACAGTTCAGTCATGAAAATGATCTAACCACAAAAAAGAAAATAATCTCCCAAAACAAACGCCAACAGAATAGGGACTATATTATCCTGCATAATAATAAAACAAAGACACATACACTGCATCATATAGCGAAAATATGTTCAAGCTTTCAAACTCTTTTTGCTCTCAATGCGTTTCTAGATCATTCTTTCTCTTAAAATGAGAAATGATATCAAACATGAACACAGTCATGAGTCCATTCCTTTTCATCAATGCTACAAATCACTGAATGGCAATGGATGATAAAACGTCCAACAAAATTCATAGGTTTAACTGTTAAAAACAGACACACGCATAACGAAACAGTATTGCACTGACCATTTAAGTGATGAATACAATGAGCTATAACCGTAACAAGAAAATGTCATTAATCATTTTACTTATAATGACAGGAGACTAGGGAAATTTACTGAGCGACTGGCGTTTCACTACTTTTGAAACTTCAAAATTGACCACAAATGCAATTTGTACAAGTCATTTCTACACACATTATAACCTTAAGTCTGAAAATAAAATGGTCATATAATAATAATAATAATAAATGGAATTTATAATGCGCTGTATCTTGCACAGACAAGTCAAAGCGCACAAGAGATTAATCTCATACACGCACGCACGCACGCGCGCTCGCACACACACACAACACACACACACACACACAACACACACACACACACCCCAACACACACCTCCCGCACCACAACAGTTTCACTTCTTCAGTATATCAAAATATCAAACACTGTCATAAAAATATAACTGTATCCCACGGATGGGAAACTGTACATCAGCAAACACACTTCCCATTGACTAGACGCTACTTTGCTTAATTCAAGCCACACGGCGAAAAGCAAAGACAGAGATCTGTTTCTACAGTAGGGTTTTCAAAACTAAGCAAACCCCAGACCGCCGCAAGAAAAAACACTACAGAATAATCACCAACAACACACTTTGGAGTGAAAGAATCAGTCAAAGCATGGGGCTGGGTGTTTTTTTTAACAACACCAACACCTTCCAACTCATCCACGTATACACACCCATACTAATCACAACCGATTCAAAACCACGCCAACTCTAGGGAATCAAACAGAGACGTCAGACAAAGAGATGCAATCACAACTTATTCAATACCGCGTCAACTAGAGAATCAGAGACAACATAAACGACTGACAAAGAGATGCAGGGGGGGGGGGGGCCGGAGCCTGACCTACCTCGTACATGTGGTGTGTTTTGGGGAACTGCTTATTTGAGGAGAAGCTGTCTGCAGTTTTAACATCAGGAAGATTGAGCAAAGACTGTTTTATGTAGGCTAAGTTTACCTTATACAAATTGACTACTCAAGCGCACTGGCAATGAGAACTTTTCGATAAGAGATCATCACAACAGAACTGTTCGTATTGTATATAGCCTAAGTTTACGAATACAAACTGACTACTCAAGCGCATTGGCAATGAAAACTTTTCGATAAGAGATCATCACAACAGAACTGTTCGTATTGTATGTAGCCTAAGTTTACGAATACAAACTGACTACTCAAGCGCATTGGCAATGAAAACTTTTCGATAAGTGATCATCACAACAGAACTGTTCGTATTGTATGTAGGCTAAGTTTACAAACTGACGACTCAAGCGCATTGGCAATGAAAACTTTTCGATAAGAGATCATCACAACAGAACTGTTCGTATTGTATGTAGGCTGAGCTTACGTATACAAACTGACGACTAAAGCGCATTGGTAATGATAATTTTTCGATAAGTGATCACCACAATAAAACAGCCGAGTTCAAGTACTAGGAAGTCACAGCAGGTACATTGTCGACATCATCTGTCATTGTTTAGTCTTTAGGGGGAACAGGAATGAAAGCAATGGTTACCAGCAGGAAAAACGTTTTCTTCTTTTATTAGTCCTCATCTTTTTCTTTAACAAAAATGCTCTTACCCTTCAACTCGGGTTTATTTCAGATTGGGGTTTGCAATGAAATAACAACAACAACAATAACCAACAACAGACATGAAAAGACAGGGAATATCGCAGATTTATCAGTTAAAACATGAATAATCCTTTTTTTCGTTCCTCGGCTAGAGCTCCGAGGTTCACTTATGGTGAAATTTTTGTGTGTGTATGCGACCATTTTTGCCTACCACTTAGATAACCGCATTCCGACTTCGGGTAGAACTGAACAGATTATCAACTAAAAAAAAAAGAGTGTATTGCTGAGCAAATGATGTCGTTAATAGGCGTCACACCACCAGAAAGGATATTTCAAGCTAAACTGACAACAGTTGTCAAGAAAACCAAATCTGTCTTCAAAATGGTCAATACATAGACTCCAGCAGTATCAAAGTAGTGTGGGGGTGTATTTATTGTCCAGCATTGCTTACTACTTTCCAAACTCCCACACTAAACAAAAATCACCCAGAAAGGGAAAGAAAAGAAGGGTAAAAAACCACAAACCAAACTCAGCAAAAAGAATAGAAGACCTGAAGAAGAAGTCAAGAAAATAAAGGTAAAAAGCTAAGTTTAGAAAATAAACTGAAGGCAGAAATGAAAGGAGAAAAGACCAAAAAGACACACCGTGTGAGGGTTTTTAAAGTAAAAAAAAATCCCTAAAAGAAACACACAATTATCTTAAACAGAAAAATTATTTCGTATGATGTATCTGGGGAATTTTATAAGCCACAATTTTCAAAACTTTACTCAAAAATTACAACTGAATATACAACTTCGGAAACAAACAATCGAGTAGATCTATGCTGTAACATGTCTTAGTCGATGTTTGGAAAATACGCCTGCATATTCAGGACAAAACACATCCCGCTTGACCAATTCATGAACAGCACCTAAAACGTTGATGGGGGAATTTGTCCCTGTCACAATGATTCCCAACATTTACTGAACATTGGAGGAAATTTCTTTAAGGTTCTGATCAACAAAGTAGTTGACGGCTTACCACAAGTTTGCACGGGGTGCATTTGGAAATGGCACACAGCCTGGGATCATCTACAAGAGTTCATCAGGATCATCTACAAGAGTTCATCAGGATCATCTACAATCGTTCATCAGGATCATCTACAAGAGTTCATCAGGATCATATACAAGAGTTCAGCATTTGTGTGTGGTGAGTACAAAGGCATCAAAAAGTCGAAACAAACGCTGATCACCAAACTGGAACTCAGCACTGGAAACCGTTAGTTCAAACACACAAGAAGAAGACTCCCCACACCCACACGACCTCACAGTCCACTCAGGGTCACAACAGCACAGGCCAACCTCTCTTACACCTGCCCATAATTACCTCTTGGGGTGGACTCCCAAGTATAAGTGAGAGGAGTAGAGGAAGCTGGTTGCAAAATCTGCAGTGGTGCCCCTACGGTGTACCACTAGACTACGGGATAGGAGAATATGTGTAACTGGGAGGTGAAACACTTATCTTTCAGCCAACCAGCCCTCGTAATATACATCTCCAGTGAAATATTTTTTAAGTTGTGCGGTCTATATCGCCCCAGTTCTTGTCCAAATCATGGGAGAAATTTGATTCAGATGTATGTAGTCTTTGCTGTAAGTGTTTGTGCAAGTTTCAGAAGTATTTAGCAGGAAGAGCTAACCAAAGAGTTGACACATTATGCAGCCTCCCTCTTTATAACTGAACGCACGTGCTGAACACCTGGCCTTACTTTAGTCTTGCTTTAGAAACAAACAACAACAAAATCAACCTTTAAGTATCAACTTTGTTATCCAAACTTTCATGAAAGCGACGTTTTGTTTGCCGAATTCGTCACAACTGCGGTGTGACACAAGACTGTATACATAGTGCTGTGAAAAACTAAGCCAGTTCTTGTTAGGTTTCATGCAGGTGGAATCGCCTTTATCCCACCCTCAGGGTTAGGGCACTGATTCTACGTTTAGAGAGAGAACCCTTCTCTTGCAGTGCACGTCCACTGTGCGCATTTGTATGCTACAGTAACCCAGTAGTGAGTGATACGGAGAGAAGGGTTAGTAGATGGTTGGTTACCCTCTAGCGGGTTACCCGTAGGCTATGACTAACGCTGCTTTACCAAGGCATCGGGTTTTGCCCAAGAGACGTTACCTTGCATCAACTTTATGGGAAAACATAACGAATCTGGGGTATGGCTGTGGCGGGGAGATTGAAAAGAGTGGTGTGGGAACAGCAGGACAGAAACGTTACAGAAGATGAGGCAGCAAAAAAAAGAAAACGGAACACTGTCCTGCATGTTAACGAACAAGAATGAAGGAGCAAGTACTGAACAGTCTCTGTGTTGTCACTTCTGTCCATGTTTTAAAAAAAAAATTATTTGAAAACTTGCTTCATTAATTTGGTATGTGGCTTGCATTCGTTAGAGTAATAAAGATTGTTTAGACACACATCTGTTTATCACAGTATTATGATAATGAAGAAGGCCTGTGCCGAAAGGGGGAGGGGGTGGGAGGCAAGGATGAAAAGAGAAAGAAAAATGCAGATTAGTTGGGGGGTTTTAATGCTGTAAGAAAAAAACCACATCCAAATTGAAAGGTAAGGATTACGAAATGTACCAGCTACCTGTAGTTTTATTACAATTATTGACCAAGAACATGTTGGTTACGTTACTTGGTCAGAGCCATGAGGTCAGGGTGTTTTATTTTATTTTATGAATACAGAATTTGCTGTTGTTTTTGTGCTCCGATAGATGAAGTCATATGTATATAGACGACGAAAGAAGACAGATCGGCAGAGGGAACATCACGAACAGTAAACTGTCGTTTGCTTCAACATGAATTTTCATTTGGCCATAGCAGGACCCCAGCATCCAAACTCTCCTGAATCCCAGCTATGGGCAGTGCATCATGAACCTCCATTTTCTTCAGTAGCATACCCTTTCCAATGCTACATAATTATAAAACTTTGTCAGTAAATACTAACCGAAAGTGTACAAGACCCAGAAAGTCTGAGTGTGTATTAAGATGCATCAGTGCTTTGTTTAAAACAAGAAAAATTCAGAGCCTTCTTTTTAAAATTTTGCTTTAGTTTCAAGGTTTCAAGGAATCTCAAGAAGAAGATAGATCTGTATATCTATCCACCGGTCGTTTTCAATTATGATGTTACTTCACTACTGCCCGCGTTTAAAGTACTAAACCTCCAAGAAGTCCAAGAAAAAGATGTATCTGTATTGATATCTATCTACCAGTCATTTTCAATTATGGTGTTATTCTATTACTGCACGCGTTTAAAGTATTAAAGGAACAATAACAATCACCCACGAACACTGAAAATAAGGAACGAGGTATTAATGTAGATCAGTGTACTGAAGTCTACAGCTACAAGACAGACAACAGACAAAAGGGCACAGCAGCATTCTTGAACAGTCACCACCTAGAACGTGAATCAATTCAGAGAAAAACCCACCTCCAAAACCCTACTCACAGACACACCACTATGAATTATCACTCTTCAATCACGCCTAAGTCCACCTCTTGGAAGATTGTTCTATCAAAACTACAAACCTCCACACGTGAAAGACGGTGCGCACCATCCCCAACTAAACATGTGTGTATGAGAGTATTAGGTTGGCCTGCCTGAGGGTTTTATTTACCACAACTCAAAACGTTACTACAGACGAGAGGGAGGAATACACTAAAAAGATCTGAAGGCATTACTCAGCATCTTCCCGGTACAGAGACACTAAAGAGCGTGGGGTGAAGCCAACTGGCAGAGGTGGAAGGTCTAACGCAGGTTTCTTTCGGTATGTCCGAAGGCTGCAAGAATAACATATACATACACACACACACAAACTCTACAGGACTTCCACAAGGACCAGCAAACAAACTAACACAACATGCATCACCACAATATAAACGGCACTAACGACAACAGGGAATGTGTTTGTCTTACCTTCCAAGAAAACATTGGAAAAAATCAGTTTGTCTTCATAATTCTGAGTTGGTAGAGGCAACAACAACAACGACAAAAAATGCTTGACAATCTCTCTGCAAGAATTCACGTACATCTATGCTGTTGACGTACACCGTAGGAACACAAGTTCCACCCACCCCCCAGAGCATTATTTCCCCACAGCAAATATCACAAACACGCAACAGGAGTGATTGGTTTGGTGGTAGCTGTCAACACCAAACGCTGAAGACAAACACACACAAAACATCAAGGCTTCCTGGGTGTTATAGTGGGGGAAAAGCTGTAAAAACACGGCTGAATTCTTTCTTTTTCAAAAAGACATATGACTCACATTCTAGCTCACATTCACACATCTATTCTCCAAAACACTCGTGTTCAAGGTGTCTACTTCTCTCGACAAATAGAAAAACAAAACAAAAAACATGACTTAATTTTGAGAAGAAATGTGGCTTCGTGTGTGTTATTTATTACCTCAGAAATGCCTACACTTCTTAAACAATACTATTTTGTTTTGTTTGAATTGTTGGCGTCAGGTAAACGATGACTTTACAGAATAAAGAGAGATCGGCAAAATGCCTTGGCTTGCCAGAAATCTGTGGAATGTTGTAAATGGACAGTGGCCCTGCCTTTTTCAGGGCAAGGAGCCTGCACTGCACTGCACTGCTCTGTGGCGGAGATGCGTTTTGGAACTGGCATAGAAACTGCGCATCATTTTCAAACTTACCGTGAAGCGTTCAGAATAAGAGGTACATTACACAGGTGTAACGTAACAGAAAACGTACTGTAAAGCCACATCGACATAGTGCAATAAGTCACAACTGTCCACACCCACACATACACACACCCACACACACTTTAACAGTGCCACAAGTGCCTCCTACGAGTGACCAGCATTAGTTGGGTTTTTATTTTTTTTTCATATGTTTAAAAAAACAGACAAAATTACCATCATGATTCAATTTCTATACTCAGGCATATGTCTATCTCCCCGAGGTTGTGGAACATTTCTCATCACAAAACATGGTTGAAAACGTGATAATTATCAGTCTTTTTCCTTATTTTTTGGAGGGGGGGGGGGTTGTATGATTGCCACAATTTCATTCAACGGTTTCTAGAATTTGGATAAACATTTACAAGCTACACGTTAAACACTTTTTGCCCTATTTCTTTAATGTTCAGCAAAGTCTGATGTTTAAAACAAATTGGTAGAAGCAGCAACCTTCCCAAAGGTTCGTTGTGTAGGAATGAACACCAGAGTGAACTGCTCAGACAGCTGACAAGACAGACAGGCGTTTAACTGCCGACCTACAGTCACGCGAATGGTCACGTGCTCTGTTGTGTAAGTTTGATCAAAACACACATATACCTCAGCTGCATTTGCTTCAATTTCACCTATACAAAAAAAAAAGATTTGTAAAGCTCGTCTGTCGACAGCATTATTTAACCATTCATACTATGACAGTGTGCACACTGTGATAGACAGCAGGATAAATAATTATCATGGAAGACTGTCTCCATAACACTCTGGAACCTTTGTGAGAAATCAGCTCCAGACATAGAAATGATAAGCAGCATTTCGATAAATGGAGTTCCACTGGACTCGGCACGGAACTTGAACCTAGTAGTGTGTTTTCTTTGCACAGTACAAACCACAAACTTGCTACTGAAGGAATTTAAAATTCTGGAGGTTAGACTGAATTCTTTAAAACCGATTTGTGATTTTTATTTTTGCTGCCTCATCTTTTGTGACGTCCCCGTCCTGCTGTTCCCACGCCGCTCATTTCAATCTTCCCGCTACAGCGATGCCCAGATTGGTTATATCTCATCCCCAGGGTCAGAAGTCCACAGGGAGCCCATCAGTATCAGGCCGCCGTAGGGCCACCAGCCAGAGGGGCCCTGCACTGCTGCTGGGTCACTTTGGTAGTGTTCAGTAGTACCTGTTCTGAGCTAACATACGCAGGCCACCACCTACTAAGTCCCCTTACTAACGACAGTATTAACTCAGTCGCGGAGCCAGAATGAGTGAGTTGCCCACCCAAGGTGGCAGCCACCACAACGTCCCTCCAACGACCGCTCCCCGTTAACCTCCAACCCCAGGACCCTAACACAAAGCCACCACAGTGTATGGGGAAACCGAATCTGAGGTCACCATGAGACTAGAGCAACTGGGACCCGATTTGTGATTTTTAAAAAAGCAAACAAACAAATAACAAAGACAGAACTGAAGTGTGCATGTGCGCGGCGATCATTTATCAGTTTATGGTTGGAAACAATGGTCACTCGCAGTGGTATCAAACCCTCAACGTTTGAATAACAATACAAAAAAAACACAAGGTGTCACACAGGGTGATACGTCAACACGTCATCTTTATACTACACCTTTTTCTGTCTTCCTTGCCAGCCCTTACATACCAACACAAGCAAAACAAGGTCAATGAAAAAAGATGTTAGTAAATATAAAAAAGCAAAAGCATTGCATTTTAGTAAACATATTAGCTGCATATATAATCATGCATACCATGCAAAAGTTCTCAGTGTTGTTATTAAGTAACACAATCCTTACCACGAGTTTGAAACCATAAAAGCATAGAATATATTCACAGATTTAAAAATCAGGAAATAAATATTTTCAGAATGTGGCACAGTTTTGAAAAACACAAAGAAGTGGAGGAAAAAGATGGGAGACTTGGTTGCCAAAAATCAAAGATATTGAATGCTCATGTTATCATTCGCACAAGAAATTTAGCCCCCTCCCAAATTATCAGCTGAAGCGCATTAGACAAATCAAGAAAACTTAATCTGAAAATGAAATGAAAAGCAGGCTTGTAAAGCAGTGGAAGGAAAAAAATGGACTTGTGTTGGTTAGCAAAACCTGTTGGTGTGTTTAAATGTATTTCCTCTTGTGTCATTTGCGTTTCATTTGTTTTTCCTTTTATCATTAAATTTGTAAAGATTAAAATGTGAGACTGTCTTAAGGAGGGAACACAACACACAAGATCTAGTTCAAGATCTTCAATCTGTAGCAATTACCTATCAGCCAGTTCACGTCTGGAAAACAAATCGTTGCATTATTGACTCAAACATTTTTTCTCCAGTTACTACCAGTTACTATCAGTAACTACCAATCACTATCAGTTACTATCAGTAACTTTAGTTATTATCTCAAATTTCACATAATAAATATCAAAATATCAATCTAATTGATAGTCGTCTTGGGAAGAATACAATGAAGCTTTGAAAGAATCGTATTAAAGATTTTGACTTCTACTCGAACTGTACGTTTTAAAACAACGATCACAGGTTCATTTTAGCTCCGTGAATATTGAGTATTGAAACAAGTTTCATGAACTCTGTTGAAAACGTTTCCTTAACTTGTAAGCTGAAGCGATGTCTAATCAAAAACAAGCAAATCAATTTTTCATGGACTTGAAACTACAACATCCTTAGGCTGCCCAACACGTGATGCTATCATGACATCAACAGCAAGCACAGAAATCTGCTCCTTTCTTCACAGGGAAAATATTGTGCAGCTTCTGAAATTATTTTAGAAAATGTATTTAACAACTGGTATAAAGGTGACTGTGTACCATTTCTTTCCTTTCATCTTTACTTTTCATTGGTTATTAAGAAGATATGGGGTGATCTTGATCATAAATTGGACTGAAATTAACTCATGTTCTGTTTAGTTCATTGTCTACTAGGGCCTACATATTAATTATGATACGCATGCTGCAGAAGAGATACAGGTGACGTTTAGAAAATAGTAACATAGCTGATGAAACTTTACAAAACAATTTGAGTCACAATAGTTCACAACAGGTACTGGGAAGAGAAAAAGATTACAGGAAGAAAAGCATTACTACGAATAAATACCTCATTCTCCTTAGAGGTATTATTAGACAGAACCAGTGCATTAAATAATGCGTACTGTACATCTCCTTTACACAGAAATAAACATGTCATACAATTACACTGCAACCAACCCTGTGAATTCACTCTTATCAAAGCGGTCTGTTATCGCAGCCAAAACTCAACTTCTACACAAGCAGGCATCAAACGGGCCCTTCACGGTTAATATGGCCCCGGTAAACCCGTTCAATATTTGCATTAGCGTAGTTAGTTGTTGACCCATAGATACAGAGAAGAGAGGATGAATATCTTGCACATTTGTGGCGCTAGCTAAGTCTTACTTACTGCAGTCAATGGAAGCCTAAGTGTTTCATATCTCCAAGAATGACATGGGAGAATGTTCTTTGTTAGTTCAGTACAACTGGAGGGGAACAAGGTCAACTGTGGGAGTTTATGACTGGCTGATGTATTGCTGATTTTTTGTGGGTGCTTTTTATCGGATGGTGTGAGTGTGTGTGTGTGTGATATTATGTTTACATGTTTATTGTTTTTATGTATGGCTCGTGACCCACCAAAACTTCTCTGTTTCTGAGATAATACAGTTTTTGAATTGAATTGAATCGAACAAGTTATGCGGCACCGTTTGTTCTATGACTTGATAGCCCAACACACAAAAAATGAAGGAAAAAGTAAAAAATAAAATAAAATGCTTTGGAAAAAACAATAAAAGTCTCGATGACAGTTCGTCATAGTGGTGTCATTGAGAAACATTCTTTACATCTTCTACACACTTCTGAAGTCAGAAAAGAGGGGTTGGGATAGCCTAGTGGTTAGAGCATTGAGCTCGTGATCTGACGACCCGGGCTCGAGCCATCGTCGAAGTGCCTGGTCATTGGAATTTTTCGCCTGGAGTTAACCTCAGTACCAACTCCTTTTCCCCAACAGTCCTTTGGGCGAGACTGTAAATTGAGATCCCGTGTGCGAACACACGCAGAACATCTTCCGCACACGTTAAAAACCCGTTCTACCTTTCGAAAAGAGTGGGCCATTTTGTGTTGGTAGAAACGGATGACAAAACGTAACCACTTCCCTCAAGCACAAGCATAAAGGGGTCGTGTTGAGATACCATCCCCGAAGGTGGAATGCGGATACCCTAATGGTGGGTGAACGGTCGCATACGCAAAATCTCACCACTGGTGAACCTCGAAGCTCCTCAAGACGAGGAACCAAAAAAATGTCAGAAAACGACCGACCGAAAAAAAAGGAGAAAGAAAAACTGGAACAAGGAAAATCTAGAAGTACAAATCCGCACAATTAGTTTTCAATAATAAAAGCTAAAATGAGTTATATAACAAACTCTTTTAATATGCGTAGGACCTGTAAACTTGCTCATAATGATCAACCATGATGTGTTTGTATATATATATATATATATATATATATATATATATATATATATATATATATATAACAACACCACAATATATATATGGCAACGGGACTCTTAAGACAAGCTCAAACAAGCTGAAAGATAAACATCCTCCTCTCCCTCTGTATCTAGTGTCCGCCAAGGCCTACGCTCTAACTTTTTTTTTCTTTTTTTAGAAACCAGAGCATGCTTAGCTTTATGATCAGTTGCAGTTAAGTCAACACCTGGGGTCAACGAAGGGTTAATAGTCAAGTCCGCATGACCACCCCTTGGTTAATTGATGTGATTGATTGATTGATTCAATGATTGATTGAGACACTTTACCTGGCGCTTAAGGTGTCGTTGCTGTTGACAAAAGTGCACAAACAAACGCAATCAACTATAAGCACCAAAAAATATCACACTGACGGTAATAATGATAATGATAATGATAATGATAATAATAATAATAATAATAATAATTGATAACAGACTACATCATATATACGTAAACCAAGGACACGTCTATGAAATACCCAAAACAAAAATTATTACAAATGCTGGGAGCAAATCAAATCCACATTAAAAGTGTCAGGTCTTTCGAAGATTTACTTCAGAACCTTGTGCCGTTTACGAAAGAAAGTAATAAATAACAGTATCAAAATGAAAAACATAGTTATTATTTGTGTATCAACTTACCCACATACATGTCTTGTTGTCATCAGAGCAATAATTCAAGTGTGTAAAAAGACTCGGATATTAAACTGAATAATTGAAGACCTCCTCTCCCAAAAAGAAAAACAACAAAGAACAATGCTGTGCTGTGCTTTATAATTGAAAAAGCCGTGCTCCTAAT
>CM054155.1:40986035-41026035 GCA_028751875.1 Rapana venosa | reverse complement strand
CTACACTACACCACACTTCACCACACTAACACTACCCTACACACACAACACACCACACCACACTACACCACACCCCACTACACTACACTACACCACACCACACTACACCCACACTACACTACACCACACTGCACTACACCACACTACACTACCCTACACCACACTACACCACACTACACCACACTGCACTACACCACACTACACTACACCACACTGCAACTACACCACACTACACTACCCTACACCACACTACACCACACCCCACTACATTACACACACCACACCAACCACTACACCACACTACACAACACTAACCATACCACACTACCACACCACCACCACACCACACCACACCACACTACACTAACTACAGCACACACTACAACACAACACCACACTACACTACACCACACACACCCACCACACACACTACACCACACCACACCACACCACACACACTACACCACACCACACCACACCACACCACACCACACCACACCACACTACACCACCCCACAACCACACCGACACCACACTACACTACACCACACTTCACCACACTACACACACCACACTTCACCACACTTCACCACACTACACCACACTACACTACACCACACCACACCACACCACACTACACACACCACACCCACTACACTACACACACCACACCACACACACCACAACACCACACTAACTACACCACACTGCACTACACCACACTAACACTACCCACACCACACTACACCACACCACACTACACCACACTGCACTAACACCACTACACTACACTACACCACACCACACACCACACCACACAACACCACACTACACCACACTACACTACACCACACTGCACTACACCACACTACAACTACCCTACACCACACTACACCACACCACACTACACACACTACACCCATACCACACCACACCACACTACACCACACTACAGCACACTACACCACACCACACCAGACCACACCACCACCACACTACACCACACACACACCACACCTACACTACACTACACCACACTACACTACACCACACCTGCACTAACACCACACTACATAACCTACAGCACACTACACACACACCACACTACACCACACTGCAACTACAACCACACTACACTACACCACACTGCACTACACCACACACCACACCACACTACACCACCACACACACTACACCACACTACACTACACCACACTAGCACTAACACCACACTACACTTACCCTACACCACACTACACCACACCCCACTAACACTACACCACACCACACCACACTACACTACACTACACTACACCATACCACACTACACCACACCACACACACCACACTACACAACCACCACACCACACTAACACCACACCACACTACACCACACTACACTACAACCATACCACACCCACACCACACTACACCACACTACACCACACCACACACCACACCACCCCACACACACACACCACCCACACCACACAACACCACACTACACTACACCACACTTCACCACACTAAACTACACCACACTTCACCACACTACACTACCCTACACCACACTACACTACACCACACCACACCACACACACTACACCACACCCCACTACACTACACTACACCACACCCACTACACCACACTGCACTACAACCACACTGCACTACACCACACTACACTACCCTACACCACACTACACCACACCACACTACACCACACTGCACTACACCACACTACACTACACCACACTACACTACACCACACCACACACCACACCACACTACACCACACCACACCCCACTACACTAACACTACACCACACCACACCACACTACACCCACACTACACTACACTACACCACACTGCACTACACCACACCACACTACCCTACACCACACTACACCACACCACACTATACCACACTGCACTACACCACACTAACACTACACCACACTGCACTACACCACACCACACCACACTACACCACACTACACTACACCACACTGCACTACACCACACCACACCACACTACACCACACTACACCACACCACACCCCAACCACACCTACACTACACTACACCACACCACACTACACCACACTTCACCACACTACACCACACCACACTACACTACCCTACACCACACTACACCACACCACACCACACTACACTACACCACACCACACTAACTACACACTACACCAAACCTACACTACACCACACCACACCTACACCACACAAGTGTTTTTGTTGAGTCAAATAAGTCTACATGACTTAAATGGCAATAAAATATTCTGATCTGAATCTGAATCTACATCACTACACACACTACACACACACACACACACACCACACACCACACCCACACCACACCTACCACCCAACCACACTACCACCACACCACACCACACCACACCTACACACACTACACATACAACACACCACAACCTACACCCACACTACACACCACCCACCACACACACACCACACCACACCCACACCACACCTACACCAACACAACACTCAACTACCACACTACACCCACCCCACACCACACCCCACCACACCCACACCACACTCACCACACCACACCACACCTACACCCACCAACCCACACCACTCACCACACCACACCAACACCACTACCCACCAACCACACCACACCACCACAACACTACCACACACCACACCACACCACACCACACCACACCACACCACACCACCACCCACACCACACCTACACCACCCTACACCACCCTACACCACACTACACATCACTACACTAAAAATACTGACGGGTCATGAGGCAAGTCTCCAGCACCGCTCTCGATCATGCCTCCAGCAGTGTTGAGGTAGACCCAGAGGAAGAAGCGGAGGAAGGGCCTCTTCAGGTTGCAGTTGATGGCAGCGTGGTTCAGCACCTTCAGAAGGTCCCCGATCTTGAAGATGGTCTGGCAGATCGACTCGATGTACCGGTTCTCGCCCTGTGTGTGTGTAATAACGATAATAATAATAATGATAAATAATAATAATAATAATAATAATAATAATAATAATAAATAATAATAATAATAATAATAATAATAATAATAATAAATAATAATAATAATAATAATAATAATAATAAATGTATGGAATTTATATAGCGCTGAATCTTGTAAAGCTACAAATCAAAGCGCTCAGATGACTTTTTAAAATTTTTTATTTATGCGTGTGTATGCGGGTTTTTTTTTTAATTTTGTCATCTGTTTCCACCGGCACACAATGGCCTACTCTTTCGATCAGCGGAACAGGATTTAACGTGTGCGCAAGATGTTCTGCATGCGTTCGCACACGGGGCCTCGGTTTATAGTCTCATCCGAAGGATGTGTACACACCGCACCGCCGCCACACCGCCACACGGCAAGTGGTGGGGGGGGAGGGGGGGGAGGAATGATGAGGAGGGTGGTGGTGGTGATGGTGGTGGTTGGGGTGGGTGGGTGGTGGTGGTGGTGGGTGGTGGTGGTGGTGGTGGTGAGGTGATGATGATGATGATGATGATGATGATGATGATGATAGTAACAATTATAATACCGATGATAACAATAACGATACTAGCCCTGTACACATCAAGGAGAATGATGATATTCCAGTACCAATAGACTGCGCTGGTTTGGCCACGTTCAACGGAAAGCAGACCATCACATCATAAAAAGAGCAATGAACTTCGTAGTGGATGGAAAAAGAGACCAAAGGGAAGACCTAGCAAGACCTGGGCTGCCTGTATTGCAGATGATCTTAGAGAAAGGGGCATAAATAAGGAGGAAGCTCAAAACAGAGAGAGATGGAGAAGGCGCATCAATGTCAAACCTCCCCTGGGAGAAACATGCCAAAATAGGAAGAAGAAGAAGAAGAAGAAGAAGAAGAAGAAGAAGAAGAAGAAGAAGAAGAAGAAGGGAGGAGGAGGATGATTAAAGTATTGATTATAACAACAACAACAACAATTATGATGATGATGATGATGATGATGATGATGATGATGATGAATGATATACTACTACTATTACTTCTACTACTACTACTATTTCTTCTAATGCTACCACTCCTACTATTACTACCACTACTACTACTACTACTACTACTACTACTACTACTACTACTACTACAACGACTACTACTATTTCGACGACGACGAAGACGACTACTAATACTACTACTACTGCTACTACTACTTCTACTACTGATAATGAATATATCAGCAACAATACAGTAATTATACTAGTAATATTGATAAAAGCCTTCAGCGCCTGGGTTTGATCACAGTTCTTGATTAAACCTTTGACGTTGGGGGCAATAGCAAAGTGAGAGGATGTATGACCAGTGGCTTTCCCACTCATGGAATTCCACTTTACAGCTTAGTCTTTAGTGATCGACTATGACTCTGACCAGTAGGCTTGACTTGCACAGACCTTATGTGCTGCAGCCCTGGGGGCTAGTTGGCCTTTGGAGAACATCTCCAACGCTGACTGTCCTTATGCCCACTTGGCCGAGAGAGTGGGGATGTGCTGTGGGCAAGGCATCTCCACTATAATCAAATTTCTGCCCAGTTTCCAAAACAGCAGCTGCCTCCTCTGCTGTTTTGGAGGTCATCGTCGAACACGACGGACAAACATATGTACACAATGACAACAACAACAATACTACTACTACTACTATCACTGCTGCTACTATTTCTACTACTACTTCTACTGCTACCAACCACTAATATTACTACCACTGCTGCTTACAATTATAATAGTAATAACAGTACTTACATTACTACTACTATTACTGTTAATGTAATGATGATAATGATGACGATGATAATGATAATCATGATCATGATAAAGAATCATCATGGTCGTCATCATCATAGGGGGGGAACTTTTCCCAGCAATAGCAAAATGAAAGCGTTTTCCTAAATATTCTTCGCACAAGTAATACTCCTCGCGCACAATATGAAACAAAATCAGTTCAATGTATTTTAAGATATTCATTGTTGTTGGTTGCATGACTGTGCCGGAACAGGTTGAATGCGAGCGCTTTGGTTTGTCTTTGCGAGATATAGCGCTAAATAAATTCCATTTATTATTATTATTATTATTATTATTATCATCATTATCAATTATCGGTGTGAGTGTTGGTCGTGCGCTCATGCGTGTATCTGTTTTTTTCATTTTTTTACTCTCTTATATCGAGGATAATGGAATAAGCACTGATGTGCCTTTTTACACCCATTCCCCATGTGTATGCGGTTTTGTAAATTCTGTCATCTGTTCCCACCGGCGCACAATGGCCTACTCTTACGAAAAGCGGAACAGGATTTAACGTGTGCACAAGATATTCTGCGTGCGTTCACACACGGGGCCTCGGTTTATAGTCTCATCCGAAGGACTTTTGGGGAGAGTGGAGTCGGCACTGATGTTAACTCCAGGGAAAATATTCCCTGCTACCACCACTATTATTACTACCACTGCCGCTTACAATTATAATAGTAAAACAATACTGTGTGTGTGTGCACGCGCGTGCACGCGCGTGCATGCGTGTGTGTGTGTGTGCGTGCGTGTGTGCGTGCGTGCGTGCGTGCGTGCGTGCGTGCGTGCGTGCGTGCGTGCGTGCGTGCGTGCGTGTGTGTGTGTGTGTGTGTGTTTGTGTGTGCGAGGTTATAAAATTATTGACACAATTCGTGTTAATTACTGATAAAAGCTTGGTTTGCTACTGTCTTAAACCTATAAGTTTCTTCATAAGCAATTCCTTTTTTTTTACCTCCCTCTTGTCTACATGGCGTTAATGCTAAATGAACAATATTCATTTTCAAACTCACTCTCTCGTGTAATTGTGTGTGTGTGTGTGTGTGTGTGTGTAGGGAGGGGGAGGGAGATGGAGAGAGAGTCAGTATTGTTTTCTTTGCAATGCCTATTTTTTGTTCACACACGCACACACACTCACAGCCCCTAACCCGAAATACACAGACTCACACACACACACAAACACACACACAGACACACACACACAAACACACAGACACACACAGACACACACACACACACACATACACATGGAAGGAAGGTGGCAGGGTGGTCAAGATGTTTGCCTGCCAACAAGTCAACCGTGAGGTTGTGGGTTCGATTCCCAGCCCCGCCCTTTCTCCCCAGTTTGACAAACTGAATGTCAAAGTCCTTCGGATGCGACTTTAAACCGAGGCCCCGTGTGCGAACGCACGCAGAACATCTTGCGCACACGTTAAATCCTGTTCCGCTTATCGAAAGAGTAGGCCATTGTGTGCCGGTGGGAACAGATGACAAAATTTACAAAACCGCATACACACGGGGACTGGATGTAAAAAGCACATGAGTGCTTATTCCATTACCCTCTATATAAAAGAATTAAATAAATAAATAAATAAAATAAACACACACACAGAGCACAGCACAGCGCAAAGAGCATAACTGTCATGATGATAATTATCCCCTTTGCTCCTTACCTCAGCACAGGTGGCCAACAGGTCTACCATAGCGATCAGATAGTTCAGCTCTTTGGAGTCCTTGCCTGTCAGAATCAGCTCCCTGCAACACACACACACACACACACACACAACATTATCTTGTGTAATACCACTTGATGTGAACAGATGTTAAAAGGTAGCACACACACACACACAACATTATCTTGTGTAATACCACTTGATGTGAACAGATGTTAAAAGGTAGCACACACACACACTAGCACACACACACACACACACACACACAACATTATCTTGTGCAATACCACTTGGTGTGAAAAGAAGTTAAAAGGTAGCACACACACACACTAGCACACACACACACACAACATTATCTTGTGTAATACCACTTGGTGTGAAAAGAAGTTAAAAGGTAGCACACACACACACGCACGCACGCACGCACATACACAACCCCCCTCCCCCCCCCCCTCCACCACACACACAACCACCAACACCCCAACACAGCCCCTCCCCTCCCCCACCCCACCTCACACACACTCACACATACAACAACCTTCCCCCCCCCTCCCACCTCAAACACACACATACACACAACACACACATCCACACATATACACCACTACCACCAATCCATCCCCCCCCCCCCACACACACACGCACCATTAATAAATTTCGGATGAGACTATAAACCGAGGCCCCGTGTGCGAACATCTTGCTTTTCGTAAGAGTAGGCCATTGTGTGCCGGTGGGAACGGATGACAGAATTTACAAAAACCGCATCCGCATACACACGGGGACTGAATGTAAAAAAGCACATAAGTGCTTATTCCATTATCCTCGATATAAAAGATTAAATAAATAAATAAATTTATCGCCCCTTCTGAGTCGTACTCGTATTCACACCCACTAACACACACTCATCCATTCCACCCTCCACCAAACCAACCCACCCCACCCTGCACCCACTCCCACCACCCCACCCCACCCCACCCTCCCACCATCCCCCGAACCCACTAACACACACATCCTTTCCACCTTCCACCACCAACCCCACCCCACCCTGCACCACCCACCACCCCCACCCAACCCCCACCCAACCACCACCCCACCACCCACACCCCCACCACATACCATCACCACCCCCATCCAACCACCCTCACCTACCACACCCCCACCCCCACCCAACCACCCCACCACACCCACACCACCACCCCAACCACCCAACCCACCACCCACCACCTCCCCACCACCACCACCACCCCCCCACAACCCCCCCCCACCCCAACCCCCCCCCCCCACCCACCACCCCCACCACAACCACCACCACCCAACCCCCCCACCCCCACCCCACCACCAACCCCCCCCCCACCCCAACCCACCCCCACCCCACAACCCCAACCCAACCCCCCCAAACCCCACCCACCCCACAACCCCCCCCCCCACCCACCCCCACCCACCACCCACCCAACCCCCACCTCTCCTGCTCGGGGCGGTCGATGACGGTGGCGATGTCGGCGCGGTACTGCATGAAGTAGGTCATGACGAAGCTCTGGTTGCGCTTGAGGGGCAGGTCCAGCTCCTCCACCTTGACGATGGCGTTCAGCAGGTCCAGGAACTGAGGGATCTCCTCCCGGTGCTGCGCCACCAGGCTCATCACCTTCTGCACCTGGTAGCCCATCACCTTCATGCAGGTGTTCGAGTTGCCCGTGAACACCTGCCGCCGCGGAAAAAGGGGGAAAGGTAGTTTATTTATTTATTTTTTATTTTTTTATTTGTTTTATTATTTTTTTTATTTGTTTTTATTTTATACCCCACTTTAAATCGCGAGATATCTCTGCGGGAAATTCGGGCTGCTCTCTCTCCCCCGGGGAAAGCGCGTCGCCACAAGAGCAGCGCCTCCCTTTTTTTTTTTCTTTTTTTTTGTCTGCAACTGTATTTGTTTCCGTATCAGAGTGGCTTTTTTTCTAAGAATTTTTGCCAGGGACAACTCTCTTGTTGCCGTGTGGGTTCTTTTACGTGCGCTGAAAATGTTGTGTAACACACGGGACCTCGGTTTATCGTCTCATCCGAAAGACTTAGCGCCCAGTCCACCACTCATGGTCTAATGGATGGGGGAAAAGTTTCGGGCCCAAACGGGATACGAACCGCCGCACACTTCCGACCCGGACTTAACGCTTTCTAGACAGGCGCGTTACCTCTAGTAAGGTCGCCCGTGGTCGAAAAAGCGGAAAGGTGAAAGGTAAAGGCGTTGTCGTGGGAGAGGAGAGGAGGAGGCGTCGGAGACCTCAGATTTTCCGTGGTGGGTGGGGGTGGGGTGGGGGGTGGGGGTTAGGGTAGAAAGGTTCCCGTAAACCGATGTGGTCGTTGGAGAGTGAGCGAGGCATCAGAGACCTCGGCTTCTTTTTTTTTTTTTGGGGGGGGGGGGGGGCGGGGAGGGGGGGTAGTAGATTGAGGGATAAAAGGTAAAGGTATTCCCGTTGTCGTAAGGGAGAGAAGGCGTCAGAGACCTCAGCTTCTCTAGAGGCCAGCATATTGAGGGCAAAAAGGTAAAGGTGTTCTTGTAGCGTCAGAGCCTTCTCCTACCCACCTCACCTACACCACCCACCCACCCTCAATCCCCCCCTACCCTCCCCTCCCCTCTTTCTCTCACCTTCGTCAGACACTCTAGGACAGTTCCGCAGCAGCAGCAGCGCCCTCCTCCTACCCACCCCCACCCCTCTCCTCCCCCCCACCTCCCCCACCTTCCACACCCCCACACCCCTCCCACCACCCCCCTCCCCCACCCCCCACCCCACCCTACCCCCCCCCCCCCCCACCAACCCACCACCCTCCTCCTCCTCTCACCTCGGTCAGGCACTCGGACAGTTCCGCGGCGGCTCCCTCCTTGGACAGCAGCATGTCCAGGCGGTCAAACAGGCGCCCTTGCACCACGTGGTTGCCTCGCGCCATGGCCCGCAGCAGCATGAAGGTCTTTTGGAACACGCGCCGCAGCCCGCCGTACTGGTCCTGCAGTGAGTGATCTTCGTGTCAAGCGAGCAAGCAAGCAAGCGTGAGCGAGCACGTACGTAAGGATGTGTGTGTGTGTGTGTGCGTGGGGGGGGGGGGGGGCTGTATGTAGGTGGGTGGGTGGGTGGGTAAGTAGGTAGGTAGGTGGGCCATGGCCCGCAGCAGCATGAAGGTCTTTTGCAACACGCGCCGCAGCCCCCCGTACTGGTCCTGCAGTGAAGGTCGTGTCAAGCGAGCGTGAGGGTGTGTGGGTGGATTGGTGGGTGGGTGTGGGTGGATGGGTGGGTGTGGGTGGGTGTGTGTGGGTGTGTGTGTGTGGGTGTGGTGTGTGTGTGTGTGGGTGTGGGTGTGTGTGGGTGGTGTGTGGGTGTGGGTGTGTGGGTGTGGGTGTGGGTGGATGGATGGTGTGTGTGTGTGTGTGTGTGTGTGTGTGTGTGTGTGTGTGTATGTATGTATGTATGTAGGTATGTAAGTAGGTAGGTAGGTAGGTAGGTAGGTATGTATATATGTATGTGGGTGGGTAGGTAGGTAGGTAGGTATGTATGTAGGTAGGTAGGCAGGTAGGTACTATGTAGGAAGGTAGGTAGGTAGGTATGTAGGCATGTATGTCTATATGTAGGTAGGTATGTATGTGGATGGGTGGGTGGGTGGGTGGGTATGTAGGTAGGTAGGTATGTATGTAGGTAGGTGGGTAGGTAGGTATGTAGGTAGGTAGGTAGGTAGGTATGTATGTAGGTAGGTAGGTAGGTAGGTATGTAGGTAGGTATGTAGGTAGGTATGTATGTGGGTGGGTGGGTGGGTAGTTAGGTAGGTATGTAGGTGGGTAGGTAGGTAGGTAGATATGTAGGTATGTATGTAGGTAGGTAGGTATGTAGGTAGGTAGGTAGGTATGTAGGTAGGTAGGTAGGTATGTATGTAGGTAGGTATGTAGGTAGGTAGGTAGGTAGGTAGGTAGGTATGTAGGTAGGTAGGTATGTATGTATGTATGTATGTATGTAGGTAGGTAGGAAGGTAGGTATGTAGGTAGGTAGGTAGGTATGTATGTAGGTAGGTAGGTAGGTATGTAGGTGGTAGGTATGTATGTAGGTAGGTAGGTATGTATGTATGTATGTATGTAGGTAGGTAGGTAGGTATTTTGTATGTATGTAGGTAGGTAGTATGTAGTAGGTAGGTAGGTAGGTAGGTAGGTAGGTAGGTAGGTATGTATGTATGTAGGTAGGTAGGTAGGTAGTTAGGTAGGTAGGTAGGTAGGTATGTAGTAGGTATGTATGTATGTATGTATGTAGTAGGTAGGTAGGTAGGGATGTATGTAGTAGGTAGGTAGGTAGGTATGTTTGTAGGTAGGTAGGTAGGTAGGTATGTATGTAGGTAGGTAGGTATGTAGGTAGGTAGGTATGTAGGTAGGTAGGTATGTAGGTAGGTAGGTAGGTATGTAGGTAGGTATGTATGTGTGCAGGTAGGTAGGTATGTAGGTATGTATGTAGGTATGTATGTAGGTAGGTAGGTAGGTAGGTATGTTGTATGTATGTATGTATGTATGTAGGTAGGTAGGTAGGTAAGTAGGTAGGTAGGTAAGTAAATATGTATGTATGTAGGCAGGTAGGTACGTACGTACGTACGTATGTATGTATGTAGGTAGGTATGTAGATATGTAGGTATGTATGTAGGTAGGTAGGTATGTAGGTAGGTAGGTAGGTATGTAGTAGGTAGGTAGGTATGTATGTAGGTAGGTATGTAGGTAGGTAGGTAGTAGGTAGGTAGGTATATAGGTAGGTAGGTATGTATGTATGTATGTATGTAGGTAGGTAGGAAGGTAGGTATGTAGGTAGGTAGGTAGGTATGTATGTAGGTAGGTAGGTAGGTATGTAGGTAGGTAGGTATGTATGTAGGTAGGTAGGTATGTATGTATGTATGTATGTAGGTAGGTAGTAGGTATGTATGTATGTAGGTAGGTAGGTATGTAGGTAGGTAGGTAGGTAGGTAGTAGGTAGGTAGGTAGTATGTATGTATGTAGTAGGTAGGTAGGTAGTTAGGTAGGTAGGTAGGTAGGTATGTAGTAGGTATGTATGTATGTATGTATTAGTAGGTAGGTAGGTATGTATGTAGGTAGGTAGGTAGGTAGGTAGGTATGTTGTAGGTAGGTAGGTAGGTAGGTATGTATGTAGGTAGGTAGGTATGTAGGTAGGTAGGTATGTGGTAGGTAGGTATGTAGGTAGGTAGTAGTATGTAGGTAAGGTATGTATGTGTGCAGGTAGGTAGGTATGTAGGTATGTAGTAGGTATGTATGTAGGTAGGTAGGTAGGTAGGTATGGTATGTATGTAGTATGTATGTAGTAGGTAGGTAGGTAGGTAAGTAAGTAGGTATAGTAAGTAAATATGTATGTATGTAGGCAGGTAGGTAGGTGTACGTACGTATGTATGTATGTAGGTAGGTATGTAGATAGGTAGTATGTAGGTAGGTAGGTAATTAGGTAGGTATGTAGGTAGGTAGGTATGTATGTAGGTAGGTAGGTAGGTAGTTATGTAGGTAGGTATGTATGTGTGTACGCACAAACACAGACACGTACGCATGTAGGTACGTACGCAGGCCCGCAGGAATGCAGACACACGCACGCACACATACATACACACGCAAGATGTGTAGAATTCTTTTACCCTCAACACAAGTTTTTTTAAACGTGACTTCATACACGCGCACGCACGCGCGACGCACCACACACACAGGCGTGCGCGCACGCACAGGTGCGCGCACGCAACATACACACATACAATACTACACAACATACCAAATACAACATCAATCATACCATACCACACCACACAACACAACATACCATACCACACAATACGCCTCACCATACCTACAATGTCTCTCTTTTTTCTTTCACACCACATACAGATATAATATACACTCACACAACACACACGCACGCACGTACACACACACACACACACTCACACACACACAGAGAGCGCACACATGTGGCAAGATACTACTTACCAAGAGTTTGACATCGATGTTCTGAGACAGAATGGTGAAGGCATCCTCCAGAACTCCTGAAAACATTCAAACAAACAAAGTAGGACACTTGGGTACAACAATCATACAGATTTCGGTGGAGCAGGGGGGTGGAGGGAGCAGGGGGGTGAAGGGAGCAGGGGGGAGGAGGGTGCAGGGGGGAGGAGTAGCTGAGATTCACAAAATACACATTTCACAATCATACACTGCATTATGAATTAATTTCATTCTACACAAAATCACTGTACATTTCAACCCCTTTTCCTGAGTTACGTAAGATATCGTTTTGTGTTGGTTGATTTTTTTTTTTCGTGCTAGGGCTTAGGCAATGGCCTACTCTTCTAAAAGGCCGGAACGGTCGGCACTGATCTTGACTCCGGGGCAAACAAAAATCCCCTCCAGCTTGGTGGTAGCTTTAACCTGGGATCGATCCCTGGCCGTCAGAATGCGAGTGGAACGTTCTGACCACCAGGGTATCCCCCCCCCCTCCCCACCCCATCCTGTTCGCCTACAGTCAAAAGCACCTGACAGTGAGCAGACACTACATCAAGGAGGAGAGACAAAAGACGCTAGATAGACAAGACCTGCACGGAAAGAAAGGAAGGAAGGCTGTTCTTCAGCCCTTTACCGTGATTGTAGAACACCCGATAATGAACAGACACTAGGATCCAGGGAGGATAGACAAAGGACACTACATAGACAAGACCTGCCCGGAAAGAAAGAAAGGAAGGCTGTTCTTCAGCCCCTTACCGTGGTTGTAGAGGATGCTCTGGTTCATGTTGTGCTGCTCCTCCAACTCCCCCTCCAGGTGACAGAACCTGCAACAACGCACCCAGGCATCAAGTCAAGTCAAATTAAGTCATTTAAGTCAAGTCAATAAAGTCAAGTCAAATCAATCAAGTCAAATCAAGTGACGTCACTCAAGTCAGCCAATCAAGTCAATCAAGTCATGTCACTCAGGTCAAGTCAAGTCGAGTGAAGTCACTCAAGTCAAGTCAATCAAGTCATGTCACTCAAGTCAATTCAATCAAGTGAAATCAAGTCAGTCAATTCAATCAAGTCAAGTCAATCAAGTCATGTCACTCAAGTCAAGTCAATCAAGTGAAATCAAGTCAGTCAAGTCAATCAAGCCAAGTCAAAAACACTTTAATCATCCCATGACGGGAAATTACAATCTCGGGCCGTCAGATTGCGAGTGGGACGCTCTAACCACCAGGCCATCCCGTTCCCCGCGAAGTCTCGTGTGTGTATATATTTGAATGTGTAAAAGACAACAACAATAAAAACTATTAATTGTAACTGGCTGCATGTGAAAGAGTAGGATGAATGAAAGCGCTTTGATTTGTTTTTGCAAGATATAGCGCTATATAAATTCCATGTAGTAGTAGTAGTAGTAGTAGTAGTAGTAGTAGTAGTAGTAGTAGTAGAGGTAGTAGTAGTAGTAGTAGTAGTAGTAGTAGTAGTAGTAGTAGTAGTAGTAGTAGTAGTAGTAGTAGTAGTAATAATAATAAAGAACCCACGGCAACAAGGGAGTTGTCCCTGGCAAAATTCACTCTGATAGGGAAACAAAACTTGCAGACAGGAAAAGAAAAAAGAAAATGATGGGTGGTTCTGTTCTTGTAGCGACGCGCTATCCCCGGGGAAAGCAGCCCGAATTTCACGTAGAGAAATGTATAATTGCTTAAAGTGGTATACAATACAATACAATCACCATGATCATCATCATCATTATCGTCGTCGTCGTAGTCGTCATCATCACCATCATCACCACCACCATCATCACCACTACCATTACCACCACCATCATCATCACCACCACCATCATCACCACCACCACCATCATCACCACCACCACCATCACCACCATTACCACCACCATCATCACCACCACCACCATCAATACCACCACCATCATCACCACCACCACCACCATCATCATAACCACCACCACCACCACCACCACCACCATCATCATCACCATCCTCACCACCACCACCATCATCATCATCACCATCCTCACCACCACCATCATCATTACCACCACCACCACCATCATCACCACCACCACCATCAATCACCACCACCACCATAATCACCATCACCACCATCACCACCACCACCATCATCACCATCACCATCATCACCACCATCATCTTTCCAACTCCCAGACTCTCACATGATGAGCTGGTCCAGGATGTTGCCCAGCTCCTCGGCCTGTTCGTTGGTCAGTTTGGCCGTGGCCAGGCGACGAAGGGCCGGCAGCATGGAGTTCAGCCTGCCACTGACCGCTACTGACGCGTCCGTGATCAGCACCTGGACATCAATCACAGTGTGTCATGTAGGCTACATCTTTTGTACTAGTATGTTCATTAGTGTATCATGTTCGTCGGTGTATCATGTACATCAATGTATCGCGTTCATCAGTGTATCATGTTCATCTATGTAATATGTTCATCACTGTATCACGTTAAACATTGTATCACGTTGAACATTGTATCACGTTGAATATTGTATCATGTTCATCAGTGTATCATGTTCATCAGTAAATCATGTTCATCGGTGTATCACGTCTATCGGTGTATCATGTTCATCGGTGTATCACGTTCATCAGTGTATCACGTTCATCATTGTGTCATGTTCATCATTGTATCATGTTCATCGATATATCACGTCTATCGGTGTATCACGTTCATCAGTGCATCATGTACATCAGTGCATCACGTTTATCAGTGTATATTGTTCATCTGTGTATCACGTTCATTATTGCTTAATGTTCATCAACGTGTAATGTTCATCATTGTATCACGCTGGTTAGTGTATCATTTTTATCACTGAATCATGTTCATCATTATATCACGTTCATCTATGCAATATGTTCATCACTGTATCACGATAAACATTGTATCACGTTGAACATTGTATCATGTTCGTCAGTGTATCATGTTCATCAGTAAATCATGTTCATTATTGTAGATGGACAACACTGTATCACTCTAATCATTGCATCATGTTCATCAGTGTATCATGTTCATTGAATCACGCCCGGTCTCTCCGGCGGATAGCACAGACAGTCCCCTAAATCGGATAACTCCGCTGGGACTCCACTACAACCTAAGCAAAGCAAAGCGCGCGCGGAGACAGACATAGGAACAGATAATCAGACAGACAGAGATGCAGACAGATAGAGAGACAAACAGGCAGACAGACAGAAATACAGAGGAGACAGACAGAGAGTCAGACAGATAAAGAGAGAGAGAGAGAGAGAGAGAGAGAGAGAGAGAGAGAGAGAGAGACAGACAGACAGACAGACAGACAGACAGTCAGACAGACAAACAAATAGAGAGACAGACAGACAGAGAAACAAACAGACACAGACAGACAGAGAGACAGACAGAGAGACAGGAAAATAAACAAAGACACAGACAGACAGAGTTAGCCACAGAACGGTGCACCACGACATGACAACTCCAACATGAGCTCAGTCAAGGGTCCAGGGTCCAGTGCTAAAAATAGCGCTCCTCTTCCTTTTACACAGTCCAAGTGCGGTCAGTTCCTGCTAGAACTAGTACCAGCTGGCACCAACTCGGCTGAGCTGAGCTGGGATGGGGGATGGGTTGGGATGGGTTGGGATAGGATGGGATGGATTGAGATGGGATGGGTTGGGATGGGATGGATTGGGATGGGCTGGGTATGGGGTGGGTGGGTTGGGTTGGGTTGGGATGGGCTGGGATGGGTTGGGATAGGATGGGATGGGTTGGGTTGGGTTGGGATGGGATGGGTTGGGTTGGGTTGGGATGGGCTGGGATGGGTTGGGATAGGATGGGCTGGGTTGGGTTGGGATGGGATGGGCTGGATTGGGATGGGATGGGTATGGGGTGGAGTGGGGTGGGTTGGAATGGGTTGGGCTGGGCTGGGATGGATTGGGATGGGATGGGATGGGTTGGGGGTGGGGTGGGGTGGGTTGGAATGGGCTGGGTTGGGTTGGGATGGGATGGATGGGATGGGTGGATTGGGATGGATTGGGTTGGGTTGGAATGGGTTGGGCTGGGATGGGATGGGCTGGGATGGAATGGACTTGGCTGGGCTGGGCTGGGATGGGATGGGATGGGATGTGTTGGATTGGGATGGGATGGGATAGGTTGGGTTGAGATGGAATGGACTTGGCTGGGCTGGATTGGGATGTGTTGGATTGGGATGGGATGGGATAGGTTGGGTTGAGATGGAATGGACTTGGCTGGGCTGGATTGGGATGTGTTGGATTGGGATGGGATGGGATAGGTTGGGTTGAGATGGAATGGACTTGGCTGGGCTGGATTGGGATGTGTTGGATTGGGATGGGATGGGATAGGTTGGGTTGAGATGGAATGGACTTGGCTGGGCTGGATTGGGATGGGATGGGATGGGATGGATAGCAGCCGAGAGGAGCTAAGAGTGAGGGAAAACGGGCAAGACAGCTGTGGACACTGACTGACCTGGGCCTGCACGGCGCGGGTGAAGAGGGTTCTGTGGGCGGAGAAGTAGCGGTTGAGCAGCTGCATGGATTTGCGAACCATCTCGTCATAGTCGTAGTGCGACAGGTCCTGCAGACAGACAGACAGACATGTAGATAGGCAGGTAGGTAGGCAGGTACATGGATAGATAAGAGAGAGGTGGAGGTCAGACACCTGTGGTCATTTTTGTGGTGGGGGTCTGGGGTTGTTTGTGGTGTGTGTGGTTTTTTTTAATGTGGGAGAGTTCTTTTTGGAGAAAGGTATCAACAACGACCGTAAACACAGTGGAAAGTTATCACAAACACGCACGTGGGTGTGTATATATATATATATATATATATATATATATATATATATATATATATATATATATATATATATATATATATATATATATATATATGGGGATTTCTCGAATAGAATAAAAGAGCCTGGTACATCGTACAGTATGCACAGAATCAACAAGCGAATAAAGACTGGAAAGCATTTTTTCCCCCAAAACATACAAAGGGAAACGATATAAAGTCAGCAATTTTACACGAAAAACACACAGGTATAAACGACATTTCTGCTCCCAACTGGAAGATTCATAAAACTACTTGTTATGCTTTAGCAATATATATATATATATATATATATACATATATATTTATCTCTCTCCCTCTCTCTCTCTCTCTCTCTCTCTATGTATATATATATATATATATATATATATATATATATATATATATATATATATATATATATATATATATATAATGTGTGTGTGTGTTGTGGAGGGAAAACATGTGCAGGTAACCATGCCTTCTATCATCATGAAACTAATTATGCTTTCATAGATATATTTAATTATATTTTTAAAAAAATAAACGAGGAAGATGGTATAACGCCGACAAATTTAACCACCTTTGGATGAGGACCGTTCTTTTTGACACCAAATATGAATTAAATTACACCTGCACAGATAGCCTAAGATGATACAGAAGAAATGTAAAACTACAAATTACTTGTTACGAAATTTAGTTATAAGTGATTTTTATCTATTTCTTAAAGCGGGGAACAAACATAGCATGAACACATATGAGCAACGAGCAAGAAACTTCCATCGTTGTATGCATCCTTCATTCACAGGGCAGAAAAGAACTCTAGCTCTTTACATTACAATTTCGGCTCGTTTCTAGTACGAAAAAAACAAACAAACAAACCCAAAACAACAACAATAAGCAACAAAAAGATACAAGTTCAGCTGATACATACCATGAGAATCTCAGTGATCTCATAGTACTTGAAGAAGGCAGTCTCGTTGAAGATGTCCAGAAGTCTGCGCAGCGATGTCCTGCAGATTCTGAAAACACCCAGTCCAATGACGTAAAACACCCAGTCCAATGTTGTAAAACACCCAGTCCAATGTTGTAAAACACCCAGTCCAATGTTGTAAAACAGCCAGTCCAATGTTGTAAAACAGTCAGTCCGATGTTGTAAAACACCCAGTCCAATGTTATAAAACAGTCAGTCCGATGTTTCAAAACACCCAGTCCAATGTTGTAAAACACCCAGTCCAATGTTGTAAAACACCCAGTCCAATGACGTAAAACACCCAGTCCAATGACGTAAAACGACCCAGTCCAATGACGTAAAACACCCAGTCCAATGACGTAGTCCAAAGTCGTTGCATCAAGTGTCAGTGTCAGTATGACAATGTCAGTATCAACATCTCAGTGTGTTCGTGTCGACAGAATATTCCATATGTTACACATCACGTACACATTCATTTTACTGAAATGTGACGGGGCGGTAGTAAGATTACCTCCCGTGCGAGCAGAGACCTGGCACAGCGTTGTGTTTCTAAATTGGGAGACATCTACGCATTGTGCCAGGCTCTGTTTCCTTGGGTGGTGGTTTACACCTATCCCATGTAATTACTCCACATATGTGGTGAACTGTAGAATAAATAAAAATCGGATCATCTGTAACAACTGAGTAGTTGTGAAAATTGAGATTGATACTGTTCATGTCTTTATGCATGAAGTAAATAAAATGTATTAATGGGGGGCGTGCTGCAAGACAATGACTGTAAAATAAGTTTCATAACTCGATTTATGATTGTACCCATAAAGGTGTGCTATGAGCATTTTTTTGTGTTTTGTTATACGTTTTTTTCATAACACACAAGTCATGTTACTGTATTATAGGATAGTGTTGACAAAACCAAAACAGCATGACGACTGAATAATTATTTTCACGGAAATTTCATCACTCAAACAAAACTGGCTTTGAGGAAACATAAGGGGGGGAAATCTCATCGACCCATCTAAGATTTCTGGCATCAGTAGAAAGAAGTGTTAAGCTCTAATTTGCTGCTCTAAACATTGGATAAAAGCTAGGGGTTGTCACGCGCTTGCGAGCATACACACACACACACTCTCTCTCTCTCTCTCTCTCTCTCTCTCTCTCTCTCCCTCACACACACACACACACACATACATGCATAACCTATATACACACACTTTCTCGTCTAATATCACTTTGGGAGAAGGGATGTTAAAATACACACACACACTTTTTCGTTTAATATCACTTTGGGAGAAGGGATGTTCACATATACACACTGGACTTTTCTTCCTACACCAGCACATCATGTCTTAAGAAAGAAAGCGGTTTAAGAATGCCACAGTGCGAAAGCTGCAGTATATCTACCCGGGGTGCTCCTCGATGTCGAAGTTTTCGCTCAGCAAGGGTCCCAGCTCTGGGGGAGGCATGTGTGGCGTGGAGGCATGAGAGTGCGTCTCTTTGAACATGTTCATGAATTTCTGAAACCACAAAACACACAAGCCATAGACATTACGAGAAAGACAACAAATGTCCTACTTCATCGAACGCTCAGACAGCAACTACTGATACAGCGAACAGGTACACAGAGTAATGAACATTTCAGCCTTTGTTAAGAGTGAAGTGACAGTGGGGTTTCGAACTTCGCAGCAGAATTTGTCCTCGTTTGAACGCTCAGACAACAACTACTGCTGCTGTCTGTCATATGAGTGAAAAGTACCTTGCACTGCCTTTAAAGGTATCAGTCCGATCCTACACATCCGACTTCGGCGTGGGAGAGCACTGTTATCTTCGAAGTCTTTCTAGGGGGTAAAGAGGACAAGAGAATGGGCCATGAAGGCAGAAAATGAGACAGGAAGAAACAGGAACAAGGCGGAGACAAAGAGAGGGATAGAAAAGAGGGAAATCCTACCACAGAATTTGCGGGAAAGTGGAGATGCTATCTATACTGACAGGATCCTGGCATCCCCAGGGGGAGGAACAACGATTCTGACGTGGTTGACTTCACTGCCTCATACATTCTGGTGGGCTAAGTTCGATTGTCGTTAGCTTAAAATGAAACTGGATCGGTCTTCGGGAGACCATCTTTGCAGTGGCTGCTAACCATCGTTGTCTACTTCGTTATTTATTCTTCTATTTTTATTTTCTATTTGGATGTAAAACAAATTGGCATACGTGCCAATTCCATTATCCTCGAAATGGATGTAAAACAAATTGGCATGCGTGCTAATTCCATTATCCACGAAATAGAAGAATAAATAACTAAGTAGACGACGATGGTGCATGCCGTATTGTAAATGTTGTCATCCGTGCCCACCGGCACGCCATGGCCTACTCATCCGAAAGGCGGAACAGGTTTTAACCTGTGCGTAAAGAAGCTCTGCGTGCGTTCGCATACGTGACCTCGGTTTATAGTCTCATCTGACGGACTTTGGGGGGAAATGGAGTCAGTACTGATGTTAACTCCAGGGGTAAAATTCCCTAAAACGGGGAGTGTGCCTCCATGGTGGGTCGATCTCAGGCCGTCAGATCACGAACGAAAACTCTAACCCCTAGGCCATCCCGCCTCCTTTATGGAGTTGAAATGTCCATAGCTTATAAAGAGAAAGAAGTCCCGTCAAAGGGTATTGTAACATATCTCTGATATCGGACAAAAGTTGATTGACAACAGTGTTCACTGTATCAGCTTTTGAAAGGAGAAAGAAAAAATGAAATGCAAGCAACAGCGATGTAAACAACAGCAGAAAACGACATAGTAGTCAAAGAAGGAAATGAATAGACTTGATAATTATTTGTTCATCAGTTCAAGTACACGCGCGCGCGCGCACGCGCACGCACCCACACCCAGGAGAGAGAGAGACACAGAGAGAGAGAGAGAGAGAGAGAGAGAGAGAGAGAGAGAGAGAGAGAGGGAGGGAGAGAGAGAGGGGGGGGGGAGAGAGAGAGAGATGTGCACAAGCTTATTTCAACACAACCACAGTATGACGTAACACTAACCTCCATTCTCAAATTGAAGATGAAGTTGAAAAACAGGTTCAGCACTTCCAAAGCTCTGAAACAAATTTTGAAAATACATTGAGCAAAACAAACATCGGATCCAGTGTATGTACACAGAAATAGACACACACTCACACACACACACACACACACACACACACACACATGCACGCGCGCACGCACGCACGCACGCACACACACACACACACACTCACTCACTCATTCACTCACAAACAAAACACACTTTCTCTCTCTCTCGCACGCACGCACGCACCCAGAAAAGCAGAACGATGCTTTTTCGAATAATTATATCTTCTTCTTCTTCGAATGTTCAGACAGCAAGTAATGTACAAAAGAGAATAGGTTTTTTTCCTCACAAAGCATTGAGAATATAACTCTACCAGCATAGAACTGAATGTTGAAGTGCTGTCTTTCACTCATTCTGTGCTTGCGTGCGTGCGTGCATGCGTGCGTGTGTGTGTACGCGTGTGTGAGTACGCGCGTGTGTTTGTGTGTGTGTGTGTGTATGTATGCGTGTGTGTAAACGTGCGCGCGCGTGTGTGTGTATGTATGCGTGTGTGTAAACGTGCGCGCGCGTGTGTGTGTGTGAGCATGTGGAAGCGCGCGCGCGTGCATGTCCGCATACGCGTGTGCATGCTTACGTGCATTTTCTTTACATACGAACATCTAACACACTTTGACGTCTCATCCCTAGTTTAAACAGACAGACAAAGAAGAGGGCGAAAGATGGGAAAAGCCAGGCGGGCCACTGACTGGATCTTGGCATCCACGATGGCTTTGGTCTCCTGGCTTTTCTGGAACCGTCCGTGCTTCCTGAAGTGCTGCAGCACCTCTTCTGCTTCCTTGCCTGTAGGACACACAACATCACGCCACATTAATACCACATCACACCACATGTACACCACATCACATCACACCACGTTACACCCCGTCATACCACATCACATCACACCACGTTACACCACATAATATCACGGTACACGACATCGCATATACCACATCAAACTTGCATCACACCACAAAACATACATCACATCATACCACATCACATCACATCACATACCACAGGCACACCACATTTCATCAACGCACATCACACAACAGGTACACATCACATCACATCATAACACGTCACATTACATCATACAACACACCACACAAATCCACATCACACAATACCACATCGCACCATACATCGCATCATACCACATCACATATATACCACATCACATACCAAATCGTATCGAATCACATTATACAGCATAATACATACGCCACATCACATCATACCACATCAAGCCACATAACACTTCTTTACACCATATCACATCAAATATCACATCGCACAATATCACATCACACGACACATCACGGTTTCTTCTTCTTCTTCGACAAACGATCAGACAGCAACAATTATTATCTATTATATGAGCAAACATGAGTTGTGATGCCGTTAAGCGCCTGGCAAGTCAGGCCCAGCGAATCCGACTTCAAACGGGACAGAAGTGTTATAAGTAACAAATCTATCTGGGTAAAAAAAAAAAAAAAGGGGGCAGACTGTAGAATGAACCAAGCCAAAAAAATAGACAAGAAGGAGGTGACAGGAAGAATACGAACAAGACAGAAAGAAAGAGGGGGATAGAAAAGAGGGAATTCCTAGCACAGAATTTGCAGAAGTTAGGGATGCTATTTATACTGTCAGGATTCCAGCATCCCCCACATAAGGGGTGGGGTGGGGGGGGGGCACCATGTTTTGAACACCGTGACTATGTAAAAAGACCTATATCTATTATGATGTTTTGTTTTGTAAACAGTGGGTGATTTCCAATCGAAGCTTTCTCAACACGCAGTGATAGCTATGACCATGTCCTATGTGGTAGGTAGGGCTATGTGTGAGCGTGCCTGATAAGTGTATGTACGTGCATAATTATGTGAGCGTGGGCTTTCAACTCTGTGAGTGTGTGTGTGTGTGTGTGTGTGTGTGTGTGTGTGTGTGTGTGTGTGTGTGTGTGTGTGTGTGTGTGTGTGTGTGTGTGTGTGTTGCGTGCGTGTGTGTGCGTGCGTGCCTACTTATGTGTACGTGTGCCCATTTTATGTCAGCATGTGCCTCCCTGTTTCTACGTGTATAACTAAACATTTCAACAAGGAAACCCAGAACCAAAACCCGAAGATGTTTTGCAAATCATATAGACCTCATGTCCTCAACATCTTCTGTCATGGCCAACTCCCGTCAAGTCAAGTCAAATCAAGTCAAATCAAGTCAAAAACTCTTTAATCATCCCATGAAGGGCCATTACAATACTGACAGGCAGATTGGTAGGTATAATTATCTCAAATCCCGGTGGCATTGTGTGGAGCTCCTATCGACCACAGTAGTGATGGAGACATCTCATCTGACCTCACCTGACCTCACCTGACCTGTCTTGACCATAACTGACCTAACAGACCAGACCTGACCTGACCATACCTGACCTGTACTGACCAGACCTGACCTGACCATACCTGACCTGTCCTGACCATACCTGACCTGTCCTGACCATACATGACCTGTCCTGACCATACCTGACCTGTCCTGACCAGACCTGACCTGTCCTGACCATACCTGACCTGTCCTGACCATACCTGACCTGTCCTGACCATACCTCACCTGTCCATACCATACCATACCTGACCATACCTGACCTGTCCTGACCATACCTGACCTGTCCTAACCATACCTGACCTGTCCTGACCAGACCTGACCTGTCCATACCATACCGTACCTGACCTGAACTGTCCTGACCAGACCTGCCATGACATGACCTGACCTATCCTGACCAGGTCAGACCTGACCAGACCAGATCTGACCTGATCTCTCAAAGCAATCAAGCCCACACAGTAAGTGATACACACAGAGAGAGACAGACAGACAGACAGAGAGACAGACAGACAGACAGAAAGACAGACAGAGTGAGAGACAGACAGACAAACACAGACAGACAAAGACAGAAAGACAGAAAGATAGACAGACCGTCCATGTTGGGGTAGGGTTTGTCGTTGCGGCCATCCAGCAGACTCATCAGGGGCTCCAGCAGCATCTTGATGTCCGTGGACTTGTAGTAGAAGCCGTACTTCACCAGGTAGTGCACCAGCCGTAACACCTGCCCGCCACAACACACGTTACCTATGTAATGTAGACCACGTCCATCAACACAGAAATCTGTGTCAGTACACTTCTGTCTTATATCGGTAGAAATAGTAATAAAAAGAAAAAATGTGGAGGGAAATGGATGATTCTACCCCAATAATAGTTATCCAAATCAAGATAGCCATCATGTATTAAAGCAATCAGGCGATCAAAATAATCATTATATTTTATCCAAAACATCTCTAAAATTGAAGAACGATCTCTGAGCATAATCATCAGTAAATATCTCACAAGGCAAATCAACTATCAAACTAACTTTCACCTTCCCTCACCCCCCTCTCCCAAACTCCAAAACCTTTACCACTGTTAAGGTTAAAGGTAGAAATGTCGGGGGCTTTTCTTTTCCATACTCGGCAAAGGGGTAATTAGTTTTCTCAGACGTGTTCAGTCCTGGAAAACCTCCTTTCTCTCTTTAGATTTTTTTTTTCAGACTCCTGGGCCAGGATTCAGTGAAATGATGATGATGATGATGATGATGATGATGATGATGATTATGATGATGATGATGACGACGACGACGACGACAATGACGACGACGACGACGAAGATAACGATGACGGTTCTACTTATAGTGACGTCGACAACGACAACGATCATGATGACTACAATAATGACGACGTCGTCAACAACATAAACAACAACAACAACAACAACAACAGCAACAGCAACGACGACGACGAAAACGACAAGTCACGAGCGGACTGCCTAACGTACCTGCTGCACGAGCATGTTGTTGCCGATCTGGGAGGCGGTCATGTCGCCGTTGGTGCCCAGGAAGGTGGAGATCCAGTCCCTGAGGGCGGGGAAGTACTGGTAGGTCTGCGAGCTGCTCCTGTCCACCTTGTCCTGCAGGACACCCAGCCACCACCATCACCACCACAGGCATCAATGAGGGCGTCCTCATAATATAGGGTAGTTAGCTATGTTATCTTAGTGGCATCCCCACACATGACATATATCGTCACACCTTAGAGTATCGTCACACCGGACATAATATAGCTATCATACCTACTACATCACAACACAGGACATATCGCCATCACGTCTTAGGGCATTGTCGCAAAGGACTTATCACCGTTACATCTTAGGGCATCCTCACACAGATATATCCCAATTTCACCGGAGGGCATCCCCACACAGGGTAGTTAACCTTAGGGCATCCCCACACAGGGTAGTTAACCTTAGGGCATCCCCACACAGGGCAGTTAACCTTAGGGCATCCCCACACAGGGTAGTTAACCTTAGGGCATCCCCACACAGGGTAGTTAACCTTAGGGCATCCCCACACAGGGCAGTTAACCTTAGGGCATCCCCACACAGGGCAGTTAACCTTAGGGCATCCCCACACAGGGCAGTTAACCTTAGGGCATCCCCACACAGGGCTGTTAACCTTAGGGCATCCTCACACAGCACAGTTAACCATGGGCATCCTCACACAGAGCAGTTCACTATGCTACCTTAGGACATCCCCATACAGGGCAGTTCACTATGCTACCTTAGGACATCCCCATACAGGGCAGTTCACTATGCTACCTTAGGGCGTCCACACACAGGGCAGTTCACTATGCTACCTTAGGGTGTCCTCATACAGGGCAGTTCACTATGTTATCTTAGGGCATCCCCACACAGGGCAGTTCACTATGCTACCTTAGGGCATCCTCACACGGGGCAGTTCACCATGCTGCCTTAGGGCGTCCCCACACAGGACAGTTAACTATGCTGCCTTAGGGACTACCCACACAGGGCAGTTCACTATGCTGCCTTAGAGATTCCTCACACAGGGCAGTTCACTATGCTACCTTAGAGATTCCTCACACAGGGCAGTTCACTATGCTACCTTAGAGATTCCTCACACAGGACAGTTAACTATGCTACCTTAGGGCATCCCTACACAGGGCAGTTCACTATGCTACCTTAGGGTGTCCTCATACAGGGCAGTTCACTATGTTACCTTAGGGCGTCCTCACACAGGGCAGTTCACTATGCTACCTTACGGCATCCCCACACAGATATATCACAATTTCACCTGAGGGCATCCTCACACAGGGCAGTTAACTATGCTACCTTAGGGTGTCCTCACACAGATAATTATATCACAATTACCCCTTAGGGCATCCCCACACAGGACATAAATCATCACACCTTAGAGTATTGCCGCACAGGACATAATATAACTATCATACCTGACTACATCACAACGCAGGGATTATCACCATCACATCTTCGGGCATTGTCGCAAAGGACATAAATCATCACACCTAAGGATATCGTCGCACTGGACTTATCACTGTTACACCTTATGGCATCGTCACACTGGACATAACTATTACTATCACACCTTAAGGCATCGTCATGTACGACATATCACCATCACAACTTAGGGCTGTGTCATCTGTGACCTATCGCCATCTCACCTTACAGTATCTTCACAATGGAAATAATTATCAACATAACACCATTGTCACAAAGGACTTATCACCATCACACTTAAGGGCATTGTCAAAAGGACATAATACCTCAGTACACCATGACACAGGACATATATCACTATGACATCTTAGTACATAGTAACATCAGACATATAAACATGATACCCCAGTACATCATAACCTAGTACGTTAATTATTAATACCTCAGTATATTGTAACTACTTCTACTACCACCACCACCACCACCACCACCACCACCACCACCACGACTACTACTACTATTACTACTACTACTACTCCTACTACTACTACTACTACTACTACTACTACGACTACTGCTGCTGCTGCTGCTGTTGCTACGGTAACCCTTACAACAACTACAACTACAACGATTACTACTACTACTACAACTACAATGATTACTACTACTACTACAACCACTACCATCACACCACCATCACTACTTTTAATCTGCTGCCACTGCTGCTACTGCCGCTGAATGATCTGAGGTATAATTCTATTTCCATGTCATGAAAACATAGAACTACTATAGCCACTGTCATACATATTGAAGTTTTCACTACAACTGTTGCTGCTGAGATTGTTGACATTACTCTCAATCATGATCGTTACTATTTCTATGACCCTACAAGACCTCATTAAATGGTCAGTATTACATCGACCAGCACTGTGGTATCTGTACTCTTAACAGCAAGCGGAAATCAAATCAGAACACTGCAGCTGTTCTTGAAATGATTTACTGCGACAACGATCTGCACATGAAAGCGTGTGCACGTGCGCAGGCATGACCACACGTACAGTTACTTACACACACACATACACACACACACACACGCAAGCACGCACGCACGCACGCACATACGCACGCACGCACACAGCCACTAAAAATTCAAAGATCAAACGTGAAACACACAATTATCACACGCATGGTCTCAAGTGTGTACGGTGTAGACAACAAAGAATGTGAAACATTTGTGCCGAAAACAATATTATATAAAAAACACTGACGATACTCAGTGATCTCTGGGAGCAGAAACCTTTTTTTTTTAATAAGAATACTTTATCTGAAAGCATTCTTTTCATCAAAGACAACTTAAAAAATCTAAATATTTGTTACCAGACACAAATGTACATATAATATGCACTTTAACTGAAAAGATCAATTACACCAATAAATGACACAATAATTACAACAACAAATAATCAAAGAAACAACCTGGCAAAAAGGAACAAGCAGAATTTTGATTATGTAAGAAGAAGTTCACAAAACTAGTCCAACACTGAAGCGACTTTTCACAAAACATGACAAAAATTGTAATTGATTAAGATTTTAGAAAGGAAAACGAAAAAATATAATAAGACAATCTACTAGCGACCGTACATAATTTAAAAACAACAATGACAACAACAACAAACACAGTTAAAATCTACAAGCCACTTTTTCTACAAATACCTACCACAACACTACATTCACTTAGCAAAATACACAATGAGTTCAAAAGATTCCTTTTTCAACTAGTATGTTGGGTCATTTTTGGGTCTACCTCTCCTTAAAACAATTTTAAACACACACACACACACACACACACACACACACACACATACACACAACACACACACATACACCATTCATTTTCCAACAAGTAAGTTGGGTAATTTTGAGTTTTACCCCTCTTTAAAACAAATTTTAAAGCAAGCGCGCCCGCGCGCGCGCGCGCACACACACACACAGTCCTTCGGATCATACTATAAACCGAGGTCCCGTGTGCAAACGCACGCAGAACATCTTGCGCACACGTTAAAACCCGTTCCTCTTTTCGGAAGAATAGGCCATTGTGTGTTGGTGGGAACGGATGACAAAATTAACAAAACTGCATACACACGGGGACAGGGTGTTAAAAAAAAGCACAGGAGTGCTTATTCCATTATCCGCGAAATAAATTAAATTAAATAAATAAATAAGATAAACACACACACACACACACACACACACACACACACACACACACACACACACACACACACACACACCTCCCAGTAAAAGACCCTACTCTGGACACTACAGTCACGATACTTTCCTACGTTCCAAACCTTCTGCGCAAAACAAAACAAAATTTCAAGGGACAAAATAAAGTCACAGGCAACGAAACATTAAACAGGGATCACACTGTGCAACACCACGTGAAGGCTTTGCAACAGACAGGCAGACAGACAAACACCACACACACACACACACACAACACACACACACACACACACACACACACACACACACACCACACACATGGCTTATTCAATGTACCATCAGAAAATGAAAGTTTTGACCTCGATTTTCACACACGCACGCACGCGCACGCGCCGACACACACATACACACACACACAGAGGGTTTGTTCAATGTACCATCGGAAATAAAAGTTTGACTTTGACTTACACATACCCCTACACACACTCACTCACTCGCGCACACACGCGACGCACGCACGCACACACCACAACACACACACACACACACACACACACACACACAAAGAGGGCTTATTCAATGTACCATCGGAAAATAAAAGTTTGACACAACACCACACACACACACACACACAACACACACACACACACACACACACACACACACACACACACAGGGCTTATTCAATCTACCATCTGGAAAAAAAAGTTGGACTTTGACTTTGACTTTGACTTACACACAACCTCACACACTACACTCACTACCTCACTCTCTCTCTCTCTCTCCTCTCACTCTCTCTCTCTCTCTCTCTCTCTCTCTCTCTCTCTTCTCTCACACACACACACACGCACTCATACACTCGCTCGCTATCTCTCACACACATACACACTCTCTCTCTCTTTCTCACATACAAACACACACTCACACACACACACACACACACACACACACACACACACACACACACACCACACACACACACAACACATATCTTCTCCATCTTCTCTTCTTCGACAGACGAAAGCTAGACAAGTGGAGGAGAGAACTACAGTGAAGGCAAACAGTGCTAGGACGACCAACCAACTAGACACGATAGTAAGCAAGCAAGCAAGCAACCGACCAACCTGAGGCCTAAGCAAGGCCTTTTTGGCAACCTTCCATTTATTGGTCTGCGTACAAGGCAACAATGGCATCAGTCACAAGCTGTCTTTTGTATACTCTGTGCAGGATTAAGCTACGACGTATTTTATTTGTCTACAAGAGCAGAGAGAAAAGTGATGCTGTCTAACAACTACTATGAAATCTGGGGTATTTAAAAAAATGTAATATACTAGCAACAAACAAACAAACAAAAAATCATGCCGGACAGAAGCTTTACACCATTTAGAAATATAGTAAAATAGCAACATGCAGGTCATAAACTATGAAAATATAGGAGTAAAAAAACACTCTGCTGATTAGAAAATATCAAATAGTAGGAATAATGGAAACTATACTATGCGGGACAGAAACTATGAACTATAGTAGTAAAATACACTATGCAGGACATACACTATGAACTATAGTAGCAAAATACACTATGCAGGATAGACACTATGAACTATAGCAGTAAAACACACTATGCAAGACACTATGAACTATGCTTTATATTCGACAGTTTCAATAACAACAAAAAAGACATCCTATGCGGGATAAAATTTACGAAATATTCTGATCTTCAACTTTCTTCGCTATAGTTAGTAACATAGGTCAAGGTGTCCCATAACCTATGCGATCGTTGGGGAGCGAGGTGTCAGAGACCTCAACTTCTCTCATCTTAAGGCGGCGCCCATCTCCCCTCCCTCGCTGCTTTACCTTCCCTGTCCCTAAAGAGGCAGGTACCCATTTACAGCTGGGTGAACTGGGGGACTGTACTGAAGCCAAGGCACGCGAACGGTCACCCATCCACGTGGTAACTAAGCTCAATGCTGCTAGACCTGAGCTATCCCCTCGCCCTCGCTTCTATAGTCTAGCAGCAACAAACTCACAAAACCTATACCCAGCAACACTTTAGAAGCATTTTCGCAAAGGAATAGGGATTGGAAGGGGGAAGGCAGGAGGCTGAGAAAGAGTTGTTTCTATTTAGAACAAAAAGTTTTAGCTTTTTGGATATATTTTTTTTTCAAATTCTGTAACAGATCAATCTGTGTTTAAAGCCAACAGGAGTTATATTTTGTCAGGGAAAAGGTATGTATTTAAGGAGTTGAAATGTGTGTGTGTGTGTGTGTGTGTGTGTGTGTGTGTGTGTGTGTGTGTGTGTGTGTGTGTTGTGTGTGTGTGTGTGTGTGTGTGTGTGTGTGTGTGTGATGCTAAAAAATGACATGAAGCACTAATTGACCCACAAATGAACGATACAATCGTTCCAGGCTCATGCACAGCTTTGGGGTTTAGGACAGCTGTTTCATACACAAAGCCAGGATAGTCTGCAAAGAGGAAAACACTAACACACACACAGAAAACACTACCAGGATGGGAAACACACAACCCACAATACTATTGTAATGTAATGTATTGTATTGTATTTGTATTGTGTTGTATTGTATTGCATTATACTGTAAAAGGTAAAGGTAAAGGAGTCCCATAACCTATAAGGTCGTAGGGGAGCGAGGCGTCAGAGACCTCACTTCTCTAGGGCCAGCATATTGAGGGCGGCGCCCATCTCCTCTCCCTCGCTGCTTTACCTTCCATGACCCTAAAGAGGGCAGGTATCCATTTACAGCTGGGTGAACTGGGGGAACTGTACTGAAGCCAAGGCGCACAAACGGTCACCCATCCAACTGGTAACCACGCTCGACGCTGCTTAACTTGGCTGGTGGAAAGCGAGTGCTCCGACCACTGAGCTATCCCGTCCCCCATTATACTGTACTGTATGGCAATTCAAGTAACAGCAGAGTTGTCTACGTGAAAAATTCGGGCTGCTCTCCCAGGGAGAGCACGTCGCCACAAGAGCAACGCCACCCATTATTTCTTTTTCTTTTCCTGTCTGCATGACTGTGTATCTGTTTCCCTATCAGAGTGGCTTCTTTCCTACAGAATTGTTGCCAGGGACAACTCTCTCGTAGCCGTTGGTTTTCTTTTAGGTCCGCTAAATGCGTGAACGCACACTAGACCTCGGTTTATCTTCTCCTTCGAAAGACTAGCTCCCAGACTACTACTCGTGGTCTAGTGGATATGGGTGGGGGAAAGTTTCGTTCATAAACGGGGATCGAACCACCACGCAATGTGGACCCGGACTTTGTGCTGTCTAGGCAGGTGCGTTACCTCTAGACCAAAGGATCTATGCCCCTAAACCATTATCTAAAAACTTCTCTGACAGCTCAAACTCGTGTGGTATTCAGTCATTTTATCAGATGAAAAGCTATTTTGCTGCTATACAACTACAATTTAAAAAACCGTTTTGAACAAAAATATTTATCAAGATTGTGTAAGTTTTAGGGTTTTTTGAAAATGCCATGTCTCAAAACTGGTATTTTAAAGAGGAAAACATTTGTGATAATGTCTCGGTGATTTTTCTTTAAATTGGTAACAACTGTTCAATTTTGTATTGGGTGCGAGTATAAAGTGTTGAATGATAAAAAAATATATATTCAAACACACACACACACACAATGGTATCACTTTTTGTGGAAATATGCACAAATTTAGGCTCACACACACACACACACACACACACACACACACACATGTTCTACTGTCTTGGATTTTGTTTAAGATTGTATCGTCAGGTCTGGATTTATATTTTAAAAAATCCTCTGTTTTTGTTCTGTTCAACATAGATTAATTTACATTGCCTTTTCAACGCTTTTATAAGTTCATTTTCTAGATTTTTTTTGTGACGGTAGGATGAGTTGTATTGCATTGTGTTGTATTGTATTGCATTGTAATGTATTGTATGGCAATTCAAATCACGGCAGAGTTGTCCGCTGTGATCTTAACGTCATTAGAACGTCAAATAATATGCGATGCTTCAAGTTTACATGACTCAACCTATTGTATATTTCAAGTTTACATGCCTCAACCTATTGCGTAAACTTAATCTTTTACCCTCAATAAAGATCATTTTGACTTGACTTGTCTTGACTCGACCTGACTTGACTTTTCTTGACTCGACCTGACTTGACTTCACTTCACTTCACTTCACTTCACTTGATACTCACTTAACCACTCAGAAATTTGTAATGCCCCGTCTAGATGAAAATCTTTCTACAGTTTTAGGTGAAAGCGATAGAAACAACAATAACGCTACACACGTCTAAAAAAATCAAAACCGAGAAATGTTCTGGGTTATCATCACAATGATAGGATAGGAAAAAAAAAGCATACAACTGGGAAGCGTAAAAAATGAAGATGGGTGGGGGAAGGGGTGAGGGTGAGAGCAATGGTATATATTACCTTTGGTTTACGTGAATCCTTAGACATACAGCATAATATCAGACAGGCGACATTGAAACGTCGCTACAGAACTATTGTGGTGAATTGTGTGTGTGTGACAGACAGAGAGAGACAGACCGACAGATAGACAGAGAACGTGTGTGTGTGTGTGACAGACAGAGAGAGACAGACCGACAGGTAGACAGAGAACGTGTGTGTGTGTGTGTGTGTGTGTGTGTGTGTGTGTGTGTGTGTGTGTGTGTGTGTGTGTGTGTGTGTGTGTGTGTGTTGTAGCAGAAAGAAGAGAGGGGGGGGGGGAGAGGAGAGAGAGAGAGGAGAGAGAGAGAGAGAGATTTTATTTCATTGCACCAAGGTAATAAGATAAACAACTTAACAATACTTTTCTTCTACCTAGCCCTAGGTTTCAAGGTAAGAAACAACCTTTTAGTAAAAGAAATGTAAATATAAAAAATAACTATTTTTTACATATTAAACAAAGTAAAGAAGAGTGACTGCTCTTTAAGAAAATATCTTCACACACACACACACATGCATGCACGCACGCACCCACGCAAGCAAGCACGCATATACTATCACAACCATGCACTGTGTGATGTGTGCGAATGAATGGATGCGCAATGCGGATGTTGGTACAACAGCAATATTGTCATTAGAACGTCAAACATGTGATGCTTCAAGTTTACATGCTTCAACCTATAAATCATTCGAATAATCACGCCGTCAATCTTTAGCTTACCATTAAAGTAACATCAAAAGACACAAATTAAAAATCAGTTTTTACTCATGTTTCAATGACTTCATTAGATGGTATCTATAAACATGTTTACAAGACAAAAATATCCACTTTATTTTTCATGCATTTTGCAATGAAGCTCTATGAAGTCCTCTTGAGTAAGAAAGGCTGATTTCTAAAGGTTAAATCTAGATTTCTGGATCAGTATCTCAACAGTGCATTTTGGCTGATTAAGAGGAAATTGGAGCAAGTCAGTCCATTATTCGATTCATTCAAACAGCTTTATGATATTCTAAGTGATCAGTTAAAGGTAGAATATCTAGTTTCATGCAATCTTGAGGTGACAAGCTGGTAGAATTTAGGAGTATTAGTTTTAAGGGCCCTCTTGTGGACCCTTGCAAGAGGTATTACATTATTTCCACTGCTTGATTCGCTTGCATAAGCAGTCAGTGTGAAAGGACCAGGCGATATTGTTATCAATAAATGACTCCCAATACTGCGATGAGAGCTAACTTCATTGATAATGTTATTTCCAAGAAAAATATGCGGCATGAGAAAAGCAATATTTTGTCGCTTTTGCCGAGAAGTAGTTCATGAATTTTGTTTTGTCTTAACAACATAATTATGGCTAAGTTCAGTTCATTTTGTTAATTGATTGGCATTCTCTTGTAGAGTTCTAACAAGTTGTTCCAAGTGAGCATGAGAGGAATGAATACAAGTGTCATCATCAAAGAGTTCACACAGGCTTTTTGTAACGTATAGCGGTAGATAATTGATATGTAGAGTGAAATAGAAGAGGCCCGAGTACATATACTTGAGGAACACCAAATTTTCCGATCAGAAATCCAGCCTCTTCGTTACCCAAAAAAATACAGTATAGGTACAATCTGTTACAAATGATTTTATGAGAGATAAAACACTGTCAGAAATGTTATATCAAAACTATTTTACGAAGTAAGTGGCTAAGATCGATTATATCAAAAGCCCTAGCGAAGTCAACAAACATTTACCCCAGTGAATTTATTGTCATTTATATTGTTTAGCCAGTCATCAACGAGGTTAATCAGAGCAGAATCACAGGAAGGATTTTCTCGAAATCCTGACAGATTAGGATCTTTTAAAAATTGTGCTAGTAAATGTGAGATTTAAAGCATTTATATATAATGCTTTTGTAAAAGCTTAGGGAAAATGAATGAAATAGAAATTGCCCGATAATTTGAGAGATCAGTTCAATAACCAGATTTGAATAGCGTCAATGTTTTTGAGAATATTAGGGAAGTAAGATTTCAGAATACAAAGGTTACACAAGAAGTTAAGGAGTTGGATATAATGGAGGCACTGAGTTTTCAAATTTTCCCGTCTAGTTTACCGAGCCCACGTTTGTGTGTCTGTCTCAGATGTATGAGGTAAAAGTAAACTCAGTGCACCGTTAATTTAGGAATAATTAGGTTTGAAGTTATCGTTAGAGATTTATAGAAATCTTTTAACAATTCAACACCGCTGGAACAAGGTTTATCCGCCTGTACCGTAGAAGAAGAAATATTAGCAACATGAAAATTGAATATATCAGCACTACTACCTGGGGTGTCAACTGCCCTTTTTTCAGTTCTTTTTCCTGTGGGAGAATTTATGGCTCGCCAAATCATTTTTTTGTTTTTCTTGTTTGAGTTATCTGAAAGAAGACCTCGAAAATATTTCATTTCAGAAAAGTATTTCATTACTGTAATTGTATTTCTTAGTTGTTTTTTAAAACCATCAGTTTGTTTGTCCTTGCTATAATTATTGTCTGACAAATATCGCGTCTTGAATTTCTGTAGTTATCTATTGAAGCTTGGTGGTGTGCATGTATGCATATGTGTGTGTGGTGTGTGTGTGTGTGTGTGTGTGTGTGTGTGTGTGTGTGTGTGTGTGTGATATTTTTATTTTTGTTATTTGAGAGAGATAATTTTCTTCTTTTTATTTATATATATATATATATATATATATATATATATATATATATATATATATATATATATATATATATATATATATATATAATGAGAGAGAGAGAGATTTAGACATACTGGATTTGGGGTTACATTTGAATATCTCTAACAATCAATATTATCTTCATTTCATTCTCATTTTCTTTACTATCATCATCATCATCATCATCATTATGGTCGTTATACTGACCTCCGAGGTGTCAATGTCGTCATAACTGTAGGAGAGCTTGACCCTGTCCACAACAGAGACATTGTCGCCAATGTCCACGAAGAGCGCTGGAACACACACACACACACACACACACACACACACACACACACACACACACACACACACACACACACACACACACACACACACACACACAGGTGGTCACTGTTACAGCAAAGCAAAAGGTAAAAGGTAAAGGTGTTCCCATTGCCTATGCCGCGGCTAGGAAGTGAAGCGTCAGAGATCTCAGCTTCTCTAGGGGGCCAGCATATTGAGGGCGGCGCCCATCTCCTCTCCCTCACTGCTTTACCTTCCCTGACCATAAAAATCAACGAAAAACCGAAAAAACAGAGAGACAGAGAGAGGGAGAGAGAGGGAGAGAGAGAGAGAGAGAGAGAGAGAGAGAGAGAGAGAGAGAGAGAGAGAGAGAGAGAGAGAGAGGGAGAGAGAGAGAGAGAGAGAGAGAGAGAGAGCAATTTCAGTTTCTGTTCCACCCATACAAAATGTTTTGGGTACGAATAAAACAGTTAGGGGCGTTTGTGTAGAAAGAAAACGACTATTATTCTGCGGAGAAAGGAAAACAACAAGACAGTGCAGATGTGGGGTTGTACAGATAGACAGGCAGGTTAACAAACACATTTATTTATTTATTCTTTTATATCGAGGATAATGGAATAAGCACTCAAGTGCTTTTTTAACATCCAGTCCCCGTGTGTATGCGGTTTTGTAAATGTTGTCATCTGTTCCTACCGGCACTCAATGGCCTACTCTTTCGAAAAGCGGAACAGGATTTAACGTGTGCGCAAGATGTTCTGTGTGCGTTCGCACACGGGGCCTCGGTTTGTAGTCTCATCCGAAGGACAGAGACCAGAAGAGGGAGCGGTGACAACAAAATCATTTACTGAATGTATGCTTCGGTGCCCGTCATATTACCAGGTAGTCCCGAAGTCGGAATGCGGTTACCTTAATGGTGGGCAAAAGCGGTCGCGTAAATCAAATCTCGCTATTGGTGAACCTCGGGGCTCTAGCCGAGGAACGGGAAAAACAAAACACAAAACACAACAAAGCACAATACATGTATTATTATATTACATGTGGCATCATGATCATCATTTCATTGTTCCTAGCCCTGACAGAGAGAGAATGACAGAGGTACTGGTAACGAGTTAGCAGCACTTACCTAAGACAGAGCAACACACACATACACACACACACACACACACACACAACACAACACAACACAACACACACACACACACACACACACACACACACACACACACACACACACACATGGGGGGACGGGATAGCAGCCTAGTGGTTAGAACACTGCGCTGGCAATCTGACGTCCCGGGTTCGATTCCTATTCAAGGGGGATATTTTCCCCTGGAGTTAACATCAGTGCCGACTCCACTCTCCCCAAAAATTCCTTCGGATGAGACTATAAACCGAGGCCCCGAGTGCGAACGCACGCAGAACATCTTTCGCACACGTTAAACCCTGTTCCGCTTTTCGTAAGAGTAGGCCATTGTGTGCCCGTGGGAACAGATGACAGAATTTACAAAGCAGCATACACACGGGGACTAGATGCTAAAAAATGTACATAAGTGCATATTCCATTATCCTCGATATAAAAGAATAAAATATATTTTAAAATTTTATTTTAAAAAAACCCCACATACACACACAAACTGTCTCTCTTTTCACACACACACACACACTCATCCACACACACACACACACACACACACGTACACACACACAACACCCCTCCCCAACACACACACACACAAAACACCCCCTCAACACCTCCCCCATCCTCCCCCCCCCCCACAACACCCCCCACCCCGACACACACACACACAACACAACACAACACCACACACACACACACAACACCCCTCCCCAACACTCACACACACACCACAAAAACCCACACACACACACCACCACCCACCACACCCCCCACCTCCCCACTCCCCCCACTCCCCCCATCCCACCCCAACCCCCACACACCCACCACACACATACACACACACACACAACACCACCACCCACCACACACACACACATACACACACACACACACACACAACACCACCACCCACACACACACAACACCCACCCTCCCCCCCCCCACACACACAACACCACACACCTCCCCCACCCCATCCCACCCCAACAGCCCCCCCCCCACACACACACACACACACACAGACAGACGTACTGATAAACATCAAGTTCCTATGGGCCATATGGCCTGCAAAAACTGAATTAAAATCATTGTTATTGTTATTGTAGACGTACTGATAATGAGCTCGCAGTACTTGGCGCGGAGTCTGTCAGGCAGGGAGGTGTCGCTCAGACAGGTGAAGGCTTCCACCCAGCTCAGGTAGTCCAGCTCCTTGGTGATCTGCTGGATGGCGTAGTCGTTCTGGCCCTGAGGGGAAAATAATGATAATGATGATGATGATGATGATGATGATGATGATGATGATGATAATAATGATAATAATAATAATAACAATAATAATAATGATGATGATAATAATGATAATAGCGATAATAATAACAACAACAACAACAACAACAACAACAATAATAATAATAATAATAATAATGTATGGCATCTTTATAACAGTCTGTGAATAACCAACATAATCATCATTATAACAGTCTGTGAATAACCCACATAATCATCATTATAACATTCTGTGAATAACCCACATAATCACCAGTGTAACAGTCTGTGAATAACCCACATAATCATCATTATAACAGTCTGTGGATAACCCACATAATCATCATTATAACAGTCTGTGAATAACCCACATAATCATCATTATAACATTCTGTGAATAACCCACATAATCATCATTATAACCGTCTGTGAATAACCCACATAATCATCATTATAACCGTCTGTGAATAACCCACACAATCATCATTATAACAGTCTGTGGATAACCCACATAATCTTCATTATAACAGTCTGTGAATAACCCACATAATCACCAGTGTAACAGTCTGTGAATAACCCACATAATCATCATTATAAACAGTCTGTGAATAACCCACATAAGTATATATCTATCTCTCTCTCTCTCTCTCTCTCTCTCTCTCTCTCTCTCGAGGATAATGGAATAAGCACTCATGTGCTTTTTTTACATCTAGTCCCCGTGTGTATGCAGTTTTGTACATTTTGACATCTGTTTCCTACCGGCACACAATGGCCTACTCTTCCGAAAAGCGGAAAAGGATTTAACGTGTGCGCAAGATGTTCTGCATGCGTCCGAACACGGGTAAAAGGTAAAGGCAAAGGGTGTCCTATAACCTACAAGGTTGTAGGGGAGCGAGGCGTCAGAGACCTCCCTTCTCTAGGGGCCAGCATAATGAGGGCGGCGCCCATCTCCTCTCCTTCGCTGCTTTACCTTCCCTGACCCTAAAGAGGGCAGGTACCCATTTACAGCTGGGTGAACTGGGGGACTGTACTGAAGCCAAGGCGCGCAAACGGTCCCCCATCCAACTGGTAACCACGCTCGACGCTGCTTAACTTGGCTGGGGGAAAGCGAGTGCTCCGACCACTGAGCTATCCCGTCCCCTCGAACACGGGGCCTCGATTTATGGTCTCATCTGAAGGATATAGTTATAACAGTCGTTCTTATTCTGACAGAATGA
>CM054155.1:40973535-40981035 GCA_028751875.1 Rapana venosa | reverse complement strand
TTGCCAGTGGGAACAGATGACAAAATTTACAAAACCGCATACACACGGGGACTGGATGTAAAAAAAAAAGCACACGAGTGCTTATTCCATTATCCTCGATATATAAAAGAATAAATAAATAAAAAATAAATAGAGTTAACATCAGTACTGACTCCACTCCCCCCCAAAAGTCCTTCGGATGAGTCTAGAAACACAGGTCCTGTGGACGAACGCATGCAGAACATTTCACGCACTCGTTAATACCCGTCCCTACGGACGCTATAGCCGAGTGGTTAAAACCGCGCGACTCCGATCCCGTGGGTCCATGAAGTCGTGGGTTTGAATCTCAGCGGCGTGTGGTGAATTTAGGTGTGGGGGTTTTTACGATCTCCCAGGTCAGCTACCAAGTGCAGACCTGCCAGAGCCTTCATTCCTTCCGTGTACATACACACGCAGGAGATCAAATATGCACTTTAAAGATCCCGTCATTTCATATCAGCGTTGGTAGGTTACAGAAACACGAACTTAACCAGCATACATCTCCGAAGTTGGAAAGTGGCTACCTTCATGGTAGGCAAAAACGGTCGAATACACAAAAATCTCACCATTGGTGAACCTCGGAGCTCTAGCCGAGTAACAGGGGGGGAAAACCCCGCTCCGCCTTTCGTAAGAGTAGGCCACTGTGTGCCTGAAGGTACGGGTGACAAAATTCTAAGAATCCATGCACACTGGAGTCGTGTTTAGACATCATCCCCGAAGTCGGAATGCGGCTCCTTAATGGTGGGGCAAAAAAAAAAAACACCCACATTCGCATACTGAAAACATCACCATCATGGATGTAGCTCGGAGTTCAAACTGAGGAAGAGAACAGGAGACATAAAATTCAATATGTACAAACACAACTATTTTTCCCACAATGTGAATATTACCGTAGGCTTTGACTTGTTGAATCCCGATATATACAGACAAAAAAGAAAAATTTCCAAGCGTGCGGTTCTCAATATGCTGGCCCCTTAAGAACTTGAGGCCTCTGATTCTTACGACCACATAGGTTAAGGGACGCCTTTACCTTTTACATTTTAAAGAACACCTTGCGGAAGATACAGCATGGAGCGACAGAAGAGGTCATTAGTTCAAAGGTCAGTAGTGTCCCAGGTAACTTTGCAGATGTGGGTGTGACTAGACCAGGTGGGGGTTATGGCGGGTGAGGAACCACCCGAACAGCACACCCTTGCAGGTGGAGTCGTTAATCTCTCTCTCTCTCTCTCTCTCTCTCTCTCTCTCTCTCTCTCTCTCTCTCTCTCTCTCTATATATTATATATATATATATATATATATTATATATATATATATATATATATATATATTATATATATATATATATATATATATATTATATATATATAATCTGGTATAGGGCTTATTTTACTATTTTGATGTATCCCTAAGGGCGGAGACTAGATGTAAAAGATCACAAGGGTCCTCGAAATAAAGAATTGATTGATTTGATTTAGTTCTCTCTCTCTCTCCTCTCTCTCTCTCTCTCTCTCTCTCTCTCTCTCTCTCCTCTCCTCTCTTCTCTCTCATCTATTATCTATCATAATCTAATCTATCATCTATCCCCTCTGTATCTATCTACTCTGGTATAGGGCTTAGTTTTACTATTTTGATGTATCATAAGGGCTTAGACTAGATGTAAAAGATCACGTGGGTTCTTATTCATTATCATCGAAATAAAAGAGTTTGATTGATTTGATTTCTCTCTCTCTCTCTCTCTCTCTCTCTCTCTCTCTCTATCTATCTATCTATCTATCTATCTATCTATCTATCTATCTCCTCTGTATCTATCTATCTCTGGTATAGGCTTATTTTTACTACTTTTGATGTACCATAAGGCAGAGACTAGATGTAAAAGATCACGTTGGTTCTTATTCATTATCATCGAAATAAAAGAATTTGATTGATTGATTTGATGTAGCTCTCTCTCTCTCTCTCTCTCTCTCTCTCTCTCTCTCTCTCTCTCTCTCTCTCTCTCTCTCTATCTATCTATCTATCTATCTCCCTCTGTATCTATCTATCTCTGGTATAGGGCTTATTTTTACTTTTTTGATGTATCCCTAAGGCGGAGACTAGATGTAAAAGATCACAAGGGTCCCCGAAATAAAAGTATTTGATTGATTTGATTTGGTTCTCTCTCTATCTCCATATATATATATATATATATATATATATATATATATATATATATATATATATCCCTCTCTCTCTGGTATAGGGCTTATTTTACTATTATGATGTATCCCTAAGGGCGGAGACTAGATGTAAAAGATCATGTGGGTTCTTATTCACTATCTTCGAAATAAGAATTTGATGTTGATTTGATGTATGTCCTCTCTCTCTCTCTCTCTCTCTCTCTCTCTCTCTCTCTCTCTCTCTCTCTCTCTCTCTCTCTCTCTCTCTTTCTCTCGCTCCTCTGTACGAATGACCTTACGCGTCTGCGCTACTGTGTGTATATGTATGCACCGCACACGTGCGACGTGGTGTGCGTGTGCATGCACACGCTCGCTCGCAATCAAAATATATGTAATTCATTCTGCAAAATGCCAATGTAGTTAGTGATGCTTGTGTCTTCTTCACTCCGCCCGAAGCAAAGACTTGTTTCTCCCAAACACCCTCACACCCAAGCACCCACACCCTCACACCCAAGCACCCACCCGCACCCCAAACACCCACACGCCAAAACCACACACCTACACGCCAGTCCAAAATCCCTCTCACCCTAACGCCAGCAATGTGTAGCCTATCACCTTCTATTCAAACTTCTCTCTCTCTCACTCTATCTGTCTGTCTGTCTATCTGTCTGTCTGTATGTTTCCCTTATTGGTGGGGTGCGTAGTGCCTGGTCGGTCTTCTCCTGTGCTTGTAACTCTGCAGGAGGTCTGCTCGCACGCTGGCCTCAGCCAACACATTCCCACTTCAGAGCAGTTAATTTCATTGTACAGGTTGCATGCTGGGTATGGTGATGTTTCCGTAACCCAGCAAACGCTGACGTAAATGGCCGGTAAGTAGTAAACAATACGATGTCATACAGCACAATACAGTACAACATGATACAGTACAATACAATACAGTACAATACAATACAGTGCAACACAATACAGTACAACACAATAAGTACAACATGATACAGTACAACACGATACTGTACAACACGATACAGTACAACATGATACAGTACAACACGATACAGTACAACACGATACAGTACAACATGATACAGTACAACACAATACAGTACAACATGATACAGTACAACATGATACAGTACAACATGATACAGTACAACACGATACAGTACAACATGATACAGTGCAACACAACACAGTACAACATAGTACAGTACAACATGATACAGTACAACACAATACAACATGATACAGTACAACACAATACAGTACAACATGATACAGTACAACACAATACAGTACAACATAATAACATAGTGCGTCAAGTCAAGGCAAGCAACCTTTACATGACCCTGCAGCAAGCGCAGAGCCTTCTCATATGAGTAGCCTGGTGGCGCGTGGGTCACGAAAGAAAAAACAAGCACTATTGAAATGTATAGTAACTGTGCTGGCTGGGGCTGCTCTAGACGGTGGCCTCGTAGCGGCCCTGAAATTCGCTGGCTGTGAACATGCGACAGAATTAGCCACGGGAATGGTTTTGTACTCTGGAGAATGGGTCAGCTTCTTAGAAGCAGCTAGTAGCATCTTTCACAAAAGACAAGGCAAAAGCTTAAGCGGCGGTGAGAATGCACACAGAGAAGAACCAACCCACCCACCCCGAAACAAGCTTGTCAGTGTGGTTTTACCCTTTTAAGTGTTTTGACATCTGCTTTGCCTTCGTAAATGTCATCCCATTCCTCTTCCTGCGACAAAATACGTCTTCATCCTATGTATAAATTTGTTATCGTGATGTTTCAGTAGTAGTTCAAAAGAGGTGATATCTTCAGTTTAACGTCTATTCATATTAATTAGTGATTTTTAGACGGAGGTTATTTGTGTGTGTGTGTGTGTGTGTGTGTGGTGTGTGTGTGTGTGTGTGTGTGTGTGGTGTGTGTGTGTGTGTGTGTGTGTGTGTGTGTGTGTGTGCGTGCGTGCGTGCATGCGTGCGTGCGTGTGAGTGTGTGTGTGTGTGTCTCCTCGAAAACAATCTTTTTGATGGGGAATGCATCTCTTTGACAACCATCTACACGCATGTGTTGGTATGCATACACACACTGGGGAGTGTTAGGCCATGGACAATTATTTTACAGCCGAACACTGGTACACATCTTCTAATGCGTTGTCTCTGTAGCAGCCATTTCCCCCATTCCCCACTCCCCCATCACACACACACACACACATACGCACACTCACACACACACAACACACACACACACACACACTCACACACACACACACACACTCACATACACGCACGCACGCACGCACACACACACAGCGGGATCAGAAAATGTGCCGTCAGTGCTTGGTCGTGTTAAGTCAAGACAGGTGTAAAGACTCTTCACATGTATGGCTGGTATAATATAATCCACGAAGATATCCAAACCATTGTTTTCCCCAAAATAAACGCTCGCATCCATATGATTAACTACAATAACACTTCACCAAAATATAAAACGAATTTCGTACAAAACAATCTGATACAACATACATATCCTATTTTGCAATTTATCATAGAGCCAATTCAACATTTTTTAATATTGACTTAAGATAGTCTGAACCTACACGCACATAGATCTAAAGATACTAATCCTGAATATCGATGCTACTTTCAAGTGGTACAGAGTATTACATCAATTAGAATTTCATTTGAAAAGATGAACATAATTATATAGGTTAACTTAGTATTCTAGTTGGTTGATTGTGACCTTTTGCGCGCCTTGGCTTCTTCAGAACAGTTCCCCAGTTCACCCAGCTGTAAATGGGTACCTGTCCTCTTTAGGTTCATGGAAGGTAAAGCAGCGAGGGAGAGGGGAATCATAATAACTTGATAATGGTATGATTATGCTAGGGGACGGGATAACTCAGAGGTCAGAGAACTCGCTTTTCCCAAGCCAATATTAAGCAGCATTGAGCGTGGTTACCAAGTGGATGGGTGACCGTTTGTGCACCAGTTCACCCAGCTGTAAATGGGTACCTGCCCTTTTAGGGTCAGGGAAGGTAGAGCAGCGAGGGAGAGGAGATGGGCGCCACCCTCAATATTCTGGTCCCTAGAGAAGTGAGGTCTCTGACGCCTCGCTCCCTCTTTACGACCTGATAGGTCACCTTTACCTTTACCTTAGTATTCGAGTCAGTACGTATCTGAACTTGTATGCGTCATTAGCTTTCTAAACATACAGACAATTCAGCCTCAAAACTTTCCACAAAAAAACATTTTGCTTGAAAATGAGTTTTGATCAATAATTGTGGTAAGGGAGTGAGTGTTAAACGGCCGAGAAAAACATTCATGGAACGAATAAAAACCGAACAACAAAAATAAATGCAAGTTTAATTTTTTTACCCCCAGTTCATTCATCACAATGGTCGTGCAGCGTGGGAGCAATTCAGTTATCCAAAGTGTACGGGCACTCGCGCGTCATGTGTGCCAAGTGTTAAAACACAGTTCAAACAGTGGTGTGGGCCACAGTTCAAACGTGGGTGCCTCCATCCCACCCTCCCCGCAAACTTACCGAAAGACGCGCGCTTGTCATAGCATGTTCGTGATCCGTGCTCTCCACTTCTGTCTGCTCTTTCTCCGACTCCGAAGATTCTTTTCCTTTTCGTTCTTTCTTCAGAGCTTTCTTCTCCTTCCTCTTCCTCCGTCGCTCTCTCCTTTCTTCCCTCCGCCGCTCTTTCTCCTGCCTCCGCAGCTCTTTTTCTCCTCCGTCAGGAGAGATGGAGGAGAACGGCGGTCTGTCCGCGGTGGTGGTCGGAGTTTTCGGGGTGTCTGGAAGGTCGCTCCGAGCCGTCGTTCTACCCGTGACGTCACTCCTGGCCGTGACGTCACCCCTCGCTGTCGTGAGGTCACTGCGCGCGGTGGTTTTGTCGGTGAGCTCTTCTTCTTCGTCGTCGTCATCGTAAGAGCCGCGGTTTCCTCCCTTGCCGTCGGAAGCGGCTTCGGATTGCTTCCCTTCCTCTTCCGTTTCCTGTGCGTTTCTCTCTTCGTCTTCGGTCTGTGTGTCGGGGTAGCGTCTGCTGTCTTCTCCCTCCGAGATACCCAGACCGCTCTCCTCCCCCGCCATGACCCCTCCTCCGTCCCTCTTCTTCTTCTCCTCCTCCTCCTCTTCCTCTTGTCTGCTCCTTTTCTTCTTCTTCGATTTCTTCTCCTTTTTCTTCTTCTTCTTCTTGGCTTTCTTGTATTTGCTCTAAGACAGGTCAAGCGCAGGTAGGGCTAAAGTATGCGAGATGAACTGGTAACATGCGAAGATGTTGGGTTGTTGTTGCTGCAGAAAGTACTATTACTTTGGATCTTAACAACACACACACACAAGAAGAGTTTACCGTGCACGTGTTCCTGTGTGGAGAAAACCGATTCTAAAAGGTGATAATGAAGCGGTTCTGTTGTCAATCTTAACGCGAAAAACAAATTTATAGTGCATTTACTGCTGTGTCGAAAATATAATAATAATAATAATAATAATAATAATAATAATAATAATAATAATAATAATGATGATGATGATGATGATGATGATGATGGTGATGATGATGATAAATGGAATTTATATAGCGCCATATCTTGCAAAGACAATTCCAAATTTAGGCCTACTATGTTCTCAGTGATCTCTGTAATAATAATAATAATAATAATAATAATAATAACAATAATAATAATAATAATAATGTATGGAATTTACATAGCGCTGAATCTTGTAAAGCAACAAATCAAAGCGCTCAGATGACTCTTTTTTATATATATATCGAGGACAATGGAATAAGCACTCAGGTGCTTTTTTTTTACTTCCAGTCCCCGTGTATATGCGGTTTTGTAAATTTTGTCATCTGTTCCCACCGACACACAATGGCCTACTCTTTCGAACAGCGGAACAGGATTTAACTTGTGCGCAAGATGATCTGCGTGCGTTCTGCATGCATTATAGTTACTACTCCACGTCTTAGAGCATGCGAGCAAAACTTACAAGTCCCAACCCAGCATTAGTTTGTTGGTTTGTTTGCTTTTTAAGCAAAAACTGTATTCAACTAATCATAAGTCATAACAAAGTCGACCGTCTGCACTCCAGTACTTGTCTACCGAAGATCTACATAGCTAAAAAACCATCATTACTCCCAGTGTCGTTCCTTGAGAGCCTGTCAGTATAAGAAGCATCTCCACCTTCTGGAAATTCTGTGCCACGAAGTCCCTCTTTTCTATCCCTCTCTTTGGTTCTGCCTTGTTCCTTTTCTTCTCGTCACCTCCTTCTTGTCTTATTTTCTGCCTTCTTGGTTCATTCTCCTGCATTCTTTTCCCAGAAAGACT
>CM054155.1:40961035-40966035 GCA_028751875.1 Rapana venosa | reverse complement strand
GTGTGTATGTATGTATGTATGTATGTATGTATGTATGTATGTATGTATGTATGTATGTATGTATGTTGTATGTATGTATGCATTATTATGTATGCATGTGTGTATGTGTGTGTGCGTGTCTATATGTATGTGTGTGCATGTGTATGTATGTGTGAATGTGTGTCAATCTTTGTGTGCATGTGTGGGATGGGGTGTGTGTGTACGTATGTGTGTATGTATGTATGTATGTATGTATGTATGTATGTGTGTGTATGTATGTGTGTATGTATGTATGTCTGCGTGTGTATGTGTCTATGTATGTATGTGTGTATGTGTATGTATGCATGTATGTATACGTGTGTGCATGTGTAAGTATGTGTGAATGTGTATCAATATTTGTGTGCATGTGTGGGAGGGTGTGTGTGTGTGTGCATGTGTGTGTGCGCGTGTGTGTGTGTGTGCGTGCGTGCGTGCGTGTGTGTGTGTGTGTGTGAGTGTAGTCTAGTTCAGGCATAGTGGCAGCATGTGAAGCTGTGTGGTATGTGATCTACTCACCCTCAGATTTCTCATCAGCTTCTGTCTGTTCTTGCTGGGAACGCTATTGTCCACCATGAAGTCCTCCATCTCCCTCAGCGACTGTCAATCAGACAATCAATCCATCAATCAATCCATCAATTCATCAATCCATGAAATCTTCTATCTCCCTCAGCGACTAACAAACAGACAATCAATCCATCAATCAATCCATCCATCAATCCATGAAATCTTCCATCTCTCTGAGCGACTATCAATCAGACAATCAATTCATCAATCAATCCATGAAATCTTCCATCTCCCTAAGTGACTGTCAATCAATCAATTCATCAATCAATCCATCCATCCATCAACCAATCCATTAACCAATCAGTCAACCAATCAGACAGTTCCTCTCTCAATTGATAAATTAGTCAGCAAAATAATCTACCAACTGAAAAAAAACACCACTGCAACGAAGAGAGTTGTTCCTGACAAAATCATGTAGAAAAAAGCCACTCTGATAAGGAAACAAATACACATGCAGAAAGGAAAAAAGAAATGAGTGGCGCTGGTCTTGTGGCGATACGTTTTCCCCGCGCGAGAAGACCAGCCCGAATTTCACTTAGAGAAATCTGTCCTGACTTAAAGTGGTAGACAATACAATACAATACAACACAATACAGCGGTATACAATTTATACAAATACAAGCACTCAAATCAACACTCTCACCATATGTACAGTTTGAAAGAATAGGAAACACGCCTAAAAAAAACCATTATGTGTTAAACTGTGGATCAATCGGTTGATTATTCACTCACTCAATCAAAAGCCCTTCAGAAGAGACTATAAACCGAGGTCTCGTGTGCGGAACGCACAAAAAAAAGACCAAACATTTTGCGCACACGTTAAAACCTGTTTTGCTTCTCGGAAGAGTAGGCCATTGTGTGACGGTAGGAACGGATGATAAAATTTATAAAACTGCGTGTGCACGGGGACTAGATGTAAAAAAAGCACATGAGTGCTTATTCCAGTATTCTCGAAATAAAAGAATAAATAAATAAATAAATAAACAACATTCAGTACAGGATCAAACATTTCCATATATGCACGAGCCTGCTCTCTCTCTCTCTCTCTCTCTCTCTCTCTCTCTCTCTCTCTCTCTCTCTCTCACACACACACACACACACACACACACACACACACACACACACGGAGAGAGAGTAAGAGTGAAAACAACATCAACTAATAACCCCATAGGATAAGATTAAGGGGAGAGAACTGGACTATTTTCATCCCAGTACTCACGGAAATGACGTCATGAGCCATCTTGGCATTCAGCACGGTACCGCTCTTCTTCTGCAATTCGAAACCAGATAATTATCAGGTTTTGTTAAGGACGGTGATTGAGTTTGGTTGTGTTTGTTTTTTAAGGCTGTTTTGCACAACCTGGTCGCTGCTCTCTGTCTCTGTCTTTCTCTCTCTCTCTGTCTTTCTCTCTCTCTCTGTCTTTCTCTCTCTCTCTCTGTCTTTCTCTCTCTCTCTGTCTTTCTCTATCTCTCTCTCTCTCTCTCTCTCTCTGTCTTTCTCTCTGTCTCTCTCTCTCATGTTAATGACTCTCCTTCTCATATTTATGACTCACTCTGTGTGTGTGTGGTGTGTGTGTGTGTGTGTGTGTGTGTGTGTGTGTGTGTGTGTGTGTGTGTGTGTGTGTGTGTGTGTGTGTGTGTGTGCGTGCGTGTGTTCCCCTCTCTCATATTTATGACTTTCTCCCTCCCTTCCTCTCTCTCTCTCTCTATCTGCCTCTGTCTCTCTCTTCCTCCCCTTTCTCCCCCCTCTCTCTCCCTCCCCGTTACCCCCCCCTCTCTCTCTCTCCATCTCTTTCCCTCTCTCTTCCTCCCTCCCTCTGTCTCCATCCCCCTTCCCTCCTCTCTCTGTCTCTCTCTCTGTCCTCTCTCCCTCTCCCCATCTCTCTCTCCTTCTCTCTCTCCCCCTCTCTATCTCCCTCTCTCTCCCCTCTCCTTCTCTCTCCCTCTCTCTCCCCTCTCCTTCTCTCTCCCTCCCCCTCCCTCCCTCTCTCTTCCTCCCTCTCTCTCTCACCCTCTCTCTCCCTCCCTCTCTCTCTCCATCTCTCTCTCCCTCTCCCTCCCCCTCTCCCTTCCCTCTCTATCTCTCTCTCCCTCTTTCTCCATCCCCCTCCCTCTCTCTCTCCCACTCTCTATCTCTCTCTCCCTCTCTCTCCATCCCCCTCCCTCTCTCTCTGCCTCCCTCTCTCTCCCTCTCTCTATCTCTCTCTCTCTGTCAGTGACTCACATCGGCCACCAGTTTCTGGGTGAAGGGCACCATGCCGGCCATGTAGTGGAAGATCTCCACCAGCTCTTTTTTGTTGTTTGTTTGTTTATCTTGTACACACACTCTCTCCTCCCCCCCCCCTCCTCTCTCTCTCCCTCTCTCTCTCCCTCTATCTCTCTCTATCTCTCTGTCAGTGACTCACATCGGCCACTAGTTTCTGGATGAAGGGCACCATGCCGGCCATGTAGTGGAAGATCTCCACCAGCTTTTTTTTTCCCTTTGTTTATCTTGTGCTCTCTCTCTCTCTCTCTCTCTCTCTCTCTCTCTCTCTCTCTCTCTCTCTCTCTCTCTCTCTCTCTCTCTCTCTCTCTCTTGAATGGCAATTTGAATGATTCATTTCTTTGCTTTATGACATTATCTTGTTTGTTGATCAATTGGTTTATTTATGTTTGTTTCACTTTTCCCCCCATGAGGGCCTGGTGTAAAGAAGCCTCTGGCTTATCCAATTACCCTCATTAAAATATTCGAGTTCGAGTTCGAGTTCTCTCTCTCTCTCTCTCTCTCTCTCTCTCTCTCTCTCCCTCTCGCTCGCTCTCTCTCCCTAACCCTCCTCTCTCTCCCTCCCCTCCTCTCTCTCCCTCTCTTTCTCCCTCTCTCTCCCCCTCTCTACCTCTATCTCTCCTCCCTCTCCCCTCTCTATCTCCCTCCCCCTCTCTCCCTCCCTCCCTCTATCTCCCTCCCCCCTCCCTCTCTCTCCCCATCTCTCTCTCTCCCTCTTTCTCTTTCACCCCTCTCTCCCTCCCCCCCTCTCTCTCTCCCCCTCTCTCTCTCCACTCCTCTCTCTCTCCCTCTCTCTCACTCCCTCTCTCTCCCTCCCTCTCCCTCCCTCTTTCTCTCTCTTTGTCTCTCTCTCCCTCTCTCGCTCTCTCTCCCTTCCCCCTCCCTCCCTCTCCTTCCCTCCCATCTCTCTCTCTTCCCCCTCCCTCCCTCTCTCTCTCTCCATCCCCCTCCCTCTCTCTCTCCCTCTCTCGCTCTCTCTCCCTTCCCCCTCCCTCCTCTCCTTCCCTCCCCATCTCTCTCTCCCCCCTCCCTCCCTCTCTCTCTCTCCCTCCCTCCCTCACCTTCCCTCCCTCCCTCTCTCTCCCCATCTCCCTCCCTCTCCCTCTCTGTCTCCCTCCCTCTCCCACCCCCTCTCTCCTCCCTCTCTCCCTTCTCCCATCCCCCTCCCTCTCTCTCTGTCTCTCTGCCTCTCTCTCTCTGTCAGTGACTCACATCGGCCACTAGTTTCTGGATGAAGGGCACCATGCCGGCCATGTAGTGGAAGATCTCCACCAGCTCTGGCTCCACGTACTGCAGAGTGAAGGCGTCGTCGTACTGCTTCTCCTGTATGGCAGCTATCTGCACCCGTGCATAGCAGTTTTTCCGCATCATTTATCACCATCACAATCATCAACAGTATCAGCAGCAGCAGCTGGAGGAGCAGCAGTAGCAGCAGCAGCAGCAGCATCCTCATCATCATTATCACCGTCATCGTCATCAGCAGCAGCCGCATCATTATTATTATTATCATCATCACCACCATCATCATCACCATCATCATCACCACCACCATCATCACCATCAGCAGCAGCAGCATGATCACCACCATCATCATTGTCACCACCACCATCATCATCATCATCACTATCAGCACCATCATCAACATCATCATCAACATCATCATCATCACCATCATCGTTATCACCACAACCACCACCACCATCAGCAGCAGCAGCAGCAGCATGATCACCACCATCATCATTGTCACCACCACCACCACCAGCAGTGCCATCATCATCATTATTATCACCACCAGCAACAGCAGCAGCAGTAGCAGCAGCAGCAATAGAGGCAGTCATCCTCTAGGTCTACAGGTTCTGTCTATATACGGATGTATTGTATGGGGGATTTAATTAATGAAGTAAGCAATCGTTCTGTTGACCAGCCAAACAAACATTACGGTATAAATGACTCCTTTCAAGCAATCGTTTAGTAGATCAATCAACCAACCAATCAATCGATGTGTTCAGATTGGTTTGGGTAGTAGATCAATGAATGAATGAATCAATCAATCAATTCATCCATATGCTCAGGTTTATTTTGGTAGTAGACCAACCAACCAATCAAGCAAGCAATCCAGAACCAATTTATCGACGTGTTCAGGTTTGTAAATCAA
>CM054155.1:40951035-40953535 GCA_028751875.1 Rapana venosa | reverse complement strand
AGTCAAGTACAAATTATCTTTATTGAGGATAAAAGATCAAGATTACACAACTTTTTTTTTATCCTGCCCTCAGAAAAAAATCCAAGAAAATGGACTTTATAATAGTATTCAAAAGACAAATGTTAATCTATGTTGAAAAGAACACCCAAAAAAAGTAAAAAGAGATAAGCGAAGTGCAACGTTAAAACAGAAACATGACGTTTGGTCACCAAAAAACCCCCTGACATAATGGAATGAATAGTTAAACCAACGTTTTCAACTAATAAATGGCAGTAGTTATGTTACTACTATCTTCTTATCACAAAGCATCCAGTTTCTACACTGTTTTAAGACTTATCTACACCATCAAGACAACATCAGAGAGTGGACTGGCTTTGAGTGGAACGATTTGCTATACGGAAAGCAGAAGACCGCGGGGAGTGGAGGAAGCTGGTTGCAAAATCTTCAGTGGTGCCCCCACGGTCCATGGGACTACGGGATGGATGAAGGTGGGGTAAAGGTAACACCATCAAATATTATTTTACTAGTCGTCGTTACAATTTTTTTTTTTCCTTTTTTGCCATCGCATAGAAAACTTTGAGAAGTATCGACTTTCTACCTCGACATACAAATCCCCCGTTGATAGCAAGTTTATTTGGGTTTTCTTCTTCGTCGTCGTCGAACGCTCAGACAGCAACTATTGTTGTCTGTCATATGAGCGAAAATGCGTTGCGCTGCCGTTAAGCGCCTGACAATTTAGACCCAGCGCATCTGACTTCGATGTGGGAGAGAATTGTTTTCTCTTAAGTCTTTCTGGAAGAAAAAGTTTGGAGAACGGACCAGGAAGGTAGAGGATAGACAAGAAGGAGGTGACAGGTAGAAAAGGAACAAGACAGAAACAAAGAGAGAGATAGAAAAGAGGAAATTTTAGTACCGAATTTCGAGAAGGTGGGGATGCTAGTTTTATACTGAAATGCCCCCCGGCATGCCCACGGGGAAATTGGGTTGTGTTTTTTTTAACAATAAAGCAGCAAAAACATTGATAGTTTTCTTCATTAGTTTTTTTTTAAGTCGATCTCATAAGTATGTCGACATTATCAAGTAACACGGGCATTATTATTTGTGCTCTGTCTGTGTGCGTGCATGCCTGCGTGCGTGCGTGCGTGCGTGCGTGTGTGTGTGTACAAATTCATTTAACTTTTTTCCACATGTTCTGACTTAAGACCCCACAAAAAAGGAGAGAAAAGATAGAAAATGAGGGTGTATGCATGTGTGTAGGGAGGGGGGTGCATTTGGTAATGTTCGGGATAAGGAATATCAAAGTATTAATAAATGTTTAATAAGAGTTTTAAAAATGATAGATTGCATTATTAAGCTACTGAACAACACTAAACAAACAAGGAAAATGCAGTTATAACTAGTACCATCAAAATCAATCATTCCAATGAAAAATGTACCATAAATTCTGGTTACTAAACTTCACATGAGAAAAAAAGGTACAAAAATGGAAGTGAAAATACAAACCAAAAAACGACAAACAAATACCCCCCTCCCCCACCCCTTCCAAAAAAAAAGCAAAACAAAACAAAAACAAAACCCAACAAACAAAAAACAACACGGAACAAAAACAATACCATGAAAAGTAGATATATTTCAAACAATACTAAACAAGCAACAACAAAAAAGACAAAAAAATAGGCATCGATTAGAGCGTCTTTAAAGCCTAAAGTTATCATAACAACAAACCAACTGGACCATGCAACAGCGATCTCAACACACATACACACACAAATGATACATAAGTAACAGACTTGTTAAAAATTACCGATGGAGAAGATAGCGCCAAAACAGGTATTATGTCAATGGTACGGCATGTTGAAATAATCACGATCTACTGCTATACTATTACCACCTACACAAAAAGCTGGATCGGTGGTTTAGAGATAACGCATCTGCCTAGAAAGCGAAAAGTCCTGTTTAGAAGTGTGTGATGGTTTGATCCCTTTTTGGGCCTGAAACTTTCTCCGATCCACCAGAACGTGAGTGGTGGTCTGGGTGCTAGTGTTTCGGATAAGACAATAAACCGAGGTCTAAGCAAAGACAGAGAGAGAGAAACAGAGAGGGAGAGTTGTTCCATGCTGCTTGCATGCTCGCCGATAGCTTTCAGATTAAAACCACAACACATAATTTACACATAATTATTGAGCGGGCGTAAAAGACCCCACGGAAACAAGGGAGTCATCCTTGGCAAAATTCTGTTTTTTTTAAAAAGCCACTTTGATAGGGAAACAAATATAGTTCCAGACACAAAAGAATGGGTGGTGGCGCTGCTCTTGTGGCAACACGCTCTCTACAATCACACTTACACAATGCAAGAAATATATATAGAGAGAGAGACAGAGAGAGACAGAGACAGAGACAGACAGACAGAGACACAGAGGGGGGAAGCAGAGGCAGAGACAGACACAGAAAGACAAAGTTTTTTACATGCTGCTTGCATGCACACTGATAGCTTTCAGAT
>CM054155.1:40941035-40946035 GCA_028751875.1 Rapana venosa | reverse complement strand
AATGGCACTAAGATGAAGGCAATAATTATAATGATAGTGATCATATGCTGCAAGCTGCAGCCTGCAGTCAGTCCCATCTCTCTTGCCGATGAAAGCGATGACTATCCCTCACTATCATGACAATGATCATGATGACAACAAAGACAACCATGGATCATGCCTTACAACGATCATGCTGACAATGATCACGTTGACAATGATCATACTACAATGATCATGATGACAACAAAGACAACCATGGATTATGCCTTACAACGATCATCATGACAACAAAGACAACCATGGATCATGCCTTACAATGATCATCATGACAACAAAGACAACCATGGATCATGGTTTACAATGATCATCATGACAACAAAGACAACCATGGATCATGCTGACAATGATCATGTTGACAATGATCATACTACAATGATCATGATGACAACAAAGACAACCATGGATCATGCTTTACAATGATCATCATGACAACAAAGACAACCATGGATCATGGTTTACAATGATCATCATGACAACAAAGACAACCATGGATCATGCCTTACAATGATCATCATGACAACAAAGACAACCATGGATCATGCCTTACAATGATCATCATGACAACAAAGACAACCATGGATCATGGTTTACAATGATCATCATGACAACAAAGACAACCATGGATCATGCCTTACAATGATCATCATGACAACAAAGACAACCATGGATCATGCCTTACAACGATCATCATGACAACAAAGACAACCATGGATCATGATGACAAGGATCATGATGACAATGATCACGATAATGATCATGATGGCAATGATAATGATGACAAGGAAAATGATGAATCATGCTGACAATGATGAATCAAGCTGACAATGATGAATCATGATGACAGTGATCATGACGACAATGATCACGGTAATTATCATGATGACATGGACAACGACGAATCATGCTGACTATGATCATGACGACAATGATCACGACAATGATCATGATGACAAGGACAATGATGAATCATGCTGACAATGATAAATCATGCTGACAATGATGAATCATGCTGACAATGATGAATCATGCTGATAATGATCATGATGACAATAATCACGACGGTGATCATGATGATAATGATCGTGCTGACAAGGACAATGACGAATCATGCTGACAATGATCATCATGACAATGATCATGATAACAATGACAATAATGAATCATGCTGACAATGATCATGATGACAATCACAACAACGATCATCACGACAACGATCATCATGACAAGGACAATGAAGAATCATATTGACAACGATCACGACGTCAACAACAACAACAACAAAAACAACAACGACGGATCATGCTGACAATGATCACGATCATGATCATGTTGGCTCACTGACCAGCAACAGGACCGTCTTGCAGCTCAATCTGCCAGTAGGTGATGGCGGAGCTGCTGGGGAACATGGTCTTGGGGTTGCTCTGGTCCACTGGCCGCAATCGTAAGTGAACTGACCATCAGAAAAACAACAAACAAACAATAAACAGCTTTGTTATGGGTTTTAAAAAGATAGGTCTTTCTTCAGAAACCATCAATACTATACACACAAACACACACACGCACACACACAGACACAGACACAGACAGTGAGACACACAGACAGACACACAGACAGACACACACACATACACACACACACACACACACACAGAGACAAACACACACACACACACACACACACAGACAAACACACACACACACACACACACGCACACGCACACAGACAAACACACACACACACACACACACGCACACGCACACGCACACGCACACACACACACACACACACACACTCTCTGAGAGGGACGGGATAGCCTAGAGGTCAGAACATTGCGCTCGCAATCTGACGACCCGGGTTCGAATCCAGGTCAAGGGGAATATTTTTTCCCCTGGAGTTCACATCAGTGCAGACTCCACTCTCCACTCTCCCCTTCGGATGAGACTAAAAACCGAGGCCCCGTGTGCGAATGCGCGCAGAACATCTTGCGCACACGTTAAATCCTGTTCCGCTTTTCGTAAGAGTAGGCCATTTTGTGCGGGTGGGAACAGATGACAAAATTTGCAAAACCGCATGCACACGGGGACTGGATGTTAAAAAAAGCACAGAGTGCTTATTCCATTATCCTCGATATAAAAGAATTTTATTTTTTTTTAAAAGAACAATCACAAACAAATGGCTTATATGACATACGCTATTTGTTTGTTATTGCTCTCATATTTGTGTATGTATGATATTGCATGCTGCTGGAAACAATACTTATTGACTCCTTTAATTTGGCAGCTAATCAGCAGAAGTAAATGAGCGTAGTAACAAACGCCATTTTTAGATCGAACAGTTGAGAACTTTTAACGGGTTTTTTTAATCTATTTATTTTATTTCATTCTTTTATATCGAGGATAATGGAAATCTATTTATTTTATTTCATTCTTTTATATCGGGGATAATGGAATAAACACTGATGTGCTTTTTACATCAAGGCCCCGTGTGTTTGCGGATTTGTGAATTTTGTCATCTGTTCCTACCGGCACACCATGGCTTACTCTTACGAAAAGCGGAACAGGATTTAACGTGTGCGCAAGATATTCTGCGTGCGTTCGTCTCGGTTTATAGTCTCATCCGAAAGACTTTTGGGGAGAGTGGAGTCTGCACTGACGTTAACTCCAGGGGAAAATATCCCCTTGAACGGGAATTGAACCCGGGTCAACAGATTGCGAGCGCAATGTTCTGACCACTAGGCTATCCTGTCCCTAATTTAAGTTGCAGTCAAGTTTATATATATATATATAAATAAGATAAAGAAAAAGAAAAAACACACACAAAAACCTATCTACAACAACAACACCACTAACAAAACACATCAAGAACAACAAAAAATACCCCAAGCATTTATTAAGCATTTTATATTATAATATACAATACTCTTGACTTCTGTCCAATAAACTATGTCATGTCTGTCAGTCTAACAGCTTCTCTTGAGGATGCGATTGTATTTTAACGAATCTAGAGCATGTTGTTGTTTGTGTTGTTGTTGTGCGTTCCCCAGCTTAACACTCTGGGGGGGTCACCCAGAGAATGTGCACTCTGACTCAACTCATCCCACCTGGGAATCACTACGCCACCTCAACCTAGGGCTGACAAACAGACAGACAGAGAGAGAGAAAGAGAGAGACAGAGACAGAGACAGAGACAGATAGACAGACAGAGATAGACAAACAGACAGAGACAGAGAGAGAGACAGATAGAGAGATAGACAGACAGATAGACAGAGATAGACAGACAGACAGAGAGAGAGAGATAGACAGACAGAGAGATAGACAGAGATAGACAGACAGACACAGAGAGAGATAGACAGACAGAGAGATAGACAGAGATAGACAGACAGACACACACACACAAAACAGATAGACAGAGAGATAGACAGAGACAGACAGACAGAGAGATAGACAGACAGAGAGACAGACAAAGATAGACAAACCGACAGAGAGAGAGAGATAGACAGACACAGAGTTAGACAGACAGAGAGAGAGATAGACAGAGATAGACAGACAGACACACAGAGAGAGACAGACAGAGAGATAGACATAGATAGGCACACACACACACAGATAGACAGAGATAGACAGACAGACACAGAGACAGAGAGACAGACAGAGAGATAGACAGACAGACACACAGAGAGATAGACAGACAGACACACAGAGAGATAAACACACACACACACACACAGATAGACAGAGAGATAGACAGAGGCAGACAGACAAGAGATAGATAGAGAATAAAGAGAGACAAGACAGACAGACAAAGAGAGAGATATACAAACAGACAGACACACCATAGACAGAGAGAGAGACAGACAAAGACAGAGACAGATAGACAGACAGACAGAACTAGACAAACAGACAGACAGAGAGACAGAGACAGACAGACAGAGACAGAGAGACAGACAGAGGCTCTCACCATCCTCAATCAGTTCATCCTCAAAGAGGCCCTCGGCTACCAGGTAGGCCTCCATCTCCTTGTGGTAGAAACGAACAGGGTCCCCTACCTGTTAGGATACAAGCGAGACCTCTCAGTGCTCCGGTGACTTTTCAGTTCTTACATACCCCCCTCATACACACGCACGCACGCGCGCGCATGAACATACACACGCAACCAATACATCATCATCATCATTAACCATTTACACCCAGTGGTGTGTAGGGCAGCAACAAAGCGCTTCCACTCCTGCCTATCCTGGGCCAACCTAGTCACTGATCCCCAAGAGTGCTGTATCATGGCCTTCATCTCACTTTCTACAGTCCTCCTCCTCCACGTTGCTTTTGGTCTTCCTTTCTTTTTCCTTCCTTCTGGGGTTCAGCGCAATGCTGTTCTTGTGATTGACTGTGGGTCTCTTCGGAGGATGTGCCCAATCCACTTCCACCGTCGTCTGGTGATGATGGTTCCCATGTCTTCCTGCCTGCATCTCCATAGTAGGTCTTCATTGGAGATCTTCTCTGGCCAAAAGATCCGGAGAATTCTTCGGAGGCATACGGTGTGAAAGGATCGAAGTTTGGTCAGATCCGCTTCCGTCATCCTCCAGCACTCAGAACCGTACAGGAGCGCAGACACAACACAGCTCTGGTATAGCTTCAGCTTGGTGTTGGTGCTGTACTGAGTTGATCTCCAGATATTGTTCATCTCCCTAAACACACTCCTGGCCTTGCCCAGTCTGTTGTGGATGTTTTCTTTTGTGCACTCTTTCAGTGGTCTGAAGAGAGAGAGAGAGAGAGAGAGAGAGAGAGAGAGAGAGAGAGAGGTGTGTGTGTGTGTGTGTGTGTGTGTGTGTGTGTGTGTGTGTGTGTGTGTGTGTGTGTGTGTGTGTGTGTGTGTGTGTGTGTGTGTGTGTGTGTGTGTGTGGAAAGAGAGAGGAGAAAGAGTGTGTGTGAGCGTGATGGAGGGAGAGAAAGAGACAGAGACA
>CM054155.1:40931035-40936035 GCA_028751875.1 Rapana venosa | reverse complement strand
GCACGCGTAAGCAATGCCCAAATACTTGTATACAAGTTCTTTTTTGTGTGTTTGTTGTTGTTTTTTTTTATAAGATCAGATTTTCAGTTTATCCATTGTGCAACTACGAAGTGATGAGATCACATTCACAGGCTAAGGAGTACTGAAGTGAGAATCTTTTGCTTTTCTATTGCTATTGTGATGGACATGAATTGAGCATGCGTTACTCTCTCTCTCTCTCTCTCTCTCTCTCTCTCTCTCTCTCCGTCTCTCTCTTTCTCTCTCGCTCGCTCTCTCTCTCTCTCTCTCTCTCTCTCTCTCTCTCTCTCTCTCTCTCTCTCTCTTTCTTTCTCTCTCTCTCTCTCTCACACATACACACACACGCATACACTCCCACCATACACACACTGACAGCTATACCGAAGCTTCAACATAACTCTTTCCTCACTTTGCTCTTTGCAACAAGTTCAGCAGTAAAAGGAAATCTGCTATCAAATAAAAAGCTATGGGCGCGCGCGCGCGCGTGCGTGTGTGTGTGTGTGTGTGTGTGTGTGTATGTATGTGTGTGTGTGTGTGTGTGTCTGTGTGTGTGTGTGTGTGTGTGTGTGTGTGTGTGTGTGTGTGTGTGTGTGTGTGTGTGTGTGTGTGTGTGTGTGTGTGTGTGTGTGAATGGGACCCCTGCCCCCCTCCCCCAACCCTCACTGTCCTCGATCACTTTCTTTCTGAAGAACTGTCGCTTGTGCAAACATCTCACCATTGGTGAACCTCGGAGCTCTAGCCGAGGGACAAGAAAAGAAATCTTGTAGTTCTGTGTATTCTTTTTGTCTGTGTACCGATTACGGTGACCGTGACATTTCATAGCAGGAGTATTGTAGCTGCCCTTCATGGGATGATTAAAGTGCTTTTGACTTGACTTGACTTGACTTGACTTGTCTTGACTTGACTTGAAGGCTGCTCTGTACCGGGAGCTCTTTCGGCGTCCCCACCTTCTGAAAATTATGTGCTAGAAATTTCCTCTTCTCTATCACTCTCTTAGTTTCTGTCTGGTCTTTCCCTTTACCTTTCTGTCACCTCTGTTGCTTAACTTTTTTTGTTTCTTTTTTTTCCCTTCCTAATCCATTCTCCTGTCTGGTTGTTGGGTTTTTTTTAACCAGCATTTGTTTAAATATTCTTTTTTGTATGACACCTTTGCCAGTATTGTTTTGTTCTGGAAGCCAAGTAGTGATATTTAAACACTGGGATGAGCACAGAATGTTCATTCTGCAGTGTTATTTGCCCATGTGGGGACGGGATAGCTCAGTAGTCAGAGCACTCGCTTTCTCCAGCTATGGTCTTTAGCATTGAGCGTGGTTACCAATTGGATGGGTGACCGTTTGCGCGCCTTGGCTTCAGTACAGTCCCCCAGTTCACCCAGCTGTAAAGGGTTATCTTCCCTCTTTTGGGTCAGGGAAGGTAAAGCAGCGAGGGAGGGGAGATGGGCGCCGCCCTCAATATGCTGACCCCTGGAGAAGTTGAGGTCTCTGACGCCTCGCTCTACTACGACCACATAGGTTATGGGACACCTATACCTTTACCTATGTGTGTGTTATATATATATATATATATATATATATATATATATATATATATATATATATATATATATATATATATTTTATGTGTGTGTGTGTGTGTGTGTGTGTGTGTGTGTGTGTTTGTGTGTGTGTGTGTGTGTGTGTGTGTTGTACTTTGAAACATTTGTTATCTTTTAACGCTTTTTTGTAACCTGGGATTGATACACTAAGCAGAATGACTGGCTGGCATCCTCAGCACAGTCTGGTTTTATCAGCCTTATAGAAGGAATCCAGTTAGGTATTGTTAATGTTGTCGTTGGTGGGGTTTTTGAGATGGACGGTGTTGGATATTTGAAGGTTTTAGGTGTTGGTTTTGAACTTGAAGTGAAAGCTACTGGAGCTACTGAAACTGAATGAGGTGACAGACAGCCCTGATATGGTTTTCGTGGTCGGTACGGCTATAAACATGAAATGCTACTCTCTTTGCACAAAGCGTCTCGTGTGACGCTATTTGTTTGATGACGTAAGTTGTGATGACGCAATATCAGATCCGATTTGTTTTGTCCAGAAAGCGAAAAACCGTATAAACCAAATTATGTCTCCGAAATTAAACAAAAGGGGAAATTCTGTAGATTCTGGTGCTTTTGTTGTTGTTGTTGTGTTGTTGTTGTTGTTGCAATTGCCAAGTAACTTTGATGATTGCATCACGCTGCGAATTCTATCAACCAAGATTCCGTCTGTTATTGTTTGGGGTTTTTTCATGTCTGAACTTTATTCCGACAACAGAAAATTCTTCTACCTAGTTTCACCCCGTTCCACAAAGAATATACAATCATAACAGCACAGGAACACAAATCAAGCATTTTTACATAGATCGGGCACGCCAAACATTAGTTATCGCCTACCAAAAAAAAGCTGAAATTAAAGTACAAATAATAATAAATTGCGACACATAGGTAGGCATCCGTCAGTCTCGTAAGATTATGGAGTTGCGCTCTAGGTGTTTATTATACTCCAGAGCGCAAAGCCTGGGTAAGTCAGTATGGAGGGCAAGCTGTCACCCATGCAGCAGACTCCCCCCCTCCCCCCTCTCTCTCTCTCTCTCTCTCTCTCTCCACGTCGCTGGAACTGTCCAATGGAAAGGCAATCGCCGATACACATGGTTCCAGTGCCGTCGCAGGAGTTGCTGCCAGAACGATGCTGTATCCAGCTCTTCAGATCCGACCGACCTCCGGGATGGTGTCTAAACACGACACCTGTGTGCATGCTAGGTTGTTTTTTCTTTTTACTTTGTCATCCGCTCCTACCGGCACACAATGGCCTACTCTTCCGAAAGGCAGAACGGGTTTTTAACGTGTGTGCAAGATTGTTCTGCATGCGTTAGCACACGGGGCCTCGGTTTATAGTCTCATCCGTAGTTAGGTTATATCGAAATAGATCAGGCGCGCCAAACATTAGAAAGTCACGTACAAAAAAGCTGAAATTAAAGATTTTAAAAAAAGATAACGAATTGCGGCACATAAGTTACATTGAAATTGATCGGCCACACGAAACATTAGATAGTCACTTACACAAAAAAGCTGAAATTAAAGTTTTTTTAAAAAAGATAACAAATTGCGGCACATAAGTCATATCGAAGTTTTGATCGCCCACACCAAACGTTAATTAGTCACCTACACACACAAAAAGAAGCTGAGATTAAAGGTTTTTAAAAAAAAAGAAAAGTAAATTGCGGCACATTGCACAGAATATATATATATACATATATACATATATACACTACATAATACCAATACATAACGGTCACTTACACGTTGCCTCCCTGCACCCTTCCCGCCAACAGAAAAGGAGATGATATGTATCAGTATTCTACAACATGAACCACTAGGCAGCAACAATGATATCCATAATGTATAATATACACAAACGACCAAGTAAGTCCTAAGACTGAATCGACATAGCAACTCAGCTGTAAGGAAGGTGGCAGGATGGTTAAGACGTTCGCCTGCCAACAAGTAAACCGTGAGGTTGTGGGTTCGATTCCCAGCCTCGCCCTTTCTTCCCAGTTTGACCCCCCCAAAAAATCGAACTGAATGTCAAAGTCCTTCGGGTGAGACTATAAACCGAGGCCCCATGTTCGAACGCATGCAGAACATCTTGCGCACACTGTTCCGCTTTTCGTAAGAGTAGGCCATTGTGTGCCGGTGGAAACAGATGACAAAATTGACAAAACACACGGGGACTGGATGTAAAAAAGCACATGAGTGCTTATTCCATTATCCTCGATATAAAAGAATAAATAAATAAATACAACTCAGTTGTCCCTGTCTCCAACAGAACACCTCGCTCCCCAACAACCGCAGCACAGGTCATTGAAACACCTTTACCTATCAACTACTACGGTGATCTAATCAGCGGCATCAAACAGAACATCAACTCACTCCCAGTCCACCATACACGGATTAGGAGAAAAGTGGCTTTTTAACAATGTTATCTCGCTCCCTAGCGACCAGCATAGGGTATAGGAACACCTTTACCTTTAAAAAAGGTAAAGGTGTCCCATAAAGTTCGTAAGGGAGCGAGACATCAGAGACCTCAACTTCTCAAGGGGCCAGCAGCATATTGAGGGCAGTGGAGCCCATCTCCTCTCCCTTGCTGCTTTACCTTCCCTGACCCTAAAGAGAGCAGGTACCCATTTACAGCTGGGTGAACTTGGGGGAACTGTACTGAAGCCAAGGCGTGGCGCAAACGGTCATCCATCCAACTGGTAACCACGCTCAATGCTGCTTAACCTTGGCTGGGAGGGAGGAAGCGAGTGATCTGACCACTGAGCTATCCCGTCTCCTCCTTTACTACTATTACCTATGAACTTAAAGGTGATCAAAGAAGGAAGAACACCTTCACCTTTGCCTACGAACTAAAATGAACTAACGGGATCTGACCGATGGCAGACAGGGAAGACCAGTTACTGACCTCTGTCCATACACGGACTGGGAGCCCAAGTGTTTCTGACTCACGTGCAGAAACTGACCAGGGGACTTCACGCTCTCCAGAACGATCTGGTCATCGACTTGCACCTGCACATCCATCCATCAAGCAAGCAATCAGTCAGTCAGTCCATCATCAAGCAAGCAATCAGTCAGTCAGTCAGTCAATCATCAAGCAAGCAATCAGTCAGTCAGTCAATCGTCAAGCAAGCAATCAGTCAGTCAGTCAATCATCAAGCAAGCAATCAGTCAGTCCATCATCAAGCAAGCAATCAGTCAGTCCATCATCAAGCAAGCAATCAGTCAGTCAGTCAATCATCAAGCAAGCAATCAGTCAGTCCATCATCAAGCAAGCAATCAGTCAGTCAGTCAATCATCAAGCAAGCAATCAGTCAGTCAATCATCAAGCAAGCAGTCAGTCAGTCAATCATCAAGCAAGCAATCAGTCAGTCAGTCAGTCATCAAGCAAGCAATCAGTCAG
>CM054155.1:40918535-40923535 GCA_028751875.1 Rapana venosa | reverse complement strand
CAGATCCAGACCTACCTTTGCCTGGGCCACAGAATTCTTCAGTCTCAGGTCATCACCATCATCACCACCACCATCACCACCATCATCACCACCACCACCATCATCATCACCACCACCACCATCATCATCCTCATCATCATTTTGTTGTTGCAGATATAACAGATCCAGACCTACCTTTGCCTGAGCCACAGAATTCTTCAGTCTCAGGTCATCATCATCATCACCACCACCACCACCACCACCACCATCATCATCATCATCATCATCATCATCATCATCAATATCATCATTATTTTGTTGTTGCAGATATAACAGATCCAGACCTACCTTAGCCTGGGCCACAGAATTCTTCAGTCTCAGGTCATCGGGGTCCTGGTCTGACTGACCCCTCAGCTTGAAGTACTTCTTGGTCAGCTTGTAGCGGTTGGCCGCACAGATCTCGAAGGCGATGACTGCAACACATAGCAGTGGTCAGTGGAGTGTGGAGTGTGGAGTGGAGGGGAGGGGAGTGGAGGGGAGGGAGGGGAGTGTGGAGTGGAGTAGAGTGGAGTGTGGAGGGAGGGGAGGGAGGGGAGGGAAGTGGAGTGGAGTGTGGATTGGAGTGGAGTGGAGAGTGGAGCGTGGAGTGGAGTTGGGTGTGGAGTAGAGTGTGGAGTGTGGAGTGGAGTGGAGGTGGAGTGAGTGGGAGTGGAGGTGGAGTGGAGAGGAGAGGAGAGTAGAGTGGAGAGTGAGGTGGTGGAGTGGTGTGTGGAGTGGAGTGTGGTGGAGTGGAGTGGAGTGTGGAGTGGAGTGTGGCCTGGAGTGTGGAGTGGAGTGGAGTGGAGTGTGGAGTGGAGTGTGGAGTGGAGTTGTGAGGAGTGTGGAGGGAGTGTGGAGTGTGGAGTGGAGTGTGGCCTGGAGTGTGGAGTGGAGTGTGGAGTGGAGTGTGGAGTGGAGTGTGGCCTGGAGTGTGGTGAGTGGAGTGGAGGAGTGAGTGGTGAGTGGAGTGGAGTGGAGTGTGGAGTGGAGTGTGGAGTTGGAGTGGGGAGTGTAGGTGGAGTGTGGACGGAGTGGTGGAGAGTGGAGTGGAGTGTGGAGTGGAGTGTGGAGTGGAGTGGAGTGGAGTTGGAGTGTGGAGTGTGGTGAAGTGGAGGTGGAGTAGTGGAGTGTGGAGTGGAGTGGAGAGTAGAGGTGGAGTGTGGAGTGGGAGTGTGGAGTGGAGTGGAGTGTGGTGGAGTGTGGAGTGTGGAGTGGTGAGTGTGGAGTGGGAGTGGTGAGTGGAGTGTGGGAGGAGTGGAGTGGAGTGTGGAGTGTGAGTGGAGTGAGTGTGAGTGGAGTGGAGTGGAGTTGAGAGTGAGTAGTGGAGTGGAGTGTGGAGTGGAGTGGTGGAGTGGAGTGGAGTGTGGGAGTGGAGTGTGAGTGGAGTGGAGTGGAGTGGAGTGGGGTGGAGTGTGGGTGAGTGGGTGAGTGTGGATGAGTGGAGTGGATGTGAGTGGATGTGGAGTGAGTGTGGGTGGAGTGTGGAGTGAGAGTGTGGAGTGGAGTTGGAGTGGAGTGGAGTGTGGAGTGGAGTGTGGTGGAGTGTGGTGAGTGGAGTGGTAGGAGTGGAGTGTGAGTAGGTGGAGTGGAGTGGAGTGAGAGTGTAGAGTGTGGGAGTGAGTGTGGAGTGAGTGTGGAGTGGAGTGTGGAGTGGGTGGATGTGGAGTGTGGAGTAGGTGTGGAGTGGAGTGTGGAGTGGAGTGGAGTGGAGTGTGGAGTGTGGAGTGGAGTGTGGAGTGGAGTGTGGAGTGGAGTGTGGAGTGGAGTGGAGTGGATGGAGTGTGGAGTGGAGTGGAGTGGAGTGTGGAGTGGAGTGGATGTGGAGTGGAGTGTGAGTGGAGTGGAGTGGAGTTGGAGTGGAGTGAGTGTGGAGTGGATGAGTGTGGAGTGGAGTGGAGTAGTGGAGTGAGAGTGGGTGGAGTGGTGTGGAGTGGTAGTGTGGAGTGGAGTGAGTGTGGAGTGGAGTGTGGAGTGGAGGTTGGAGTGGAGTGTGAGAGTGGATGGATGTGGATGAGTGGGTGGAGTGTGGAGTGGAGTGGAGTGAGTGGAAGTGAGTGGATTGAGTGGAGTGGAGTGGAGTGTGGAGTGAGTGTGAGTGTGATGGAGTGTGGAGTGGAGTGTGATGTGGAGTGTGTAGTGGAGTGAGATGGAGTGGAGGGGATGGGTGGGTGGAGTGAGTGAGTGAGTGGAGTGGAGGAGTGGCTGAGTGGGGTGGAGTGGGAGTGTGGAGTGGATGTGGAGTGGAGTGTGAGTGTGGGTATGTGGAGTAGTGGAGTGGAGAGTGTGGAGTGAGTGTTAGTGAGTGGAGTGGAGTGGATGTGGTGTGGTGTTGTGTGAGTGTGGTATGGTAGGTAGGAGACAGTGGTGTGGTGTGGCGAGTGGGTGTGAGTGTAGTGTCAGTGAATTCTGTTTGTTGATGTGTGTGGTTCATCATGCGTGTGGTTGGTTGTGGAGTGGCATCGTGGATGGTGGGTGAGAGGGATCGAGGCGGTGCGGTGTGTGTGGGTGGAGTGAGTGGAGTGGAGTTGTCAGTAATCTTGGGTTGCTTCTTCTTCTTACTATTCTTTCAATAGTGAACTTTACGGATCAGAGAGGGAGGAGGAGGATCGAAAGAAGAGAGACGAGGGGGGGGAGGGGGGTGGGAGGGATGGGGAGATTGGAGGAGGGGGAGAGGGGAAGAACTAAAAACTTACAACTTGAAACTTTTTCATTCAAAAGAGGGTAATAGAATAACCAGCAGTTGCTTTTCTTTTTACATCCAGCCCTCTGGCCAAAACCAAACAAACAAAGCAAAACAACAACAAGAACCAAAACCAAAACAAATAACATCCACCACCACCACCACCACCACCACCACCCATCCTTCCAAAGAAATCACCACCAACCACCCACCACCACCACCACCCCTCCCCCGAAAAAAAAAACCCACGCCAAAAAAAAGCAACAACAAACAAAAAAGAAAAACCACAAAAAGGGGAGAAAAACCCACCGGCCTCCACCCCTTCCTTAAAACCCCCAAATAAACAAAGTCAACACCTCCCACCCCGAGGAGAGAGAGAGAGACGGGGGAGGGAGGGAGGGAGACTGGGGGAGGAGGAGAAAGACAGATGGAGGGAGGGAGATTGTGGAGAGACAGAGAGGGGGAAGGAAGAGGGAGGGGAAGAGAGAGGGGGGAGATAATAATAATAATAAATGGAACTTATATAGCGCTGTCTTGCAAAGACAAATCAAAGCGCATGCATTCAACCTAATCTTACACAGTCATGTAATCAATGTAAACAGTCAATAGTTTAAACAAACAGATATTTACAAACATGGTGCGCTGCAGACATAATCTATGAAATAAAATTTCAATAGTCAAATGTTTTACAAAAGCACACACACACACTCACACAGGTCGTATACTTTAGCAGGGTGATAGGACATGGGTTAGTGAAGGTGGGATAGCTCTGATATGAAACAGGAGAGGGGAAATCTTAGGTTTGAAATAAATATGTCTTGAGGCTGGATTTAAAAGTGTCATAACTAGGTTTCTGGCGAAGAGAGAGAGGGAGCTCATTCCAGGTCGATGGACCCGAAATAGAGAAAGAGCGGCGGCCAACAGTGGATTGGTTGAATCTAGGTATTCGTAGGCACAAGGTATCTGCAGTAGAGCGGAGGGAACGTGAAGGAGTGTACAGGTTAAGACATTCACAGAGGTAGGAGGGTGCAGTTTTGTGGAGACATTTGTAACAGAGGGTACTGATCTTATAATTTACTCTCTGTGGCACAGGCAGCCAGTGGAGAGATCGCAAGAGAGGGGTAATGTGCTCAGATTTGTTCTTTCTGAGAACTAGTCGAGCTGCGGAGTTTTGTATACGTTGAAGGGAGTGGATAGCTGATGCTGGCAGACCAGACAAAAGAGAATTACAATAGTCCAGACGTGAAAGAATGAGAGAAGTGACAAGTTTGGCTGTTGCATCAGTGGACAGGTACTTTCGTATTGCACTAATACGCCGTAATTGATAGTAGCACGACTGACAGGTCTGGGTGATGAATTTTTTCATAGAGAGTGTGTTGTCGATAACGACACATAGATACTTCACAGCAGTGGATAGAGGGACTGATGTATTGCCGAGTTCTATTGAAGCTGTTGTAATGGAAAGAGAGTTTGTGTTAAGTCCCTACGAGCATGGCTTCAGTTTTATCTGCGTCTAGCTGTAATTTCTTCTGTGTCATCCAGTTTTGAATATCTTCAAAGCAGCGGGCCATATTTGTCAGGAGAGAAGGCAGATTTTCAGGAGTAACACTGCTTTGAATCTGAGAGTCATCAGAGGGGGAGGAGGAGAAGACATATGGAGGGAGGAAGATTGTGGAGAGACAGAGAGGGGGAAGGGAGAGAGAGGGAGAGAGAGAGATGGGGGAGAGGGAGGGAGGGAGAGAGACTGAGAGTGAGAACTCGAACTCGAGCTCGAATTGAAATATTTTAATGAGGGTATATGGATAAAGCAGAGGCTTCTTTACACCAGGCCCTCATCAAAAGAAGGGAGGAAAGCAATGAACAAATAAGAAAACATTCAAATCCAATTAAAGAGAGTAAAGACACTTAAATAACTAAATAAAAGCATAAATAATATTCAAACAAAGATTTTCTACATATTGTCAAGCGCATGTCTATTCTTATCATTCTAAAGCATATCGACACTATGGACATATTACAGACAGACAGACACAAACCCATAGTCAGCTGAACAAGAAGAACCACTTCGCAACAATCATCAAAATTCTAAATCAATGGGCAAAGAAAAGAGAAAGAAAAGAAAAAGTGCCCCAACCACAAACACCATCGTCAAGGAGAAAGAGAGAGAAGAGGGAGATGGAGGAGGAGAGAGAAAGAGAGAGAGAGAGAGAGAGAGAGAGAGAGGAGAGAGAGAGAGAGAGAGAGACAGACAGACAGACAGACAGACAGACAGACAGACAGACAGACAGAGTGTGTGTTTATT
>CM054155.1:40898535-40903535 GCA_028751875.1 Rapana venosa | reverse complement strand
CACACGCACACGCGCGCACACACACACACACATCCGTCTAATATCACTTATAGTGAACAGACGTTAAATACAAGAACGAACGAACACACACACATAATTATTTTACTACACCACAACCACACCACACCACATAATGCCACACAGTACACTACCACACCACATTACTCCATATCGTACCACATCACATCACACCTAATCACATCACGCCACGTAACATCATACCACATTACACCACATTTTACATCTCACGAACTTGTTTTGTTTCAAAAGAGAAGAAGAGAGACTGAGATGGACAAATAAATAGAAACAGAGACAGACAAAGAAAGAAAGAAAAGACACACATACACACATACACAACACACACACACACACACACACAACACATACACACACACACACACACACACATACACACACACACACACACACACACACACACACATACACACAAAACACACACACACACACACACACAACACACACACACACACACACCACACACACACACACACCGTCGAATATCACTTAGGAGGGACGGGATAGCCTAGTGGTTAGAACATTGCGCTCGCAATCTGACAACCCGGATTCGATTCCCGTTCAAGGGGGATATTTTCCCCTGGAGTTCACATCAGTGCAGACTCCACTCTCCCCAAAAGTCCTTCGGATGAGACTATAAACCGAGGCCCCGTGTACGAACGCACGCAGAACATCTTGCACACACGTTAAATCCTGGTCCGCTTTTCGTAAGAGAAGGCCATTGACTGCCGGTGGGAACAGATGACAGAATTTTCAAAACCGCATACATACGGGGACTGGATGTAAAAAAAAAAGCACATGGGTGCTTATTCCATTATCTTCGATATAAAAGGTGGGTTTTTTAAAATAATAAACACACACACATTCTCATACACTGACCGGGCTGAATCACTCAAGTCTTTCAAAATGACTGACAGACAGACAGACAGACAAGCAGACAAGCAGGCAGACAGACAGATAGCCAGACAGTTATGCAAGCCGACAGGGCAGACTAAACAAAGGGGAAAAAAATCTCTAAAATAATTATAGGTTCCTGCCCCAGAAGAAAATGAAGTCTAACTGAAATACCTCTGCAGATAGCCAAAGAAAATAAGCATAGGCAAAAGGAAACTATCTTCCCACCAAAAGCTTTAAAGAGAGACAGAAAGAAAGGAAGAAAGAAAGAAATAACGAGAGAGAGAAAGAGAGGGGGGGGGGGGGTAGAAGAGAGAGAGAGGGAGGGAGGGAGAACACTAAACTCTGAACTCTGAAATGGTTTAGTGGTACATCGGCCTTGGGCCACAATACACCAAATGAATGGAGGGGGGAGGGGTGAAGGCATGAAACATAAACATAGGAAACGTTTCAAACATATTACTGTCAATCATAAATTTACTCTCATTTATACTCACATTTCTAAGTCTCCCCATGTGAGACGGTTTGAGAGAGAGAGGGGGAGAGAGAGAGAGGGAGGGAGAGGGAGAGAGACAGAGAGAGAGAGACAGAGAGACAGATAGACAGAACACACACACACATACACACACACTCTCTCTCTTGCTCTCTCTCTCTCTCTCTCTCTCTCTCTCTCTCTCTCTCTCTCTCTCTCAGACAGAGACAGAGAGAGACAGAGAGAGAGAGATGAGAGAAAGAAAGAGAGGGGGAGAGAGAGAGAGGGAGAGAGAGAGAGTGGGGGAGAGACAGAGAGAGAAAGAAAGTAACAACCTAGCTTGTTGCCAACAAGACAAATATTTGTCAAAGAGCTTCCATACCTACACACTTCCCTACCACCCACCACCGCCCCTACCCACCCTTACACACCACATACACACACACTCACACTCACACACACTCACACTCACTCACATAACACACGCACACACGCATACACGCGCACACACACATCACACACACAGCACCACACATACACGCACACACACGCACACAAACACTAACACACACATACACACACTCACACACACACACACCACACCCCACACATTTTATATTTTTATTCGTTTTGTCTTCTTTTTTTTTTTTTGGGTTTTGGGTTTTTTATTTTTTGCTTTTTTTTGGTTTGTGTTATGACGGGTATTTTTATTCAAGTTTTTTTGGGAAATTATTTGAATTGAAAGGGTTTCTCATTTTTTTTGGGTTTTTTTGTTTTTTTTAATTCCACATTTTCATATGTTATTGGGTTTTTTGTTTGATTTGTAAATTTTACCATAGATTGGGTTTTTTTTTTATTCAAGTCTGCATATACATTTTTTTTTTTTTTTCTCCTTTTTTTTTTTTTTCTTTAGAAGATGGCTTGATGAAAAAAAGCAAATGCACTGCTTTTTCCAATGAAACCATCTAAAAAAAAAAAGTTTGATTTTCCCTTTGACTTGACAAAAAAATCAAACCACCCATACATTTCCCCCCCACACCCCTCACAAAACCCCTCACACAAAACACAATACACTCTCAAAAACCGGGGCGAAACCCACCACACATACACGCACACACCACACCCCACACGCACACACAAAACTCACACACTCCCACAAAAAACATACATTTTTCACAAACAAACACTCACACCCCACACACTCAAAAACACTCACACTCTCACACATACACCCCTCACACACACACACACTCACACACATACACCTCACAAACACTCACATACCACACCGCACCACACACAAAACCAACCAAAACACAAACACTCTCACACCCACACACTCCCAAAACCACACATATACACACAAAACACATTTCAAAAACGCCCCCTCTCTCCTCTCCCCCTCTCTCTTTTTCTCCTCTTTCCCCCTTTTTTCCTCTCCCCTCCCTTCCTCCCCCTCCCCTCTCTCTCTCCCTCTCCCCTTTTTCTTTTTTTCCCCCTTTCTTTCTTTTTCTCTTTTCTCCCCCTCCCCCCCTTCCCCCCCCCCATCTCCCCCCCCCCATTTTTTTTTTTTTTTTTTACCTCTCTTCTCTCCCCCCTCCCCCCGCGTCTCTCTTTTTCTCTGGGGGTTTTTCCGGGATCTTCCCCTCTTTTTTTTTCTCTTTCTTTTTTCCCCTTTTCCCCTTATTTTTTCTTCTCTTTCCCCCTTTCCCCTTTCTCTCTCTCTCTCTCCCCCCTTCTCTTTTTCCCCTCCCCCCCTCTCTCCCTTCCCCTCTTTTTAACCCCTTTTTCCTTTTTCTTTTTTGGGATTTTTTTTTTTTTATTTTTTTTTTTTTTTAAAAGCCCCCTTTTTTTTTTTTTTTTTTTTGCTTTTTTCCTTTTTATTTTTTTTTTTTTTTTTTTTTTTTTTTTTTTTTTTTTTTTTTTCCCCTTTTTTTTTTTTTTTTTTTTTTTTTGGTTTTTTTTTTTTTTTTTTTTAAAATTTTTTTTTTTTTTGTTTTTTTTTTTTTTTTTTTTTTTTTTTTTTTTTTTTTTTTTTTTTTTTTTTTTTTTTTTTTTTTTTTTTTTTTTTTTTGTTTTTTTTTTTTTTTTTCTTTTTTTTTTTTTTTTTTTTTTTTTTTTTTTTTTTTTGTTTTTTTTTTTTTTTTTTTTTTTTTTTTTTTTTTTTTTTTTTTTTTCTTTTTTTTTTTTTTTTTTTTTTTTTCCCTTTTCTCTCCACTCTCTCTCTCTCTCTCTCTCCTCTCTCCTCTCCTTCCCTCCTCTCTCTCTCTCCCTTTCCCTTCTCCCTCACCCCTCCCCCCTGCTTCTTTTCTCCCCCTCCAACCAAGCCACCCCCCCTTTTTTTTGCTTTTTTTTTTGGGAATTTTTTTTTTTTAAATTGTTTTTTTAAATTTTTAAATTTTTTTTTTTTCCCCCCCTCCCCCCCCCCCCCCCCCCCCCAACCAACCACCCTAAACCCCCCCCCCCCCCCCCCCCACAACACACACCACACCCTCACAACCCAAAAATTTTTTTTTTCCCTTTCCCCTATCCTCTAATTTTCTTTTAAAGGGGGAACGACGTTTTTTTAAGCAAAGAACAAAACAAAAACACCCCACACACCACACACACCACACACAACACACAACGCCCCCCGCGCGCGCCCCAGAAAAACCTTTGGGGCACACGTTAAATCCTTTTCCCCTTTTTTCGTAAGAGAAAGACCATTTGTGCCGGGGGGAAAAGATGACAGAATTTAAAAAACCGAAAAACCACACGGGGCCTGGATGAAAAAAAGGCACATAAGTGCTTTTTTTCCATTTACCCCTTGATATAGAAAAAAAAAATTAAATTAAAATTAAAACCACTTATTTTGTCTGATTCACTTTTCATTTGTAAAGACGTTAAATTAAAGAAGGAAAACATACACACCCCTCAGCACGCAAAAAAACGCAAAACGCGCGCGCACAAAACACCCCCACACACATACTTAATTTTTTCCCGATATCACTTTTCATGTGTTAAAAACGTTTTTAAAATTTAAAGGGAAAGGGAAAATACACACACACAACCCCACACCCAAAAACCCCACACACACCCCACACACACACACACAAAACACACTCACACAAACAAAGCCGCACGGGACCCACGCACCACAAAAAAACCCCACATTTTTCTCTTTTCTCCCCCTCTGTCTCTCTGTCCTCTCTTTCGCTTTCCTTTTTCCCCCTTTCCTTTCCCCCCCCCCCTCTCTCTCTTTTCCCCCCCCCCCAGCCCATCTTTCTCTCCCCTCTCTCTCTCCCTCTCTCTCCCCCTCTCTCCCTCCCCCTCCCTCCCCTCTCTCTCTCCCCTCTCTCTCCCCCTCTCCCCCTCTTTTCCCCCCCTCTCACTCTCTCTTTCCCCCCCAGCTATCTCCCAACTCCTCCCCCCCCCCTCTCTCCCTCCTCTTTTCCTCTCTCTCCCCTCCTCCCCTTATCTCCATAGATCTCCACCACAAAATCATTCCTGTAGTAGTAGCCCCCTCCTTCTTCCCTCATCTCCCCTCCTTCCCCCTCCTTCTTCCCTCCTCCCCCCCTCCCCCCCCTCCCCCACCCCCCTTCCGTACTGTGTTCCACTG
>CM054155.1:40883535-40893535 GCA_028751875.1 Rapana venosa | reverse complement strand
TGAAAAGATTTTTCCCCAAAAAAGGTGGAAAAATTTTAAATTAAAATTAAAAACTTTAAAAGAAAGACCCTTTTGAATTTAAAAACCCCTTCGTTCCCGGGTTTTCCCTTTTTCCCCTTTTTTATCTGTGGCCTGAAGTTTGGTTTCCAGTGGGGTTTTTGGTTATTTTAAAAAGGGGAAAAATTGGAACTTTTAAAAACTGTTGACAAAGGCCCCACGGGGGAATTTCCTTTGACCCCTTTAATTTTTAATTGGGAAAAAAATTCAAAAATTCAATTAATTTTTAATTGTTTGTAAAAAAAAAAGGAATTGAAAAAAAGCTTAAAACAGAATTAATTGCCCTCCCCGTGAACACTTTTTTCGGGGTTTTTAAAATTTGGGAGTGAATTGGGGTTAAGGGGGTTTTAAATGGGGAAAAATGGGGTTTCTTTAAAAATTTTTTTGGAAACCCCCACACCAAAAAAAAAAAAATTCGGGCCCCAAATTTAATTTTTCATGAAAAAAAAATTTAAAATTTGTTGCAATGAAAAAAAAAGGGTAAACTGAATTGGCGAAATTTGGGACAATTTCAGTGTTTAAAAATTCGGGGTTGTAAAAGGGAGAATTTTGGAAAACCCCCCCTTGCCCAAAAAAATAAATTCACCTTTTTGGATTTGAGGTTTTTAAAAGTTTTTTCCCTTCCCCTGGATAACCAGCTACCCCTTTTTTCCCAATTTTCCTGCAAACATTTCTTTAAGGAAATTTTAAACCGTTGGAAAAGGGGGGTGAAAAGAAAGGAGAACCCCCTTTAAAGGTTCTAAATATTTAAAAAAGGGGAAAAGGACCCTAAAAATTCCTTTTTTTCCCCTAAAATTTTTAAAAAGGGAAAAAAGGCAAAGGGGCACCTTTACTCTGTCAAAAGCAATGACTGGGGCGGGTGGGCCCAAAAAAAGAATTGTGAACTTCCCCCCGCGATTTGTGTTAATTTTTTCTGAAATGACAACTTGCGGGTCTGCAAATCAGTGATGCTTTTCCTTTTTTCTTTCTCAAAGATGTTTATCATTTTTTCCAAAAAAAAAGTTTTCTCCCCCGGGACGTATGACTTTCTACAGCCCGTTATCCTACTCACCCCTATTACCTCCCCCCTTTAGCGGGGCCCAGGTTTTGTGAGACTGACCCCTGAACCCCAAAGCAGCTGCCCCGGGTTGGGAAATTCGGGATGGTTTTTCCCGAAAGAAAATTTTGAGTTCAGAGGTTTTAAAAGAAAATTTTCCCCCAATTTCAACCCCAACAAAAGAGGGGGGTTTTGACCCCTCAGTAGGCCGGTTTTAAAACCCCTTAAAGGCCCCGTGTCTGGAACCTTTTAAGTCACACAAGCAAACACACAGAAAACAAAAGTGGGAAGGGCACAATGTGCCCAAAATTTTTTGCCCAAATTTCTATAAACCTTTAAAACTGAAACTCCGGGAAAAAAGTAAACGAGCTTTTTACATTTGGAAACTGGTGCCCTTTTAAAAAAACCGACTCACCCCCAAAACTTTTATGATGCACAGGTTTCCATAAAAAAATGAAATAAATGCAACTTTTGAAAAAGCAAAATAGAAAGTATGGAACTAAAATTGGGGAAAAACCTTAACAATTATATTTCTCAACAAAAAACCCCAGAAAAAATACCACAAGCAAAAAAAATACCCAAATTTTAAATTAAAAAAAACACATGGGGGGTCATTTCCCAATCCAAAAACTAAAAACTCCTGATAAACCAAACCCTTCCAGGCATGACAAGTAAACCCAGTGGGGGACATGGTGGGATGAAAGCAGTTTTGAGCGGCCTTTGAGGCTGCCAGACCCCCAGACCCCTTTTTTTGTTCCCAAAGAATTTGGGGAAGAAAAAACATGCGGTTTTAAAAACCAGTGTGCCATTTAGTTTTTTTAAAAACAAAAAAATACCCCAAAACCGTTTTCATTTGCAACGGGAATGTAAGCCAAAAAATTCTTGAACCCCATCCCCCACAAAAACACCCCCTTTTGTCGATAAAAAATGGGTTTTTTGGACCCTTTATTGGGAAAACCCCACCCCTGATCTCGGGGGGGTTAAAAAAAAAAGGGGGGGTTCGGCTATTTCTGACACTTTAAAATGCCTCAAAAACAAAATCTGCTAATGAGAAGGTAAATCTGAAAAAAAAAAAACCCCTGAGCAAATTCTTAAAGGGAAATTAAAAATTCCAGACAATTCCAGCTCTGCCCTTTGTAGGAGTTCGGGCCCCCCAAAAAGACACCCCCCCCCCGTTTTAAAAGGGGTTTTAGGAATTTAAACCCAAAACCCCGGGGTTTTTTTTAAGCTGGGAAAAAAACCGGGGGTTGTTGGGGACACTAAAAGCACTTGACAAATGGTTACAACACCCCAAGCAAAATGCGGGACATGCGAAAATGATAGCCATGGGGGCGTAAATGCCCTGCCCTCAGGGCCCTTGTTATCTCCCAAAGCAAGGGGGGGAAAGTTTGAGGGCCCACTTTTTTAAAGAATTTTTCCCCTGAAAAAACCATACCCTTCTTTCAATTTTTCCCAGTTTGGGGACTTTTTTCCTCTCAAAAATCCCAAATCTTGCCCCCCCCAAAAAAAAATCTGCTTTTCAGCTGTGCCACACCCCGGGGTTTAAACTGTTTTAAAAAACCAGGCCCTTTTCCTGCGCCAAAAGGGGGGCCCCCTAGCAGGCACTTTTTTAAAATTTTAATTCCCCACCCTGAGGGAAACCCCCCCAAAAAGGGCCAGGCTAGCGGGTAACTTCAAGCATTTCCCTCCCTGGGCCCCGCTCATCAAAATCAAAATGGGAGGCTGGTCCGCCCGGTGGTGTGCTCATGCACGAGCTGCCGGCCGGGCCCAAAATTCATTTGCAGTTGACGACACGGGGAACAAAGGCGGGTTTTGTTTTTTTAAGGGAAACCTCGCCCATCCCTTTGGGACGGGGAACTTGGGAAACCTGCATTTCCCCGGGCCGTCTCCTCCGGGAGGGCACTCCCCCTGCTCCCTTTCCCCGGGGGGGGGGTCAGCGCCAACAGACAGCCCCTTTTCCATGAGGGTCCTGCTCCTGCCCACTGGGCCCCTTTTCCGGGCCCACGGGCTGACTCAGGGTCACCCCTTTCCCCGTCATTTTCCCCTTTTTCCCTCTTCCGTTTTCAAAACGGTTTGGAAAACCCCAAATGTTCAGAAATTTTTCCTTGATTTTCCCTTTCCCCTTCATCCCAGACCGGCCCCTCCCCCTTTTCCCAGCCCCAAAATGGAATCCCTTTCCCCATTTTCCCCTACCCCCCTTACCCCTTTCCTTTCCCCACCCCTACGGACTTTTGGCGCACCACCGGCCACCCCCAGCCCCCAAAGTGGCCCAAACCCCTGTCTGGGTTGCCCCAAAACCGGGAAAATATGCTTCCCAACCCCCTTAAAATTTTTGGGACCCCCAAATTTTTTCCCCCTTGTGGGCCCCTCATGAAGTGTTTTTTCTCCCCCTAAATGAAGAATGATCACACTGTAGTAAATTTTGTCCCTTTGTTTACATTTTTTAAAAAGTGTTATCATGGAATTTAAAAACTTTGAAGTGCAAATCACTAATGTAAAAAGTTGTGAGGGGGGCAACAAAATGCTTTAAAAAAAAAAAACAAATTTAGCTAGAAAAAAAAATCATATTACTATTCCCCCTTCCTTCAAGACGGGGTTTCAATCAGAAAAAAGTTTAAACAGTTGGGAAATTTAATTTTTGGGTGTGTTTTTGTGTGTGTGTGTGTGGTTTTGTTTTTGTTGTGTGGTGTGATGTTTTGTGTTGTGTGTGTGGGGTTTTTGTGGTTTTGTGTGAAACCTTTGTGAAAATGTCTTTTGTGCCAAACTTGTGGGTGCTTCCCTTTGCTGGTTTGGGGGAAAGGGGAAGCAGGGTTTTTATTGCTTCCTGGGTGGTTGATGTAGGGTTTTTCTTGAGGGGAAAGGTTTACATGATGCGGGGCATCCTGAAACTAAAAGGGTTGCTGTGTTTTCCTGGGGGGTCTTTGCGGTTTGTGCTTAGGAGGAGGGGGGGGGGGGGGGGGGTTTTGTGTTTATTTTTTTTTTCCCAAATGGACGTCCCTTTTTTGTCCCATGTTTTGTTGTGCACCCCTGGGGGGGGGTGGGGGGGGGGGGGCGGGGGGGGGGGGGGGGGGGGCAGGGCCCTCTCTGAGGCGGGCTGGGTTTTGTTGGGTGCAGACTGTGGGGGAGGCATGCAGGGCGTGTTTCCCGGGTGGGCCCACGTGCAGGTTTTGAGGGCTTTATGGGTGTTTTGTTTTTCACGCGCGCGGGGGGGGGGTTTTTGTTGGGGTGGGGTGTGTGGTTTTGGGTTGGGGTGTGTGTTTGTGTGTGTTTGTTGAAAAAGACTTGACTCTGTGGGATTTTGAAAAAAAAAACTGATTAAGAAAATAAAGTCGGGCCCAAGGTTTTTTCTCTTGATAAAAATTTTTGAGTGTTGTTTTAATTTGGCCCATTCAAGGTTATTTTTGGGAAATTGATTAAAGATTTTTGCCTTTTTTGTTTCAATTTTGGCTTTTGAAGTTGGGGTTTGCTTTCGCTTCTTTGCTTATTTAATTTTTGTATTTTGAATGGTTTTTTTTTTCATTTCCAAAAAATTTTACTTTCTGCCCCTTTGCTTTTGTGCTTGTTGGTGGGTTAAAATGTTGTAGAGATATAATTTTGCATTAAAATTTTAAGTCTATTTTTGGGAAAATTTTTTTTTTTATTGGGGGGTTTGCTAAAATTGTTTGGGAAATTCAGAAAAAAGATTGGTATTTTAGTGAATTTTTTTTTTTGGGAAATTTTGCCAAAAATTTTTTTTACAAAATTTTGGGAAAAAATGTCCAAACCCAATTTGGGTTTTTGGTAAATAGATATGGATTCAAAAATAGGCCTTTTTTTAAAAGTTTTTCATTTGCTAAAATAAAAATTTCAGGGCTTGCCTTTTCCCCCTTTTTTTCAAAAGAAAAATAGGGCCCCCTTTATTTTTTGGCCTTTTTGAAATCAAAAGGTTTTCACTTTAAAGTTGCAGTTTAAAATAATTTTCAGTTCCGAGCATAAATTTTTCCCGACGAGATGCCCAAAACCCCCCAAATTAAAAAAAAACAGGGTTAATAACCTTTTATACATCATTCAGTAAATTATAAGGGAGAAAACATTATTTGATAACTTGGGAATTTAAAAGTATTTTTGGCTTTGAAATACGCCCGAAAAGGAGCCAAACCCAAAACAGTTGGAAATTTTTGTTTTCAAAAACCAAAATGAACGCATTTTGTTTGGGTTTTATAATTTTGAAAAAAAGATGGATGATTTTTTGTAGTACTCAACTGAATTAATCTTACTTGGTGTTTCAAAATTTATTTTACTTAAACCTTTAAAGATAAATGGAAAAAAATCTTTGAGGTGTATAATCTGTCACAATTGGTAAACTACTCCCCCCAAGGAAAAAATTTACGTTCTGAACACCCGATTGGGCCAAAATAAACACAACCCAAATCCATTTTTCCTTGTTTAAAAATGTCTTTTACCTGAAATTTTGGGCTTAGTGATCACTTCCCCGTTTGCTTTTACTTGGGGCAACCCAAAAGGGGCCCAAAAACCAGATGCAAACCAAATCATTTCTTTCCCCCCAAGGGTTTTTAAGGGCGTTTTAAAGTTTTTTTAAATTTTGGCGGGCTTATGTAAACTAAAATTTTTCCCAAAGTCTATCTGTTTACTGACAATGAAGCAATTGAAATTTTTGGGTTTTTAAAAATTTTTTTTTAATTTTTTCTTTGATTGGGCCCCCCCCCTTCTTGGAATCAAAAGTGGGAAAAGCTAAAGATAAAAAACCCCCCTTGGTTTTAACTGATGAAATCCCCGGGAAACCATTAAAACCCTCGGTAAAGGTAATTTTCAAAAAACAACAGGGAAAAGATGGAAAAAAATTTTAAGGGAACCCAAAGTTTAAAAGAGTGACATTCTGAAAACGAATTGCAAAAAAAAGAAAAAATTTCCGTGAAATTTAATTTTCATCTTTGGGGCCCAAAGTCTTCTGGAAAGGGAAATTAATCGGGTTTGCCGGTAAAACATCTTCATCAAGGGCTTCACAGGTACAGGTCTATCCGCAGATAAATATAAATCAAAATTTTGGGTTTTATTGCTGAAAAAAAAAAATAGGGTACCCCCCCCGCCGTTTTTAGGGAAATTCCTAATTACTTACCCCAAAAATTTTCCGGAAAAAATTTTTGTTGCTCCAAGTCAAACAAAACCCCCATAAAAACTGTCCCTTCAAAATATTTTGGTGTTTCCCTTGAAGGTTGGGATAAGGGGTTGGGTTCATTTTAAAACCCCCAAACAAAATCCCCGTGGCTTAGATAATTTGTCAGCAAAAAATTTTTAAGATTTCCCCCGCAAAAATAATATCTGAAACATTTTTAATTTTCATAATTCTGCATTGAAAAAAAATTTTCCCATCCTCAAAAGGTTTTTTAAGGGTTTCCAAAAATTGTCCTATTTTTTAAAAACTGGAGGGTCCCAAAAGACCCTTCAACTATCGGGCCTTTTCGTTTTTATTATTTTAAACTTAAAACCCTTTGAAAAGCCCTTTTAAAACAATTCTTCTGTCATACTTTTTCTGAGCATAAATTTTTTAAACCTAAACAAAACGGCCTTTTGAGAAAATTATTCCCTGTCAAAACTGGCCCCTCGTAATTCCAATAGAGCAATTTGGGATTTAAAAAAATTTAACAAAAAAATCTTAAACCCGGAGCATTTTTTGTAGACTTTTCCCAAAGGGATTTGACTGTATTGACCACAAAAATTCCCTTTGTAAAGAAACTGGCTATGTATGGTTTTTGCGCAGACTCTCTAAAACTGAAAACCCGTTTCTTGATTTTAAAAAGGGGACAAGCTGTTTATAAGATTCAATTTTTTCGTCCCTTTTGCCTGGAAAATTTTGGGATTCCTTTAAAATTCCCTGCTAGGGCCCCGTCCCTTTTCTATATATTCAAACGAAACTTCCTCTCCTTTTTTCCCTCCAATTGTGAACTTTTTTGCTGACGATACTACCATAAAAAACAGTTGTACTTTATTGCAAAAAAAACCTTTAAAAAACTTTGCAGCGTGGTCGAGTGTTTCACCCTGGCTCTCCATCCCCTTTTAAAAACAAAAATTTATGGTGTTTGCCCAAGGGCAAAAGCGCCAAACTTTAAAAAACAAAATAAATGGGAAAAAAGATTTTCGATTTAAAAAAATTTGAAGAAGTCGTTCAAAAATTAAAAACTTGGTCTAATATTTGTAATAATTTTTTCAGGTCAGTCAAGTTTTTTTTGGGGTTTTTTAAAAAAATATTTTAAGAAGCTATTCCAAACTTAAACGAATAAAACATTTCCTGGGGTCAAAAATACTCCCAAAAATTCTTCTAGCTTAATAAAAAAACCCGATCTTGGGCTATGCTCTACATGTGGGGATTTTTGGGAAATTTTTAAAAAAAATGTATTCGACAACTTGAGAGGGGTATATAAAAAGGTATCCCCAAAATTAATTCTCCTTAGAAAAAAAATACTTCCTTAAAAACTAATTGCTACAAAAAGGGTTTAAAATTTTTCCTTTTTTGTTTACATTGGGCTCTTTTTAAAAAAGGTGTTTTTTATGTATTTTAAAAATCAAGAATAAACTAGCTCCCCCTTTTTCTTTGTCAGAGGTTCCCCGTTTTAAAAACTGTTTTGTAAAAAAAAGTTTTTTTTTGTTTTCTCCCCGTCCCAAAAAACCCATTTTCTTCTTTTCATCCCCTTGTTTTTTGGCAGCAAATTTTTTGGAACGAAAAACCCAAATTTTTTTTAAAAAGAGAAAAGTAGCAATCATCTTTTTAAAAAAAAGGTTTTCCCACCCACACTTGTTTTATTTCCTTTTAAAAATTAAAATTGGGTGAGCATGCTTTTTGAACTGGGTGTGGTGTGTTTTTTTTTTGGTTTTTTTGTGTGTGGTTTTGTGTGTGTGTTTGTGGGGTTTGGGGTGTGTGTGTTGTGTGTGTTGTGTGTGTGTGTGTTTGTGTTTTTGTTTTGGGGTTGTGTGTGTGTTTTGTTGTGTGTGGGTGTGTATTGTGGTGTGTTGCTGATGCTCTACTGCTTGTTTGTTGGGGTTTTTTTGTGTGGTTGTTGTGGGTTTGGGGTTTTTTGTTTTTTTTTTTTTTTTGTTTTTTTGTTTTTTTTGTTGTTGGGTTTTTTTTTGGGGGGGTGTTGGGTTTTTTTTTCATGCTTCAAACTAATGCTCATTGTTTGATGCCGTTTCAAAAGTGTGGCTTGATTCTTTGTGATTAGGCCCTAAGGTATTATAAAAAATTTAAAGTGAGATTTTAAAAATTTTAGGAGATGTTGTGTGTGTGTGTGTGCGTGTCTGTGCATATTTTACACGCAAAATTTTGGTGTGTCGTTTGTTTTGGGGTTTTTTGTGTGTGTGGGTGGTGTTTTTTTATGTGCGCGCGCGCCGGGTTTACGTCGTTTGTGTTTTGGGGGAGGGAAGTGTTGTGTTTTGGTGGGCTTGCCGGGGCCGTGCGTTTTGTGGGGATGTGGGTTTTTTTTGCACGCGCGCGGGGGTGTGTGTGAGGTTTTTTTGGCTTTGGGTTTTTGTGGGGGTTTTGGGTGGTTGGGGGTTAGTCTTGGTTTTGGTTTTCTGTTTTTGGGTGGTTTTTGGTGTTGATTTTTTGGGGGGGGGTTTTTTCCGGTTGGGGGGTTCTGTTTAAATGGAAATGGGGGGTGATGTGGGGAGGGGGGGGGGGAGTTTGTCAGTTTTAATTGGTCTTGTTTATTCAATTTGATGGCTAATTTTTGTGGTCCCTTTTATTGATTTCCCTTTATTTAACCCTTTAAATTTAATGGGGAAAAAATTTTGGGGAAATTTAATTTTTTTTGCATTTTTACACTATTTTTTTTTGTTATTTATTGGTTTATTTCATGTTTGTTTCACTTTTTTCCCAATTTAGGGCCCCCGGGTTTTTGTAAAGAAGCCTTTTGGCCTTTTTTCCCAATTTTCCCTCATTAAAATATTCGAGTTCGAGTTCGAAGTTTTGAGTTCCCAGTTCTTCTCTCTGTGTAAAGTGTGAGGTTTCGTTCCAAATTTTATCAAAATCGAAAGGGACACACAACACACAATATTTTACCCACACATAGGCCCCATCACACTTTCACGTCCACAACCCTTAAAACATCCTTTTGGATGGGGAATATAAACCCAAAGGCCCCCGTGTGCGACGCATTTTGGAAAAATCTTGCGCACTTTTTAAATTTCCCGTTCCCTTTTTTGGAAAAAGTTTGACATTGTGTTGGGGGTGGGGAAAAAAAATGACAAAAATTTTCAAACCCCATACCTGGATTTTAAAAAAACACTTTAGTACTTATTCCAATCCTTGTTTAAAAGAATAAATAAAAAAAAAATAAAAAATGAAAACACTTTTTCCCCCACCCCATTTTAGTGTACATTTATTTTTTTGCCAAACTATATAGTTATAAATTTATTTTTTTGCCTTTTGTCAAATAAGTCTACAGACTTTAAAAAGGCAAAAAATATTCTGAATATGAATCTTTAATCTCCCCCTTTTCTCTTTTCTCTCTCCCCCTCTTTCTCCCCTCCCTCTCTCTTCTCTCCTTTTCTCTCAACACCCACCACACACACAAAACACACGGGACACAAAACAAACAACCCCCCCCCCACCACTCACAAACACACCACACACACAGAAAGGGACACCCCCAAAACAATAAAAAAACACCCCCCACCAAAACACAAACCACACATAACCCCCCCAACCCCACACACAACAACACACACACCCCCCAAAAACACACACAAACCAAACACAACCCCCCCCCCCCCCCAAACAAAACAACCCCAAAAACACACAACCCACCCCACCAAACACAAAAAACCCAAAAACAACAAACACCCCACCAAAACCCCAAAACAAAACACACACAACCCCACCCCCAAAACAACAAACCCACAGGACACACAAAA
>CM054155.1:40860130-40883035 GCA_028751875.1 Rapana venosa | reverse complement strand
TGGGGAGGGTGGTTGGGGGTTGATGTGATGTTGTTTTGGTGTGATGAAGTTTGATGTGGTATAGCGATGTGGTGGGTAAGTGGTATTATTGGTATGGTGGGGTGTAACGTGGTTTGGATGTGATGTGGTATACGGGGGGTAACGGGTGTGATGTCTGGGGTTGAGGGGGGTTTGTAACGTGGTGTGATGGCAGGGGTATGAGGGGGTGAAACGTGGTGTGTGGGATGGGGTTATGAGGGGTTTTGAAAACGTGGTGTATGTCTGTGGAGGACGGGGTGTAACGTGGTGTGATTCATGTGGTAGAGGGGTGAAGTGGTGATGGATGTGGTAGAGGGGTGTAAAGTGGTGTGTGTCAGGGGTTGCGGGGTTTGTACGTGGTTGTGATGATGGGGTTTTTGACGGGGTTTTTGTGGTTGAGGGGTTTGGTATGACGGGGGTACGTGGTGTAGGGATGTGGTATGAGGGGTGTAACGTGGTTGAGAATGTGGTTGACGGGGTGTAAAGTTTTTGTGATGCCATGTGGTATGAGGGGGTGTAACGTGGTGTGTGGGAGTGGTATGACGGGGTTAACGTGGTGTGTGGGTGGGGTTGAGGGGTGAAAAGTGGTGTGATCCCAATGTGGTATGAGGGGTGAAAAGTGGTGTGATGCCATGGGGTATGAGGGGGTGTAAGTGGGTGTGTTTTCCCATGGGGTTTTGAGGGGGTGAAACGTGGTGTGGGGGATGTGGTATGACGGGGTGTAACGTGGGGTGATGTCATGGGGTATGAGGGGGTGTAACTGGTGTGATGGGATGTGGTTTGACGGGGTGTAAAACGTGGTGTGTGTCATGTGGTAGAGGGGTTTTGTAACGGGGTGTGAGGGGATGGGGTTGACGGGGTGTAACGTGGTGTGATGGGAGTGGTATGACGGGGTGTAACGTGGTGTGATGTCATGTGGTATGAGGGGTTTAACGTGGTGTGAGGGGATGGGTTGACGGGGTGTAACGTGGTGGGGGATGCCATGTGGTTTGGTGTGATTGGTTTTCATGTGGCGTGATTGGTGTGTCCTCAGGAAAGGAAGCGAAGAGGTGCTGAGCACTTAGGAAGCAGGGGTTCCAGAAAAGCCAGGGGGACCAAAGCCTTGGGATCCCAAGATCCAGTCAGGGCCCCCCCGGGGTTTTTCCCCATCTTTCCCCCCCTCTTCTTTGTCTGTCTGTTTAAATGGGGATGGACGCAAAGTGTGTTAGATTTCGTATGTAAAAAAAATCACGTAAGCATGCACACGCGTATGCGGACATGCACGCGCGCGCGCTTTCCACATGCTAAACAAACACACACGCGCGCGCACGTTTACACACACGCATACATACACACCACGCGCGCGCACGTTTACACACGCATACATACACACACACACACAAACACACGCGCGTACTCACACACGCGTACACACACACGCACGCATGCACGCACGCACGCAAGCACAGAATGAGTGAAAGACAGCACTTCAACATTCAGTTCTATGCTGGTAGAGTTATATTCTCAATGCTTTGTGAGGAAAAAAAACTATTCTCTTTCGTACATTACTTGCTGTCTGAACATTCGAAGAAGAAGAAGATATATTCATTCGAAAAAGCATCGTTCTGCTTTTCTGGGTGCGTGCGTGCGTGCGAGAGAGAGAGAAAGTGTGTTTTGTTTGTGAGTGAATGAGTGAGTGAGTGTGTGTGTGTGTGTGTGCGTGCGTGCGTGCGTGCGCGCGTGCATGTGTGTGTGTGTGTGTGTGTGTGTGTGTGTGTGTGAGTGTGTGTCTATTTCTGTGTACATACACTGGATCCGATGTTTGTTTTGCTCAATGTATTTTCAAAATTTGTTTCAGAGCTTTGGAAGTGCTGAACCTGTTTTTCAACTTCATCTTCAATTTGAGAATGGAGGTTAGTGTTACGTCATACTGTGGTTGTGTTGAAATAAGCTTGTGCACATCCTCTCTCTCTCCCCCCCCCCTCTCTCTCTCCACTCCCTCTCTCTTCTCTCTCTCTCTTCTTCTCTTCTGTTTCTCTCTTCTCTCTCTCTGGGTGTGGGTGCGTGCGCGTGTGCGCGCGCGCGCGTGTACTTGAACTGATGAACAAATAATTATCAAGTCTATTCATTTCCTTCTTTGACTACTATGTCGTTTTCTGCTGTTGTTTACATCGCTGTTGCTTGCATTTCATTTTTTCTTTCTCCTTTCAAAAGCTGATACAGTGAACATGTTGTCAATCAACTTTTGTCCGTATCAGAGATATGTTACAATACCCTTTGACGGGACTTCTTTCTCTTTATAAGCTATGGACATTTCAACTCCATAAAGGAGGCGGGATGGCCTAGGGGTTAGAGTTTTCGTTCGTGATTCTGACGGCCTGAGATCGACCCACCATGGAGGCACACTCCCCGTTTTAGGGAATTTTACCCCTGGAGTTAACATCAGTACTGACTCCATTTCCCCCAAAGTCCGTCAGATGAGACTATAACCGATGGTCACGTATGCGAACGCACGCAGAGCTTCTTTACGCACAGGTTAAAACCTGTTCCGCCTTTCGGTATGAGTAGGCCATGGCGTGCCGGTGGGCACGGATGACAACATTTACAATACGGCATGCACCATCGTCGTCTACTTAGTTATTTATTCTTCTATTTCGTAGGATAATGGAATTAGCACGCATGCAATTTGTTTTACATCCATTTCAGTAGGATAATGGAATTGGCACGTATGCCAATTTGTTTTACATCCAAATAGAAAATAAAAATAGAAGAATAAATAACGAAGTAGACAACGATGGTTAGCAGCCACTGCAAAGATGGTCTCCGAAGACGATCAGTTTCATTTTAAGCTAACGACAATCGAACTTAGCCCACCAGAATGTATGAGGCAGTGAAGTCAACAACGTCAGAATCGTTGTTCCTCCCCCTGGGGATGCCAGGATCTGTCAGTATAGATAGCATCTCCACTTTCCCGCAAATTCTGTGGTAGGATTTCCCTCTTTTCTATCCTCTCTTTGTCTCCGCCTTGTTCCTGTTTCTTCCTGTCTCATTTTCTGCCTTCATGGCCCATTCTCTTGTCCTCTTTACCCCTAGAAAGACTTCGAAGATAACAATGCTCTCCCACGCCGAAGTCGGATGTGTAGGATCGGACTGATACCTTTAAAGGCAGTGCAAGGTACTTTTCACTCATATGACAGACAGCAGCAGTAGTTGTTGTCTGAGCGTTCAAACGAGGACAAATTCTGCTGCGAAGTTCGAAACCCCACTGTCACTTCACTCTTAACAAAGGCTGAAATGTTCATTACTCTGTGTACCTGTTCGCTGTATCAGTAGTTGCTGTCTGAGCGTTCGATGAAGAAGATGATTTTGTTGTCTTTCTCACAGACTAAAATGTCTATGGCTTGTGTGTTTTGTGGTTTCAGAAATTCATGAACATGTTCAAAGAGACGCACTCTCATGCCTCCATGCCACACATGCCTCCCCCGGAGCTGGGACCCTTGCTGAGCGAAAACTTCGACATCGAGGAGCACCCCGGGTAGATATACTGCAGCTTTCGCACTGTGGCATTCTTAAACCGCTTTCTTTCTTAAGACATGATGTGCTGGTGTAGGAAGAAAAGTCCAGTGTGTATGTGAACATCCCTTCTCCAAAGTGATATTAAACGAAAAAGTGTGTGTGTGTATTTTAACATCCCTTCTCCCAAGTGATATTAGACGAGAAGTGTGTGTATATAGGTTATGCATGTATGTGTGTTGAGTGTTGTGTGTGTGTGAGAGAGGAGAGAGGAGAGAGAGAGAGAGAGAGTGAGAGTGAGAGATGAGAGAGGAGGGGATGGAGAGAGAGTGAGGTGTGTGTGTGTGTATGCTCGCAAGCGCGTGACAACCCCTAGCTTTTATCCAATGTTTAGAGCAGCAAATTAGAGCTTAACACTTCTTTCTACTGATGCCAGAAATCTTAGATGGGTCGATGAGATTTTCCCCCCTTATGTTTCCTCAAGGCCAGTTTTGTTTGAGGGATGAAATATCCATGAAAATAATTATTCAGTCGTCATGCTGTTCTGGTTTTGTCAACACTGTCCTATACTACAGTAACATGACTTGTGTGTTATGAAAACGTATAACAAAACAAAAAAATTCTCATAGCACACCTTTATGGGTACAATCATAAATCGAGTTATGAAACTTATTTTACAGTCATTGTCTTGCAGCACGCCCCCCATTAATACATTTTATTCACTACATGCATAAAGACATGAACAGTGTCAATCTCAATTTTCACAACTTCTCGGTTGTTACAGATGATCCGATTTTTATTTATTCTACAGTTCACCACATATGTGGAGTTATTACATGCCCAAGGAAACAGAGCCTGGCACAATGCGTAGATGTCTCCTGATTTAGAAACACAACGCTGTGCCAGGTCTCTGCTCGCACGGGAGGTAATCTTACTACCGCCCCGTCACATTCAGTAAAATGAATGTGTACGTCATGTGTAACATATGCAATATTCTGTCGACATGGACACACCGAGATGTTGATACTGACATTGTCATGCTGACACTGACACTTGATACAACGACTTTGGAGTGGGCGTTTTACGACATTGGACTGGGTGTTTTACGTCATTGGACTGGCTGTTTTACGACATTGGACTGGGTGTTTTACGTCATTGGACTGGCTGTTTTACGACATTGGACTGGGGGTTTTACGTCAATGGACTGGGTGTTTTACGTCATTGGACTGGGTGTTTTACGTCATTGGACTGGGTGTTTTCAGAATCTGCAGGACATCGCTGCGCAGACTTCTGGACATCTTCAACGAGACTGCCTTCTTCAAGTACTATGAGATCACTGAGATTCTCATGGTATGTATCAGCTGAACTTGTATTTTTTGTTGCTTTTGTTGTTGTTTTGGGTTTGTTTGTTTGTTTTTTCGTATAGAAACGAGCCGAAATTGTAATGTAAGAGCTAGAGTTCTTTTTCTGCCCTGTGAATGAAGGATGCATAAAAACGATGGAAGGGTTCTTGCTCGTTGCTCATATGTGTTCTGCCATGTTTGTTCCCGCTTTTAAGAAATAGATAAAAATCACTTATAACTAAATTTCGAAAACAAGTAATTTGTAGTTTTAACATTTCTTCTGTATCATCTTTGGCTATCTGTGCAGGTATAATTTAATTCATATTTGGTGTCAAAAAGAACGGTTCCTCCCTCCAATGGTGGTTAAAATTTTTCGGCGTTATACCATCTTCCTCGTTTATTTTTTAAAATATAATTAAATATATCTATGAAAGCATAATTTTTTTTCATGTTGATAGAAGTATGGTTACCTGCACATGTTTTCCCTCCACACACACAACAAATTATTATATATATAAAATATATATATATATATAGAGAGAGAGAGAGAGAGAGAGAGGAGAGAGAGATAAAAAATTTTTATGTAATTTTTATATATATATATTGCTAAAGCATAACAAGTAGTTTTATGAATCTTCCAGTTGGAGCAGAAATGTCGTTTATTACCTGTGGGTTTTTTGTGTAAATTGCTGACTTTATATCGTTTCCCTTTGTATGTTTTGGGGAAAAAATGCTTTCCCGTCTTTATTCGCTTGTTGATTTTGTGCATACTGTACGATGTACCAGGCTCTTTTATTCTATTCGAGAATCCCCATATTATATATTTTATATTTTATTATATATAAAATATATATATATATTATATATATTTATATTATATATACAACACCACGTGCGTGTTTTGTGATAACTTTCCACTGTGTTTATGGTCGTTGTTGATACTTTTGTCCAAAAGAAACTCTCCCACATTAAAAAAAACACACACACACCACAAAAAACCCCCAGACCTCCACCACGAAAATGACCACAGGTGTCTGCCCTCCACCTTCTCTTTATCTATCCATGTACCTGCCTACCTCCCTGCTATACTGTCTTAATGTCTGCAGGACCTGTCGCACTACGACTATGACGAGATGGTTCGCAAATCCATGCAGCTGCTCAACCGCTACTTCTCCGCCCACAGAACCCTCTTCACCCGTGCCGTGCAGGCCCAGGTCAGTCAGTGTCCACAGCTGTCTTGCCCGTTTCCCCTCACTCTTAGCTCCTCTCGGCTGCTATCCATTCCATCCCAGCCCAACCCAACCCAATCCATCCCAACCCAACCTTTTCCCATCCCAATCCAGCCCAGCCAAGTCCATTCCATCTCAACCCAACCTATCCCCTCCATCCAATCCAACCATCCATTCCAGCCCATCCATCCCAGCCAAACCCAACCCAGCCCAGCCAAATCCATTCCCGCCCAGCCCCATTTACCAACCAACCTATCCCATCCATCCCAACCCCTCCCATCCCCATCCCATCCCAGCCCGCCCAACCCATCCAAATCCTTTCCCATTCCACCAAACCCCAAACCAACCCCAAACCCATCCATCCCACCCCATCCATCCCATCCCATCCCATCCCAATCCATCCCAACCCAATCCATCCCAATCCATCCCAACCCAACCCAACCCATCCCAATCCATCCCAACCCAACCCAACCCATCCCAATCCATCCCAACCCAACCCAGCTCAGCCGAGTTGGGGCCAGCTGGTACTATTTCTAGCAGGAGCTGACCACACTTGGACTGTGTAAAAGGAAGGGGAGCGTTAATTGTAGCATTAGGACCCTGGACCCTGGACTGAGTTCATGTTGGAGTTGTCATGTCGTGGTGCACCGTTCTGTGGCTAACTCTTGTCTGTCTGTCTGTGTCTTTGTCTGTTTGTTGTTTCTCTGTTTCTCTGTCTGTCTGTCTCTTATTTTTTCTGTCTCTCTAATTGTTTGTCTCTTTGTCTGTCTGTCTGTCAGTCTCTGTCTCTCTCTCTCTTTATCTGTCTGATCTCTGTCTCTGTCTCTCTCTCTTTATCTGTCTGACTCTCTGTCTGTCTCCTCTGTATTTCTGTCTCTCTGTCTGTCTGTTTGTCTCTCTATCTGTCTGTATCTCTGTCTGTCTGTCTGTCTGATTATCTGTTTCTCTGTCTGTCTCCGCGCGCGCTTTGCTTTGCTTAGGTTGTAGTAGAGTCCCAACGGAGTTATCCGATTTAGGGGACTGTCTGTGCAATCCACCTGAGAGACTGGACGTGATTCAGTGAACATGATACAATGATGAAGAACATGATGCAATGATCAGAGTGATACAATGTTGTACGTGATACAATGATGAACATGGTACAATGATCGGAGTGATACAATGTTGTACGTGATACGTGATGTTGAGTGATCTGCCTTTGCGCCTGTCGGCAGCACTGTGTGTAGCTCTGTGTTTGAATGCTGGATGTGTGTGTTTTTTCTGGTTCCTTTCCAGAAATTTTTACATCTTCTTGTTCGTGTTTTCACCCTGAGTTATTTGGTCAGAACATTTTTCTTTGTTATTATCTACTTTTTGAGATATTTCGATGTATAGTTTTCATCTTTGTTTGAATTGTTCAAAATTTCGATTCGACTTATGAATTGTGTTTACCTGACGTGTGGTCTTCGTGACCCATTTTAATTGACCCTACTGCCGTTCAACAAATTGCACGTGATTCACGAACTGGGCACCACCCCCATCAATCTAGTGTGTGTTTTCTGCTACCATGGCCCGTGAGAGGGCCGCGGACATTAGAGCTATGCTCGCACCTGAGAATTGTCAAAAACAGACACCTTGCTCCTGATATTAACAGCGTATAACAACTTAGACATTCATCGCCGCAAAACCAGACGGGGAACACGGGCGGCCGACGTCATTGCCAGTGGTGGGTTTCCCCTCTCCGTGCCCCCCCCCCTACCCTGACGTCACTTCTGTCCCCTGACAAGCTTTTCCCATACTCCCTCCCCCCGCCCTTCAGCTTTTGATTTTTCTGTTGTTTGAACTCTGATAATTTTTTTGTTTGTAATTTTATTTTTCTATGTTTTCAAAACCCAAATCCCTGTTAGACAGTTTTTTACCACTTCTTTTCTGATTCCCATCCAAACTCTTGTCTGTTCTTCCGCTAGCCGCTCTCCCCATCCCCTTCCCCCCTCTTCCTTGATGCTTGTCCAAACTCACCCTTTCATCTTAACCTCTCCACCTCCTTAGTTTCCCTTCAAGTTTTTTTGTTAATTGTGCAGCTTCTGTCCAAATGGAAAACCCGACAATTTTTGTTTTCATCTCTGAAAAAAACATTGATTTAAACCTTCCTACCAAAAACTTGGTTAAAACCACATGGCCATAGCAAAATAAACAGCTGACTACTCCTGGAATAAAATCATTTTTTTCCCCGACTCTTCGAGGAGGGGGGTTTGCCTCTTTCTCAAAGACTTTTTGGGAACCATTCTTCTTTCATAAAGCCTTCAATTCCAATGAATCTTTGAAGTTTGCAAAATCAACCAACCTCCGGGGCCACTCTATTACTACTGCTCCCTTTTACCGTCCCCCCTCCCGCCGTAAAAAAACCTACATTTCTCTTTTTCACAAGATACCATCACCCTCACCACTACGGGCCTTTCCCACTAAACTATAATTCTTGGTGACTTCAACTTCCATTTCGACAACCAGGGATTCCCAGATGCAAAAGTCTTTCTCTTTTCTGCCCAAACCCATTCTCTCTCCAACGGGTTAAAACAAGCAACGCCAATCGGGCATATTTTGACTGGTGATTACTAATGCTTAATTCAATCCTGTACTCTGTTTCTGTCACCGACGAACTGCATTCTATCATTCCCCCCTTTTTTTTTTCCTTTCCAACTCCAAAACCTGTCAAAAAGAAGAAATATGTTACCTTTCGCAATTTTAAAGGCCTTAAATTCATACCTTCTCTTCCCAACTTCCGAACGTTTTTCACAAACCCTGACCCCCTGACCTCTTATCCTATAACACATTCTCCCCCAAATGTTGATGAGCAGCACCCCCTACTGATCTCCCTCCCTGACAGACCCGTGGCAGGGTATACCCAAGCATTTGATACGAAGCGAAAACGCCGGAAACAAACGGCAGTGGGGGAAGAAAAAACCGAAAATCACAAACAGCTTTTCCGAAAACAAAATAAAAAAAAGTAAAAACTTTTAATCCTTTCAGCAAAGCAGATACTCCCTTTTCCCCAAAATTCCCTTGTGCTTCATCCATAAATTTTTTTTTTCCCTCACCAAATCTCCTGGATTGCAAAAAAAAAAACTCCCTGCCAAACACCCACACCCCTTCTAAACTTCCACCATTTTTCTCCCTTCTTTTCAGAAAAATTTCGAAACATACGCTCCAGACTTGATCAAACCAATTCCGCCTGCGCCTCCTGCCCCCCCAAAAGTTCACTGGCACCCCTCTCTTTTCCCTTTCCCACCCCAAGTGAAAAAAAATCTTTGAAAATTTCTGAAGGAAAGCAAAAAAATTTCATGCGCCCTTGATCCCATACCTGCTTGTTTTCACAATGCCTTCCAAAACTTGTGCCTTTTATCACAAAAAGAAAACTATTTTTTTCAGTCGGAAATTTTTTCCATCAGCTCTTAAAACGCAATGTACACCTCTTAAAAAAGCACGACCTCGATCCCAACATTCTGAAGAATTATACCCTGTCTAAAACTTACCCTTTGTCTCAAAAATACAGAAAAATTTGTTCTCAAACAGTCAACATCACCTTCTTAAAATGATCTTCTTCCCACTTTTCAGTCCCCTATCGCCCAACCACAGCACCAAAACCACCCTAGTCCTACTTTAGATACATTCTACTTGTTTTGATGCGGAAAAACCTCCCTCCTCATTTCTTGCTTACTGCAGTTTTTATACCATAGTAAATCAATTCTTCTTTCTCGCCCCCAAAAAATACGTTTTGGTATTAAATGGCACACCCCTCCCCCGGTTTACTTCTACCCACAGACCCTTCCAGAAAAATTAAGTATGTTCTTTCGAGCCAAAGGCCCCTAGAGCGGGGCTTACCCGGGTTTTTGTTTGCGTTAAAGCGAAACGATGGTTTTTTACCCCCCCTGTGACAGGGGCGCTAGTCTGTCGCCAGTACTTCCCCAGAGAGCTGGGGACCCCCTTGTACACCGGGTGGGGTGAGGAAAATAGGGTAAAAAGTTTTTTTCCCAAGGGCACAACCCCCCGAGCCCCGCGGGGATCGAACCCGCGACCTGGTCCGAGTTGACCGCTAAACCACTCGACCAGGTGCCTCCCTTCCCGAAAGTTATTGAAAAAAAAAATTCAAACAAAAACTGTCAAAATGGAAAAGTGGAGTCCCGAGGGTTCAGTCCTGGGCCCTGTTCTCTTTACTCTTCACGTCCACTCTCACAAAATAAAAAAAACCCCCCTTTTTGATATCTTTCTTGCCATGTATCAAATTCAGTGCAGGTAGTTGAAAACTTTCCTTTTCCCCCTGACAAATATTTCCCACTGCCTTTAAGACATTCAAAAATGGATGCTACAACAATTACAATTAAAGCGATAAAACCGAAGCCTGCTCATAGGGACCCAACTAAACTTTCCTCTTCACAAAAACTTCAATAGTTTGGGAAAGTCGTTCCTTTTCCAACCTTTTAATTTTGGGGATTTTGACAACACATCTTTGAAAAAATTCATCACCCAGACCTGTCGTCTTGACTATCAATTACGGGCCCTAAGCGCGATTCGCAAGTATCTGTCCCCGATGCAATTCCAAACTTGTACACCTCATTCTTTCACGTTTTGATACGGTAATTCTCTTTTGGTGGCCTACCCGAATCCCTCCACCTTTTACAAAAGCATACAAAACTCTGCAGCTGATGGGCCTAAAAAGAAAAAATTTAACACATCACTCCCCTTCTGCGATTCTTCCTGGTTGCCTGTTTCACAAAGACTGGATATAAATCAAAACCCCTTTTTCAATGTCTCCTCAAAACTCACCCCTTATCCTGTAATGTCTCACCGTCAATCCATCCCGTTCCCTTTGTTCAGCCGCAATATTTGTGCTTTCGAACACCCAGATTCAAACAAAAACTGTTGGCGTCCTCCTTTTTTGTTTTTGGGCCATCCCCTGGAATGACCCCCCCTTTTCATTTCGTCAAAAACATTGCTTGATTCCTTCAAAATTTCCCCCAAAAAAAACCCCTTTTTCTACCGACACTTTCCCCCCCCCCAAAATCGGCCCCAATTTTTTAAAAGGATCTTTTACCTTCTAATGTTGTTTCCGTGTGTGTGTTGTGATTTTCGTGCGTGCGTGCGGGGCGTTGCGTGCGTTTTCGTGCCCGGGGGCCCCCGGCGTCGTAGTGCGCGCGCTGGATTTAAATTTGTTTTCTTAGTTTTAAAGGGGTTTCATGCTGAAAAGATTTAGTGCAAGGCTTCGATTTGTTTTTTTTTTACAAAAATTCAGGCTATATAAAAACCATATTTATTATTTTATTATACAGGAAAGAACATGATGCAGTGATCAGAGTGATAAAAAGTTGTATGATCAATGATGAAAAGGACAATGATCGGAGTATACAATGTTGACGTGATAAATGATGAACATGATTCACTGATGAAATGATACAAAGATGAAAAGATCATGATAACATGATAAATGATAAACACGTACAATTTTTCGTGATACAGTGATGAAAATACATGTGCGTGATTAATGTGAAAGTACAATGATGAACGTGACACACTGATGTCATAATACACTGTTTTTCCCTGAACCTGTGATGTCCCTGACCACTGTATGTCCATGACACACTGATGTTATAATACACTGAGTCTATAAACACGATTTTATAATACACTGATTCCATGACACACGTGTATTTAATACACTGTGTCCATGACACACTGTGATGTCCATGACACAGTGGTTTTATGACACCTGTGATGTCCATGACCACTGTGTCTATAATACACGTTTTCTATGACCACTGTGTCTATAATACACTGATGTCTTAATACATGTGTCATGACACACTGGTCTAGACACACTGTGATGTCCATGACAATGATTTTATAAACAAGATGTCTATAATAATGTGTTATAAACACTGATGTCTAAAATACATGATGTCTATGACACACGTGATGTCCATGCACACTGAGTCTTTATACCATTCATATACACCTGAGTCTATAATAACGATGTCTATGACACACTGGATGTCATACTACCTGTCTTAACCACTGACATTCCCATCCTATAACCACTGTGTTTTCCAAGTCCATGAAACGTTTAATAGCTCCTGATTCCATTAATACCACGTGCAAAATAACTATGTCAGGAGTGCCAGGGCAACTTACTAAAACACTTGATTCTAACAATACAACCAGATGTCTACAAAACACAAAGACCCCCTGTTGAGCAGCTGCTTCCGGAGAGCAGGTTCCAGTCAGGAACTCATGCTGGGCTATAAAAACATGGACACGGCCAAACATAAACCACAACACCGATAGTAATCTGCACTTACGCGGCAGCGCACACTGACACCTGAGGGATGCTGGAGACGGCAACTTGAGCCAGGTCCTCAACCGGTGGGACCTAGATGCCTGTAAGCCTTTTTTGGTGCTGTTCCGAGGCACGCTTGTCAGTGCCTTTGTTCCTGGACATGTGTCAGTCCCCCGGGGAAAGGGGGTGGTGTCGTAGGGTGAGGGGGGGGGGGGGGTTGTTGGGTTTGGGGTGGGTTGGGTTTGGGAGGGGGTGGTCTGGTGGGGGGTTGTGGGTTTTGGGGGTTTTGGTGTTGGGGGGGAACGGGTGGGTGTGGGGTTGGTGGGGGTTGGTTTGGGGGGGGGGTGTTGGTCGTGGGAGGGTGGGGTGGTGGGTTGGTGTGGGGTGTGCTGCGGGGTTTGGGGGGGGGGTGGGGGTGGGGGGGGGTGGTGGTGGGGGGGGGGGGGGGGGGGGGGGGGGGGGGGGCGGGGTGGGGAGGGTGTGGTCGGGGTGGGGGGGGTGGGGCGGGGGTGGGCGGGGGTGGGGGTTGGGGGGGGGGTGGGGTGTGGTTGTGGGTGTGTGTAGTGCCGATGGGCTAATTTTATTTTTTTTAGGTTGGTAGTCTTGTGTTTTTATCGTCGTTTGGATGCGGTTTTGTTTTTTTTATTTGACATGTATTTTTAAGGTTTCGCGGCTGTTTTAGTTCATGTTTTTTGTTTGTTGGTTTTGGGGGGTTTTTTATTTTATTTGGTTTTTTTGTTGTTTTGTTTTATAGGAAGGTTGTGGTTTGTTTCTTTTTCGTGAGGTTGGGGGGTTAGGTCTGTTGTGGTGTTTCTTTGATGTATGCTATTGAGTAGGTGTTTTGACTGTGCAAAGGGGGGGGGGGTACTGGTGTGTTAATTTTCATTCTTTACGCCGGGTTTCTTTTATGTTTATCAGGTTTGGTTTAATTTTTTTTTTACCGATTTCAATCATATTTTTGTTTGGGGAAGAGTAGGTCTGCTTCTAATTTAAATCCAATAAATGATATTTAAGTATTTTGGGGAATGTGTGTATTACTTTTAAGTTTTGTTTATTTAATTTACATGATTGTTGATTGTGAAATGTGTGTTTTGTGTATCAGGATCTCCCTTTCTACCCTCCTCCTGCTTCCGAAATTGTTATTGTTTTTTGGGGGTGTCCTACTTTTTCTTTATATGTTTCAGGAGTTTTGGGTAGCTTCCCTTTGTCTGATGTTTATTCTTTTATTAGTATTATCTTTTTTTGTTGGGTGTGTGTTTGTGTTTTTGTTTTGTGTGTTGTTTAGTTTTGTGTGTTATGTTTTATTTTAAAATGGGGAAATTGATAGGGGGATTAGAGTTGTGGAGATTGGTCGTTAAAGGATTGATGGTTGGTAGGCGAATTGTTGTATGGTTTGCTAAGTTTGTGTGGTGTATAGGGGGTGTGGCATGGTTGATATTATAATATTGTATTGAAAGGTTTGGTTGCGTGGGGGTATGGTATGGTGTGTAATGTGCGACGCGCCGCCCGCGCGCGCGCGGGTTTTGGTGTGGTGCGTGCGCGCGTGGAAGCACGTTACAAAAATACGTGTTAAGGGTAAAAGAAGTCACTATCTTGCGTGGAGTAGGGGTTGTGTGTGCGTGCGTGTGTGGGGGTTTGTCTTCCCTGGGGGTCTGCTCCCTGGGGGCCTTGTACGACCGCACGCGTACGCGTCTGTGTTGTGCTACATAAATACACAACTCATAAACATAATTTACTACATGCATCATGCATCAAAATACTTTCGTAGACGTAGTCGTGTATTACTAAATCTAAAACATCTATAATTCCCATAGTACGTAAAACATTAAAAAAAACCTACCTCCTACCCCCCTACATACCCTCCCTACCTACCTACAACTACAGGCATACCTCCACCACCCCCCTTTTTAAAAACTTACATCAAACAACATAATACCTCATACCTAATCCTCCTACCTATTCCCTGCCTTTACCTAGTACCTACCTCCAAAAATTTTACCTACATAATACATCCCAAACACAAGTTTCATACAACATATATACATAACTTACATACATACATACATACCTATATACCTACTACATACCTACCTACCTACCTACCTACAAAAAAACCTACTACCTCCTCCTACCTACCTACATATACATACCTACCTACTACCTACCTACCTACATACATCATACCTGCATACCTCCTACCTATCTACACACATACCTCCTACCTACATCTTTACATACCTACATACTCCCTTTACCTCCTACATACTACCTTCTTACCTACCTACATACATACTTTACTCATCATACACACATACATACTTACATACATACCTACCTACCAAATACCTACCTACTACTACTTTTTTCTACCTACCTACTACTTACATACTACCTACATACATACTACCCCTACCTACCTCCCTTTACCTACCTACATACATACCTACCTACTACCTACCTACTTTAATACCTACCTACCTACCTACCTCAACATACATACTACCTACCTACCTACCTACATACATACCTACCCTACCTACCTCATACTACCTACCTACCTACCTACCTACAACATACTACCTACCTACTACTACATACTTACCTAACTACTACATACATACCACTACATCCCTACTACATACCTACCTCCCTACTACCTAACTACCTACCTACCTACCTACTACATACATCATACCTCCCTACTCCTACATCTACATACATACTTTCTATCTACCTGCCTACAACATACCTACTACTACCTACTACTACCTACCTACTACTACATACTACCTACTACTTACCTACATACCTACTACCTACCCACCACCACCACCCCACCCATTTTTCTCCACCCACACACACACACCTCACACACCCAAACCAAACACCACCACACCCACACCACACAATCCACCACCACACACCACCCACACCCCACCACAATCCCCACACACCCATTTCACGTTGCTCGCTTATTGCGTTCATGGGAACCAGTCGGCGGGCTCGGGAGCGTGTTTGCAAAGACCTTCAGCTGCTGCGGGATGGCCCCCTACTACCTATTCTACCCACCCACACCTACTTTCTTCCCGACATCACCCCCCCCCCGCACACCCCACACACACAACACACATCCATACGTGCATGCTCCCTTGCTTGCTTGCTCGCTTGCCCGGGACTTTTTTTTTAAAAAAACCACTGCAGGGACCAGTACAGGGCTGCGCGCGTGTTGCAAAAACCTTCCTGCTTGCTGCCAGGGCCCACTTACCTACCTTTAACTACCCACCCCCACACCCACATTAAAAAGGTACTTAATCCCTTTTTCGGGTTCCCCCCACCCCCCCCGAACACCCATTCTTAGTGTTGCTCCGCTTGCTTGCTTTGCTCGCTTGTACCACTTCACTCATGAGGGACCAGTTACGGGGGCTGCGGCGCGTGTTATCAAAGACTTCTGCTGGGGCCATGGCGCGAGGCAACCACGTGGTGCAGGCCATGTTTGACCGCTGGCATGCTTGTCCAAGGAGACCCGACTGTGCATTTAAAGGAGGGGTTGGTGGGAGGGTTGGGTGGGAGAGGGGTGATGGTTGGAGTTGGGATTTGGGTGGGGTTATTTAGTATTTTGGGGAGGTTGGGGTTTTTTGGGGGATTGGGTTGGGTGATTTGATGTGGTGGGGGATGGTGGGGTGGGATGGGGCTGCCGCGGAACTTCGGTCTCCTGGAGGGTGTAGGTGGAGGGTGGGGGGGTGGTGAAGGGGTTGTTGTTTGGGGGTAGGGGAATGTGTATGGGGGGTGTGGGGGGGGGGTAGGTGGGGGTGTGGGTGGGTTGGGGGGGAGGAGGAGGGTGGGGGGGATGGGTTGGGGTGTTTGGTGGGTGGGGTTGGGGTGGTGGGGGTGAGGTGGGTGGGGGTGGGGGGGTTGGGTGGGGGTGGTTTGGTGGTGGTGGTAGGTGGGGTGGGGGTAGGGTGAGCTGCTGGGAATGTCGGTGGTTGGTGGGTGAGTGGGGGTGGGTGGGTGGGTAGGGGGAGGTGTTGGGGGGGTGTGGGGGTGTGGGGGGTGGGGGGGGGGTGGTGGTGGGGGGGTTGGTGTAGGTGGTGGGTGTGGGTGGTGGGTGTAATGGGTGGGTGGTTGGTGGGGGGTTGTGTGTATGCCTCGCTTCCTACGACCACATAGGTAATAGGACCACCTTTACCTTTTTGCCCTCCCCCCAAGGAGCTGAGGTCTCTGATGCCTACACCCCCTACACGACCACATAGGTTACAAGAACACCTTTACCTTTTTGCCCTCAATACGCTGGCCTCTAGAGAAGCTGAGGTCTCTGACGCCTACAAGAACACCGTTACCTTTTTGCCCTCAATACGCTGGCCTCTAGAGAAGCTGAGGTCTCTGATGCCTTCTCTCCCTTACAACGGGAACACCTGTACCTTTCAGCCCTCAATCTACTAGCCCCCCACACTAGAGAAGCCGAGGTCTCTGATGCCTCGCTCCCCAACGACCATATCGGTTTACGGGAACCTTTCTGCCCTAACCCCCACCCACCACGGAAAATCTGAAGTCTCCGACGCCTCCTCTCCTCTCCCACGACAACGCCTTTACCTTTCACCTTTCCGCTTTTTCGACCACGGGCGACTTTACTAGAGGTAACGCGCCTGTCTAGAAAGCGTAAAGTCCGGGTCGGAAGTGTGCGGGTGGTTCGTATCCCGTTTGGGCCCGAAACTTCCCCCCCCCCTCCCATCCATTAGACCATGAGTGGTGGTCTGGGCGCTAGTCTTTCGGATGAGACGATAAACCGAGGTCCCGTGTGTTACACAACATTTTCAGCGCACGTAAAAGAACCCACACGGCAACAAGAGAGTTGTCCCTGGCAAAAATTCTTAGAAAAAAAGCCACTCTGATACGGAAACAAATACAGTTGCAGACAAAAAAAAAAAAAAGGGAGGCGCTGCTCTTGTGGCGACGCGCTTTCCCCGGGGGAGAGAGAGCAGCCCGAATTTCACGCAGAGAAATCTCGCGACTTAAAGTGGGGTATAAAATTAAAAAAAAAATAATAAAAAAAATAATAAAAAAAATAAAAAAATTTAAAAAAAAAATAAATAAACTACCTTTCCCCTTTTTTTCCGCGGCGGCAGGTGTTCACGGGCAACTCGAACACCCGCATGAAGGTGATGGGTACCAGGTGCAGAGGTGATGAGCCTGGTGGCGCAGCACCGGGAGGAGATCCCCCAGTTCCTGGACCTGCTGAACGCCATCGTCAAGGTGGAGGAGTGGACCTGCCCCCCAAGCGCAACCAGAGCTTCGTATGGGCCTACTTCATGCTAGTACCGCGCCGACATCGCCCCGTCATCGACCGCCCGAGCAGGAGAGGTGGGGGTTGGTGATGGGTGGTGGTGGGGGGGGGGGGGGGTTTGGGGGTGGGGGGGGGGGGAGGGGGTTGGGGGGGGGTGGGGGGGGGTTGGTGGGGGGGGGGGGGGGGGTTGTGGGGGGGGGTTGGGGGGGGTTTGGGGGGGGGGGGTGGGGGGGTTGGGTGGTTGGGTTGGGTGTGGGGGGGGGGGGTGGGGGGGGGTTGGGTTGGTGGGGGGGGTGGTTGGGGGGGGTGGGGGTTGGTGGTGGAGGTGGGGGATGGGTGGGGGTTTGGGGGGGTTGGGGGTGGTTTGGGGGGGGGGTGGGGGGGGTTTGGGGGGTGGTGGTTGGGTGGGGGGGGGGGTTTGGGGGGTGGGGTTTGGGGGGGGGGGGTTGGGGGGTGGGGGGGGGTTTTGGGGGGGGGGGTGTGGTTTTGGGGGTGTTTTGTGGGGGGGGGGTTGGGTGTTCTGCGTGCGTTCGCCACGGGGTGGGTTTTATAGTTCATTAAATTTTTTAAAGGTGGTGTGTGTGTGTGTGTGTGTGGTGGGGGTGTTTTGGTGTGGGGGTGTGTGAGGGGGAGGGTGGGTGGTGGTGTGTATGTGTGGATGTGGGTGTTGTGTGTGTTTGTGGTGTGTGTTTGAGGTGGAGGGGGGGAGGTTGTAGTGTGGTGGGGGGATGGGGAAGGGGGGGGGAGGGGTTATTTTGGGGGTTTTGGGTGGTTGGGGTTGGTGTGTGGGGGGGGGGGGGGTACTTTGCGTTGGTGTGCTACCTTTTAACATTGTTCACATCAAGGGGTATTTTACAAGACAATTTTGTGGTGTGTGGTTTTGTGTTTTTGCAGGAGTGATTTGACAGGCAAGGACTCAAGGTGAATTATCGATCGTATGGTAGACCTGGGGGCCCCTGTGCTGAGGAAAGGACAAAGGGGGTAATTTCATCATGAAGTTATGCTCTTTGCGTGTGTGTGCTCGTGTGGTTTTATTTTATTTTTTTTATTTATTTTTTATTAGAGGGTAGGGAAAAAAGACCATGTGCTTTTTACACCCAGTCCCGTGTGTATGGGGTTTTTGTAATTTTGTATCGTTCCCCGGGCACAAAATGGCTACTCTTTCGATAGGGAACGGGGATTTAACGTGTGCGCAAGATTTTGCGTGCGTTGCACAGGGGGCCCTCGGTTTAAATTTGCACCCGAAGGACTTGACATTCGTTTGTCAAACTGGGGAAAAAGGGGCGGGGCGGGGAATCAAACCCACAACCTCCGGTTAAATTGTTGGCAGGCAAAATTTTGCCATCGGCCCCTTCCCTTCCCATGTGTATGGTGTGTGTGTGTGGTCTGTGTGTGTCTGTGTGTGTTGTTTTGTGGTCTGTGTGTTGTTTGTGGTGTGTGGAGTCTGTGTTTTTCGGGTTGGGGTGTGAGGTGTGTGGTGTGTGAACAAAAAATAGGCCCTTGCAAAGAAAAAATTGACTCTCTCTATTCCTCCCCTCCTACACAACACACACACCACACACACAATTACACGAGAGAGTGAGTTGGAAATGAATATTGTTCATTTAGCTTTAACGCTGTAGACAAGAGGGAAAAAAGGAAAAAAAAAAAAAAAATTTTTTGAAGAAAAATTATGGTTTTTTTTTGGGGAATACAAACAAGTTTATCAGTTTTTAACACGAATTGTGTCAATAATTTTAAACTCGCCACACAAAACACACACACACACACACCCCACGCACGCACGCACGCACGCACGCACGCACGACGCCCGCACGCCGCACGCCGCCGCCGCACGCACGCACACACGCACGCAACACACAAAACGCATGCAGCGCGTGCACGCGGTGCACACCACACAGTATTTTTTTACTATTTAATTGTAAGGGGGAGGGGTAGTAATAATAGGGGTGGTGCAGGGAATATTTTCCTGGGTTAAATCAGTCCCACTCCCCTCTCCCCCAAAAATCCCTTTGGTGAGCTATAAACGAGGCCCGTGTGTGAACGCACGCAGAAATCTTGTGCACACGTTTTAAACCTGTTCCCCTTTTTGTAGAGGGCCATTGTGCGCCCGGTGGGGGAAAGATGACGAAATTTAAAAAAAAGCATTTCACATGGGGGAAGGGTGTAAAAAAGGGAATCAGTGCTTTTCCTTTTTTTCCTCGATATAAGAGAGTAAAAAAAAAAAAAAAAAAACAGTACACGATGAGCGCACGACAACACTCACACCGTAATTGTAAAGTGATATTAAATTTTAAAAAAATAAAAGGAATTTATTTAGGCTATATCTCGCAAAGACAACCCAAAACGCCGATTAACCTGTTCCGGCACAGTCTGAACCAACACAATGAATTTTTAAAATACATTGAAATGATTTTGTTTATATTGTGCGCGAGGGGTATTCTTGTGTCGAAGAATATTTAGGAAAACGCTTTTTTGCTATTTCTGGGAAAAGTTCCCCCCCCATGATGATGCGACCTGATGTTCTTTTTTTCATGATCATGTTTCATTATCATCGTTTTATCTCATTAATTAACAGTAAAAAGTGTAGTAATTAGTATGTTATTATATTATAATTGTAAACAGAGTGGTAGTAATATTTGTGGTTTGGGAGCAGTGAAGTAGTAGTGAAAAAGTAGCAGCAGTGTTTTTTGGGAGTAGTGTATTGTTGTTTTTGTATTGTGTACAAGTTGTCCCTCGTGTTCGCGTGCCTCCAAAAAAAGCAGGGAGGCACTGTTTTGGAAAGGGCAGAAAAATTTGATTATATGGAGATGCCTTGCCCCCAGAATCCCCACTCTCTCGGCCAAGTGGGATAAGGACAGTCAGCGTTGGGTTTTTTCCCAAAAGGGCCAAATAGCCCCCGGGTTGCAGCACTAAGGTTTGCAAATAAGCCTATGGTCAGGTATAGTCGTCATAAAGATAAACTGTAAAGGGAATTCATGAGTGGGGAAAACCATGGTTACTCCTCTCACTTTGCTATTGCCCCAACGTCAAAAGGGTTTTAAACAAGAACTGTGATCAAACCCGGCTGAAGGCTTTTATCAATTTTCTGTTTAAAATTACGGTATTGTTGCTGATTATTTATTATCAGTAGTAGAAGTAGTAGTAGCAGTTGTAGTATATTGTGTCGTCTTGTCGTCGTCGAAAAAGTAGGGCGTTTTGTAGTAGTAGTAGTAGAAAGTTGTAGTAGTTTTCTCATCATCATCATTCATCATCATCATCTATCATATCAAAATTGTTGTTGTTTTGTTATAATAAATCTTTTTCTCCCCCCCTCCCTTCTTCTTTTCTTCTTCTTCTTCTTCTTCTTCTTCTTCTTCTTCTTCTTTTCTTTTCTTTTCTTCTTCTTCTTTTCCCTTTTTTGGATGTTTCCCCCCAGGGGGGTTTGACATTGATGCGCCTTCTCCATCTCTCTGTTTTGAGTTCTCCTTATTTATGCCCCTTTTCTAAAAATCATCTGCATACAGGCAGCCCGGGTCTTGCTAGGTCTTCCTTTTGGTCTCTTTTTCCATCCACTACGAATTTCATTGCTTTTTTTGATGTGATGGCTGCTTTCCCGTTGAACGGGGCCCAAACCCGCGCGTCTATTGGTACGGGTTTCATCATTTCCTTGTGGTACGGGCTAGTATCGTTTTTTTTATCTCGGTATTATATTGTACTATCATCATCCAATCTCCCCCTTCATCATCATCATCTCACCACCCCCCACCACACCCCACCACCACCCCACCACCCACCCACCCCAACCACCACCTCACCCACCACCCTCTATCTTTCCCTCCCCCCCCCCCCCCCACCTTGCCGGTGGCGGGGTGGGGCGGTGCGGTGTGTACACCCCTTGGGATGAGCTATAAACCGAGGCCCCGGGGCGAAGCATGCAGAAAATCTTTGGGACACGTTTAAAACCCGTTCGTGATGAAAGAGTAGGCCATTGGGGCCGTGGAAACAGATGACAAAAAATTAAAAAAAAAAAACCCCCATACACAGATAAATAAAAAAAAAATTTTAAAAAATTTGAGGCTTTTATTTTTAGCTTTCAGATTCGCGCTTTATAAATTCCCTACATTTATTTTTTTATTATTATTATTATTATTTTATTTTTTTTTATATTTTTTATTATTATTTATTATTATTATTATTATTTTATTATCAATTTTTTATTAATCGTTATTCACACAAACCCGGGGGGAAAAAGGTACATCGAGTCGATCTGCCGACCTCTTCAAGTCGGGACCTTCGAAGGTGTGAAAAACGCCGCCATCAACTGAACTGAAAAGGCCTTCCCCCGTTTTCCTTGGGTTACCTCAACATGCTGGGGGCATGTCGAGAGCGGTGCTGGGACTTGCCCCAGACCCCTAGTTTTTGTGTGTGATGTGTAGTGTGGTGTTTGGGTGGGTTTGGGGGTGTAGGTGTTGGTGTAGGTGTGGTGTGGTGTGGGTGGTGTGGTGTAGGTTGGTGGGGTTGTGTAGTGTGTGGTGTGGGTGTGGTGGGAGTAGGTTTTTGGGGTGGTGTAGGGGTGGTGTGGGGTGGTTTTTTTGGGGAAGTGTGGTGTAGGTGTGGTGTGGTGTGGTGAGTGTGGTGTGGGTGTGGTGGGGTGTGGTGTGGGGTGGGGGTGGGTGGTGTGGTTTGTGTTGGTGTGGGGGTGGGTGTGTGGTGTGTTGGTGTGGTGTGGGTTTTTGGGGAAGTTTGGGTTGGGTGTGGTGTGGTGTGGTGTAGGTGTGGTGTGGGGTAGGTTTGGTGTGGTGTGGTGTGGGGGTTTTTGTGGGGGTGGGGTGGAGTGGTGTGGTGTGGGGGTGGTTGGTTGTTGGTGGGGTGGGGTGGTGAGTGTGGTGTAGGATTTAGATTCAGATCAGGTTAGAATATTTTATTGCCATTTAAGTAATGTGGGCTTTTTTGACACAAAAAAAAAGTTTTGTGGTGTGGTGTGGTGTGGGTAATGGGTTTGGTGTAGGGTAGTGTGGTGTGGTGGGGTAGTGTGGGGGTGGTGTGGGTAGGTGGGGGTAGTGTGGTGGGGTGTGGGTAGGTGGGGGTAGTTGGTGGGGGGGGGTGTGGGGGTGTGGTGTAGTGTAGGTGTGGTGTTGGTGTGGTTTTTTTGGGGGTGGTGAGGTGTGGTGTGTGTAGTGTGGGTAGGTGTGGTGTGGTGAAGGGGTGTAGGGGTTTTTGGGTGGTGAATGTGGGTGGGGTTTTGTTTGGGGG
>CM054155.1:40852154-40859630 GCA_028751875.1 Rapana venosa | reverse complement strand
CTCCACCAACCCCCCCCCCAACCCCCCACCCCACCCACATCCCCCCACCCACACCCACCCCTCCCTCCCCACCTAACCACTCCCCACTCCTCCCACCCCCTTCCACCCCACCCACCCACCCATTTCCCACTCCATCCACTCCCACTCCACTCCCCCCACTCCACCCCATCCACTCCACTCCCCTCCACCCATTTCCACTCCACAACCCCACTCCACTCCCACTCTCCACTCTACTCTCCACTCCACTCCACACTCACTCCACTCCACTCCACACTCCACTCCACTCCACACTCCACTCCACTCCACTCCACACTCCACTCCACACTCCACTCCACACTCCACTCCACTCCACTCCACACTCCAGGCCACACTCCACTCCACACTCCACTCCACACTCCACTCCCCACTCCACTCTCCACTCTACTCTACTCTCCACTCCACACTCCACTCCACACTCCACTCCACTCCACACTCCACACTCTACTCCACAACCCAACTCCACTCCACGCTCCACTCTCCACTCCACTCCAATCCACACTCCACTCCACTTCCCTCCCCTCCCTCCCCTCCCCTCCCCTCCCCTCCACACTCCACTCTACTCCACTCCAAACTCCCCTCCCTCCCCTCCACCCCCCTCCCCTCCACTCCACACTCCACACTCCACTGACCACTGCTGTGTTGCAGTCATCGCCTTTGAGATCTGTGCGGCCAACCGCTACAAGCGACCAAGAAGTACTTCAAGCTGAGGGGTCAGTCAACCAGGACCCCGATGACCTGAGACTGAAGAATTCCGTGGCCCAGGCTAAGGTAGGTCTGGATCTGTTATATCTGCAACAACAAAATAATGATGATATTGATGATGATGATGATGGTGATGGTGGTGGTGATGATGGTGATGGTGGTGGTCATGATGGTGATGACCTGAGACTGAAGAATTCTGTGGCCCAGGCAAAGGTAGGTCTGGATCTGTTATATCTGCAACAACAAATAATGATGATATTGATGATGGTGGTGATGATGATGATGGTGATGATGGGGATAATGGTGGTGATGATGATGGTGGTGATGATGATGGTGATGATGTTAATGATGATGATGGTGATGATGATACTGATGGTGATGATGATGATGATGATGATGATGATGATGATGACCTGAGACTGAAGAATTCTGTGGCCCAGGCAAAGGTAGGTCTGAGTCTGTTATATCTGCAACAACTAATAAATCTTTAAAGCTGAGATAGGGGGCAGATTTGCAGCATTGAATTTCCTCCAAGATGACATCAACAACCTCACTGAGGCCTTCAGCAAGACCATTCAGGAGACAGCGCTGGAGATCCTTGGGAAAGAGAGGGAAAAGAACCAACCGTGGATTACCAACGATATCCTGGACCTGTGCGACCAACGTAGGGAGCTAAAGCCAGTGAAGAACAAAAACCCAGAAACGGCCGAAGAGTATAGAACAGTCAACAGGTCAATCAAGAAAGATGACTGAGGCCATGGGGAACTGGATGTCAGAACAATGCTCCAAGGTTGAGAAGGCAATGGCGAAAGGAGACAGCAAAGAGGCGACCAGACCATCAAGGTACTAACCAAGTCCCAGCAGCCAAAGACCTCCGTTATTGAAGACAAAGAGGGGTCAGTCCTTACAGAGAGCGCCACTATCATGAAGAGATGGACAGAATATTGCAGAGACCTGTACAAACTACAAGCTGAAGACTGATCCGAAACAAACTTCACGAGCAAATCCCAGACCAACAGATCCTGAAAGCACACAGGTGCTGGAGGAAGAGTAGAAGAAGCAGTAAGATCCCTGGAAGGAGGCAAGTCACCAGGATTGACAACATCCCGCTGAGCTCATCAAGAACGAGGCCCAGAGATGATCAAGGCATTAACAATCATCTGCCAACGCATCTGGACCAGCAAAGAGTGGCCTGAACAGTGGACCCAATCCATCATAGTTCCACTTCCAAAGAAGGGAACCGAAGAAGTGCCAAAATTACAGAACAATCAGTCTGATAAGCCATCCAAGCAAAGTTATAGCTACGCATTGCCTTGAACAGACTGAAACCACAAGCAGAAGAAATCCTATCAGAAGAACAGGCAGGATTCAGACCAGGTCGAAGCACTGTCGAGCAGATCTTCAACATCAGAATGCTCATAGAGAAGCATCTCCAACATCAGCTACAGCTCTACAACAATTTCATTGACTTCAAGAAGGCCTTCGACCGAGTGTGGCAAGAAGCTCTGTGGCAAGTCATGAGAGACTATAGCTTCGACGAGGACCTGATTCAAGTCATCCAGGCGCTGTATGACAGCTCCCACAGTGCAGTCCTCATGGGTGGAGAAATCGGGGAGTTCTTCCGGACTTCAGTTGGAGTTCGACAAGGCTGCCCGCTATCCCCCGTTCTTTTCAACGTGTTCCTGGAGAACATCATGCAGGAGGCCCTCCTTGACTTTTAAGACCACAATCACAATAGGAGGAAGGCCAGTCTGCAATCTTCGATTCGCAGACGATATTGATCTCATGGGCCGCAGTGAAGAAGAACTCCAGGATCTCACCACCAGACTGGAAACATCAGCCAATGCCCACGGTATGGAGATCAGCACGGAAAAGAGCAAGATCCTAGTGAACAGTACCACACCGACCACTCCCACCAGCATCAAGATGAGTGGCGAGACACAAGAGGAGGTGGAAACTTTCAAGTACCTTGGAGCAGTCATCACCAAAGAAGCACGAGCACACAAGAGGTGAAGATCAGACTTGCTGTGGCACTCTCCTCCAAAGACTAAGCGGCGAAAGTGTGGAGAAACCACAACATCAGAACCCACACTAAGGTCAGACTCTACAAGGCACTCGTCACATCCATTGCCTGTACAGCTGTGAAGCATGGACACTTAACTGCCGATTTAGAACGTCGCATTCAAGCCTTTTGAGATGAAGTGCCTCAGGCGGATCCTGAACATCACCTACAGAACCGCAAAACCAATGACTACGTCTGGCAGCAGATCGAGGCACTGGGTGGCAAACAAGAACCATTGCTAGATACAGTCAAAAGGAGGAAACTGAAGTGGTTTGGGGCCACACAACAAGGCATAACGCCTGTCAAAGACAGTCCTGCAGGGGTGGTGGAAGGAGCAAGGAGGCAGGGGCGGCCACGCAAAAGCTGGATATCCAACATCAAGGAGTGGACCGGCCTCACTGTACCAAACCTCCTGAAAGCAGCCCAGGACAGAACCATTTGGCGGTCCACTTGCAGCGTCCGTGCGGGTACCCCAACGGTCGCCCCGACCAAGGGATGAGTGAGTGAGTGATTGATGGTGGTGGTGATGATGATGATGATGATGATGATGATGGGGATAATGGTGGTGATGATGATGATGATGATGTTAATGATGGTGATGATGATACTGATGATGATACTGATGATGATGATGATGATGATGATGATGATGATGATGATGATGGTGATAATGATGATGATGACCTGAGAATGAAGAATTCCGTGGCCCAGGCTAAGGGAGGTCTGGATCTGTTAATCTGCAACAACTAATGATTGATGATGATGATGATGATGATGATGATGGTGGTGGTGGTTTGGGGGTGGGGGTTTTGTGGTGGTGGTGTGGTGTGGTGGGTGGTGGGTGATGATGATGATTGGTGGTGGTGGTGATACTGTGCTGTTGCTGTTTGTTGTGAGGGTTTGATGATGGGGGTGATGATGTGGGGGTGATGATGTATGGTGTATGATAGGGGGCGATAAGATGATGAGGGTGATGATAATATGATGATGACGATGATGATAATGATGATGACGTGAGATGATGATGATGATGATATGATGGTGATAATGATGATGATGATTATATATTATTATATATAAAACATATAGGGAGGAGAGAGAGAGAAGAAGGAGAGAGAGAGAAGAGCGAGAGAGAAGGAGAGAGAGAGAGACCGAGGAGAGAGAGAGGAGAGAGAGAGGAAGAAGAAGAAGTGTTCTGTAACTCCATTTTTTATCGTTTATGACTGCCAACCTACTGTAGGTTCATTGCGTATGGTGTTATAGATCGCAGCAGATGCAGAGAAGAAGACAATGACCTGGAAGAAGAGAAACAGGGGAAGAAAGTGTTGTAGGGCCCAAAACAGTCCAGGTCAGTGTGTTGTTTGTGTGGTGTGTGTTTTTGTGTGGTGTGTGTTGGGGTGTTGTACGGCCACACGTCCAGGTCGGGGTGTGTGTGTGTGGTGTGTGTTGTGTGTTGTGTGTGTGTGTGTTGTTAGGGCCACACAGTCCAGGTCAGTGTGTGTGTGGTGTGTGTTTTGTTGTACGGCCACACAGTCCGGGTCATGTTGTGTGTGTGTGTGTGTGTGTTTGGTGTGTGTGTGGTGTGTGTTGTGTGTGTTTGTACGGCCACACAGTCCAGGTCAGTTTGTGTGTGTGTGTGTTGTGTGTGTGTGTGTGGGGTTTTTTGTACGGCCACACAGTCCAGGTCAGTGTGTGTGTGTGTGTGTGTGTGTGGTGTGTACGGCACACGTCCAGTCATGTTGTTGTTGTGTGTGTGTGTTGTACGGCCACACAGTCCAGGTCATGTGTGTGTGTGTGTGTGTGGGGTTGTACGGGCCACACAGTCCAGGTCGTGTGTGTGTGTGTGGTGGTGTGTGTGTGTGTGTGTGTGTGTTGTGTTGACGGCCACACAGTTCCAGTCAGTGTGTGTGTGTGTGGTGGTGTGTGTGTTGTTGTGTTTTTGTGTGTGGTGTTTTGTGTGTATGTGTGTGTGTGTGTGTGTGTGTGTTGTACGGCACACATCAGGTCGTGTGGTGGGTGTTGTGTGTGGGGTGTGTGTGTGTGTGTGGTGTGTGGAGTGTGTGTTGTGTGTGTTTACGGCCACAAGTCCAGTCAGTGTGTGTGTGTGTGTGTGTGTGTTGTAGGGCACACATTTCGTGTGTGTGGTGTGTGTGTGTGTGTTTTTAGGGCCACACGTCCATCAGTGGTTTCGATTTACGTTTTCACTCACAGTGATTAGAGGGCTTTTGTGTGTGTTTTGTGTGTGTGTCAAGTGATATACGGTCAGTGTGTGTTGTGTGTGTGTTTGTTGTACGGCCACACAGTACAGGTTGTGTGTGTGTTGTGTGTGGTGTGTGTGTTGTACGGCCACACAGTCCAGGTCAGTGTGTGTGTGTGTGTGTGTGTGTTGTAGGGCACACAGTCCGGTCAGTGTGTGTGTTTTGTGGTTGTGTGTGTTATGTGTGTGTTGTGGCCACACAGTACGGCGTGTGTGTGGTGTGTGTGTGTGTGTGTTGTAGGGCCACACAGACAGGTCAGTGTGTGTGTGTGAGTGTTTTGTTGTGTTTTGTGTGTGGGGGTGGTTGTACGGCCACACAGTACGGGTCAGTTTTGTGTGGGGTGTGTGTTTTGTGTGGTTGTACGGCCACTACGGGTCAGTGTGGTGTGAGTGTGTGTGGTGTGGGGTGTGTGTGTGGTTGTGTGTGTTGTACAGCCACACTTCCAGGTCATGTGTGTGTGTGTGTGTGTGGGTGTGTGTTGACGGCACACAGTCCAGGTCAGTGTGTGTGTGTGTGTGTGGTGTTGTTTTGTGTTGAGGGCCACACAGCCCAGGTCAGTGTGTGGTGTGTGTGTGTGTGTGTTGTGTGTGTGTGTTTGTACGGCCACAACAGTCCAGGTCATGTGGGGGTGTGTGTGTGTGGTTTGGTGTGTGTTGATACGGCCACACAGTCAGCAGTGTGTGTGTGTGTGTGTGTGTGTTGTGTGTGTGTGTTTGTACGGCCACACAGTCCAGGTCGGGGTGTGTGTAGTGTGTGTGTGTGTGGTTTTGTGTGTGTGTGTGTGTTGTACGGCCACAAGTCCAGTCAGTGTGTGTGTGTGTTTTGTGTGTGTGTGTGTGTGTGTGTGTGTGTTGTAGGCCAAATCCAGGCATTTGTGTGGGTGTGTTGTGTGTTGTACGGCCACGCCAGGTCATGTGTGGTGTGTGTGTGGTGTGTGTGTGTTGGGGTTGTGTTTTGTTGTGTGGTTGTGTGGTGTGGTGTGTGATTGTGTTTTGTCTGTGTGTGCGTGTGTGTGTGTGTGTGGTGCGTGTTGTGGTGTGTGTGTGAGTGTGTGTGGTGTGTGTGTGTGTGTGTGTGTGTTTACGCCACACGTCCAGTCATTTGTGTTTTGTGTGTGGGGAGTGTGTGTGTGTGTGTGAGCTGTGTATGTGTGTGTGTGGGGCGTGTGTGCGTGTGCGTGTGTGTGTATGGGTGTGTGTGTGTGGTTTGACGGCCACACAGTACAGGAGTGTGTGTGTGTATGTGTATGTGTGTTGTGTGTGTTGCGTGTATGTGTGTGTTTTGGGTGTGTGTGTGTGGTGTGTGTGGTTTTGTGTTGACGGCCACACAGTCAGGTCAGGTGTGTGTGTGTGTAGTGTTGTGTGGTTGGGCCACACAGTACAGGTCAGGTGTGTGTGTGTTTTGTGTGTGTGTTGTACGGCCACACAGTCCGGTCAGTGTGGTGTGTGTGTTTTGTGTATGTGGTGTGATGTAGTGTGGTGTGAGTGTGTGTGTGGTGTGTGTGTGTTGTTTTATGTTTTGTGTGTGGTGTGTGTGTGTGTGTGTGTAAAGTGTGTGTGTGTGGTGTCTGGGGTGTGCGTGTGTGTGTGTGTGTTTTGTGTTCGTGTGTGGAGTGTGTTGTGAGTGTGTGTGTGTGGGGTGTGAGTGTATGTGTAGTGTGTGTGAGTGTGTTTAGTGTGTGTGATGTTGTGTGAGGTGTGTGTGTGTTGAGTGTTAAGAAGAAGAGTAGAGAGAGAAGAGAGAGAGATTGTGTTGAGAGGGGTGTTGTGTTTTGTGAGGAGAGGATGTGAGAGAGGAGATGTGTGTTAAGAAGGAGAGAGTGGGGGTGAGAGGTTTGAGTGTGTGCAGGGTGGTGTGTGTTGAGAGTGGGGTGTGTGAAGAGAGGAGAAGTAGGTGTGTGAAGAGAGCTGTTGTGTGAGAGAGAGAGAGATGTAGTGAGAGAGAGAGAGTGTGTTTGTGTGTGAGAGAGGAGTGGAGAGGGTGTGTGTTGTATGTGTGTGAGAGAAAGAGAGTGTGTTTTTGTGTGGTGTAAGGTGTTTGTGTGTTGGTGTGTGTGGGGGTGTGTGGTGTGTGGTATAGTGTGGTGAGGTGTGGTAAATTGTGTTTTTTTGTGGGTGTGTGTGTGGTGTGATGAGGTAATGTGTGTTGTGTGTGAGTAAGTTTTGTACAGCCAAACACAGTACTGGTCATGATGTCGTACACGCTTGTATTGTTTTTTGTATGTTATATTTGTGTTGTGTGTTGTTTTGGGTGCTGTGTTGTTGGTTTGTGGGTGGTGTGTATTTTTTTTGGTGTGTGTGTTGTGGTGTGTGTAGTGAATGTGTGTTGTTTGTGGTGTGTTGTGTGCACACGCGCGCGCGTGTGTGCGTGTGTGTGTGTTGTTGCGTTGCGTTGCGTTGTGGTGTGTGATGTGTG
>CM054155.1:40807154-40849654 GCA_028751875.1 Rapana venosa | reverse complement strand
TTATTATTATTATTTATAAATTTTGGCGTGTGCCACCGTCGTGTCCTCCCTCCCTCCTTACCATAATAATAAGGTAGCCACATTCTGACTTCGGGATTGATGATTGACTGACTGATTGCTTGCTTGATGATTGACTGACTGATTGCTTGCTTGATGATTGACTGACTGACTGATTGCTTGCTTGATGATTGATTGACTGACTGACTGTTTTGCTTGCTTGATGATTGACTGACTGACTGATTGCTTGCTTGATGATTGACTGACTGACTGACTGACTGATTGCTTGCTTGATGACTGACTGACTGACTGACTGATGCTTGCTTAAATGATTGACTGACTGACTGCTTTGCTTGATGAGTGACTGACTGATTGCTTGCTTGATGATTGACTGACTGACTGATTGCTTGCTTGATGAGGGACTGACTGATTGCTTGCTTGATGATTGACTGACTGACTGATTGCTTGCTTGATGATTGACTGACTGACTGACTGATTGCTTGCTTGATGACTGACTGACTGACTGGCTGACTGATTGCTTGCTTGATGATTGACTGACTGACTGCTTGCTTGATGATTGACTGACTGATTGCTTGCTTGATGATTGACTGACTGACTGATTGCTTGCTTGATGATTGACTGACTGACTGATTGCTTGCTTGATGATGGACTGACTGATTGCTTGCTTGATGATGGACTGACTGATTGCTTGCTTGATGATTGACTGACTGACTGATTGCTTGCTTGACGTTTGACTGACTGACTGATTGCTTGCTTGATGATTGACTGACTACTGACTGATTGCTTGCTTGATGATGGACTGACTGACTGTTTGCTTGCTTGATGGATGGATGTGCAGGTGAAAGTCGATGACCAGATCGTTCTGGAGAGCGGAAGTCCCCTGGTCAGTTTCTGCACGTGAGTCAAAACACTTGGGCTCCCAGTCCGTGTATGGACAGAGGCGAAACTGGTCTTCCCTGTCTGCCATCGGTCAGATCCCGTTAGTTCATTTTAGTTCGTAGGCAAAGTAAAGGGTGTTCTTCCTTCTTTGATCACCTTTAAGTTCATAGGTAATAGTAGTAAAGGAGGAGACGGGATAGCTCAGTGGTCAGATCACTCGCTTCCTCCCTCCCAGCCAAGGTTAAGCAGCATTGAGCGTGGTTACCAGTTGGATGGATGACCGTTTGCGCCACGCCTTGGCTTCATTCAGTACAGTCCCCCCCCAGTTCACCCAGCTGTAAATGGGTACCTGCTCTTTTCAGGGTCAGGGAAAGTAAAGCAGCGAGGGAGAGGAGATGGGCGCCATGCCCTCAATATGCTGCTGGCCCCTTGAGAAGTTGAGGCCTCTGATGCCTCGCTCCCTTACGAACTTTATGGGACACCTTTACCTTTTTTTAAAGGTAAAGGATTTCCTATACCCTATGCTGGTCGCTAGGGGGCGAGATACCATTTTTTTAAAAAACCACTTTTCTCCTAATCCGGTATGGTGGACTGGGAGTGAGTGATGTTCGTTGATGCCGCTGATTAGATCACCGTAGTAGTTGATAGTAAAGGGTTTCAATGACCTGTGCTTGGGGGTTGTTGGGAGCGAGGTGTTCTGTTGGGGGACAGGACAAACTGAGTTGTATTTATTTATTTTTTCTTTTATATCGAGGATAAAAGGAATAACACTCATGTGCTTTTTTACATCCAGTCCCGTGTGTTTTTGTCAATTTTGTCATCTGTTTCCACCGGCACACAATGGCCTACTCTTACGAAAAGCGGAACAGTGTGCGCAAGATGTTCTGCATGCGTTCGAACATGGGGCCTCGGTTTATAGTCTCACCCGAAGGACTTTGACATTCAGTTCGATTTTTTGGGGGGGGTCAAACTGGGAAGAAAGGGCGAGGCTGGGAATCGAACCCACAACCTCACGGTTTACTTTTTGGCAGGCGAACGTCTTAACCATCCTGCCACCTTCCTTTCACTGAGTTTTCTATGTCGATTCAGTCTTTAAAGGGCTTACTGGTCGTTTGTGTATATTATACATTATGGATATAATTATTGCTGCCTATTTGGTTCCATGTTGTAGAATACGATACATATCTCTCCTTTTCTGTTGGCGGGAAGGGTGCAGGGAGGCAACGGTAAGTGACCGTTATGTATTGGTATTATGTAGTGTATATATGTATTATATATAATATATATATTCTGTGCAATGTGCCCCAATTTACTTTTCTTTTTTTAAAAAACCTTTAATCTCAGCTTCTTTTTGTGTGTGTTAAAGGGGACTAATTAACGTTTGGTGTAGACGATCAAAACTTCGATATGACTTATGTGCCGCAATTTGTTATCTTTTTAAAAAAACTTTAATTTCAGCTTTTTTGTGTAAGTGACTATCTAATGTTTTGTGTGGCCGATCAATTTCAATGCAACTTATGTGCCGCAATTTGCTATCTTTTTTTTTATCTTTAATTTCAGCTTTTTTTGTGGTGACTATCTATATGTTTCGTGTGGGTGATCTATTTCGATATAACCTAACTACGGATGAGACTATAAACGAGGCCCCGTGTGCTAACGCATGCAGAACAATCTTGCACACACGTGAAAAACCCGTTCTGCCTTTCGGAAGAGTAGGCCATTGTGTGCCGGTAGGAGCGGATGACAAAGTAAAAAGAAAAAACAACCCAGCATGCACACAGGTGTCGTGTTTAGACACCATCCCGGAGGTCGGTCGGATCTTAAGAGCTGTATACAGCATCGTTCTGGCAACTCCTGCGACGGCACTGGAACCATGTGTATCGGCGATTGTCTTTCCAATGGACAGTTCCAGCGACTTGGAGAGAGAGAGAGAGAGAGAGAGAGAGAGAGAGAGGGGGGGGGGTGTCTGCTGCATGGGTAACAGCTTGCCCTCCATACTGACTTACCCAGGCTTTGCGCTCTGAAGTATAAACACCTAGAGCAGAGCAACTCCACAGTCTGACGAGACTGACGGATGCCTACCTATGTGTCGCAATTTATTATTATTTGTACTTTAATTTCAGCTTTTTTTTGGTAGGCGATAACTAATGTTTGGCGTGCCCGATCTATGTAAAAATGCTTGATTTGTGTTCCTGTGCTGTTATGATTGTATATTCTTTGTGGAACGGGGTGAAACTAGGTAGAAGAATTTTCTGTTGTCGGAATAAAGTTCAGACATGAAAAAACCCCAAACAATAACAGGACGGAATCTTGGTTGATAGAATTCGCAGCGTGATGCAATCATCAAAGTTACTTGGCAATTGCAACAACAACAACAACAACAACAACAACAAAAAGCACCAGAATCTACAGAATTTCCCCTTTTTGTTAATTTCGGAGACATAAATTTGGTTTTATACGGTTTTTCGCTTTCTGGACAAAACAAATCGGGTCTGATATTGCGTCATCACAACTTTCGTCATCAAACAAATAGCGTCACACGAGACGCTTTGTGCAAAGAGAGTAGCATTTCATGTTTTTATAGCCGTACCGACCACGAAAACCATATCAGGGCTGCTGTCACCTCATTCAGTTTCAGTAGCTCCAGTAGCTTTCACTTCAAGTTCAAAACCAACACCCAAAACCTTCAAATATCCAACACCGTCCATCTCAAAAAAAAACCCCCCAACGACAACATTAACAAAACCTAACTGGATTCCTTCTTTAAGGCTGATAAAACCAGGCTGTGCTGAGGATGCCCGCCAGTCATTTCTGCTTAGTGATCAATCCCAGGTTACAAAAAAGCGTAAAAGATAACAAATTTTCAAAGTACAACACCACACACAAACACACACACACCACACACACACACACACACACACACCACACACACACACACACACACACACACATATAAAAATATATATAATATATATTATAATATATATATATATATATAAATATATATATATAATATACACACACACATAGTAAAGGTATAGGTGCCCATAACCTATGTGGTCGTAGTAGAGCGAGGCGTCAGAGACCTCCCAAATTCTCCAGGGGCCAGCATATTGAGGGCGGCGCCCATCTCCCCTCCCTCGCTGCTTTACCTTCCCTGACCCAAAAGAGGGAAGATAACCCTTTACAGCTGGGTGAACTGGGGGACTGTACTGAAGCCAAGGCGCGCAAACAGTCACCCATCCAACTGGTAACCACGCTCGATGCTGCTTAACCTTGGCTGGAGAAAGCGAGTGCTCTGACCACTGAGCTATCCCGTCCCCATACGGGCAAATAACACTGCAGAATGAACATTCTGTGCTCATCCCAGTGTTTAAATAATTATCACTACTTGGTTTCCAGAACAAAACAATACTGGCAAAGGTGTCATACAAAAAAGAATATTTAAACAAATGCTGGTTAAAAAAACCCCAACAACCAGACAGGAGAATGGATTAGGAAGGAAAAAAAAAGAAACAAAAAAAGTTAAGCAACAGAGGTGACAGAAAGGTAAAGGGAAAGACCAGACAGAAACTAAGAAGTGATAGAGAAGAGGAAATTTCTAGCACATAATTTTCAAAAGGGGGGGACGCCGAAAGAGCTCCCGGGACAGAGCAGCCTTCAAGTCAAGTTCAAGACAAGTCAAGTCAAGTCAAGTCAAGTCAAAAGCACTTTAATCATCCCATGAAGGGCAGCTACAATACTCCTGCTATGAAATGTCACGGTCACCGTAATCGTACACAGACAAAAGAATACACAGAACTACAAGATTTCTTTTCTTGTCCCTCGGCTAGAAACTCCGAGGTTCACCAATGGGGAGATTTTTTGCACAAGCGACAGTTCTTCAGAAAGAAAGTGATCGAGGACAGTGAGGGTTGGGGAGGGGGGCGGGTCCCCTTCACACACACACACACACCACACACACACACACACACACACACACACACACACACACAACACACACACACACATACAACACACACACACACACAAAACACACGCGCACGCGCGCGCGGGGCGCCCATACTTTTTATTTGATAGCAATTTCCTTTTACTGCTGAACTTGTTGCAAAGAGCAAAGTGAGGAAAGAGTATGTTGAAGCTTCGGTATAGCTGTCAGTTTGCACGCGCGCATGCTGTGTATGTGGTGGTGTATGTGTGTGTATGGTGTGTGTGTATGCGTTTTGTGTATATGAGAGAGAGAAAGAAAGAAAAGAGAGAGAGAGAGAGAGAGAGAGGGGGAAAAGAGAGAGAGAGAGACAGACAGACAGACAGACAGACAGACAGGGGCGAGGAGAGGGAGAAAGGGAGAGAGATAGAGAGAGAGAGAGATAGATTTGATAGAGAGAGAGAGAGAAAAGAGAGAGAGAGAGGAGAGAGAGGAGAAAAGAGAGAGAAGAGAAGAGCGAGAGAGAAAGAGAGAGAGAGAGAGAGAGAGGAGAGAGAGAGAGAAAGAAAAGAGGGGAGAAAAGAGAGAGAGAGAGAGAGAGAGAGAGAGGGGAGAGAGAGTAACGCATGCTCAATTCAAATCCATCACAATAGCAATAGAAAAGCAAAAGGTTCCCACTTCAGTACTCCTTTAGCCTGTGAATGTGATCCCATCACTTCGTAGTTGCACAATGGACAAACTTTAAAATCTGATCTTATAAAAAAACAACAACAAACACACAAAAAAAAAACTTGTATACAAGTATTTGGGCATTGGGTTACGCGTGCAGTCTAACGCAAACTGTAATGTGAAAAGGGGTTTTTCCCTTTAAAAAAGGAATTTCGACTTTGAATTTTCATCATCAAGTTATTTCCTCCTTTCTCGTTTCTCGGCTAGAACTCCCAGGTTTACCAATGGTGAGATTTTGCGTATGCGACCATTTGTTGTTGTTGTTGTTTGTTGTTGTTGTTGTTTAAACCTACTTTTTTTTTAATTTTTATTTTATTCTTTTATATCGAGGATAATGGAATAAGCACTAAGTGCTTTTTTTTTTACATCCAATCCCCCTGTGATGCTGTTTTGTAAATTCTGTCATCTGTTCCCACCGGCACACAATGGCCTACTTTTTACGAAAAGCGGAACAGGATTTTAACGTGTGCGCAAGATGATCTGCGTGCGTTCGCACACGGCCTCGGTTGATAGTCTCATCCGAAGGACTTTTTGGGGAAGTAGATCTGCACTGATGTTAACTCCAGGGGAAAATATCTCCCTTGAGCGGGAATCGAACCCGGGTCGTCAGATTGCGAGCGCAATATTCTAACCACTTTGGCTATCCCGTCCCCCATTAAGCTAAACTGCATTTCTGACTTCGGGAGCGTCATTAGTGTGTAATAGATAAGTGGGGTTTTCATTGGGTTTTAAATTGCTGCTGGAATAACAACTCTATACGTTGCTGTAGCATTTAATACACTTGATTTGTAAATATGCTTCAAGTATTTTTTTCTGTAGTAATTTTGGTGTGCTCAAAAACTACGATTTGGGAAAACTTAAATTAAAGTTGAAAGAGAAGAAGAGAGATAGAGAGAGAGAAGAGAGAAGAGAAGAGAAGAAGAGAAGTGTGTTTGCGCGCGCGCGTGTGCGTGGGCTGTGTATGTGTTGATTGTGTTGTGACGTGTGTGTGTAGTGTGTGTGTGTAAGTGAAGTTTGTGTATGTGTTGTGGTTTCTTCAATTTTACATCTTTCCACATAAGTGATAATTAAAACAGTGGTGTGTAATTATGTAGTGGGGTGTAAGTGTGTGTGTGTGTGGTGTGTGTGTGTTGTGTGTGTGTGTGTGGTGCGCGCGCACGTGTGTGTATTAGGTATGTTAGTGTGTATTATTGTGAGTGCGTTTTGTCTGTGTGTGTGTTGTAGGGTTTGTGTTTGTGTGTAGGTGTGTTTTGTTGTGTTGTTTGGGTGTAGATTTCGTTTTGTGTCTAGGTTGTGTAGGTATGATGTTTGTGTTTTGGGTAGGTGTTTTGTGTGTAGGTGTGTAGTAGGTGTGTTTTGTATTGTGTGTGTAAGGTGTGCAGTTGTAGGTTGTAGTGTTTAGGTGTTGTAGGTTGGTAGGTGTTTAGGTGTGTGTGTTGTGGTTGTGTGGTGTGTGTGTAAAACTAAACTTGAAAACAAAAGAATGTTAAAGGATAAATTATTGATACGCCTCGTGCTGGCCAAAGAATTGCAGTGCAGTGTATTCCATAACCTTTATAGACTTCGATTTTAGCAAGAGAGAGAAGAAGAGAGAAGAAGAGAAGAAAAAGAGGAGAGAAAGAAGAGAGAGAGAGTGAAGAGACAGAGAGAAGAGAGTTGGGGAAAAGACAGAGAAGAAGAGAGAGAGAGAGAAGAGAGAGAAGAGTGTGTAAGGTGAAAAGAGGAGCGTTAACTGTATGAGGGAGAGGGAAAGAGGAGAGAGAAAGTGTTATGAAGAGAGGAGAGAGTTTTGGAGAGAGAGAGAGAGAGAGGAGAGAAGAGAGAGAGAGTGTAATGGGGGAGAAAGAGAGAGGGGTGTGTATATGAGAGAGAGATTGAGAGAGGTTTTGTGTGTGGTGTGTGTGTGTGTGTGGTGTGTGTGTGGTGTGTGTTGTGTGTATGTGAAGAGAGAGAGAGAAAGAGAGAGATAAGAAATATAGAGAAGAGAGAGAGATTGAGAGAGAAGAGATTGTGTGTGTGTATGCCTCTGTTGTGAAAGGAATTCAATAAGATAAATTCTTTTATTTCGAAAATAATCAAGCAACTTTTTTTCTTTTACATTAATCCCTTATGATCAAAGAGAGACGAGAGCGAGAGGGAGGAGAGAGAGAGAGAGAGAAGAGAGAGAGAGAGGAGAGAGAGAGAGAGAGAAGGAGTGAGTGAGTGAGAAGAGAGAAGTAGGGGAGAGAGAGAGAGAGAGAGAGAGAGAAGAGAGAGAATAGTCTGTATTTTTCAGAATACAGATAAGCATTCACATACTTTTTTAATATCCGGCCGAAGAGACAACAGACAGAAAAGAGAGAGAGAGAGAGAGAGAGAGAGAGAGAGAGAGAGGAGAAGAGAGAGAGAGAGAGAGAAAAGTGAGGGAGAGAGAGAGAGAGAGAGAGAGTTGACAGACAGATAGACACTGAGACAACAGGCAGATAGGCAGACTAAGGGTAGGCCGGCAGGCGACTTTCAGACAGACAGACGACAAGCAGACAAGCAGACAGATAGACAGACAGAAGGCAGACAGACAGACAGACACGCAGAAGACAGATTGTGCATTGCTGTACAGATGATAAGTCTGGTAATGTATGGGTTTAAAAGTTTGCCATTGTTCGTTAACAATTAATTATGGTTTTCAGCTTTGAACTGAAAACCCGTCCGTCGTCATCTGCTTAGCTGTTACAGAAAGTACAAGCCTACCGATAACGACGAAAACAAGATCAAAGGGAAAAGTATATATAGTTAGTATAGTAAGATAGATAGTTAGTATAGTAATAGTAGTATAGTATAGTATAGTATAGATAGTATATATAGTATAGTAAAGAAAGTTTAGTATAGTAAGTAAAGTATGGTATTTTAGTAAAGTGATATGTTAGGATAGCATAGCATTATATAGTATATGTATGTAGGTATATATAAAAGTTGTATAAGTAATAGTATAGTAAGTGGGGGTATGGATGGATGGGATGGATAGTATAGTAAGTAATGGTATGGTAAGGTAAAGTAAAGGGTACTGTAGTATAGTATAGTGTAGTATAGTATAGTATAGTTAAAGAAATAGTGTAGTAAAGTATTAGTATAGTGTAGTTTGGATGGTATGGTATAGTATAGTATAGGGTAGTATAGGATAGTAATAATGTGGATAGTATAGTAAAAGTAGTATAGTAAAAATATAAATATAGTATATGTAGTAAGTGTAGTGTAGGTATAGTATATTTAGTGGTATATAGTATAGTAAAGTATAGTTTTAGTATAGAATTGTATAGTATAAGTATAGTAAAGTATAGATAGTAAAGTATAGTAAAGTATAGTGTATATAGTATAGTGTAGTATGGTATGGTATAGAAAAGTAAAAAGTTTAGTAAAAGTATAGTGTAGTATGGGATAGTATATATTTAGTATAGTGTAGTAAGTATAGTTAGTATAAGTATAGTGTAGTATAGTTTTAGTATAGTATAGTGTGGTATAATAATTAATAATATATGGAATTTTATATAGCGCTGAAACTGTAAAAAACAAACAAATCGAAGCGTTGCACCAATCATTTACAGGGAAGCAACTCTCCTTAAACATAATGAGAAATCATGGCGCGCACTAAAGCACGCACGCACGCAAAGCAGAGCACGAAGCACGCCGCACGCAAGACCACGCACGCACGCACGCACGCACGCAGCCGCACGCACGCACGGCACGCACGGAAACAAAACACACACACACACACAACACTTAGACGGGGAAGATGCTGTTGAAAATTAGGGACAGATAGTTGGGGGAAAGTCTCAGGTAGGAATAAGTGTTTGAGGCTGGATTGAAGGAATCAATGAAGGGTTTTGAAAGAAATGAAAGAGGAGGTCATTCCAAGTGGATGGACCCGAACAGAGAAGGAGCGACGGCCACAGTGGTGTTTGAATCTGGGTGTTCGAAAGCACAAAGTATCTGCGGCTGAACGAAGGGAACGGGATGGAGTTACAGTAAGACAGTTCAGAGAAAAGAGGTGCAACCCGGGAACTTTTAAAAAAAATTTTTTTCCAAAACTACGCACCATCACACACACACCACTCACAACCCCACACGCACACACACACACACACACGGGCATCACGCTGCACACAAGCACATTACACAAACACACACACACACACTCCTACAACACGCACAAACACACATTTACTGAAAAACACCATCACAAACACACACGCGCAACCACCTCTCCCACACACAACGCACACAACGCAATGCACCCCGCGGCGCACGATAACGCACACTACACACAAGCACTCACGCACGCACGCTCAACACACATAACTCACCACACACACTCACGCACGCACGCAGCACGCACGCACGCTAAAACACACACATTTGTTGTGGTCAAATGAGGCTACATAAACGCGAAATGGCAATAAAATATTCTAAATCTGAGTATACCTTGTAATTTTATTCTCTCCTTTCCTACACACAACGCATACACCGCACGCAAGCACGCACACAACACATACACGCAGCACGCACACACATACATACACACAACGCACGCACGCACCACACACCACCAACACATACACAAACGCACGAAAGCACGCACGCCAGTACCACAACACCTCACACTCACACTCACCTCCACACTACACATTCACACACGTACGCACACACGCATGACGCGCGCTCAACACACACTTTTGTTGTTGTCAACCCATGATGTATGTTTGAAATTGAATGAGGGGTGGTGTGAATGAAGGAAGAATAGTGAATGAAAGGATTGGTTGAAACGAACGAACGAAAACGATGAATGAATGAGTTGAATGACTGAATGAATGTCTTCCGAAAGAATGAATAAATGAATCCATCATCAATTCATCCCTTAAAGGAAAAGAAGGGAAGGAAAGTTAAGGAATGAATGAGAAACGGAAGTAAGGAAGGAAGGAATTAAAAGATGACGAAAAGAGAAAGGAATGAATGAAATGTTGAAAGAAAGAATAGAAAAGAAAGAAAAAAGAATAGAATAGGACAAACGAAAGAAGATAAAGAATAGAAAGGATAAGAAAAGTAAACAATAGACAAAAAATGAGAACGAAATGATGAAAGAAAAAGAAAGAGGAAAGAATATAAATGAAAACGAAGAACGAAAGAAAAGAAACAAAAAGACAAAAGAGATAAGAAATGAAGAAAGAAAAGAAAGAAAGAATATAAAGAAACGAGAAAGAAATTTAACAGAAACAAAAAGACAAAAAGAGAAAGAAATGAAGACAGAAAAGAAAGAAGGATATAAAGAAAACGAAGAAAGAAAGAAAAAGAAACAAAAGAAAAGAAAGAAAGAACGAGAAAAGAAATAAAAGAACCAAAAAAGACAAACACAAGAAAGATAAGAAACAAAAAGAAAAGAAAGAAAAGAAAGATTAAGAAAGAACTTGAAGAATGACAGAAAAGAAAGAAAGAAGGATAGAAAGAAGAGAAGAAACGATGGATAGAAGAAGAGAAAGAAATGAGAGAAAGATATAAAAGAAACAAAAAGACAAAAAACTAAATGAAGAAAGAAAAACAAAGAAAGAAAACGAAACAAAAAGACAGAAAAGAAGCAAGGAAAGAAAACAAAAGAAACAAAAAGAAAAGAAAAAAAAAAAAAACAAATGAAAGAAAGAAAAAGAAAAGAAAGAAAAGGAAAAAAGGAAATAAAAGAAACAAATAACGACTAATGAGACAGAATTGAAGAAAGAAAGAAAGTAAGAATATAAGAAACGAAGAAAGAAAGAAAAGAAAACAAAAAGAACGGAAAAAAAAAGAAAATAAAGATCAGAAAATGAAAGAAGGGAGAGGAAAGCAACAAAAGAAAAGAAAATAAAAAAAGAAGAAAGAAATAAAAAGAAAAGATATATAAAAGACAACAAAATAAAACAAAAAAAACAAAAAAAAGAAACAAAAAGAAAAAAAACCGAAAAACAACAACAAAAAATCACAAAAAAGGGACAAGGAAAAACAAGAAAAGATAGAAAAACAAAACAAAAAACAGAAAAGAAAACCCATAAGAAAGAAAAAAGCAACAAAAGAAAAGAAAAGAAAAGGAAAAAAGAAAGTAAAAAGAAAGGTGTCAACCTACAGAATCATCCGCAGACCGAACTCGGTTCTCAATACGACCCTCGCGCCGCGCGCGTGCTATGACATTGTTGGCCCCATATGAGGGGGACCACCCAGAAACGTGAGGTTCGCGACACTGCACAGCTTCATACATTCGCCTTTCTTGCTGATAAGCTGTCACACACACACACAACACACACACACAACACACAACAAGACAGAACAACACACACACACACACACACCACTCCAACACACACCACAACACACAACACACGCGCGCGCGCACAGATGCATGCACGCGGCGCGCGCGCAGCGCAGAGAAACGGCACACAACATGCATTGCACGCGGCGCGCGCACACACATGACTCCAACACACACACACACAACAACACACACACACACACCACACACACACACACACACACAACCACACATAACACAGAGTGTTGAAGGTTCTTACTTGCGCTTATAACCAAATGCCTTCCTTATTACATTAATTAATTATTCATTCATTATTTTCCACCATTCATTCGTCTTTCATTCATTCATTCATTCATTATTCATTCATACTTTTCATTCATTCATTCCACCTTTCCATTCGTTCATTCAGTTTGTTCGTTCGTTCGTTTCACCAATCATTTACACACAACTCACACACAACAACACACACCACACACCCACACACACACAACACCATCACACACACACAACACAACACACACACACAACACACACACACACACATACACACATAACACACTTAACTCACAGTTGCTCTGAAGGTTCTTACTGCGCTTTATAAACCAACAATTCTTCCTTCTCCTTCATTAATTAATGATTAATTGATTTATATTAATTAATTTCATTCTTTCATTTCCACCATTCATTTTCGTTCAATTTTTTTTCATTCGTTCGTTCGTTCGTTTCACCAATTCATTCAACACACACACACACACCCACACACACACACCACACACACACACACACCACAACACACACACACAACACACAACAACACACACACACACACACACACACATACACACTCACACACAACAACCACACACTACACACACACCCACACACACAACACACATACCCACAAGATACACACAAACTACGCCACCACCGCACACACACACACACACACACACACACACACACACACACACACCACACCGCAACGCACGCACGCACGCACGCGCACAGACAGAACAGCACTCTATCCGGCTTTAACATGGTGTCTATGAGTAGGGAAATCGGTTGATGAAACAGCACAGACACAGGACCTCATAGTAGTGCTGACCGTAACACGAACATCACATCCTCCCTTCCTCTCCCTACCCCCTCATCTCCATCCCACCACTTGCCCCCAACCTCCCTCCCTCGACCTCTCCCCACTCAACAGACACACAGATATAGACACACCACACCGACAGAACGCAATAACCGGCTTTCAACATGCTGTCTATGAGTAGGGAAATCGTTTGATGAACTGCCCAGATACAGACTAATGATCTGCAGTACCCAAAATCACACCCCCTTACATCCATCCACCCCTCCATTCCCCCCTCCCTGCCCCCCCCCCATCCACACAAAGACATACTAACCAGCTTCACGATGGAGTCTATGGTGGGGTATCGCTTGATGACGGCCACAGACACTGACTCATGATCAGCCGCAGGCCGCGAACATCAGTACCGGGCCCCGTTGCGACGCATGATGCGAGGACCGTTCCGCTCTCCGGATATAAGTAGGTGCACATCACGAAGTTTTGTCCTGTAAGCGTACACACTAATACATATACATCATACCCCGTACACGCGCGCGCGTGGCAAGCACGCATACAGATTACAAGGACATGACACCCACACAACAGACACACCACATATATTTACACAGGACACAACAGAGGCATATATCAATAAATATTATACATACAAATACATACACACAACACATATATTAATTATATATATAATACTATATATTATATACATGGCATATTTTTATATTATATATTCTATATATGTACACACACACTCCAAACACACACATATATCGCGCGCGCAAGCAAGCGGCGAGCGTACATTACAATACGAGCGCGGACGCACGCACGCAAAAACAACACTTGGCACACATCATCTATCACCCCCTTCCGTCACCACTACCTCGTCTCTTATAATCATAATTCCTCATCATCATCACTCATCGTCGTGTCGTCGTCGTCGTCGTCGTCGTCGTCGTCGTCTCATCTTTCTTCTCTTCTTTTCTTCTTTCTTCTTCTTCTTTGCTTCTTCTTCTTCTTCTTCTTCTTTTCCCCTCTTCTTCTTTTCTTCTTCTTCTCTTCACTTCTTCTTCTTCTTCTTCTTCTTTTCTTCTTCTTTACTTTTCTACTTCTTCTTCTTTACTTCTCTATCCTACCCTCTCTTTCTACTTTTCTTTTTTTACTTCTTCTACATCTTTTCTTCTACTTCTTCTATTCTTCTCTTCTCTTCTTCTTCTTCTTCTTCTTCTTCTTCTTCTTACTTATTTAACTTCTTCTTTCTCTACTTTTCTTCTTCTTCTTCTACTTCTTCTTCTTCTTACTTCTTCTTCTTCTGCTTTCTCCCTTCTACTTCTTCTATTCTTCTTCTTCTACTTCTTTTATTCTTCTTCTCTTCGACTTCTTCTTACTTCTTCTTCTTCCTTTATCCTCCTCTCCTTACCTACCTGTCAGGCCAGGGGGCCGTTTACGGAACTGCTGCCACCAGCGCTGCCACGATGACGGTGACGTAGAAAACCAGGACGAAGGAGATGGGGTTGATGGTGGTGGCTGATGCAATGGTTCCCCACCTGCTCCATCCTGAATGTGCCACACACACACAACATTGACAACATGCACACACACACAACATGAACAGCATGCACACGCACACACACACATGCACAACATGCAACACACACATACATGCTCAGCATGAACACGCACACCACAACATGCACAACATGGCACACGCATACCTCACACAACTGCACAACATGCACACACGCATGCATGGACGCACCACGGTGTTGATTGTAAAAAAAAAAAGCACATGAGTTGGTTTATTCCATTATTATCCTCGATATAAAGAAGAGAAATAATAAAAATAAAATAAAATAAATTAAAAAAAACAAACACACACACGCCAGACCATACACGCACGCAGACAAACACACAACACAAATACACACACACATACACACACTCACACACACATACACAAAAACACACCACACCACACACGCGGCGCGCGCGCACACACAACACAAACACACGCAGCAACACAGACTACACAACACACAAGCACACACCCGCACACAGCACTCACACACACCAACGCATGCACAGACACACAACACACACTCAAAACCACACACACTCTACACAACACAGGACACACACTTTAATCGATATCATTAATGTAAAATCACGTTACATTGCTGAACACCACAATACAAACACACACACACAACACAATATATACACACACACATACGCACACACACACACACACACACACACCCAACACACAACACACACACACACACACACACACACACACACCACACACACACACCACACACACACACAACGGCGCACACACTTTGATCTAATATCAGTATATTGTGAAATCACGATACTTAAAGAAGAAAACACACACACAACACACCACACACACACACACACCACCACACACACAACACACCCCACACACACAACACACCACACACACACACACTCACACAACAGACCGCACTCAAACACACACACCGCACACACACGAACGCACGTTCGCAAGGTTCACACACACACGCACACACACTCACACATACACACCAACACACACACACACCACCACACAACACACAACACACACACACCACACACTCACACACAACAACACACACACACACACACACGCACACACACTACACGGATCGCACGCTAAACTCACACCACAGGCACACACACTTTGATCTAATTTCACTTAATGTGAAAATCACCATTACCTGAGAAGAACCACACACAACTCACACACACGCCACACACACACACACAACACTCACACATCACACACACACACACACCTCACACACACACAACACACACACACACGCACACGCACACACACTCACACGACGCACGCAAAAACCACACACACAACACGCCACACACTTTGATCTAATTTCACTTAAGGTGAAAACACATTACATTTGAAGAAAAATACGCACGCACTCACACACAACACACACACTCACACACACACACACACACACACACACACACACACGCACGCACACGCACAGCACACACACTCGCACGGACGCACGCAAATACACACACAGGTCACAAACTTTAGTCTAATATAACTTAATGTGAAAACACGGTACCTTTAAAGAAGCACACACACACAACACACAACACACACACACACACACACACATCACACACCCACACACAACACACACCACACACACTACACACACACACACACACAATCACACACTACGAACGCTCGCACACACCACAATCACACACACACGCACGCAACACAGTCACACACACACCCACATCGTGCGCGTGCGCGCACACCACACCGCGCGCGCGCGCTCGCAGGCGCTTCTGTACGCACGCACTCACGCAGGCATGCAGGTACACACCTGCAGTACACACGCGCGCGCGCACACACACGCACACACACACACCCCACACACGCACGCACAAACACACACACAGTATCACACGCACGTACACTCGCACACCCACTCGCACACACACACCCACACTCACGCCCACAACACACGCCCCCCTCGTGCTCTCAGATGACAAAAATGACCAAAACTGCATACGACCCAAATGGATGCTCAAAGCACTCACGCTTGCTTATTCCATTTATCCTCCAAATAAAAGAATAAATTGATTTAACAAATAACATTACACAAACACACTCACACATTCTCTCTTCTCCCCCCCTCTATATTCTAATCTGTCTTAATTTATCTATTCAATTATCTATCTATCTTTCTTATTTTTATATCTATCTATCTATCTATCTATCTATATATGACGTATATATATTTATATATATATATATTATATATATATATTTATATATATTATATATATTCATATTGTTATCTATATTATATATATTTATGTAGTGTGTGTGTGTGTGTGTAGATGGATTGATGGATGATCGGATTGATTGATATATGTACGCATGGGTGGATGCCGTTCGCTCGCTGCGCCCCCATGTATGTGTGTGATGTTTGTATGTATGTAAGTATTTTTGTTCCTATGCATTTATTTGTACCTATCTATGCATTATATATTAACTGTACACTCGCTAATTTTATATTATAATTATATATATATATATATATTTATATATACCACGCATAGATCAGATAGATATATAGGATATTTTATATTTATCGTGTCCGTTTGCTGTGTGAGTGAGTGAGTGAGAGTGAGCGGGAGTAAGGTCAGAGGAGAGACGGACACAGCTCTAACACACGCGCACGCACGCACACTCAATCACACACACACACGCGCGCGCAGCGGCGCACACACACTCACACAGCACGGCCTCACACAGTTGCAGAGAGAGAGGAGAGAGAGAGGAGAGAGAGGCAGAGATGAGAGAGAGAGAGAGAGAGAGATGAGTATGAAGAGGAGAGAAGAAGAGAGAGAGAGAAAGAGATTAGAGAGACAGAGACAGTGACAGAGACAGAAAGAGACGAGAGGTAGCCAGCGAGAGAGAGAGAGTAGAGCCAGACAGACAGAGAGATACAGAGAGAGAGCAACAGATGAGACAGAGAGAGGGACAGACAGACAGAAGGACCAGAAGAGAAGGCACAGAGACTGACAGAGACAGAAGAGAGAGAACAGAAAGAGTGACAGAGAGAGAGAGAGAAACAAACACACATACAGACTGACAAACAGAAAAGACACAGAAATCGAAACAAGAAAAAAGAAAAAGAAAGGAAATAAGGGGGAAAGTAACCTCACTTCAGAATCAACGACACTGGCCCCTCTCCTCTCCTCCCCTCCTCCCTCCCACCCCCAACTCCTGTAGCACTTGAAATTAAGGGCTCGCTTAATTGCCCGTGTCATTGCTGCATCTCTGGACGGGAAGATGAGTTCTAACATTCTTTTTACATTCACACACCAGGAGTCATTGTCAGACAGTCCTCTTTCTAAATGCTACCGTCTCTCCTTTTTAAGATAGAAAATACTTTTTTTTTTTAACACAAAAAGACTTTCATTTGATAATGGGCTCACACATTAGAGAGAGAGGGGGAGGAGAGAGGAGAGGGGGGTGAGGGAGAGAGGGAGGGGAGAGACGGGAGGGATGAGGTTATGAGGGAGGGGCAGAGAGAGAGGAGAGCGAGAGGGAGGGGCGGGAGAGAGAGGGGGAAGAAAGGAAAGAAAGAGAGAGAGAGGGGGGAGGGAAGATGGAGGGAGGAGAGAGAGGAGAGTCGGGAGAGAAGAGAGGAGAGAGAGAGGGGCGAGGTTTATAGGGAGGGAGGGAGAGAGAGAGGGTGAGAGAGAGAGAATGAGAGAGAGGGAAGGGGAGGGATGGAGAGAGATAGAGCGAGAGATATATAGGGAGAGAGCGGGTGGGAGGGAGGGAGGAGAGAGGGAGTGAGAGTGAGAGAAAGAGGGGCATTGACAATGACCAAATTCTTTTATATTCGAGGATCAATGAAATATGCATTAAGTGCTTTTTTTCATCAAGAGAGATACTGGAGAGAGAGGAGAGAGGAGATGAGAGATGAGAGAGAGAGGGAGAGATGAGAGAGATGAGAAGAGAGAGAGAGAGAGAGAGAGAGCGGGAGGGAGGGAGACTTTGAGGAGAGTTGGAGAGAGAGACAGAGACATAGACAGTTAGAGCACACAGAGAGACACACATAGAGAGAGGACAGATAGACAGGAAGAGAGACAGAGTGAGAGTGAGAGTTGCAGAGAGGAGAGAGAGAGAGGGAGGGAGGGAGAGAGAGAGAGAGAGAGAGAGAGGGAGGGAGAGAGAGAGGAGGGGGGGGGGGGGAGAGGGGGAGAGTGAGAGAGATAGAGTTGCAGGAGAGAGAGAGAGAGAGAGAGAGAGAGAGGGGAGAGCGAGAGAGAGAGAGAGAGGAGAGAGAGAGGATGTGAGGAGAGTGAGAGATGTGAGACGAGAGCCTCGAGTGAGTGTGAGAGGAAATGCTGAGAGAGAGAGAGGAGAGAGTAGTGAAAGAGAAAGAGGAGAGGAGGAGGAGGAGAGTTGCACAGATAGAGGAGAGACAGAGACAGAAACAGAGAGACAGAGACAGAATACAGAGAGACAGAGTCAGAAAAGAGAGACAGACACACAGACAACACAGACACACAGAACACACACACACACAACAAGATAGTGAGAGAGAGTTGCACAGAGAGGACAGGGACAGAGAGACAGAGACAGAGAGCAGGGAGAGGCACACAAGAGACCAGATAGGACGAAGAGAGACAGGTAGAGAGGACAGAGACAGAGAGAGACAGAGAGACAGAGAGGCAGATAGACCCAGAAGGTTTTTGCTCTAAATGAGCTTAGGCTGTAATACAAAAGAAATTCCGGCCTGGGAATGGGCAATAAACATGTGTTGTAAATATATTACTGCCTAACACATGATGATGATGTTGATGAGGATGATGATGATGATGATGATGATGATTATTTTATATCTTTTAAAAATTTTTATTTTTTTATTTTTAAAATTTTTATTCTTTTATATCGAGGTTATGGGTAATTATCGCATCTAGGTGCTATTTTGGAAAATCCTGTCCCGTGTGTATGCCGTTTTTGTGAATTTTGTATTCCGTTCCCACTGGCACACAATGGCCTACTCCTACGAAAAGCGGAAGGGTTTTAAACGTGTGTCGCAAGTTGTTCTGCGTGCGTTCGCACATGGACCTCGTTTATTGTCATATCGAAGGATTGTTGGGGAGAGTGGGTCGGGCCTGATGTTTATCCAGTGGGGTAAAAATCCTCTTGGAACGAGATTCGAACCGGGTCACCAGATCACGAATACATCACTCTAAACACCAGGCTATCCCGTGGAGAGTGAGAGTGAGGGAGAGAGAGCTAGAGTGAGAGAGAGAGAGTGGAGAGGAGAGAGAGAGAGAGCGAGAGAACTCTGAACTCTGAAATTGTAATCGTTTAAATCGCCATCGGCAGTGGGCCACACAATACAATGCAAGGTTTATTTGGGAAAGCATCCGATTTAACGCAGTACATAACACACAGTAATCAGCATTCAATATATATTCATGCGTTTTCAGTATACGTAAACACTTTCTATGTGAGATTTTAAATTTAGTTTTGCTTAATTTTTGCTCTTGGCTAGTTTTACCTCGGAAACGAGAATATTGTTCATACAAAAATTGAGGAGGAACAAATGTTCCATACGTTATGGTTACGTCTATTACAATGATAAGGGCTTTTTTGTGGTTTTTCATTCTTTGATATTAAGACTTAACGGTCACACTTAAGTAATTATAATTTTCTTCTGTTTCTATATCACATCACACATTTGCAAATCGTCTTGTTCTTTCTGTTGTCATTATTTAGTTTTAGTCTGAACACAAAACTGTTAAATAGTTAGGAAGAGTATATTCTCTGCAGTTTGCCTGCATTACTGGGCACCAAGCTTTTGTTCAAATAAAGGAAGGTTGTGGTGGTGAAGAAACAATCTCCCCCCCAAAAAACAACAACCCAACAACAACAAAACCCACGGACTCAAGAAGTACCTTTAAATCATAGCAAATCAATACAGGGAGAGCGAGCCATGACAATGGACAATGACAATGAAACTTCTTTTATTTCGAGGATAATGATAAGCACAATGGGCTTTTTTACATTCCAGTCCCGCACGTTAGGGATACATCTTAATAATAATAAACCAATACTTATATCAGTTAACAATAAAAACAGGGGGGAATAACCCTTTTCAAACCATCCCCCCAAAAACCCTCCCCCCCCAACAAACCCTCCCCCCCCCCCCCAAAGCAAGCAATAATTAAAAGGAAGAAAACCTAAAAATACCCCACCCTACCCACCCCCAAAAACCGTAACCAAAACAAACAAAACAAACAAAAGAGAAGAAAAAACCCAAACCAACAAAAGATGATAAAAAAGAGAAAAAACAGAAAAACAACATAACATCAAGAACAAGAACAAACAACCAAAGCCAAGTCAAAAATATCCAACTAAAACTTAATAGTCATAATGATAAACATTACACATTGTCAAATGGTACACATACTTGTTATACATAATATAAGATATTGAATAGGGCATCATTAAACTTAAGTACAGAGGCAAAAGTCCAATAAAGTATTTGATAATTTAAAAAATTGAATCCTTCTCAGGATATTACTTGACTATAAGCAGGACGATAAGGTGAGAGAGAGAGAGAGCAGAGACAGTGAGACAGGCGTGTGTGTGTGTATTTCGAGATAATATCCAATATATACATCCCAACACTCCAGTCTGCCCTCCATCAACATCATTTAGATTATACTGTTTCAAATTTATGTCATGATAAAATAAATTTAATACCCATACATCACACATAAAACAAGAAAACAAACCAAGAGAAATTTAAAATATACGTCGTTGAGGGAGGATATGAGAGGGTGAGTGGGTGACGTGAGGTGTGTGTGTGTGGTGTGTGTGTGTGTGTGTTTGTGGAGAAGCAGACGTAAGAGATGAGAGAGAGAGAGTAGACGAGAGAGAACGAGAGAGAGAGAAGAAAGGAAGAAGGAAGAGAGAGAGAGACGGAGAATGAGAAAGAGGAGAGAGAGGAGAGGAGAGGCGAAAGGAGAGAGGAGAGAGAGAGGAGAGAGAGGAGAGAGGGGAATGGGAGAGAAGGGAGAGAGAGAGAGAGGAGGAGAGAGAGAGAGGGAGAGAGAGAAGAGAGAAGAGAGAGAGTGGTGGATGGAGATGAGAGAAGAGGAGAGAGAGAGAGAGGGAGTAGGAGCGAGAGGAGAGAGAGAGATATGAGAGGGTGAGGAGGGAAAAGAGATACGCGGAGAGTAGGACGAGACGAAAGAGAGTAAGAGAGAGAGGGAAGAGAGGAGAGGAGGAGAGCAGAGTTGAGAGAGAGGGAGAAGAAATGAGAGAGAGAGGGAGGAGAGGAGAGGAAGAGAGAGCAGAAGCCCCCCCCCTCCGAGAGAAGAGAGAAGAGAGGAGGAGAAGAGAAGAGAGCAGAGACGCGGAGAGAGAGAGAGAGAAGAGAGTGAGTAGAGAGAGCAGAGAGGGGAGAGGAGTAGAGAAGAGATGATGAGAGAGAGAGTAGAGAGGAGGAGATAGAGAGAGAGAGAGAGAGGAGAGAGAGAGAGAAGCGGAGAGAAGAGAAGAAGTGAGAGGAAGGAGACAAGGAAGAGAAGAGAGCTTAAGTGATGAGGAAGGAGAGAGGAGTGGGAGGAGGAGGGAGAGAGCTATAGGATACGCTCGCCACCCCGAAAGGGGAGAGAGGAGAGAGAGAGATAGAGAGGAAGAGAAGACCCGAAGAGTGAGGAAAAGAGAGGAGAGGGGAATAGAAGAGAAGGAAGAGGAGGGAGAGAGAGAGGTAGAGAGAGAGAGCAGAGAAAGAGAGAGAGGAGGAGAGAGAGAGAGGAAGGGAAGGAGAAAGGAGAAGAGAGAGGAGAAGATAGAGTGGGTGGGATGGAGAGGAGAGATGAGGAGAGGGAAGAAGTGAGAGAAGAAGAGAAGAGGAAGAGAGAGCGAAGGAGGGAGAAGGGAGAGGAGAGGAGGTAGAGGAGAGATGAGTGAGAGGGGGAGGCGAGAGGAGGTCCTCGAGCTGAGAGAGAGGAGAGGAGAGAGGTCGGGAAGAGAGGATGGAGGAGATGGAGAAGAGGAGGAAACCCCCCCCGACCCCCCCGGAGAGGAGTGAAGAGGAGGGGAGAGTAGTGAAGGAAATGAAGTATGAAGGAGGTGTACGAGAGAAGAGAGAGGAGGAGAGAGAGGGGGGGGGGAAGTGAGAAGGAGAGAGTGAGGGATGTTGGGGAGAGGGAAGAGAGGAAGAAGAGAGAGAGTGGTGGGGAGAGAAGAGAGAGAGGAGGAAGTGGAGAGAGGATGAGAGGAGGTGTAATAGAGAGAGGAGAGAAGTAGAGGAAAGGGAGAGAGAGGAGAAAGAAAGGGAGACGTAGGGAGAGAGGGAGAGGAGAGAAGAGAGGGGAGTGGTATAGATGAGAGGAAGTAGAGGAGGATGAAGAGAGAGGAAGGAGAGAGAAGAGAGGAGGAGGAGAGGATGAGAGAGATGAGAGAAACGAGTAGTGAGGAGAGAGAGAAGGGAGAGGCAGAGGTGAGTGAAGGAAGAAGAGAGAGAAGATGTATCGGGGACTGAGACCCCGCCCCTCCCGCCCCCCCAGAAGGCGCGAGAGAGAGAGAGAAGCGGACGGAGGGGGAGGAGGAGGTGAGAGAGAGAGAGAGAGAGAGAGAGAGAGAGTTGAAGAGAGAAAGAGAAGAGAGGAGAGGAAAGAGAGAGGGTAGAGAGAGTGTGAGAGAGTGAGATGTAGGAGGAAGAGGAAGAGGAGGAGGTGGTGAGGAGAGAAGAGAAGGAAGGTGGAGAGAGAGAGGAGAGAGAAGAGGAGAGAGAGAGAGGATGGGAGAGAAAGAGAGGAGAGAGGAGAGAGGAGAGGTGAGAGATGTGAAGGAGATGTGTGAGTGAGGTAGAGTAGAAAGATTGAGGGAGTGAGAGAGTGGAGGGGAGTAGGGGAGAGGAGGAGAAGAAAGTGAGAAGGAGAAGAAGTAGAGAGGAGAGGGGAAGAGAGGAGAAGAAGAAGGGGGAGAAGGCGGAGGAAGAAAGAGATGGAATGAGGAGAGGGAAGGAAGAGACTAGGGAGGAGAGAGAGAAGGGAGAGAGAAAAGAGAGAGAGAGAGAGAGGAGAGAAGAGTGGGGAGGGGGCCTCCCCCGCCCCCCCGAGAGAGAGAGGAGAGAGAATGAGAAAGAGTGGGAGGAGGGAGAGAGAGAGAGAGAGAGATGGAGAAGAGAAGGGACGGTGGAGAAGAGGAGAGGAGAGAGAGAGAGAGGAGAGAGGGATAAGAGGAGAGGAGGGAGAGAGAGAGAGGAGAGAAGGAGAGAGAGATAGAGAAAGAGGAGGGATGAGAGAGAGAGATGAGAGGAGAGGGAGAAGATAAAGAAGATGAGAGGGAGAAGGAGAGGAAGAGTGTTGGAGAGAGAGGAGGATAGAGAGGAGAGGGAGACAGGATTAGAAGACCCCGTGTCCGCCCCGAATAAGCGAGAGAGGCCCCCCCGCCTCCCCCCCGTGCCCTCCCGAAAGGAGAAGAGAGAAGATGGAGGAGAATGAGAGTGCTCTCCGCGAGGGGGGGGGAGAGAGAGAAAGAGAGAGTGAGTGTAGAGAGAGGAGAGAGAGAGCCCACCCCCCCGCGAAGAGGGGAAGAGAGAGAGAGAGAGGAGAGGCGGAGGGGAGAGCGAGAGAGGGAGGAGGAGAGAGAGGGAGAGAGAGGGAGAGTGAGAGAGGGGAGAGAGAGGGAGAGAGAGGGGAGAGAGGGGCGAAGTAAGAGAGGGAGAGAGAGAGCAGAGCGAGTAGCGAAGGGAGGTGAGAGAGAGAGAGGGTGGAGCGGAGAGAGGGAGGGAGAGAGGAGAGGAGCAGAGAGGGAGAGGGAGGGTAGAGAGAGGAGAGGGAGGAAGAGGGGAGGGAGAGAGAGAGGAAGCGAGAGAGAAGGAGGGAGGGGAGAGAGGAATTGGATGGAGGAGGGGGGGGAGAGTGAGAGAGAGGGAGAGGGAGAGAGAGGGAGAGAGTGAGAGGAAAGAGAGAGGAGAGAGAGAGAGGGCGTGGTGAGATGGAAGAGAGAGAGAGGAGGGAGGGAGGGAGAGCGGCCGGGGGGCGCCGAGAGAGAGGGGAGTAGATGAGAGGATGGGGAAAGACGCTCGCGCCCGCGGCCTCGGGAGGGAGAGGAAGGGGAGAGAGAGAGGGATTTTATTTATTTATTTATTTATTCTTTTATATTCGATGATAATGGATAAGGAGAGGGGAGAGAGAAAGGGAGAGAGTGAGAGGATGGAGAGAGAGGGAGTAGAGAGAGAGAGCCGGAGAGAGTGAGAGGGAGAGGTGGGAGGGAGGGGGTGAGAGAGAGAGGGATGGGAGATGAGAGTGTGGGATGAGAGAGAGAGAGGTGGAAAGTTGTGTGGGAGGGATGGAGAGAGAGAGGGGGGTGAGTGAGAGAATGAGCGGAGAGAGAGAGAGAGAGGGAGGGAGGGAGGGAGAGAGAGCTTCAACTCTGAAGTAGTTTTAATAATTACATCGCTTAGACCACATAAACGAAAGGGAGTGATGGGGGCGGGGGGGAGGGATGCACATGGAAAAAGACAAGATTTCCACAACACCGATAAAATATTGTATCAGCTGAAAATTTGAGACAGAGAGAGAGAGAGGAGAGAGAGAGAGGATAGAGAGAGAGAGAGAGTGAGAGGACAGACAGACAGACAGACAGACAGTAACACAGACACAAGACAGAGAGAGAGAGAGACAGAGAGACAGAGAGGACAGTGATAGATAGATAGAGATGCGAAGGAGGAGAGAGAGACAGAGAAAGGAGAGACAGACAGAAAAGAAAGACAGAGAGAGAGAGAGGGAGAGAGAAAGAGAGAGGAGAACAAGGCATAGACTCACAAAAAAAATCGAGTAGAGGGAAAAAGAGGAATTCTGGCACTGAATTTCCAGAAGGTGGGATGCTGTTTATACTGAAGGTTAGAAAATAGAAGATACAGGAAGAAAAGGGAACAAGGCAGAAACAAAGAGAGGGATAGAAAAGAGGGAAATTCCCGGCACAGAATTTCCTGAAGGTGGGGGGGGGATCAATTGGATGTTGTTTTACTGACTGGTCCCTCGGCCATCGGGACACGAGAAGGTTACTCAGGAAGGGGGAGGTGGAGGGGGAGTGGAAACGGGGGTGGGGGGAGGGGTAGAGAGTGTGGGGGAGGGGGAGGAGGGGGAGGGGGGTGGGGGATAGGGTTTGTAGGGGGGAGGCGGAGTGGAACGTACATGGTGTAAACGAGGGGGATGGTGATCAGTTCATCACGAAGGCTTGGTACTTTGTCTCTGAAGTCTGCTAGTTGCTGTAAAAACACCACACACACACACACACACACACACACAACACACACACACACACACACACACACGCACACACACAACACACACACACAGAGGCAACACACACACACCCACACACACCACACACACGGGGGCATCGTACGCATGCACGCAGCTCATACCACACACAACACAGCACTCACACACACACACACGGGCCACACATCGCGTGCACACACGCACCATCACACACACACCACTCACAACCCCACACGCACACACACACACACACACGGGCATCACGCTGCACACAAGCACATTACACAAACACACACACACACACTCCTACAACACGCACAAACACACATTTACTGAAAAACACCATCACAAACACACACGCGCAACCACCTCTCCCACACACAACGCACACAACGCAATGCACCCCGCGGCGCACGATAACGCACACTACACACAAGCACTCACGCACGCACGCTCAACACACATAACTCACCACACACACTCACGCACGCACGCAGCACGCACGCACGCTAAAACACACACATTTGTTGTGGTCAAATGAGGCTACATAAACGCGAAATGGCAATAAAATATTCTAAATCTGAGTATACCTTGTAATTTTATTCTCTCCTTTCCTACACACAACGCATACACCGCACGCAAGCACGCACACAACACATACACGCAGCACGCACACACATACATACACACAACGCACGCACGCACCACACACCACCAACACATACACAAACGCACGAAAGCACGCACGCCAGTACCACAACACCTCACACTCACACTCACCTCCACACTACACATTCACACACGTACGCACACACGCATGACGCGCGCTCAACACACACTTTTGTTGTTGTCAACCCATGATGTATGTTTGAAATTGAATGAGGGGTGGTGTGAATGAAGGAAGAATAGTGAATGAAAGGATTGGTTGAAACGAACGAACGAAAACGATGAATGAATGAGTTGAATGACTGAATGAATGTCTTCCGAAAGAATGAATAAATGAATCCATCATCAATTCATCCCTTAAAGGAAAAGAAGGGAAGGAAAGTTAAGGAATGAATGAGAAACGGAAGTAAGGAAGGAAGGAATTAAAAGATGACGAAAAGAGAAAGGAATGAATGAAATGTTGAAAGAAAGAATAGAAAAGAAAGAAAAAAGAATAGAATAGGACAAACGAAAGAAGATAAAGAATAGAAAGGATAAGAAAAGTAAACAATAGACAAAAAATGAGAACGAAATGATGAAAGAAAAAGAAAGAGGAAAGAATATAAATGAAAACGAAGAACGAAAGAAAAGAAACAAAAAGACAAAAGAGATAAGAAATGAAGAAAGAAAAGAAAGAAAGAATATAAAGAAACGAGAAAGAAATTTAACAGAAACAAAAAGACAAAAAGAGAAAGAAATGAAGACAGAAAAGAAAGAAGGATATAAAGAAAACGAAGAAAGAAAGAAAAAGAAACAAAAGAAAAGAAAGAAAGAACGAGAAAAGAAATAAAAGAACCAAAAAAGACAAACACAAGAAAGATAAGAAACAAAAAGAAAAGAAAGAAAAGAAAGATTAAGAAAGAACTTGAAGAATGACAGAAAAGAAAGAAAGAAGGATAGAAAGAAGAGAAGAAACGATGGATAGAAGAAGAGAAAGAAATGAGAGAAAGATATAAAAGAAACAAAAAGACAAAAAACTAAATGAAGAAAGAAAAACAAAGAAAGAAAACGAAACAAAAAGACAGAAAAGAAGCAAGGAAAGAAAACAAAAGAAACAAAAAGAAAAGAAAAAAAAAAAAAACAAATGAAAGAAAGAAAAAGAAAAGAAAGAAAAGGAAAAAAGGAAATAAAAGAAACAAATAACGACTAATGAGACAGAATTGAAGAAAGAAAGAAAGTAAGAATATAAGAAACGAAGAAAGAAAGAAAAGAAAACAAAAAGAACGGAAAAAAAAAGAAAATAAAGATCAGAAAATGAAAGAAGGGAGAGGAAAGCAACAAAAGAAAAGAAAATAAAAAAAGAAGAAAGAAATAAAAAGAAAAGATATATAAAAGACAACAAAATAAAACAAAAAAAACAAAAAAAAGAAACAAAAAGAAAAAAAACCGAAAAACAACAACAAAAAATCACAAAAAAGGGACAAGGAAAAACAAGAAAAGATAGAAAAACAAAACAAAAAACAGAAAAGAAAACCCATAAGAAAGAAAAAAGCAACAAAAGAAAAGAAAAGAAAAGGAAAAAAGAAAGTAAAAAGAAAGGTGTCAACCTACAGAATCATCCGCAGACCGAACTCGGTTCTCAATACGACCCTCGCGCCGCGCGCGTGCTATGACATTGTTGGCCCCATATGAGGGGGACCACCCAGAAACGTGAGGTTCGCGACACTGCACAGCTTCATACATTCGCCTTTCTTGCTGATAAGCTGTCACACACACACACAACACACACACACAACACACAACAAGACAGAACAACACACACACACACACACACCACTCCAACACACACCACAACACACAACACACGCGCGCGCGCACAGATGCATGCACGCGGCGCGCGCGCAGCGCAGAGAAACGGCACACAACATGCATTGCACGCGGCGCGCGCACACACATGACTCCAACACACACACACACAACAACACACACACACACACCACACACACACACACACACACAACCACACATAACACAGAGTGTTGAAGGTTCTTACTTGCGCTTATAACCAAATGCCTTCCTTATTACATTAATTAATTATTCATTCATTATTTTCCACCATTCATTCGTCTTTCATTCATTCATTCATTCATTATTCATTCATACTTTTCATTCATTCATTCCACCTTTCCATTCGTTCATTCAGTTTGTTCGTTCGTTCGTTTCACCAATCATTTACACACAACTCACACACAACAACACACACCACACACCCACACACACACAACACCATCACACACACACAACACAACACACACACACAACACACACACACACACATACACACATAACACACTTAACTCACAGTTGCTCTGAAGGTTCTTACTGCGCTTTATAAACCAACAATTCTTCCTTCTCCTTCATTAATTAATGATTAATTGATTTATATTAATTAATTTCATTCTTTCATTTCCACCATTCATTTTCGTTCAATTTTTTTTCATTCGTTCGTTCGTTCGTTTCACCAATTCATTCAACACACACACACACACCCACACACACACACCACACACACACACACACCACAACACACACACACAACACACAACAACACACACACACACACACACACACATACACACTCACACACAACAACCACACACTACACACACACCCACACACACAACACACATACCCACAAGATACACACAAACTACGCCACCACCGCACACACACACACACACACACACACACACACACACACACACACCACACCGCAACGCACGCACGCACGCACGCGCACAGACAGAACAGCACTCTATCCGGCTTTAACATGGTGTCTATGAGTAGGGAAATCGGTTGATGAAACAGCACAGACACAGGACCTCATAGTAGTGCTGACCGTAACACGAACATCACATCCTCCCTTCCTCTCCCTACCCCCTCATCTCCATCCCACCACTTGCCCCCAACCTCCCTCCCTCGACCTCTCCCCACTCAACAGACACACAGATATAGACACACCACACCGACAGAACGCAATAACCGGCTTTCAACATGCTGTCTATGAGTAGGGAAATCGTTTGATGAACTGCCCAGATACAGACTAATGATCTGCAGTACCCAAAATCACACCCCCTTACATCCATCCACCCCTCCATTCCCCCCTCCCTGCCCCCCCCCCATCCACACAAAGACATACTAACCAGCTTCACGATGGAGTCTATGGTGGGGTATCGCTTGATGACGGCCACAGACACTGACTCATGATCAGCCGCAGGCCGCGAACATCAGTACCGGGCCCCGTTGCGACGCATGATGCGAGGACCGTTCCGCTCTCCGGATATAAGTAGGTGCACATCACGAAGTTTTGTCCTGTAAGCGTACACACTAATACATATACATCATACCCCGTACACGCGCGCGCGTGGCAAGCACGCATACAGATTACAAGGACATGACACCCACACAACAGACACACCACATATATTTACACAGGACACAACAGAGGCATATATCAATAAATATTATACATACAAATACATACACACAACACATATATTAATTATATATATAATACTATATATTATATACATGGCATATTTTTATATTATATATTCTATATATGTACACACACACTCCAAACACACACATATATCGCGCGCGCAAGCAAGCGGCGAGCGTACATTACAATACGAGCGCGGACGCACGCACGCAAAAACAACACTTGGCACACATCATCTATCACCCCCTTCCGTCACCACTACCTCGTCTCTTATAATCATAATTCCTCATCATCATCACTCATCGTCGTGTCGTCGTCGTCGTCGTCGTCGTCGTCGTCGTCTCATCTTTCTTCTCTTCTTTTCTTCTTTCTTCTTCTTCTTTGCTTCTTCTTCTTCTTCTTCTTCTTTTCCCCTCTTCTTCTTTTCTTCTTCTTCTCTTCACTTCTTCTTCTTCTTCTTCTTCTTTTCTTCTTCTTTACTTTTCTACTTCTTCTTCTTTACTTCTCTATCCTACCCTCTCTTTCTACTTTTCTTTTTTTACTTCTTCTACATCTTTTCTTCTACTTCTTCTATTCTTCTCTTCTCTTCTTCTTCTTCTTCTTCTTCTTCTTCTTCTTACTTATTTAACTTCTTCTTTCTCTACTTTTCTTCTTCTTCTTCTACTTCTTCTTCTTCTTACTTCTTCTTCTTCTGCTTTCTCCCTTCTACTTCTTCTATTCTTCTTCTTCTACTTCTTTTATTCTTCTTCTCTTCGACTTCTTCTTACTTCTTCTTCTTCCTTTATCCTCCTCTCCTTACCTACCTGTCAGGCCAGGGGGCCGTTTACGGAACTGCTGCCACCAGCGCTGCCACGATGACGGTGACGTAGAAAACCAGGACGAAGGAGATGGGGTTGATGGTGGTGGCTGATGCAATGGTTCCCCACCTGCTCCATCCTGAATGTGCCACACACACACAACATTGACAACATGCACACACACACAACATGAACAGCATGCACACGCACACACACACATGCACAACATGCAACACACACATACATGCTCAGCATGAACACGCACACCACAACATGCACAACATGGCACACGCATACCTCACACAACTGCACAACATGCACACACGCATGCATGGACGCACCACGGTGTTGATTGTAAAAAAAAAAAGCACATGAGTTGGTTTATTCCATTATTATCCTCGATATAAAGAAGAGAAATAATAAAAATAAAATAAAATAAATTAAAAAAAACAAACACACACACGCCAGACCATACACGCACGCAGACAAACACACAACACAAATACACACACACATACACACACTCACACACACATACACAAAAACACACCACACCACACACGCGGCGCGCGCGCACACACAACACAAACACACGCAGCAACACAGACTACACAACACACAAGCACACACCCGCACACAGCACTCACACACACCAACGCATGCACAGACACACAACACACACTCAAAACCACACACACTCTACACAACACAGGACACACACTTTAATCGATATCATTAATGTAAAATCACGTTACATTGCTGAACACCACAATACAAACACACACACACAACACAATATATACACACACACATACGCACACACACACACACACACACACACCCAACACACAACACACACACACACACACACACACACACACACCACACACACACACCACACACACACACAACGGCGCACACACTTTGATCTAATATCAGTATATTGTGAAATCACGATACTTAAAGAAGAAAACACACACACAACACACCACACACACACACACACCACCACACACACAACACACCCCACACACACAACACACCACACACACACACACTCACACAACAGACCGCACTCAAACACACACACCGCACACACACGAACGCACGTTCGCAAGGTTCACACACACACGCACACACACTCACACATACACACCAACACACACACACACCACCACACAACACACAACACACACACACCACACACTCACACACAACAACACACACACACACACACACGCACACACACTACACGGATCGCACGCTAAACTCACACCACAGGCACACACACTTTGATCTAATTTCACTTAATGTGAAAATCACCATTACCTGAGAAGAACCACACACAACTCACACACACGCCACACACACACACACAACACTCACACATCACACACACACACACACCTCACACACACACAACACACACACACACGCACACGCACACACACTCACACGACGCACGCAAAAACCACACACACAACACGCCACACACTTTGATCTAATTTCACTTAAGGTGAAAACACATTACATTTGAAGAAAAATACGCACGCACTCACACACAACACACACACTCACACACACACACACACACACACACACACACACACGCACGCACACGCACAGCACACACACTCGCACGGACGCACGCAAATACACACACAGGTCACAAACTTTAGTCTAATATAACTTAATGTGAAAACACGGTACCTTTAAAGAAGCACACACACACAACACACAACACACACACACACACACACACATCACACACCCACACACAACACACACCACACACACTACACACACACACACACACAATCACACACTACGAACGCTCGCACACACCACAATCACACACACACGCACGCAACACAGTCACACACACACCCACATCGTGCGCGTGCGCGCACACCACACCGCGCGCGCGCGCTCGCAGGCGCTTCTGTACGCACGCACTCACGCAGGCATGCAGGTACACACCTGCAGTACACACGCGCGCGCGCACACACACGCACACACACACACCCCACACACGCACGCACAAACACACACACAGTATCACACGCACGTACACTCGCACACCCACTCGCACACACACACCCACACTCACGCCCACAACACACGCCCCCCTCGTGCTCTCAGATGACAAAAATGACCAAAACTGCATACGACCCAAATGGATGCTCAAAGCACTCACGCTTGCTTATTCCATTTATCCTCCAAATAAAAGAATAAATTGATTTAACAAATAACATTACACAAACACACTCACACATTCTCTCTTCTCCCCCCCTCTATATTCTAATCTGTCTTAATTTATCTATTCAATTATCTATCTATCTTTCTTATTTTTATATCTATCTATCTATCTATCTATCTATATATGACGTATATATATTTATATATATATATATTATATATATATATTTATATATATTATATATATTCATATTGTTATCTATATTATATATATTTATGTAGTGTGTGTGTGTGTGTGTAGATGGATTGATGGATGATCGGATTGATTGATATATGTACGCATGGGTGGATGCCGTTCGCTCGCTGCGCCCCCATGTATGTGTGTGATGTTTGTATGTATGTAAGTATTTTTGTTCCTATGCATTTATTTGTACCTATCTATGCATTATATATTAACTGTACACTCGCTAATTTTATATTATAATTATATATATATATATATATTTATATATACCACGCATAGATCAGATAGATATATAGGATATTTTATATTTATCGTGTCCGTTTGCTGTGTGAGTGAGTGAGTGAGAGTGAGCGGGAGTAAGGTCAGAGGAGAGACGGACACAGCTCTAACACACGCGCACGCACGCACACTCAATCACACACACACACGCGCGCGCAGCGGCGCACACACACTCACACAGCACGGCCTCACACAGTTGCAGAGAGAGAGGAGAGAGAGAGGAGAGAGAGGCAGAGATGAGAGAGAGAGAGAGAGAGAGATGAGTATGAAGAGGAGAGAAGAAGAGAGAGAGAGAAAGAGATTAGAGAGACAGAGACAGTGACAGAGACAGAAAGAGACGAGAGGTAGCCAGCGAGAGAGAGAGAGTAGAGCCAGACAGACAGAGAGATACAGAGAGAGAGCAACAGATGAGACAGAGAGAGGGACAGACAGACAGAAGGACCAGAAGAGAAGGCACAGAGACTGACAGAGACAGAAGAGAGAGAACAGAAAGAGTGACAGAGAGAGAGAGAGAAACAAACACACATACAGACTGACAAACAGAAAAGACACAGAAATCGAAACAAGAAAAAAGAAAAAGAAAGGAAATAAGGGGGAAAGTAACCTCACTTCAGAATCAACGACACTGGCCCCTCTCCTCTCCTCCCCTCCTCCCTCCCACCCCCAACTCCTGTAGCACTTGAAATTAAGGGCTCGCTTAATTGCCCGTGTCATTGCTGCATCTCTGGACGGGAAGATGAGTTCTAACATTCTTTTTACATTCACACACCAGGAGTCATTGTCAGACAGTCCTCTTTCTAAATGCTACCGTCTCTCCTTTTTAAGATAGAAAATACTTTTTTTTTTTAACACAAAAAGACTTTCATTTGATAATGGGCTCACACATTAGAGAGAGAGGGGGAGGAGAGAGGAGAGGGGGGTGAGGGAGAGAGGGAGGGGAGAGACGGGAGGGATGAGGTTATGAGGGAGGGGCAGAGAGAGAGGAGAGCGAGAGGGAGGGGCGGGAGAGAGAGGGGGAAGAAAGGAAAGAAAGAGAGAGAGAGGGGGGAGGGAAGATGGAGGGAGGAGAGAGAGGAGAGTCGGGAGAGAAGAGAGGAGAGAGAGAGGGGCGAGGTTTATAGGGAGGGAGGGAGAGAGAGAGGGTGAGAGAGAGAGAATGAGAGAGAGGGAAGGGGAGGGATGGAGAGAGATAGAGCGAGAGATATATAGGGAGAGAGCGGGTGGGAGGGAGGGAGGAGAGAGGGAGTGAGAGTGAGAGAAAGAGGGGCATTGACAATGACCAAATTCTTTTATATTCGAGGATCAATGAAATATGCATTAAGTGCTTTTTTTCATCAAGAGAGATACTGGAGAGAGAGGAGAGAGGAGATGAGAGATGAGAGAGAGAGGGAGAGATGAGAGAGATGAGAAGAGAGAGAGAGAGAGAGAGAGAGCGGGAGGGAGGGAGACTTTGAGGAGAGTTGGAGAGAGAGACAGAGACATAGACAGTTAGAGCACACAGAGAGACACACATAGAGAGAGGACAGATAGACAGGAAGAGAGACAGAGTGAGAGTGAGAGTTGCAGAGAGGAGAGAGAGAGAGGGAGGGAGGGAGAGAGAGAGAGAGAGAGAGAGAGGGAGGGAGAGAGAGAGGAGGGGGGGGGGGGGAGAGGGGGAGAGTGAGAGAGATAGAGTTGCAGGAGAGAGAGAGAGAGAGAGAGAGAGAGAGGGGAGAGCGAGAGAGAGAGAGAGAGGAGAGAGAGAGGATGTGAGGAGAGTGAGAGATGTGAGACGAGAGCCTCGAGTGAGTGTGAGAGGAAATGCTGAGAGAGAGAGAGGAGAGAGTAGTGAAAGAGAAAGAGGAGAGGAGGAGGAGGAGAGTTGCACAGATAGAGGAGAGACAGAGACAGAAACAGAGAGACAGAGACAGAATACAGAGAGACAGAGTCAGAAAAGAGAGACAGACACACAGACAACACAGACACACAGAACACACACACACACAACAAGATAGTGAGAGAGAGTTGCACAGAGAGGACAGGGACAGAGAGACAGAGACAGAGAGCAGGGAGAGGCACACAAGAGACCAGATAGGACGAAGAGAGACAGGTAGAGAGGACAGAGACAGAGAGAGACAGAGAGACAGAGAGGCAGATAGACCCAGAAGGTTTTTGCTCTAAATGAGCTTAGGCTGTAATACAAAAGAAATTCCGGCCTGGGAATGGGCAATAAACATGTGTTGTAAATATATTACTGCCTAACACATGATGATGATGTTGATGAGGATGATGATGATGATGATGATGATGATTATTTTATATCTTTTAAAAATTTTTATTTTTTTATTTTTAAAATTTTTATTCTTTTATATCGAGGTTATGGGTAATTATCGCATCTAGGTGCTATTTTGGAAAATCCTGTCCCGTGTGTATGCCGTTTTTGTGAATTTTGTATTCCGTTCCCACTGGCACACAATGGCCTACTCCTACGAAAAGCGGAAGGGTTTTAAACGTGTGTCGCAAGTTGTTCTGCGTGCGTTCGCACATGGACCTCGTTTATTGTCATATCGAAGGATTGTTGGGGAGAGTGGGTCGGGCCTGATGTTTATCCAGTGGGGTAAAAATCCTCTTGGAACGAGATTCGAACCGGGTCACCAGATCACGAATACATCACTCTAAACACCAGGCTATCCCGTGGAGAGTGAGAGTGAGGGAGAGAGAGCTAGAGTGAGAGAGAGAGAGTGGAGAGGAGAGAGAGAGAGAGCGAGAGAACTCTGAACTCTGAAATTGTAATCGTTTAAATCGCCATCGGCAGTGGGCCACACAATACAATGCAAGGTTTATTTGGGAAAGCATCCGATTTAACGCAGTACATAACACACAGTAATCAGCATTCAATATATATTCATGCGTTTTCAGTATACGTAAACACTTTCTATGTGAGATTTTAAATTTAGTTTTGCTTAATTTTTGCTCTTGGCTAGTTTTACCTCGGAAACGAGAATATTGTTCATACAAAAATTGAGGAGGAACAAATGTTCCATACGTTATGGTTACGTCTATTACAATGATAAGGGCTTTTTTGTGGTTTTTCATTCTTTGATATTAAGACTTAACGGTCACACTTAAGTAATTATAATTTTCTTCTGTTTCTATATCACATCACACATTTGCAAATCGTCTTGTTCTTTCTGTTGTCATTATTTAGTTTTAGTCTGAACACAAAACTGTTAAATAGTTAGGAAGAGTATATTCTCTGCAGTTTGCCTGCATTACTGGGCACCAAGCTTTTGTTCAAATAAAGGAAGGTTGTGGTGGTGAAGAAACAATCTCCCCCCCAAAAAACAACAACCCAACAACAACAAAACCCACGGACTCAAGAAGTACCTTTAAATCATAGCAAATCAATACAGGGAGAGCGAGCCATGACAATGGACAATGACAATGAAACTTCTTTTATTTCGAGGATAATGATAAGCACAATGGGCTTTTTTACATTCCAGTCCCGCACGTTAGGGATACATCTTAATAATAATAAACCAATACTTATATCAGTTAACAATAAAAACAGGGGGGAATAACCCTTTTCAAACCATCCCCCCAAAAACCCTCCCCCCCCAACAAACCCTCCCCCCCCCCCCCAAAGCAAGCAATAATTAAAAGGAAGAAAACCTAAAAATACCCCACCCTACCCACCCCCAAAAACCGTAACCAAAACAAACAAAACAAACAAAAGAGAAGAAAAAACCCAAACCAACAAAAGATGATAAAAAAGAGAAAAAACAGAAAAACAACATAACATCAAGAACAAGAACAAACAACCAAAGCCAAGTCAAAAATATCCAACTAAAACTTAATAGTCATAATGATAAACATTACACATTGTCAAATGGTACACATACTTGTTATACATAATATAAGATATTGAATAGGGCATCATTAAACTTAAGTACAGAGGCAAAAGTCCAATAAAGTATTTGATAATTTAAAAAATTGAATCCTTCTCAGGATATTACTTGACTATAAGCAGGACGATAAGGTGAGAGAGAGAGAGAGCAGAGACAGTGAGACAGGCGTGTGTGTGTGTATTTCGAGATAATATCCAATATATACATCCCAACACTCCAGTCTGCCCTCCATCAACATCATTTAGATTATACTGTTTCAAATTTATGTCATGATAAAATAAATTTAATACCCATACATCACACATAAAACAAGAAAACAAACCAAGAGAAATTTAAAATATACGTCGTTGAGGGAGGATATGAGAGGGTGAGTGGGTGACGTGAGGTGTGTGTGTGTGGTGTGTGTGTGTGTGTGTTTGTGAGAGGGGGGGGAAAAGGGGGGGGGGGGGGGGGGGGGGGGGGGGGAAAAAAAAAAAAAAAATGGGGGGAGAGAGGGAGAGAGAGGTGAGGGAGGGAGGGGAGGAGAGAGAGGGGGAGAGAGAAGAGGGAGGGGAGTGGGAGGAGAGAGGGGAGAGAGAGGAGGAGGGAGGGGGGGGAGGAGGGAGAGAGAGGGGGAAAGAGAGGGGGAGAGAGGAGAGAGAGAGAGAGGGAGAGGGTGGGGAGAGGGGAGGGAGAGGAGGGGAGAGAGGGGAGAGAGAGAGAGAGGGGGGGAGGATGAGGGGGAGAGATGTGGGAAGGAGAGGGAGAGAGAGGGAGAGGGAGGGGAGAGGGGGGAGGAGGGAGAGAGAGGAGAGGAGAGAGAGGGGAGGGAGGAGGAAGGGAGAGAGAGAGAGGGGAGAGAGAGGGGAGGGAGAGAGGGAGGGAGGGGAGAGAGGGAGAGAGGGGGAGTGAGAGGGGGAGAGAGAGGGGAGGGAGGAGAGAGAGAGGGGAGAGGGGGAGAGGGAGGAGAGAGAGGGAGAGAGCGGGAGGAGGGGGAGAGAGAGAGAGAGGCGGGAGAGAGAGAGAGAGGGGGAGAGGGAGGGGGAGAGAGTGAGAGGGGAGAGAGAGGAGAGAGAGAGAGGAGAGCGAGAGGAGGGGAGGGAGGAGAGAGAGGAGAGGGTGGGGGGGAGAGAGGGAGGGAGGAGAGGGGAGAGAGAGGGAGAGAGAGAGGGGGAGAGGGGGAGGAACGAGGGAGAGGGAGAGAGAGGGGAGGAGAGGGAGAGAGAGGGGGAGAGCGGAGAGAGAGGGAGGGAGAGGGAGGGGGGAGAGGGGAGGAGAGAGGGGAGAGGAGGGAGAGGTAGGGAGGGAGAGGAGAGAGGGGAGAGGGGAGAGAGAGGGAGAGGGAGAGAGGGGGAGAGGGAGGGAGGAGGAGGAGAGAGGGAGGGAGGAGAGAGGGGGAGAGAGGGGAGAGGGGGGAGGGAGAGAGGGAGAGGGAGAGAGAGCGGATAGAGAGGGAGGGGAGAGAGAAAAGGGGTGGGAGGGAAGAGGGAGGGAGGAGAGAGGGGGAGAGAGGGGGGGGGAGGGTTGAGAGGGGAGAGGGGGAAGAGAGGGGGGAGAGAGAGGAGGGAGGCGAGAGAGAGGAGGGGGGAGAGGGATGTGGAGGGAGGGAGGAGTAAAGAGAGAGGGAGAGGGAGAGGAGGGAGAGAGAGGAGGGAAAGAGAGGAGAGAGGAGAGGGAGAGGGGATGGAGAGGAGAGGGGAGGAGGGAGGAGGAGGGGGGGGGGGGGAAAGAGGAGGGGGGAGAGAGAGAGGGAAAGAGAGGGAGGGAGGGAGAGGAGGGAGAGAGAGAGGGATTTTATTTATTATTTATTTATTCTTTTATATCGAAGATAATGGAATAAGGGAGAGAGAGAAAGGGAGAGAGAGAGAGGAAGGGAGAGGAGGGGAGAGGGAGAGACCCGGAGAGAGAGAGGAGGGAGAGGGAGGGAGGGAGAGAGAGAGAGAGGGAGGGAGAGAGAGAGAGGGAGAGAGAGAGAGAGGTGGGAAAGAATGAGAGGGAGGGATGGAGAGAGAGAGGGAGGGGGGAGAGAGAGAATGAGGGAGAGGAGAGAGAGAGGGGAGGGAGGGAGGGGAGAGAACTCTCAACTCTGAAGTAGTTTTAATAATACATCGGCCTTAGCCACAATACAACGAAAGGGAGTGATGGGGGCGGGGGGGAGGGATGCACAATGGGAAAAGAACAATGATTTCACAAACACCGATACAATATTGAATCAGTCTGAAAATTTGCAGAAGAGAGAGAGAGAGGAGGGGGAAGGAGTGAGAGATGGGGAGAGAGAGAGAGAGAGAAGACAGACAGGACAGAACAGACAGACAGACACACAGACACACAGACAGAGAGAGAGACAGAGAGACAGAGACAGAGATAGATAGATAGAGAGAGAAGGAGAGAGAGAGACAGAGAAGGAGAGACAGACAGAAAGACAGACAGAGAGGAGAGAGAGGGAGAGAGAGAGAGAGAGAACAAGGCATAGACACACAAAAAAAAGAGAGAGAAAAAGAGGGAATTCCTGGCACGGGAATTTCCAGAAGGTGGGGATGCTGTTTATACTGAAGGTAGAAAATAGAAGATACAGGAAGAAAAGGAACAAGGCAGAAACAAAGAGGGGGATGAAAAGGGGAATTCCCGGCACAAAATTTTCCCAGAAGGTGGGGATGCTGTTTATACTGACAGGTCCCTCGGCCATCGGGACACGAGAGGATACACAAGGAAGGGGGAGGTGGAGGGGGAGTGGAAGGGGGGGGAGGGGTAGAGAGAGTGGGAGGGGGAGGGGGAGTGGGGGAGGGTGTAGGGGGGAGGGGAGAGGAACGTACCTGCGTGTAAACGAGGGGGATGGTGATCCAGTCATACACGAAGCATAGGGAACATTTGTCTCTGAAGTCTGCTAGTTGCTGTAAACACACACACACACACACACACACACACACACACACACAACACACACACACACACACACACACACACACACACACACACACACACAGAGGCAAACACACACACACACACACACACACACGCATGTACGCATGCACGCACGCACATACACACACACACAGGCACACACACACACACACACGGGCACACACGCGTGCACACACGCACACACACACACACACACTCACACACACGCACACACACACACACACACGGGCACACACGCGTGCACACACGCACAAACACACACACACACACACACACTCACACACACGCACAAACACACATACACAGAAAACACACACACACAAACACACACGCACACACACACACGCACACACGCACATGCACACGCGCGCGCACGCATACACGCACACTCACACACAAGCACGCACGCACGCACGCACACACACACACACACACACACACACACACACACGCACGCACGCACGCACGCACGCACGCAAACACACACACACATTTGTTGTGTCAAATGAGCCTACATAACTTAAATGGCAATAAAATATTCTAAATCTGAGTATTTTGTAATTTTATTCTCTCCCTTTCATACACACACACGCATTACACGCACGCACGCACGCACACACACACATACACGCACGCACGCACACACATACATACACACACGCACGCACGCACACACACACACACACATACACAAAACGCACGAAAGCACGCACGCACGTACACACACACACACACACTCACACTCACACTCACACACACACATACACACACGTACGCACACACGCAAGCGCGCGCACACACACACATTTGTTGTGTCAAATGAATGAATGATTGAATGAATGAGTGGTGGAGTGAATGAAGGAAAGAATGAGTGAATGAAGGATTGGTGAAACGAACGAACGAACGAATGAATGAATGAATGAATGAATGAATGAATGAATGAAAGAATGAATAAATGAATCCATCCATCCATTCATCCCTTAAAGAAAGAAGGAAGGAAGTAAGGAAGAAATGAAGTAAAGGAAGTAAGGAAGGAAGGAAGAAAAGAGAGAAGAAAGAATAGAAAGAAATGATGAAAGAAAGAAAGAAAAGAAAGAAAAAAGAAAAGAAAGGAAAGAAGAGAAAAGAAAGGAAAGAAAAGAAACAAAAAGACAAAAAAGAGAAAGAAATGAAGAAAGAAAAGAAAGAAAGAATATAAAGAAACGAAGAAAGAAAGAAAAGAAACAAAAAGACAAAAAGAGAAAGAAATGAAGAAAGAAAAGAAAGAAAGAATATAAAGAAACGAAGAAAGAAATAAAAGAAACAAAAAGACAAAAGAGAAAGAAATGAAGAAAGAAAAGAAAGAAAGAATATAAAGAAACGAAGAAAGAAAGAAAAGAAACAAAAAGAAAAGAAAGAAAGAACGGAAGAAAAGAAATAAAAGAACCAAAAAGACAAAAAAGAAAGAAAAGAAACAACAAGAAAAGAAAGAAAAGAAAGAATAGAAAGAAATGAAGAAAGAAAGAAAAGAAAGAAAAGAAGGATAGAAAGAAGAGAAAGAAAGAAGGATAGAAAGAAGAGAAAGAAATGAAGAAAAGAAATAAAAGAAACAAAAAGACAAAAAATAAATGAAGAAAGAAAAAAAAGAAAGAAAAGAAACAAAAAGAACAGAAAAGAAGCAAGAAAGAAAACAAAAAGAAACAAAAAGAAAAGAAAAAAACAAAAGAAAGAAAGAAAAAAGAAAGAAAGAAAAGAAAAAAGGAAATAAAAGAAACAAAAAGACAAAAAGAGAAAGAAATGAAGAAAGAAAAGAAAGAAAGAATATAAAGAAACGAAGAAAGAAAGAAAAGAAGAAACAAAAAGAAAAGAAAACAAAAAGAAAAGAAAGAACAGAAATGAAGAAAGGGAGAAAGCAACAAAAAGAAAAGAAAAAAAAAAGAAAGAAATAAAAAGAAAAGAAAAGAAAAGACACAAAAAAACAAAAAAACAAAAAAAGAAACAAAAGAAAAAAACCGAAAAACAACAACAAAAAAAAACACAAAAAGGACAAGAAAAAAAAGAAAAGAAAGAAAAACAAAACAAAAAAACAGAAAAGAAAACCCAAAAGAAAGAAAAAGCAACAAAAAAAAAAGAAAAGAAAGGAAAAGAAAGGTAAAAAGAAAGGAGTCACCTCCAGAATCATCCGCAGACCGAACTCGGTCTCAATACGACCCTCGCGCCGCGCGCGTGCGATGACATTGTTGGCCCACATGAGGGGGACCCAG
>CM054155.1:40789654-40792154 GCA_028751875.1 Rapana venosa | reverse complement strand
ATGTTGTTTTGACAAGATCACAGTTCACAATTTTGTATAGACTCTTGCAGAGTTATTGTTGTTGCTGTTGTTGTTGTCAAAACACAGTTCACAGCTCTGTATAAACTCTTGCCACGTTTTGTTGTTGTTGTAGTTGATGTTGTTTTGACATAATTATAATTCACAGTTTTGTATAAACTCTTGCAGAGTTATTGTTGTTGTTGATGTTGTTATTGACAGAACACAGTTCACAGCTTGTAGGGTTGTTGTTGTTGTTGTTGTTGTTGTTGACAAAACACAGTTCACAGCTCTGTATAAACTCTTGCCACGTTTTGTTGTTGTTGTTTTGATAAGATCACAATTCACAGTTTTGTATAAACTCTTGCAGAGTTATTGTTGTTGTTGTTGTTGTTGTTGTTGACAAAACACAGTTCACAGCTTGTAGGGTTGTTGTTGTTTTGACAAAACCACAGTTCACAGTTTTGTATAGACTCTTGCAGAGTTATTGTTGTTGTTGTTGATGATGTTCTTTTGACAAGATCACAGTTCACAGCTCTGTATAAACTCTTGTAGGGTTGTTGTTGTTGTTTTTACAAGACAACAGTTCACAATTCTGTATTAACTCTCGCCACGTTTTGTTGTTGTTGTTGTCGTCGTCGTTGTTTTAGCAAGATCACAGTTCACAGTTCTGTATAAACTCTTTTAGGGTATGTTGTCGTTGTTGTTGTTGTCGTTGTGGCTATTGTTGTTGTTTTGACAAAATTACAATTCACAGTTTTGTATAAACTCTTGCAAGATTTTTTGGGGGTTTTTTTATTACAAAAACACAGTTCACAGTTCCATATAAACTCTTTTAGGGTATGTTGTCGTTGTTGTTGTTGTTTGACAAAACCACAGTTCACAATTCTGCATGAAGTCTTGCAGGATTCTTGTTGATGTCGTTGTTGTTTTGACAAAATCACAATTCACAGTTTTGTATAAACTCTTGCAGGGTTCTTGTTGTTGTTGTTGTTGTTGTTGTTGTTGTTTTGACAAAACCACACCTCACAATTCTGTATAAACTCTTGCAGGTTTTTTGTCGTTGTTAATATTGTGGTTGTTATTGTTTTGGTAAGATCCCACTTCACAGTTTTGTATCAACTCTTGCAGGTATGTTGACGTAGTTGTCGTCGTTGTTATTGTTGTTGTTGTTGATTTGAGAAGATATAACGACTATATAAACTCCATATATGATTATCGTTTGGATTTTTGAAGAGATTTTTTTGTCTTTGATTTTCTTCTTCTTTCTTTTCTTTTCTTTCTCCGGGAGTTGCACAGTTACTGCCCTTTATTATACTCTCCTATGTTTTTCAAAAGTCCGTTGATCTAGTAATTATATTTTGATGATAGTGGCCTGATTTTGAAAACAACCTTTGCATTATTAAAAAACAACACCATCGCAAAAATTAAAAACCAAATTTGAAATAAAAGTTGAAATAAAGATGAAAAAACATGCATATACAGAAACATAAAAAAACCTGTATTTCGGAAGCAAAGTAAATACACATACACACACGCACGCGTGCGTACGCACCTACGGAAGCACACACACACACATACAAACGAACACACACACGTATGCGCTCATATACACACGCACGCATAAACACACACACACACACAAACGCATACACACACGAACGCACGCACGTGCGCGTACGCACGCACGCACGCACACACACGTACGTACTCTCTCTCTCTCCCCCCCCCCCCCCCTACGCACACAAACACACACAAACACACTCTATCTATCTATCTATCTATCTATCTATCTATCTATCTATCTATCTATCTATCTATCTATCTATCTATCTATCTATATACCTATCTATCTATCTATCTATCACACGCAAGCACGCACGCACGCACACACACACACACACACACACACACACACACACACACACACACACACACACACACACACACACACACACACAACACACACACACACACACACACACACACTGACAAAGACACCCAGAAAGCATCATAATCAAATAATTCTCTTAGAGTGATGTATTCGTGATCTGCTGACCCGGGTTCGATTCTCGGTCAAGAGGATTTTTCCTCTGGAGTTAACATCAGTGGCGACTCCACTCTCCCCAAAAGTCCTTCTAATGAGACTATAAACCGAGGCCCCGTGTGCGAACGCACGCAGAACATCTTGCGCACACGTTAAAACCCGTTCCGCTTTTTGTAAGAGTAGGCCATTGTGTGCCGAAGGGAACAGATGAAAAAATTGACAAACCTGCATACATACGGGGACTGGATAAAAAGAATGCACATGAGTGCTTATTACATTGTCCTCGAAATAAAAGAATAAAATAAATAAATTAATAACATACTTATTGGGAACAGATATTAAACACATGAACGAACACACACACACACACACACACACACACACACACACCACACACACACACACACACACACACACACACACACACAACACACACACACACACACACACACACAC
>CM054155.1:40748098-40789154 GCA_028751875.1 Rapana venosa | reverse complement strand
CAAGGCCATCATAAGACTAACGTCTTCTTAGATATATAAAACTTTGAAAGAAAAAAGAAAGTGGGACATCAGTATTTCTTGCATTCAAAACTTCCATGAAGGAAAAGATTGTCAGATAAAAACTTTCTCCATCAGCATTATTCTCATCTTTCCCTCTTTCTCACCCATCTGAATTCTTTTTGCGCAAAGATAGATGCACATGCGTGCATACACATATGCGTGCACACACTCCTGTCCCTTAACACCACTACTATGACAGTTTTTGATGTTTCTCTGTCTTTTACAAATCTATACACATATATGTAGTCAAATTTCTTTATCTTTTCATTACATAAGCGTACAATGTAAAATCTACAAAAGTACATAAGTGAAAATTTGCCTGTGGTGTAAATTTTAAAACTCTGGCCAACCTTGTGATGACCACAGAACCAGGTCATTGTCAGCTGCTAGCTCATCACAATCAAGCAATAACAGCTTGTCAATTCAGAAAAAAATACCAGTGGCCAGTGGTAAACATCACGTCCATCCAATGCTCATGGCATACATGTTAACTTAAATACCTCCCCCCCCCCCTCTCACACGCACAGACACTCGCAGACACGCACAGACACTCGCAGACACGCACAGACACTCGCAGACACGCACAGACATACACACACAGGTGCACGCATGCGAACACACAGAGTCACACACAGAGTCACACACATCTCCCCCCCCCCCCCTCCCACAGCTCTAACTGTCCTACCATCCTAACCTCCCCACCACCCCCCACCCCACCTCCTCCCTAGCACCTCTTTCCCTACAATTCTACCACCACCCCCAACCCTCAAGAAAAAAATGTTTAGCATTGTGTCAGCCAGCACCATGTAATCTACCTGCCTTTGTGTCCACATGAGGGGCCAGGGTCAGTTAGTTTAAAGATGAGGATCAGTATGAACAGTTAGCATGCAAAAAGGGAAAGTGTTAGCATGCAAAAAGGGAAAGTGTTGTCGGTGGGTTGTCTGGTCTGTGTTGGAAAGCATGTGGACACAGCAGCATGTAGAATTGATGGTACTTAGCTGTAGACACAATGATGGGGAACTCGAAATTTTACAAAATGACCGGTCCTATCCACTAACTGCCTAGGCTCTGTTGAACTTTGGTTTGGAAATCCAGCCACAGATGTGCAGCTCTGCTGTCAGTCAGCCAAGTGCTTTCCTTCCTCGGCTAGAGCTCCCCAGTTGACTCCTGACCAGACTTTGGCCTGTGCTACCCCACCGTGTAGGTAGCCGTATCCCAGCTGTGTGGGATGTGGTCGAGAATTCAACCTGCCAGTTTTGCCACCACAGTCGGGAGGTGCCTCCCTGCTCTTTCCGATGTGCAACTGTCGTGGGTTTTTTTTTTTTACATCTATTTCGATTTTCCCGTCAAACTGGAAAAAACGGCGCAAGGCTGAGAATCGAACCCAGAACCTCACGGCTTAAATCCTTTAAAAAAGATAGGCTAAACCCAAAATAATCCATGTACATTTTTTGGAAAGACTACAGCCCAAAACTCACCAAGTGAGAAAGATCTGTCACTATTAGTCGCCTCTTTTCTATCCCCGCTGCTTCTAACTTGTATCCTAACCCCTCCTCCTCCTAAATAACCTCTCCTACCAAAGCCTATGCCCCCTCCTCACTACCACCTCTCTCTCCCTCCCCACCCTCTCTTTCTCTCTCTCTCTCTCCCCCTCTCTTTCTCTCTCTCTCTCTCACGTCTGTCTTTCTCCTTTGGTCTAAGTATTTTACGTGTCTACTACTACTACTACTACTACTACTACTACTACTACTACTACTACTACTACACCACACAAAACTTTTTCTGGTTTTTCGTCTTTGGTCTGGTATCACATCACGTAAAAGGCGTAAAATGTATACCGCTACTCCTCCTCCTCCTACTTCTACTACTACTACCTCCACCACCACCGCCACTACCACTACTATTACTACTACCACTACACACACACACACACAAACACACACACAAACACACACAACACACACACACACAACACAACACACACACACACAACACACACACACAACACACACACACACACACAACACACACACCATGTCTCCCCCCCCCCCCCCCCCCCCCCCCTAACCTGCCCAAAAACTAATCTAAGCTACCAACACCTCAGGCCACCTCCTGCCCTCCCCCCCCCCCCCCCTCTTCTCCCTCCACACTGGTCATGCAAAACAAGTCATGCTAGGCAGCAACACTTCACATCATCACCACCAGCATTGCACATGGTAAAGCACCATTTTGGGGGTTGCATTTTGTACCAACTTTATCTTTTCTTTTTTTCTTCCGTGGTTGCTTTTTTGTTTTGCTTTTTTGGGGGAAGGGATGGTTCATATTTTTTTCTCCAATTTTTTCTTTGTTTTTTTTAAACCACATTTTTCCCCTTTTGTACATCCTTTTTCAATTTTTTTAACCACGGTTTTGTTTGTTTTTTTGTTGTTGATTTTTTTTTTGGGGGGGAGGGGGGGGGGCTGTTACACTTTAGTAAAAGACCAACGCTTTTTACATAAAGTCATCACTTTGGAACGAATTGCTGCTACGGAAAGCAGAGGACCGCAGGGGAGTGGAGGAAGCTGGTTGCAAAAATCTTCACGGGTGTCCCCACTGTCCACGGGAATACAGGATAGGGGAGGTGGGAGGTCATGTTGCAGATGTTTGGGGCGACATGTTTGACGTCAGTTCTTCCCCCTAGCTGCTCCACGAAATCTTGGCAGTCCTAAACTAGACTGTTCTGGGGGTGTTCTCCATGACGGCCATTTCCTCCTCCATGGCGCGAAATGTTTGATGTCACAGTTCTGTGAAATGTTTGATGTCATCGTAGTTCTGTGAAATTATGTACGTTTGTGAATTGGGAGTCACAGTTCTGTGAAATGCTTGATGTCACAGTTTGTGATAATACTGTTTGTCACAGTCTTTTTTGTGAAATGCTGGATGTCACAGTTTGGAAATGCTGGATGTCACAGTTTTGTGAAATGCTTGATGATCAGTTTTCCCCAAGCTTGTCCACAAAGTCTCTGCAGAAATGTGCTGGGGATTTGTCGCGACGGCGGCGTCCTCGCGACAGCGATCGATGCCCTGGAGTGCAGCGAGTTTCTCGGCGATCGCGATGTCTCGCGATGCGATGCGATGCTTCTGCGATGCGATGCGATGTCTGGGCGATGTTGTCTCGCGGCGATGGTCCTCGGATGCGATCGATGCGATGCGATCCGATGACCTGGGAGATGCGATGCGATGTCTTCGGCGATGCGATGCGATGCGATGTCCTCGGCGATGCGATGCGATGCGATGTCCTCAGCGATGCGATGCGATGTCCTCGGCGATGCGATGCGATGTCCTCAGCGATGCGATGCGATGTCCTCAGCGATGCGATGCGATGTCCTCAGCGATGCGATGTCCTGGGCTATGGCGGCGTCCTGGAGTGGATGCTGTGGTGTCCTGCTCCTCTCTGCCACAACAGACACAGGACAATGGTCAGCAGCATCTAGTCACGCACTGCTTTTCGTCAGCAGCATTCAGTCACGCACTGCTTTTCCACTGCTGTCAGCAGCATCAGCACCGTCGACGCTTTCGTCACACATGCTTTTCCTGCTTTCTCTGCTTTTCATTCCTCGGCTAGAGCTCGAGGTTCACCAATGGCGAGATTTTGCTTATGACGATTTTCGCCCACCATGTATATAGCCACATTCCGACTTCGGGGATGCATGCTGGGTAAGTTCATGTTTCCGTAACCCAACGAACGCTGACATGAGTTACGGGATCTTTAACGTGCATATTTGATTTTCTGCATGTGTATCTACACTTGCAGAATTAAAGCAGTGGCAGGTCTGCACTTGAATTTGACCTGGGCGATTGTAAAAAAATTCCCATCCTTAATTCACCAGACGCCCCCAAGATTCGAACCCACGACTTCATGGACCCACGGGATGGAAGTGGAACGGTCTTAACCACTCAGTGTCGGTCACTACACTGATGAAGACAGTTGTTTAATGACTTAACTTTTTCCGTGCTTGCGCGATTTGTGTGTATGTGATCGTTACACTTATGAATAAGCGAAAAAATCGTTACTGTGCTTGTTTATTTCCCTGTGATTATGTGTTGTCTGTGTTTAGTTTATGTGCCCCCCAAAATAAAAACCCTGAAGCATGAAAAATGTCGTGCTGACTAAAGACGATTACATCTGCTCGGACAGCCACAAACAAACATGTGTCAGGTTAACTAGCTGCACAGGGATGTTTTCCTGCTTCACTTACCATGTAGATGGTCACAATGATGCAACTGAAAATTATTTGTATCATAATCATGTTACTGTTCGCACCCATGTTGTAACCATAAAGCAAATGACGTCAATGCAACAACAAAAATACTAACAATATTGATTTTTTAAAAACAAACTTACGGAATTTCCACTTTTATGATTTTATGGGGACTTTATATTTATTCTAACAGTGAAAAAAAAAGAATGGTGTTTATGTCCATTAAAGAATTTCCACTTTTGTGGTATTATGGGGACTTTATAATGATTCCAACATTAACAAAAACAGAAAGGCGGTTATGTTCCACAGCTAGTTCCAATCCCTTCCAGAAAAAAGAATGGGGGAAGGGGAATAACCTAGTCTCAAAACCATTGGCGTGTTATTCGTCTTTCTTGTTAACAGTTTTGGACCCTGAAAGGAAATTGTCAGTGAATGCCCCTTTCCTTTTCAGGCAACAAATCACCTGGGCTCCACTGTTGACACGAATCAGCAACCTGCCAAAGCTGAACTAGTCTGTGCAAGGGACAAACACTTGGGGATGCGATAAAATCTTCGTGTAGCCAGATTGAACACTCTACTCTACTCTACTCTACCCATACTCTGTTCTTTCTTTATAGTGCTCTGTCTACTCCTACCTAAACCTTTATCACCAACTTCCTATTCTTTGCTCTACTACTCGGTACCAACACTTCTATTCTTTGCTCACATACATCATAACAACAAGCAACTTCCTATTCTTTGCTCACATACATCAGTAACAACAAGCAACTTCCTATTCTTTGCTCACATACATCAGTAACAACAGGCAACTTCCTATCCTTTGCTCACATACATCAGTAACAACAAGCAACTTCCTATTCTTTGCTCACATACATCAGTAACTCACAAAGTTTTGGCCAGGACCAGAAAAGGAAAAGATGAACTGTCATGTTACCTGATGACGTCCTGGTGACTGACGTATGATGCTGGATGGCAGGTTGTTGGTGTGTTGTTTTTCTTTCTAACCTGGGTCTTGGTTCAGCTTCATGCAGGCAGGTTTTTGGAACTTGCAGCCCTGGTGCTTCCCCTCAGGCAGTGACTGACGGCGCTGAACCTGACTGGAGCTGTTCTGGTTTGTTGACATTGGTGAAGGAGATGTGTCCCACTGTTCTGGTGTCTTGACTTTGGCAAAGGCGATGTTTGCCGCTGTTCTGGTGAATTGACTTTGGCACAGGCGATGTTTCCCATCATTCTGTTTTTGATGCTGGGAATTTGACTTTGCATAGGCGATGCTTCCCTTCATTCTATTTTTGATGGCACTGGACCTGACTGGAGCTGTTCTGGTGTACTGACTTTGGCACAGACCACGTTTCCCATCTTTCTATTACTAATGCCACTTGCTTTGACTGGAGCTTATCTGGTGTAATGACTTAGGTATAGGCGATGCTTCACATTGTTCTGTTTTTGATGGCTCTGGACAGAACTGGAGCTGTTCTGGTGTACTGACCTTGGCATGGGTCATGCTTCCCAGCATTCACTTTTTGATGGCACTGGACTTTGACTGGCGGTTTTCTGATGTCTTGACTTTGGTACAGGTGAAGCTTCCCTTCATTCTGTTACTTATGACACTGGACCCGACTAAGGCTGTTCTGGTGGATTGGCTTTGGCACAGGTGATGTTTCTGCTGTTCTGGTGGATTGACTTTGGCACAGGCGATGTTTCTGCTGTTCTGGTGTGTTGACCTTGGCACAGGTGATGTTTCTGCTGTTCTGGTGGATTGACTTTGGCACAGGTGATGTTTCTGCTGTTCTGGTGTATTGACCTTGGCACAGGCGATGTTTCTGCTGTTCTGGTGTACTGACCTTGCCACAGGCCATGTTTCCCGTCACTCAGTGACTGGTGGTGCTAGACTTGGCTCAGTCTGGCTCGTGTTGTACCTGGTCAAACAGAAGCCAGTCCCACACTTTAGGAAAAGAAACAAAACGTTAAAACTAAACCATACATTTCTATGTTACAAAAATAAAACAGTTAGCCAGCTGTCACAGCGTAAAAGGTAGCACACTGAATTCTTGGTCATTAGGTCGTGGGTTAAAATGGGTGGGTCGTGGGATGAACCCTATTGCTATACGATACACAAGTATTATGCAGTTTAAAAACCCCTGATTTAGCGGTCCCTGTTGATGTGATCTCGTGGCGATTTTGATTTTGATTTTCCAGTTTCATGCCCGAGACAAACAGAAAAGATGGAGCAAGATAAAAGACAGCAATACAAACACAGATTCTACCAACAACTAATGCTACAGACAGTAATACAAACACAGATTCTACCAACAAGTAATGCTACAGACAGAAATACAAACACAGATTCTACCAACACTAATGTACAGACAGTAATACAAACACAGATTCTACCAACAACTAATGCTACAGACAGAAATACAAACACAGATTCTACCAACAATAATGCTACAGACAGCAATACAAACACAGATTCTACCAGCTAGTAATGCTACAGACAGCAATACAAACACAGATTCTACCAGCTAGTAATGCTACATTTTCAAAACGAATAACAGTTTCCAGGAAAGACGAGCAGAAAAGGACAAAAACGACAGTGATACACAGTCATACAAGCAAGAGCAGACAATCCAGACAGGAAGTTGCAGGCATAGTGGACGACAGACATGAAGAAACATCGTACACAGGCAGAGACTGTCTGAAGAAACATCGTACACAGGCAGAGACTGTCTGAAGAAACATCGTACACAGGCAGAGACTGTCTGAAGAAACATCGTACACAGGCAGAGACTGTCTGAAGAAACATCGTACACAGAGAGAGACTATCTCAGGGAGTTAGAAAGATACAAAATGAACTGGTACCTGATTAATTTCTGTTTTTGCTGGACGTGATGTCACAGCATGTAACGGGGCTGGACTTCAGTGGCGCTTTCTGGTCTCGTGTCATCAGTCCCTTGATGACGGACGCGTTGGTGGACAGTTTTCTCCAGGCTGGTCTGTCCTCTGCCTTCTGCATCAGCACAGCATTCATGTCAAGGCCGGTCCAGTCTGTGATCTCTGAGCTCCTGAAGAGACCACCTGCTGTGTGATCCACATGATGACTAACCGGGACAGGACCCCTGTCCAACAACGAGTGGGAAGGAAGAAACTGAAGGACATGTTTAGAAAAGGTGAGGGGACGCCAGAGTCAAAATCCCTCACGACCACTGTCCCAAAGATGCCAGTAGGTGACACAGTCACACTTCCTCATGCACTGTCCCAAAGATGCCAGTAGGTGACAAAGCACATACTTGACCACTGTCCAAAGATGCCAGAAGGTAACACAGTCACGCTTCCTCATGACCACTGTCCCAAAGATGAAGTCTCACTCCATAACCACAGTCCCAAAGATGAAGTCCCACTCCATAACCACTGTCCCAAAGATGAAGTCCCACTCCATAACCACTGTCCCAAAGATGCCAGTGGGTGACACAGTCATGCTCCCTCGTAACCACTGTCCCAAAGATGAAGTCACTCTCTCATAACCACTGTCCCAAAGATGAAGTCACTCTCTCATGACCACTGTCCTGAAGATGAAGTCACTCTCTCCCATAACCACTGTCCCAAAGATGAAGTCACTCTCTCTCATAACCAATGTCTCAAAGCCTTTGTAAGTGGCGTCCTTTTTGGACACCGAGACATCACTGTCACCGAGACTGCTCTCCTTAGATCTCTTGCACTATTTTGTCCCTAGTTCAAATCTAATTTTATTCTTTTTGTGCTAGTTTCTTTTAAACTAGCTTTTAATTTCTAATCCCATGCTAATTTTGGGTTATTTCTTATTTTATCATTTTTTGGTGGAATGCTTTAAAATTTTATTTCATTTACTTTATTCTATCCTATTCTATTCTATTTAATCTTTCTTTTAGCAAGGATCAGAGATGCAATCAGAAATCTGGTGTCCAGTGATGGTTCAAAGGCAACTAACAGGGCAGTTCAATGGCAAAGACATCGTCTGACAAAGAACTTTGGCGGCAAAAGGCAGTTCAATGGCAAAGACATCGTCTGACAAACAACTTTGGCGGCAAAAATCTGCATGGCTGGCACTCTGAATGTCCACCTTCTCAGAGGTTCCACTGCTGTTGTCTCCCCCTGATGAAATGTGACAGGCCAGTCAGACCCTCTCTGGCACCACCACCACCAGTGCTCTGGCTCAGTCCTGCAGGATCTGGAAGCATGGGAGTAAGTCTGCATGAGCACACAATGGTGGGGATAGCAGAATATCCCCATCATCCTAAGAACTCTGGGAATAGCAGAATATCCCCATTCTAAGAACTCTAGGGATAGCAGAATATCCCCATCCTAAGAACTCTAGGGATAGCAGAATATCCCCATCCTAAGAAACTCTGGGAATAGCAGAATATCCCCATCCTAAGAACTCTAGGGATAGCAGAATATCCCCATCCTAAGAAATGTGGGAATAGCAGAATATCCCCATCCTAAGAAATGTGGGAATAGCAGAATATCCCCATCCTAAGAAATCTAGGGATAGCAGAATATCCCCATCCTAAGAACTCTAGGGATAGCAGAATATCCCCATCCTAAGAAATGTGGGAATAGCAGAATATCCCCATTCTAAGACCTATGGGGAAAGCAGAATATCCCTATTCTAAGAACTATGGGAATAGCAGAATATTCCCATTCTATGAAGTCTGGGATTAGCAGAATAATCCCATTCTAAGAACTATGGGAATAGCAGAATATCCCCATTCTAAGAACTATGGGAATAGCAGAATATCCCCATTCTAAGAACTATGGGAATAGCAGAATATCCCCATTCTAAGAACTATGGGAATAGCAGAATATCCCCATTCTGAAATATGGGAATAGCAGAATATCCCCATTCTAAGAACTATGGGAATAGCAGAATATCCCCATTCTAAGAACTATGGGGACATAGCAGAATATCCCCATTCTGAAAACTATGGGATAGCAGAATATCCCCATTCTGAAAACTATGGGAATAGCAGAATATCCCCATTCTGAAAACTAAGCTAAGCTATTCCTGAACTCTAAACTAGTCCCAGGAACCACGCTTTGAAGGCTCTGGGAAGCATGTCCTCCTTCTAAATTCTGGCCATCATCCATACAATAGCCAGCCCCAGCTACACACACGTGGATCACCAGCATGGCGTGGGTGCTGTGGGCAGAAGGTCCAGTCCCCGTTGCTGGAAGTTTCTGGAAACACAAATACAAAGAAGCAATGAATATGACGTATAGTATCCAGGCATTAGAAAAAGGGTGTGTTGTGTTTGTTGTGGTGTGTTTGTGTGTGTGAATTGTGGTGAGTGTTGGTATTGTGTGTACGCGCGCATGTATTTTTTAAACATTTTTTTTATTTCTAGGTTAATGGAATAATCACTCGTGTTATTTTACATCCAGTCCATGTGTGTATGTAGTTCTGTAAATGGCCTACTCCTCCGAAAAGTGGGACGGGTTTTAACGTGTGCGCAAGATGTTCTGAGTACGTTCGCACACGGGAATTCGGTTTATAGTCTCATCCGAAAGACTTTGGGGGGTTGGGGGGGGGGGGGGGGGGGGGGGGAGTAGAGTCGGCACTGGTGTTAACTCCAGAGGAAAAATCCCCTTGAACGAGATTCGAACCCAGGTCAGCAGATCACGAGCGCAACGCGCATCACTCTAACCACCAGGCTATCCCGTTCCCCGCGTGCGCGCGCGCGTGTGTGTGTACGTACGTGTGTGCGCACGTTAGACTCACTTTCGGTCACAGAAGATGTCTGCAGGTTATGTGACATTGGGGCTGCTCTCCCCTAGCAAGACTGGGGCCTTGCCACTAGAACAACGCCACCCACACTTGTCCCTCCCTCCCCTGTGTACTTGGTTTTATACGCAAATATGCGTCTCTGACCCACGAAGGCTTCTGCTTCACACATGCTAGTTTCGGCAAGTCTGTGACCACTAAAACAGAGCAGACCAGGTCCCTCTGCCGCCACAACGACTTCCCGCTGCTGCCGGCAATGTCAGGTCCACAGAGATCAAAGCTGGCCTCCCTCCTGCAGGTTTGGGAATCGATCATCACCCCAGTCTGCTTGAACAGATTGTCCAGTGAACAGCAGTGTGTCTTCAGAATAGCGTAGTTTGGCAATCGATCATTCCCCCAGTCTGCTTGAACAGATTTTCCAGTGAACAGCAGTGTTGTCTTCAGAATAGTGTAGTTTGGCAATCGATCATCACCCCAGTCTGCTTGGACAGATTTTCCAGTGAACAGCAGTGTGTGAGTCTTCAGAATAGTGTAGTGTCAGTGGATCGGTGGTCTAGAGGTCACGCGCCTGCCTAGAAAGCGAAAAGTCCGGGTCGGAAGTGTTGCGGTGGTTTTGAAACTTTCCCGCCATCCATTAGACCGTGAGTGGTGGTCTTGGCGCTGTAGTCTTTCGGATGAGACGATAAACCCGAGATCCTGTGTGTTACACATAATTATTTAGCGCACGTAAAAGAACCCACGGCAACAAGAGAGTTGTCCCTGGCAAAATTCTGTAGAAAAAAAAGCCACTCTGACAGGGAAACAAAGTTGAAAACAGGAAAAGAAAAAAATGGGTGGCATGCTTTTGCGGCGACGGGCTCTCCCCGAGGAGAGGGACCCGAATTTCACGCAGAGAAATCTGCCGTGACTTAAAAGTGGTATAAAATGAAATGAAATCCCGTAATTCATCTCAGCACTGGGAGGGTTACGGAAGCACGAACATACCAGCATACATCCCTGAAGTCGGAATGCAGCTACCTTCATGGTGGGCAAAAACGGTCGCATACGCAACATTTCACCTTTGGTGAACCTCGGAGCTCTAGCCCTGGAAAAAAAAGCCACAAACCAAACAAAAAACCCAACAACACCCCCCCCCTCCCCCTACACACACACACACATATAGAGTTCAAACGTTGCCCTACACAAAACGATCAGTGACTGTTGTGCCCACACTACAGCTGTATGTAGCTGGGTGTCCACAACTTGTCTTGTTCCTATCTTGTTCACGGGGGACGGGGTAACCTGGTGGTTAGAGCATTGTGCTTCCAATCTGACAGTCCAGGATCGATTCCAGGCTTCAGCTACCACCCACACGCCCATTCAGGGGGATTTTCCCCCTGGAGTTAACATCAGCGCCCACTCTACACTCCAGAGGGTCCTTCCCGTGAAACTATAAACCCAGCTCCCGTGCGCAAACGCACTCAGAACACCTTGCGCACATGATAAAATCCGTTCCACCTTTTGGAAGAGTAGGCCATTGTGTGCCGGTGGGAAGGGATGATTTTAAGATACATGCACACTGGTGTGTTTTGACATCATCCCCAAAAGTGGAATGTGGCGACCTTAAATTCTCCCTCTCTGCTTTTGCACAAGTAACATGCGTTTGTGCGAGGCAGTCAGTGTGTGTGTGTGTTGTGTAATGTGTGTGTGTGTGTGTGTGTGTGTGTGTGTGTGTGTGTTGTGTGGTGTGTGTGTGTGTGTGTGTGTGTGTGTGTGTGCGCGCGCCTGTCAGATGCCAGCATCCCTGCCTATTTGAACCAGACCTATTCAAACACCATACGAAATAACCGAATAAATAAACCACAAAAACGTGATCCTACTCACCATGAGATTGTTGTTGAAGTGGCAGGTCACTGCAGCTGCGCTAACTGCATCCACAGCTGCAGGACGTCTGTCTCTCATTGTTGTTGAAGTGGCACGTCACTGCAGCTGCGCTAACTGCATCCACAGCTGCAGGACGTCTGTCTCTCATTGTTGTTGAAGTGGCACGTCACTGCAGTTATGTTGTTGAAGTGGCACGTCACTGCAGCTGGCTAACTGCATCCACAGCTGCAGGACGTCTGTCTCTCATTGTTGTTGAAGTGGCACGTCACTGCAGCTGTGCTAACTGCATCCACAGCTGCAGGACGTCTGTCTCTCACGAGGGGAAGTCGTCCTTTGCCTTCTGGGCCTGTGGTCTTCTCGCCAAGTCATCCCTCCAGTCCAAGGTCACCCCAAGGTCGGTGGGGTCATGAAGCAAGGTCCGTCTGTCCGTTGATGCGCAGGGTGGCCTTCTGTTCTTGTGTGGACAGGCTGAAGATGGTGTGTGTCCTCTTTCTGAGGCCTTCCTGTGGGCATCAAGTTTTCCGTTAGTTACGACTACCAGTTAATTCTGGCTGGTGATCAGTACTGTTTGTTCTAATTGGTTTGTCTTGCATCTACTCCCTTTCAGTGCGTGCGCGCGAACATGTGTGTGTGCACGTGCGTGTATGTGCGTGAGCTTCATGTGCATCCGTGTGTGTGTGTGTGTGTGTGTGTGTGTGTGTGTGTGTGTGTGTGTGTGTGTGGGGTGCATGCGTGTCATGTCTGTGTATGTGAGTGTATGCGAGTGTGTATGACGAGTTTTGCTGTTGTTTCTGTGCTCCCTATGCAAGGTAAAGGAAGGTAAAGGTAAAGGAGTCCCATAACCTATAAGGTCGTAGGGGAGCGAGGCGTCAGAGACCTCACTTCTCTAGGGCCAGCATATTGAGGGCGGCGCCCATCTCCTCTACCTCGCTGCTTTACCTTCCCTGACCCTAAAGAGGGCAGGTACCCATTTACAGCTGGGTGAACTGGGGGAACTGTACTGAAGCCAAGGCGCGCAAACGGTCACCCATCCAACTGGTAACCACGCTCGACGCTGCTTAACTTGGCTGGGGGAAAGCGAGTGCTCCGACCACTGAGCTATCCCGTCCCCCTATGCAAGGCTCCAGGTAAAAACACCACATTAAATTTCAGCAGCGACAAGGGGCATGCTGCCCTGGAAACTTCACACCTAAACTTGCATTTGAAATAATGCACCATGAAATTTTACAGCCGTTACCTTCAGGGTAGGTAAAAAACGGTCCCATACGCCAACATCTCACCATTGGTGAACCTCGAAGCTCTAAACCCAAAAGTCCTTCGGATGAGACTATAAACCGAGGTCCCGTGTGCGAACGCACGCAGAACATCTTGCGCACACAGTAAATCCTGTTCCGCTTTTCGTAAGAGTAGGCCATTGTGTGCCGGTGGGAACGGATGACAGAATTTACAAAACCGCATACACACGGGGACTAGATGTAAAAAAAGCACACAAGTGCTTATTCCATTATCCTCGATATAAAGAATGAAATAAAAATTTTAAAACACCGCGGAAAAAACAAAACAAAAAAGCCTGAATCATCCATGTGTTGAACATTGTGTTAGCGTTAACAAGAAGTCCCATAATTCAGTATTTGTGGTCACCTCACGGTTTACTTTTTTAGGCAGGCGAATGTCGTAACCATCCCGCCACCCTCCCTCTTTTTAATTTGTGTGTAGTACCCCTTGCCCTTTCCCCCAAGTTTGATGAAAAAAATCGAACTGAATGTCAAAGTTTTTCGGATGAGACTATAAACTTTAAGCGCCGTGCGACATGCTCGCAGAACACTTTCTACACGTTTTAAATTCCATTCCGCCTTCGGAAGAGTAGGCCATTTGTGCCGGAGGAACGGGTGACAACATTTTAAAAACCGCTGCACAAGGTGTGTGTTTAGACCATTGTGGAGGGTTGGAATGCGAATACGTAAATGGGGGGGGGGGGGGGGGGGGGGGGGGGGGGGGGGTCGCATATGCAAAAATCTCACAGTTGGTAAGCCTCGGAACTCTAGCCGCAAAACGGACCCCCCCCCCCCCCCCCCCCCCCCCCCCCCCCCCAAAAAAAAAAAAAAACCCAAAAAAACCTATACAAATTAATATGAACAGCAACAACAGGCAAACGGCTTATAACTGCACACTGACGGGGTCAGATAGTTGGTATCCGGCCACTACCTTGATGCTGGGTAAAGGCTGCATACATGGAACATCACCATTCTTTTGTGAACCTCTTTCCCTGATCCTAAACTCCCGTCCCTGTGTCTGTCACTTCATCGTCCATAATCCTGTCTGTCTTTTCCCGCCAACCACAGAGCTAGCTTTAAGCAGCCAGTCTAGACTATTTCCCAGGCCCTAAAAGACTTCGGTACTGACCAGTTTATTATTATTATTAAAGACTTATACCCTAAAAGACTTCGATACTGACCAGTTTATTATTACTATTAAAGACTTATCTACGATCAAACCTTGGCGATCTAACTCGTCCGATTTTTTTTCCATATGTAAATGACAGTCTTCAGAGTACTGGCAAAGAATTTTTTTTAATGCCAGTGAAAGTTCTGGCGTCAGGGATTGGTGGAAGGGGGAGGGGTGGGGGAGGGGGAGGGCAGAAGGGCAAACATCGGGAGGATGAGGGCATGCACAGGATTAGGCTTGTCAGTCAGTGAACAAAGAACAGTGTTCAACTGAGAGATGGAGAAAATCAAGTAGTCATACCTACATAATTACAGCCAAACAAGTTTGGATCAGCTATAAAAACAAGGAAAATCAAAAGAGACTGTCTCTGGCATCACGCCTACGAAGCTAGTCTAGTTTTGTCAGGTTAACAGGAGGGGAGGAGGAAGTTCTACCATCAGCGAGTAATGCTGTGTTTAATCCAAGTACGGCGGGCATGATAGCCTAGTGGTTAGTGCGTTGCGCTTGCGATTTGACGGCCCGGAATCGAACCCAGGTTCGAGACATCATCGCAGAACATCTTGTGCACACATTGAAACCGATTCTGCCCTTTAGAACAGTAGGGCTTTCGTGCAGGTACAAACAGATGATCGTCCTCTTATTTTAAAAAATGCACACTGGTGTGTTTAGACATCACCCCGAGTAATGCCGGAATGCCAGTACCTTAATGGTGGGCAAAAACGGTGGAATGCGCAAAAATCTCAACATAAGGTGAACATCTGAGCTCTAGCGAAGATAAGAAAACCTCAGAGGTCCCATGTCTAACTTTGCAGAAAATCAACTTGCACTCAGCACAAACCTCTCTTTCTTTCCTACAAGATTCCCATTGTTCGATCACATGGATAACCTTGTGGGCAAAAACGGTCGCATGTGCAAAAATCTCACCATTGATGAACATCCGAGCTCTAGCCGAGAGACACAAAAAAGACCTCGGAAGTCCCATGTCTAAATTTGCAGAGGAGCAACTTGCACACAGGAGAAACCCATCTCTGTACAGGGTTTACTATGGTCGGTAACGTGGATAGCCTGAAAAGGTCATGGGTTCCAACCATATTCAGCTCGCTCAAGACACTACCTGAAGATTTCAATGCTGTGCTCCAATGACTCCTAAAGGAGCTAAGTCAAAGTCAATTCACAGGAGAGGGAGCGCACGGAAATCTATCCCCACCACCTTAACAATCTATTCAACCTTTTGGAATCCGTAATGAAACAATATTTAATCTTCTCGCTTTTTGAAATTTTTACACATGTGAAAAAATATTCCTAAATACTAAACAAATCTGCAGAAATAACAATAACAAAAAGTAATAGTTACCTGTAGCCTCAGGTGAAAATGCCCACTGGACAATGCGTAGTTTGGTCCTGCTTGTGGCTCTGAACTTGTACTGGCCACCTTGGAATGAAGGGTTCTCTTATGCCCACGTCGCATGCGCTGGGCCTGGCTTGTCAGGCGCTTAATGGTAAGGTGACGGATTTTCGTTCATCCAACAGACAATAGTTGGTGTCTTGGTGTTCGATGAAGAAGATGAAGAATGAATGAATGAATGAACAGTGAGGAGTGTCGCGGGCATTGCAGAATTTCGTACTCAACCCTTTGTGAGCGAATAGTCATTTTTCTGGTGCATGATGGGACATCAGCGCTCACGGTGATAACTTGTCACACATGAGCTCTCTGTCTGTCTCTGTCTGTTGTCTGTCTGTCTCTCTCTCTCTCTCTCTCTCTCTCTTCTCTCTCTCTCTCTCTCTCTTCACGCACATGCATACATACACATAATAACACATTATCATACACACACATACATACATACATACATAAATACACACGCATACATACACACACAGACACACATAATAATAACAATAATAATGTATGGAATTTATATAGACATACATGCGTGTACACACACACACACACACACACACACACACACACTTCATGCATAGGAATCATCTGTGACTAAACATAGTATGCATTACGCTACTCTACACTACGCAACACCACACTAAACTACTCTACACTACACTACACTACACTGCACTGCACTCCACTACACTACACTGCACTACACTACACTGCACTACACTACTCTACACTACTCCATACTACTCTACACTACACCACACTACACTGCACTACACTGCACTGCACTACACTGCACTACATCACAACACAATACAATACACTACTATGCGCTCTACTGCACTACACTACACTACACTACACTGCACTACACTATACTACACAACACTACACTACACTGCACAGCACTATACTACACAACACTGCACTACACTACACTTAACTACAGTACACTGCACTACACTATACTGCGCTACTCTGCACTGCACTACACTAAACTACACTACACTGCACTTTACACCGCACAACACTACACAACACATCACTGCAGTACACTACACTATACTACACTGCAATACATCATACAAAAATACACTGCAGCACACTTTACTACATTGCAGTGCACTATACTACACTGTAGTGCGATGTACTACACTGCAGTACACTGCAGTACACTATACTATACTGTAGTATACGACACTACTCTGCAGTAATCTATACTACACTGAAGTGTATGACACTATTTTGCAGAACACTATACTAAACTGCAATATACAACACTACACTGCAGTAATCTATACTACACTGCAGTAAACTGTACTACACCACACTGCAGTACACTTTACTACATTGCAGTACACTTTACTACACCACACTGCAGTACACTTTACTACACTGCAGTACACTTTACTACACCACACTGCAGTAAACTACACTACACCACACTGCAGTAAACTACAATACACCTCACTGCAGTTAACTACACTACACCACACTGCAGTACACTACACTACACCACACTGCAGTAAACTACACTACACTGCAGTAAACTACACTACACCACACTGTAGTACACTACACTACCCCACACTGCAGTAAACTATACTACACTGCAGTAAACTACACTACACAATACTGCAGTACACAATACTACACTGCAATATACAACACTACACTGCAGTAATCTATACTACACTGCAGTAAACTATACTACACCACACTGCAGTACACTTTACTACACTGCAGTAAACTATACTACACCACACCGCAGTACACTTTACCACACTGCAGTACACTACACTACAACACACTGCAGTAAACTACACTACACCACACTGCAGTAAACTACACTACACCACACTGCAGTAAACTACACTACACCACACTGCAGTACACTACACTACCCCACACTGCAGTAAATTATACTACACTGCAGTAAACTACACTACACAACACTGCAGTACACAATACTACACTGCAATATACAACACTACACTGCAGTAATCTATACTACACTGCAGTAAACTATACTACACCACACTGCAGTACACTTTACTACACTGCAGTAAACTATACTACACCACACTGCAGTACACTTTACCACACTGCAGTACACTACACTACACCACACTGCAGTAAACTACACTACACCACACTGCAGTAAACTACACTACACAACACTGCAGTACACTACACTACACCACACTGCAGTAAACTACACTACACAACACTGCAGTACACTACACTACACCACACTGCAGTAAACTATACTACACTGCAGTAAACTACACTACACTACACTGCAGTACACTACACTACACTGCAGTAAACTACACTACACCACAATGCAGTACACTACACTACACCACACTGCAGTAAACTACACTACACCACACTGCAGTACACTATACTACACTGCAGTAAACTACACTACACCACACTGCAGTACACTATACTACACTGCAATAAACAACACTACACTGCAGTAATCTATACTACACTGCAGTAAACTATACTACACCACACTGCAGTACACTTTACTACACTTCAGTAAACTATACTACACCACACTGCAGTACACTACACTACACTGCAGGAAACTTTACTGCACTACACTACAGCAAACTACACTACACCACACTGCAGTACACTACACTGCAGCAAACTATACTACACCACACTGCAGTAAACTATACTACACCACACTGCAGTACACTACACTACACTGCAGGAAACTTTACTGCACTACACTACAGCAAACTACATACACCACACTGCAGTACACTACACTGCAGCAAACTATACTACACTACAGCAAACTAGACTATACTACACTGCAGCACACTACACTACACTGCAGTAAACTATAGGGGGTGGTTCTGGGTGCTAGTCTTTCTGGTGAGACAACTAAAAACGAGGTCCTGTGCGTTACGCATACTTATTTAGCGCGCGTAAAAGAACCCAGGGCAAGAAGGGAGTTGTCCCTGGCAAAATTCTGTAGAAAAGGTCACTCTGATAGAGAAAAAAAATACAAATGCAGACAGAAAAAGAAACAAAAATATGATGTGCTGTCTAAGTCTGCTGGCGTATATACCCCAAGTAGGATTCAAACCCTACACTGGGAGACAGGATGGTCCAGTGGTTAGAGCGTTGTGCTTATGTTCTGACGGCCAGAGTTCAAGCCACCACCAAAGCACCCCCTCAAAGATCCCCCCCTCCTCCATCCCTCCCTGGAGTTAACATCAGTAGCAACTCCACTCACCCCGAAATTCTTGTGGATGAGACAGTCAAAACCGAGATCCCGTGTACGAACACACGCAGAACGATGTCTTGCACCTGTTTTGTTTTTTCGGAAGAGTAGGCCATTTCGTGCAGGTAGGAAAGGTTGACAAAATGTTGATACTGTGCATGCACACTTGTTGTCTTGTTTGATCGTCACCATTCAAGACAGAATACCGCCACCACTGGCGCTGTGTTGCAGGTAATTATTAATACTTTGGCGTTTTTACCAAAGGGAAATTACTCGTGCTGCTAACTAAATAAGTCTCCTTTGAAATGAGTTTCTTCCCTTTAACCGTCAGTCGCTTTGTGTACACGTACGCTTGGGGACCCACGTGGGGGATGCCGGGACCTGTCAGTAAGAATAGCATCCCCACCTTCTGGAAATTCTGTGCTACGAATTCCCTCTTTTTCTATCTCTTTCTTTGTTCCTTTTTCTTCTTGTCACATCCTTCTCATCTATTTTTTTGTCTTCTTGGCCCATTCTCCTTTCTGCCTTTTTCTTTCCAGAAAGACTTATAAAATAACAAATTCTTCCCCATGCCGAAGTCGGTGCGCTGGTCCTGATTTGTCAGGAGCTTAACGGCAGCGCAACACATTTTCGCTCATGTGACAGACAACAATAGTTGCTGTCTGAGCATAGGAAGAAGAAGAAGAAGAAGAAGAAGAAGAAGAAGAAGAATGCAAGGAAGAAGAATGCAAAGAAAAGAATTGCAAAATAATTGCGAAGAAGAAGAAGAACAAGAACAAGAAGAAGAACAAAGAAGAAGAAGACAACAAACAACAAGAACAAAACAAAAAAGAACAAAAAACAAGAACAAAGAAGAACAAGAACAAGAAGAAAAAAAAGAACAAGAAGAAGAAGAAGAAGACATTTTTCATACATAAACGTAAGTTGACGATTTTTCAAGACGAAAATGGTGACAGGAGGAGGTCTAGGCTGAAAGAGGCAGTACTGGCAAATTTTAGTTTAATTAAAGGGATTCCTGAGCGTCAGGAAACATGACCATGTAGTGTGAAATCACTGTGATTCTGTCTTGTGGTAAGAGCTGATGGATATTTGCACCTTGTGGAAGTAGATTGGGCACATCCTCCGAGGAGACCCACAGTCCATCACAAGAACAACAGCATTGCACTGGACCCCAGAAGGAAGGAGAAAGAAAGGAAGACCAAAAGCAACGTGGAGGAGGAGGACTGTAGAAAGTGAGACGAAGGCCATGCAGCAGCACTCTTGGGGATCAGTGACTAGGTTGGCCCAGGATAGGCAGGAGTGGAAGCGCTTTGTTGTTGCTGCCCTACACACCACTGAGTGTAATGGTTGATGATGATGATGATGATGGCTTGCACCTTCCTGAGGTGAGCTTCTCTGTGTGTGTGTGTGTGTGTGTGTGTGTGTGTGTGTGTGTGTGTGTGTGTGTGTGTGTGTGTGTGTGTGTGTTGTGTCTGTGTCTGTGTCTGTGTGTCTGTGTCTGTGTCTGTGTGTGTGCTTTTGAAAAACATTTGACTATTGACATTTTATTTCATAGATTTTGTCTGCTAGGGCACCATGTTTGTAATATCTGTTTGTTTAAACTATTGATTATTTATCATTGATTGCATGACTGTGTAAGATTAGGTGGAATGCATGCGCTTTGATTTGTCTTGCAAGATATAGCGCTATATAAGTTCCATTTTATTATTATTATTATTATTATTACTACTACTATTATTATTATTATATACGGGTTTTTTAAATATGGCCGAAAGAGCGTGTCACAGTTTTGTCAAAATGTGACATAGACTGCGACTCCATCGAGTTAAAATGAAGGTTTAAAAAATGGTCGCGTCTGTAAAAATCCTATTATTTCTTTATTGATTCCATTCTTTTATTTCGAGGATAATGAAATAAGCACTCATGTGCAGTTTTTTTACATCCAATCCCTGTGTGTATGCAGTTTTGTAAATTGTGTCATCCATGCCCACTGGCACACAACGGCCTACTCTTCCGAAAAGATTAATCACTATCAGTAAGCCCAGGAGCTGTGGGTGAGGAACGGGGAAATAAAACAACTAAACAACAACACTCCTATCCTGGCTCCATCAAATGTTCTTCTCACCTAGCCATCAGACACGCTAGCGTTTAATTCAAGATTGTTTTTATAGTCATGGTTATATTTGCATATTATAGGATTGTATTTAGACAGAGGGCTTGATGAAAAAAGCAGTTGCACTGCTTATTCAATGTACCATACGGAAATAACAGTTTGACATAATTATTAGACTTGATTTTACTTCACACACACACACACACACACACACACACACAGAAATAGAGACAGACAGACAGACACAGAGAAAGAGAGTACCAAACTCACACGCAATTGGTTACTCAAAATATAAATCAGACATCACATGACTTCAGTATTTTATTTACATTTTCACTTATCAGTTCTTGATACAATTTTTTTTAAAAGAGAAACAAAAAAGTGGAAAAAAATTATTTAAATAAATAGATGTAAAAAAAATAAAAGTCCACATTTAAAAAGCAGCCCTCCAGCGTTGTCTACCCCTGAGCGTCGACCACGACTTGTCTCCCTTGTTTCGGTACGCCTACCACCATCCATGATGATTGTGTTTCTGCAAGGAAGAGAAAGGCAGACGACACAGTGACTATACAGGCTACACTCCTGCTTTAGCTTGCGGGCCATGTAGTATCTTGTATTGAGTGCTAGTCTCAGAAAAAAATGTTGGTGATTTTCACAATTGTTTTAAAGATTGAAAAAATGCGCTGTGTACTTGTTGTTTTGGGGGATTAAGGACATAGAGCAATACCAGGTAGTCACGAAAAAGTTGGAGATGATCATCAAAAATGAGGATTGCTTGTGTTCCGACCCCGCGCATGCATATTGCAGTCAGAAAGCTAGCAGATGACAAAGGACTGAGGGGATACAGTGTTTGCTGGGGGAAAATTTTTGTTTAATTCAAACCTCTCAAATTTTGTGCAAAATTACTTGAGTTTTGAATCAGAGCCTAATCTTTTACAAAAAGCACATTTATTTCTGTGGATGCCTTAGAACGTGCGGAAATGGAATGAAAAGAGTAACTTAGGAAAATAGAAGAAAAAGGGGCAAAAGTTAACTGGGTTTAACCTAACGGGAATGCCTAAAGACTGACACCGTAGCGTCGATGAGCAGCAGAGAAAGCAGCAGCATATTTTGTAGCAGCAGCGGGACAATTGTAGTAATAGTCTTCGTCGAGACGTCGTCATCTTGGCAGCAGCAGCAAAAAGCAGCAGAACAGCAGCAGCAGCAGCACAGCAGCAGCAGCAGTAGAAGTAGTGTATAGTAGTATAGTAGTAAAATAGAAAGTAATAGTTAGTAGTAGTAAAGGAAGTAGTGGAGTAGCATCAAGTAGTGGGCAGTAGGGGCAGCAGCAGCAGCAGCAGCAGCGCAGCAGCAGCAGCAGCAGTAGTAGTAGTATGGTAGTAGTAGTAATATAGTAGAAGGTGTTAGTAAATAGCAGAGGAGGGGAAGAGGAGGAAAGTGGCAGCAGCAGCAGCACAGCAGCAAGCAGCTACACAGTAAAGTATAGTAGTAGTAGTAGAAGTAGTGTAGTATAGTAGTAGTAGTTGTAGTAGTAGTATAGTAGTAGTAGTAGTATAGTATAGTAGTAGAAGTATGTAGTATATAGTAGTAGTAGAGTAGCATAGCAGTAGTAGTATTTTGTAGTAGTAGTAGTAAAAGGGGAAGTAGGTGGAGTAGCAGTCATAGTAGTAGCAGTAGCGGCAGCAGCAGCAGCAAAAGTAAAAGTAGCAGTAAAAGTGGTAGGTGTAAGTAGTAGACAGTAGCAATAGAAGCAGTAACAGCAGTGGCAGTCATAATTATTAGTAGCAGCAGCAACAACTGCAGCAGCAGCAATTTATCATACACTTTCACACGGTGGTCAGGTCTTTGACAGCATGAATCCTACATCAGGCTGGCATGCTACATGGACAAAACCGGCAACTTTTGTTTTTTCCCCATTAATTTAATCGCAGCAGCAAACGGACAGGTTATAAGTAAAAGGTAAAGGTGTTCCCATAACCTATGTGGTCGTAGGAGAGCGAGGCCTCAGAGACCTCAGCTTCTCTAGGGCCAGCATATTGAGGGCGGTGGCGCCAATCTCCCTCTCCCTCGCTGCTTTACCTTCCCTGACCCTAAAGAGGGCAGGTACCCATTGGGTGAACCGGGGGACTGTTCTTAAACCAAGGCGCGCAAACAGTCCACCCATCCACTTGGTAACCACGCTCCATGCTGCTTAACCTTAAGCTTTGGGGAACAGAAAGCCACGCTCCATGCTGCTTAACCTTAAGCATTGGGGAACAGAAAGCGAGTGCTCCGACCACCACAAAATAGGCCTACACAGGCAACTCAAGGGCTGTCACAGTAACGGTAACTCTTACCTCTTTCACGATGACGTGGTCTCCCTTCTCCTTGATGATGATCTTGTCTCTCCCGTCACGGAATACGTCTTTGTGGCCGGGGGGATGGGGGTGGTGCGGTGGTGGGGCCAAAACCCCTCCTTGATGACGATCTTCGTGCCCCGAAACCGGGGAAGCCGGGTCTGATCCCCACCTGCAACCCACACACACACACACAACACAAAACACACACACACACACAACAACACACACACACACACACAAGATTTGAGATTCAAAATTCAAAATTCACGATGAAATTTCCCTTTTTCACCTTTTTGGGGTTTTGGAGGATTACAAACGAACCCAGCAGAATACCACACACACACACACACCACACAACACACACACACACAAGATTCAAAATGCAAGATTTAATTCATTTCACCTCTTTTTGGGGTATGGAGGAATACAAACGAACCCAAAACAGAAACACACACACACACCACACACACACACACACACACAAAACACACACACACACACAAATTCAAGATTCAAAATTCAAATGAAATTTCCCTTTCACCTTTTTTTGGGGTATGGAGGATTACAAAACGAATCCAACAAATGCACACACACACACACAACACACACACACACACACAAAACACACCACACAACACCACACACCCACACACAACACACAAGATTCAAAATTCAAGATTTAATTCTTTTTCACCTCTTTTTGAGGTATGGGGGAATACAAACGAATCCAACAGAACACAACACACACACACACACACACACACACACACACACACACACACACACACACACACCACGCACACCACACACACACACACACACACACACACATCCGTGGTGCTAAAAATCAATCTTCTGATATCTTACAAAAATAAGTAAGTAAGTCTTCAATTTTAACGTCTTTCCACTAAAGTGATACCAGACAACCCTAAAATAGTTAAAACCCTAAATTACGAGAGAGAGAAAGAGAGAGAGAGAAGAGAGAGAGAGAGAGAGGAGAGAGAGGGGGGGAGAGAGAGAGAGAAAAGAGAGAGAGGAGAGAGGGGGGGAGAGTTTGCTTTGTGTGAGTGCATGTGCGAGAGTGTGTGTGTCCCTGCATGCATACGACAAAAAGTAAAGGTGTTCCTATAACCTCTGCGGTCGTTCGGAAGCGAGGTGTCCGAGACCTCAGCTTCTCTAGGCGGGCCAGAATATTGAGGGCAGTGCCTACCTCCTCTCCCTCGCTGTTTTACTACCCTCCCTGACCCTAAAGAGGGCAGGTATACCCATGTACTAGCTGGGTGAACTGGGTGGGAGACTGTGATGAAGCCAAGGCGCGCGAACGGTCACCCATCTACTAAGGCAGCCCCATTCAACGCTGCTTCATTAATCTTAGCCTGGGGAGAGCGTGTGCTCTGACCACGGAGCTATCCCCGTCCCCCTGATTTCTTCTATAATTATTTTTTCGGTGCAAAACAAACAACTCTGAACAAAATCTCAACGTCAAATTACAAGAGAAACTAAACAGCCTCTGCTGTGTTGGCATCTCGTGACAGAAGGTAAGTCAGAATACGGTCTGCTGTGGTGGTTGGTTAGTCATTTGCCTGGGGTCTTTTCTGACACACTTTCTACACAGCAGAACTTGGCATGTTTGTGTCAAGTCCTTTCAGTAGCGTTTTGTTGCTGTTGTTGTTGTTGTTGTTGTTGTTGTTGTTGTTGTTGTTGTGTTTTGTTTTGTTTTGCTTGGTTTGGGGGTGGTTTGTTTGTTTGTTGTTTTGTTTGTTTGTTTGTTTATTAAGAACACCTAAAATCGTTAACCAATAAAAGGTAGAAATACAATAATCACAAGGCCGGAACCTCAAACAATGTATACGCATTGACATCATTCATTGATATCGAATGACATTGCCTCCCCCCCCCCCCCCCCCCCCCCCCCCCCCCTCCCCACGTGGTACAAAACAACATGACCAACAGAAACAACAGAGTGCTTAACAAAAAAAAGAAGAAGAAGAAAAGAAAAAAAAAAGAACAACACAACACAACAACACAACACAACAACAACAAAAATAAAACATCATCAAGGCCAAACTCAAACAAGTCTACGTTTTTAAACTCACTCATTCGTATCGAATGACTTTGAAAACCACCACCACCGACAACACCAACAACAACAAAAAGAAAACCGGCTGGTTTAAGTGTTATCTATTGAACACGAACATACTAACAAGTGACATCCACAAATCGTGCCTGTACCTGATAGTTAGGATCAAGTGCATGAATGACCTATACTTATCTGACGAAACAGTCAAGTGCTATCCGTCATCACTGCAGATACACATATTATCTATTGCCCCTGCTAACGCTTTGTCAGTTAGGATGTCAGCTATGCACTAAGCCCAATCAATCAATCAATCAACAAAAAACTTTAATCATCCCATGAAGGCAATTAAAATACGACAGGCACATTAAAATACGAACAAAAAATATCAAAAAGACACAAGAAATTTTCCCATGTCATATTGATTAAACATCCAAATAACTTCAAATGAAAATATCATACACACCCACTCGTGCACACTTACAAACACAACCAGCACCCACCCTAAACACACCACACAACACACCACACACACCACACACACACACACACACACACACACACAGTGTAAATAAAATTGTTGTAAGGCCATTACAAAACCATACAAATATTATAAAACATATATAAAAGGATATAATATTACCACACACACACACACACAAACCCCACACAGATCACTATAAGCCCAAAGCAAGACATATATTTCTGATTTGCTCATGTAGCACATAGCAACCCCCCCTCCCTACACACACACACCACACACAAAACACCCCACACACACACACACACCACACACACACCACACACAACCCACGCACGCACACACAAACACACACAAACACACACACACACTTCGGATGAGACTATAAACCGAGGCCCGTGTGCGAACGCATGCAGAACATCTTGCGCACACGTTAAATCCTGTTCCGTTTTTTCGGAAGATTGGCCATTGTGTGCGGTGGAAAAGATGACAAAATGTACAATAACCGCAAACACACGGGGACTGGATGTAAAAAAAAAGAAACATGAGTGCTTATCCATTATCCACGATAAAAAAGAAATAATTTTTTTTTTTATAAATAATAAAACACATACACACACACATACACACACACACACACAACACACACACACACAAAACACACACAACACACATCTTGTTTTTGTTGTTGTGTCAAATAAGTCTACTTGATTTAAATGGAAATAAAATATTCTGAATCTGAATCAGACCCCGAGTGTTTCACACCCTACCTGGTGCGTTGCCACGAGACCATGCCACCTACCCCCCCCCCCCCCCCCCCACTCCCCCCCCCCCCCCACCCCCCCGCTTTCAATTGCTGCATGTCTGTATGTGTACTTTTGATTCCCTATGACGTTGCTTCTTTCGATAGAATTTTTACCAAGGAAAACTCTCTTGCCCCCGTGGAAGGCAATGCGATGTGATGTGATATGATGTGATGTGATGTGATGTGATGTGATGTGATGTGATGTGATGTGATGTGATGTGGTGTGATGTGATGTGATGTGATGTTATGTTATGTTATGCAGTTGATGATAGAATAATGTCATCCTCATTTGGTGAATCGGTGGTCTAGAGGTAACGCACCTACCAAGAAAGCGAAAGGTCCAGGTACGAAGTGTGCGGTGGTTTGATCCCCGTTTGGGCCCAAAACTTTTCCCCTATCCATTAGACCATGAGTGGTGATCTGGGTGCTAATCTTTCGGATGAGACCATAAACCCAGGTCCGGTGTGTTATATAAAAGTATATATCGCACGTAAAAGAACCCACGGCAACAAGAGAGTTGTCCCTGGCAAAATTCTTGTAGAAAAAAGCCACCCTCATAAAGAAAAAAAAAACAGTTGCAGATAGGAAAAAATTGGGTGGTGCTGCTCTTGTGGCGACGCGCTCTCCCTGAATTTCACGCAGGAGAAATCTGCCGTTACTTAAAGTAGTATACAAAACATTACAATTTAATACTATACGACAACGTAAGGTCATGCGCTGTCATCTAATGTTTCTCATGGATACTAAAAATCAATCATAATATCTATTATCTAACACTATGCTATACACACACGGGAGAGCTCAGTGGTCAGAACACTCGCTTTTCCCCCAGCCAATATTAAGCAGCATCGAGCGTGGTTACCAACTTGGATGGGTGACCATTTGCGCTGCCTTGGCTTCAGTGCAATCCCCCAGTTCACCAAGCTGTAAATGAGTACCTGCCCTCTTTAGGGTCAGGGAAGGTAAAAGCAGTGAGGGAAGGGAGATGGGCGCCGCCCTCAATATGCTGGCCCCTAGACAAGCTGAGGTCTCTGACGCCTCGCTCCCCTACGACCTTATAGGTTAGTCCTTCGGATGAGACTATAAACCGAGGCCCCGTGTGCGAACGCATGCAGAACATCTTGCGCACACGTTAAATCCTGTTCCGCTTTTCGCACATGAGTGCTTATTCTATCATCCTCGATATTTTTTTTTTTAAATCATCTGACCACTTTGATTTGTTGCTTTACAAGATTCAGCGCTATATAAATTCTATACATCATCATTATTATTATTATTATTATTATTATTGTTATTATTATTATTATTATTATTATTATTATTATTATGATCATGGGGACACCTTTTCCTTTACACACACACACAACAACACTCGCCTCTCACTCACTCACTCACCTTGTCATGATGGGGATGGTGGTGGTGGTGATGCTGACCCACCACATAGGTGGTAGGGGAAGGGGGCAGGGCAGGGGGGGTAAGGCACCGCGGGTACTGCGGGTACCCGCTGGGAAGGCGGGTATAGTGGTGCCCCGGAGGGTAGGGGTACGGGGCAGACGCTCCGGCCCGGGGGCGGGGTCTGTGAGGGGGGTAGCCTGCGGGTACCCCGGGGTAGGCAGGAGGGTAGCCTGGGTAGCCGGATCCACCTGGGTTCCAAAGAGTGCGTGACGTCAGTGTAAGACTCGTTGAGCTAGTGCATGACGTCAGTGTAAGACTTGTTGAGCTAGTGCATGGCGTTAGTGTAAAGACTTGGTGAGATAGTGCATGACGTCAGTGTATGACTTTGTTGAGATAGTGCATGACGTCAGTGTAAGACTCGTTGATAGCTAGTGCATGACGTCAGTGTAAGACTCGCTGAGAGCTAGTGCATGACGTCAGTATAAGACTCGTTGAGAGCTAGTGCATGACATCAGTATAAGACTCGTTGAGCTGGTGCATGACGTCAGTATAAGACTTGTTGAGATCGTGCATGACGTCAGTATAAGACTCGTTGAGAGAGTGCATGACGTCAGTGTAAGACTCGTTGAGAGAGTGCATGACGTCAGTGTAAGACTCGTTGAGAAAGTGCATGACGTCAGTGTAAGACTCGTTGAGAGAGTGCATGACGTCAGTATAAGACTTGTTGAGACAGTGCATGACGTCAGTATATGACTTTGTTGAGATAGTGCATGACGTCAGTATAAGACTTGTTGAGAGAGTGCATGACGTCATTAATAGGGTTGGGGGCTGATGTTCAGATGGTGCATGACGTCAATATAAGAAGGAATAATATATTATGACAATGAATAAGCACCCTTGTGCTTTTTTTTATACATCCAGTCTCCCGACCTTACCAGGGATACAACATGGTAGTACCCCAAAAAAGCCCAATACCCACACACTAAACACAGAGAAACAAAAATGAAAAATAAGAGACACAGACAGAGAGACAGCGAGAAGCAGCAAACAAAAAAGAGAGAGAGAGAGACAAAACAGACAGACAGACAGACAGACAGAGGTAGAGACAGAGACAGACAGACACACACACAGACAGACAGCATACAAAGCCAGAGAGGAGTAACGGGGGATGGGTGGGAAAACCGGGGGGGGGGGGGGGGGGGAGGGGCGGGAAAACTTCCTAAAAACTATGAAAATTGATTTTAAAAATTATGAAAGGGAGCAATAATGGACCAGGAAAATGTTCCAGTCAAGCAGAGATTACATGAAAATAGAACGTTCTACATCTTGTCCTGAACAAAGGAATGGTGTAAACTACACACACACACACACACACACACACACAAAGAGCCGTAAATGACATCTACACAATGTCGTGTGTCATATATTTTATGTTTTCCACAATAATTGTGGCCAGTTAATTTCAGGTCAGCCATGAAGCCTCACTTCCGCTTTAAGTTTTGGAGGTGACGTGAAATCTTCCATAGAGCCTTACTTCGGTGGGTGGTGGAGGTGGGTGGGGGGTGGGGTAGTGTGCATGAAAAATGCACTGTGTTGTGATTGTTTAAGGAGGTTGAAGGGAATACTTAGCTGATGCCAAGTAGTTTAAGAGGTGATGATGATGGTGATGATGATGATATGATTATGATGATGAAGGAGGAGGAGGAGGAGGAGGAGAGGAGGAAAGGGGGAGGAGGAGGATGGAATGGGTTTTTATCTTGTGGCCTTTCGCTGATGACTTACTGCCCGAGTTTTTCTTCTTCTTTTTCTTCTTTTTTCTTCGCATTCTTTTTCGCATTCTTCTTCGCATTTTCTTCTTCTTCGCATTTTTCTTCGCATTCTTCTTCTTCGTATTCTTCTTCTTCGCAATTCTTCTTCTTCTCCTTCTTCTTCTTCTCCTTCTTCTTCTTCTTCTTCTTCTTTTGCATTTTTTCTTTGCATTTTCTTCTCTTCTTTCTTCTTCTTCTTCTTCTTTTCATTCTTCTTTTTCTTCTTCTTCTTCTTCTTTTTGCATTCTTCTTCTTCTTCTTTGCATTCTTTTTCTTTGCATTCTTCTTCTTTGCATTCTTCTTTCATTCTCCTTCTCTTTATCATCATCTTCTTTTTTCTTCTTCTTCGCAATCTTCTTCTTCGCAATCTTCTTCTTCCCCAATCTTCTTCTTCTCCTTCTTCTTCTTCGCATTCTTCTTCTTCGCAAATTTTTCCTTCTCTTTCTTCTCCTTCTCCTTCTTCTTCTCCTTCTTCTCCTTCTTTCCCTTTTTCTTTCTCCTTCTTCTTCTTCTTCTTTGCCTTTTTCTTCTTTGCATTCTTCTCTTTGCATTCTTCTTCTTTACATTTCTTTCTTCTTTTCTTTTCGTCTTCTTATTTGACGATGTCGTTGTATTCCTCCTCTCGCCCCCTTGTTTCGTATTTTTCTCCATCTTCTTTTTCATCAATCATAACAATAACGATAGCGAATTTGTATGTTCTGAGGGTAATAGCGTAAGTACAAGACTTTTTTTAAATATCCAGCCCTCAGGAGAGAGGGGGAGGGGAGAGGGGAAGGGGAAGAGAGAGGGGAGAGCGAGAGAGAGAGAGAGAGAAGAGAGAGAGAGAGAAAAGAGAGAGAGAGAGAGGAAAAGAGAGATAGAGAGAGAAAAGAGAGAGAGGGGGAAAAGAGAGAAGAGAGAGATCAAATCAAATTCTTTTATTTCGAGTATAATTTTTTTTTACACTATGTTGGTTTTTTTCATCCAGTCCCATGAGAGACAGACAGGCAGACAGACAGAAAGACAGACAGAGACAGAGAGACAGACAGAACAGATAGGGCAGACAGACAGAACGACAGACAGACAAAAGGCAGAGAGACGACAGAAAAAAGAGACAGACAGACAGACAGACAAACAGAGACAGACAGACAGAAAGACAAACGAACAGACGACAGACAGAGACAAACAGAGACAGAGACAGACAGACAGACAGAGGTTGATGGGGAAATCCGCCTAATGCATCAGGATTCGAACCAGCAACCGAAGATTCTTTCTAATAATAATAATAATAATAAATGGAATTTATATAGCGCTAAATCTTGTAAAACAAACAAATCGGAGCGCTTCTAGTCACTATCCGGACGGATGTGTCCACTTCCTCCATTCTGCATTTGATGATAGACCATATCACCATCTCTTCTCTCTCTTTTTTTCTCTTTTCTTTTTCGACAAAAGCTTGCGTATGATGTGTTTACAGGCACATGACATTATTTTCTTTCACGTGATGCTATTGACGAAGCAGTGAAACCTTCCTCACTTTGACAGCGAAAGTACGGTACAAGTGTATATAACTGTGCAGGAACAGAAACTCGTTGTTACTTTAAAATAAAATATATTTTAAAAAAGGTTGTAAAAAATGTTATTAAAATAAAATTAGTCAAGAAATGAATAAGTAAATAAATAAATAATGACGACGACGAGGAGGAGGAGGAGGAGGAGATTGATTGATTGAATCTTTAAAGGGTAAAGAATTAGGCACAATAATGGCCTTTTTACAATTCTGCCCAAAAAGAAAAACAAACTTGAGGTAATTAAAAACAAAAGAATGCAAAAACCAAAAGAAAACGTAAACATCCGACAAAAATGGTGGAAACTCTACCTTCAACAAATTAACAAATTCAGAAAGACTTGGGGGGAAAGCCCATTAAACTGAATGCAACATTATTATAACATCCAAAGAAGAAGAAGAAGAAGAAGAAGAAGGAGGAGGAGGAATATAAATCATCATCATCATAATAATAACAATAATGTAGGCCAATGCCTGTCATCGCAAGATTGCTCTGGCCTTCATTTTCTTGTTGAAAAATTTCCCTCTGTAATGAAAGTTTACTAGGCTGATACTTGACCCAAAAAATGCATGTTTATAATCGTTAAAAACGCTAGTAGGACAGTGAAAGAAAAATCGACGGTGGAGTGGTGGGGAGAGAGGGGGGGGGGGGGGGGGGTCCCTTACCTGCAGAATAGAAAAAGCAGAGAGAGAGAGAGAGAGAGAGAGAGAGGAGAGAGAAAAAGAGAGAGAGAGGAGAGAGAGAGAGGGGAGAGAGAGAGAGAGAGAGAGGAGAGATTTCATTTCACTTTTCATTTTATTCTTTTATATCGAGGATAATGAAATAAGCTGTAATGCGTTTTCTTACACCCAGTCCCTGTGTATATGCAGTTTTAGAGAGGTGGAGGGGGGTGAAGAAAGAGAGAGATGGGGGAATGCGTGTATACCTACGTACATAGGTACGTGTGTATAAAAAGAAAATTGGAAAAATACCACCAGTATTTCTAAAAGCGATGATTGTAATTATGATAATGAGGTAATAAAAATAAACAGTTAAGTACAAAACAACATGACACAAACAGATAACAGACAACGAGTGGCATACGAAAGAAGATTAAAAGAATGAAGAAGAAGAAGAAGAAGAAGAAGAAGAAGAAGAAGAAGAAGAAAAGAAGAAGAAGAAGAAGAAGAAGAAGAAGAAGAAGAAAAAGAAGAAGAAGAAGAAGAACAACAACAACAACAAAAAACAAAAAACAACAACAACAAGAGGGAAAAACAAGAATGATGAGGAGGAGGAGGAGGACGACGACGACGACGATGACGACAACGACGACGATGATGATCATGATCATGAAGAAGAAAGGGGAGAAGAAGAAGAAGAAAAAAAGAAGAAGAAGAAGAAGAGAGAAGAAAAGAAGGAAGAAGAAGAAGAAGAAGAAGAAGAAGAAGAAGAAGAAAAAAGAAAAAGAAGATAAAGACATCGACGACGGGCGACGAGGACCAAGATCAAAGACCAAATGAAAAGCAAAGAAAAAAATCAACACCACCACCCAAAAACAACACCAACAACACCACAACAACAACAACCTCTCAACATCTCTGATTGACAAAACAAAACCCACTTTAAAATTTCCAAATCTTCACAATTAAAACACGTACCGGAACGTGCCATAAATATTCAGTGACGAGTATGTTTATTGCCGTGTTTGTTTTTGTGCGCGCACCTACTAAAGCTGATAAGTCACAGCGTTGATTATCAACACGCCAATTGGATGTACGTCACGTGCCGCCTCCGATCATGTGACAATTAAACTGTTACTAAGAATAAAGATTATATACAAATCCTTTTCAAAAGACTATCGCTCACTGCAAAAAGGAGAGAGACAGGAGACAGGGAAGGACAGAGAGAGAGAAAAGAAGAGAGATGAGAGAAGAAAGAGAAGAGAAGAAGAGAAGAGAAACGAACGACAACAACAAAGAATGATGATAATAATGAATAAGAAAGCTCTCTGTTTTTCAAGATTACATTTGGCATTCACGTACTCTTTTTTTCCAAACCGCCCCCTTTCCCCGATTAGGCAATATCAAAACAAATTATAAAAAGAAAAGAGAAAAAGAAAGAGAGAGAGAGAGAGAAGGGGAAGAGAAAAGAAGAGAGAACTGTGTTTGTTTTGTGTGTGCGTGTTGTGTGCTGTGTGTTTTGTTGTGTGTGTGTGTGTTGTGTTGTTGTGTTTGTTGTGTGGTGGGGTTGGGGTGTGTGTGTTGTGTGTGGTAAACAATTTGAATTGCGGAAAGGAAAAGACAATTGATGAGGGTTTGGATTTTGAAAAACTGTGTCAATAAAACCTTAACCGTCTTCGCATTCTTTTGCTGTGTGGTGTGTCCTCTTGTCACTGTCCTTGCCCGTACCGAATTATGTTTCTGTGCGTGCTGTTCCCTGCGTACGTTGTGTGTGTGTTTTGTGTTGCGTGCCGAGCCTTGTCCTTGTCGTGCGTCGTGTGTGTGGCTCCTGCCTGTAGTGTGTGTGTGTGTGTGTGTGTGTGTGTGTTTGTGTGTTGATTTTGTTGTTGTTGTTGTGTTTGGGGTGTTTTTTTGTGTGTGTTGTTTTTGTTGATTAGTTTGCCTGACTGTGTCTGTTTGTGTGGTATGTGTTGTGTGTTGTGTGTTTTGTGTGTTGTGTTTTTGTGTGTGTGTGTGTGTGTGTGTTTGTGTTGTGTTGTTTTGGCTTTTGGTTTTGTGCTGCGTCTGTGTGTGTCTGCGTCTGTGTGTGTTTTGTGTCTGTGTCTGTGTCTGTCTCTGCCTTTACATTCTGTGGTGTTGGGTTTTGGTGTGTTTGTGGTGTGTTTTTGTGGGGGGTGTGGTGGTGTGTGTGTGTGGTGTGTGTGTTGTGTGTGTGTGTGTGGATCTGTCTGTCTCTGTGTCTCTGTATCTGTGTCAGTGTGTAGGTCTGTCTGTCTGTCTGTCTGCCTATCTGTCTCTGTCTCTGTCTGTCTGTCTGTATGTCTGTAAATGGTACAAATGTGTATCGTATGCATACATGCACGTGAGCAGGAAACGCTAAAGCGAGTCCCACTGAGCCAAATTAATAGGCTTAGCACAAGTATTGCATACTGACACCAACACTGATAAAAGGGACTCCCTCTTGTAAAAAACAAACAAAAAAACATCAAAAACCTAGGTCTATGCGGGGTTCGTTTGTGTCAAAATGTTGCTTATGAAAGTATGTTGATATATAACCTGAAAGTGATTGGCTTTGCACAAGGGAAGTGGTTTGATGAAGTTGACATGAAATCTGTCTGTTTGTCTGTCTCTATCTGTCTGTCTGTCTGTCTGTCTCTGTCTCTGTCAATGTCTCTCTCTCTCTCTCTCTCTCTTCTTTTCTCTCTCTCTCTCTCTCTCTCTCTCTCTCTCTGTAATCTGCTGTCTGTCTCGCTCGCTCTTTCGCCCCTCTCTCTAACAAAATTTACAACAGCGCATGTACAATGGGACTAGATGTATAAAAACAAAAACAAAAGTACATGGCACAAATATGTGTGTGAGAGACAAGTTTATTTATTTATTTATTTATTTATTCTTTTATTATCGGGTAATGGAATAAGCACTCATGTCTTTTTACATCCAGTCCCGTGTGTATGGTGTGTGTGTGAGACTGTTGGTGTGGTGTGTGTGTGAGACTGGTGTGTTTTGGGTGAGTGTGTGGTGACCGGTGTGTGTGTGAGAGTGAGTGTGAGTGTTTTTGTGACCGGGGGTGTATGTGAGAGTGAGTGTGAGTGTGTGTGTGACGGTGTGTATGTGAGAGTGAGTGTGATGGTGTGTGACCGGGTGTTGTGTTGAGTGTGTGTGTGTGTGTGTGTGTGGGTGTGTGTGATCGGTGTGTGTGTGTGTCGGGGTGTGTGTGTGTGTGTGTGTGTGTGTGTGTGTGGTGTGTGGTGTGTGGTGTGTGTGTGTGTGTGTGTGTGTGGTGTGTGTGGTGTGTGTGATGTGTGTGTGTGTGTGTGGTGTGTTTTGTGTGTGTGTGTTGTGGGGTGGGACCCGGGGTGTGTGTGTGTGTGTGTGTGTGTTTGTGTGTGTGTGTGTGGTGTGTGTGTGTGAGGGTGGACCGGTGTGTGTTGTGTGTGTGGGGGGTGTGTGGGGTGGTGTGATATAAAACGGCGCTCGCGGGTGTGTAGTGTGCGGGGTGCTTGTGCACGCTGCTGTGTGTTGCGTGCGGGTACGGCTGCATGTGTGGAAAATTTGTTTAATGCGGAGAAGACTCTCGACCTGCCTTTTTCCCTTACTTTAGCCCCCAAAGTCTGTGTGATTCTAACGGTCCACTGGTCATTGTTAACCGACAATAGTCCCTGGGATGTTAAATCTCCTGGGTAGACAACACCCCAACGCGAAAAACCCCCCCGACAAACACATTTACACAACACACACACACAACAACGGGAAGGTGGGGACAAAAGGGAAAAATTAAAGAGATGAATATCGAAAAGAAAGAGAGAGGAGAAAAAGGAGGGGGGGAGAAAAAAAAACACAAAAACACACACCAGGAAGCGGCGGGCACGCAACGAGGGAGAGATTTTATAGGGAACAAGAAGAGAGAGAGAGAAAGGAGAGAGAGAGGGGATGAAGAGGAGAGAGAGGGAGAGAGAGAGATAACGGAAAAGAGAAAAACAAAAAAACGGGGGAAGAGGGACGGATTGATTTTTAAGGGAAACGACCCCAAAAGGGAAAAAAGTAAATAGGCTTTTGCCGAAAAGGAAAAATAAAAACAAACAAGAAACAAAACAACTTTTTTTTAAAGAGAGAGAGAGGGGAGAGAGTTGAGAGGAAGAAAAAAGGGGGAAAAAAGTTAAAAGGGCCCCAAAAGACAGACAAAAAACAAAAACAAAAGTTTTAACAAACAAAACAACGCTAAGGGAAGAAGGAAAGAAGGAGAGAGAAGATGAAGGAAAGAGGAAGAAGGAGGAGGAGGAGAGAGGAACAGGAGGAGAAGGAGAGAGGAGCAGACAGACAAACAGCAGCAGGCAGGCAGGCAGCAGGCAGAAGACAGACAGAAGACCCAAGACAACAGACAGACAGAGACAAACAAACAGACAGACAGAAAGACATACTGAAACACACTGACAAAACAGATAAAGCAATTTGCCTCAAAGTGTCGAGTTTCTCTTTGTATAACCTCGAAAGTAAGGACACCAACAACAAAAAAGTAAGAAGCCGTGTGGCAATAAGTATTTCACAGGCATGATGAGTATAGACGCCCACACACACGCGTACACGTAGTAGTGCTTATAATCATTTATAATGTTAAGTCATGTCCGTCTGTGTCATGTGCCCCTTCGTCATTGGTTGTAGTTGATGGGGTGGGTTTTTTTCTACTGGTCTGAAGAGATCGTTTGCTGTAATAGGTACAAACTGTTATCGTTCAGTGGCATTGAAGGTAGGGGGAGAGGAGGGGGTGGGGGTTGTCAACAGTTTGTGTCGTCTTCTTCTTCTTCTTCTTCTTCTTCTTCTTCTTCTTCTTCTTCTTCGGAATTCTTCTTCTTCTTCTTTTTCTTCTTCTTCAGAATTCTTCTTCTTAAAAATTATCCTTCTCAGGATTCTTCTTCTTTTTCTTTTCATTTCTGTTCTTCTTATTCTTCCTCTCCCTCTCTCTTCTTCTTCTTCTACTCTTCCTCCTCCTCCCTCTCCTTTTTCCTCCTCCTCCTCCTCCTTCTTCTCTTCCTTCTCTCCTCCTCCTCCTCCTCCTCCTCCCCATCCTCCTCTTCTTCTTCCTCCTCCCCCTCCTCTTCTTCTTCTTCCTCCCATTCCCGCCTTCTCAACTTTCTACTTCTTTCCGTCTTCGTTTTCTCTCTTTCTTTCTTTCTTTATTCAGCGCTTTCTGGTTTTTTGTCTTTCCGAACTTTGTTTCTTTTTTTTTTCTTTCTTTGGTTCTTCCTTCCTTCTTTCCTTCCTTTCATGTGTGTGTGTTGTGTGGGGGGGGGGGGGGGGGGGGGGGGGGTCCTCTCTCTTTACCCGACCAACCTTTATGCTTTCTAATGACTTTCGGGATTTTGGGGCTTAAAAAACTTGTTTCATTAATCCAATCCAATCTTCTTGTTTATAGCCCCGCCGACCACAGAGGCCATATCGGGGTTGTTACCTGGTAAACGTTTTAATCTCATAATAAAACGGTGCAACTATTCACATCATTATTAAAGCAGGGTATAAAACCAACTCTACTGTCGCTCCTTGTATCAACGCTCTGGCCAACTTTGAACGGGGCACTGCGTTGTGGGAGAAACCGCATCAACTACACATTAATATATATATATATAAAATTATATATAACCGGGACCAGATTCCTTAAAAACAACAACCTTGTTCTTAGTGACCAGCTTTGACGCGTTCACTTGAGCACTGATATCATTTCAGTGACATGACATATCAATTCAGCGTGAATAATTATTTCGCTGATCTTCTTCATGCTGTGTTTACGTGCCGAGATGAGTTGAGATTGAAATGCAGGTGTGGATTTAGGTTTGGTTTCGAAATTGTAACCTCCCACCTCACCCCCATCCCTACTAAATTTATTTCATACTACGGAAATTCCAATCAAACAGCAATAATATCAGTGTTGACATGTTTTTGTTGCTGTTGTTGTTGTTGCTGCTGCTGTTGTTGTTGTTGTTGCTGCTGTTACTGCTGCTGCTGTTGCTGCTGCTGCTGCTGCTGCTGCTGCTGCTGATGATGATGATGATGATGATGTGTGTGTGTGTGTGTGTTGTGTGTGTGTGTTATTTATATTTTATTTATTCTTTTATATCGAGGATAATGGAATAAGCACTCATGTGCTTTTTTATATCCAGTCCCCGTGTGTATGCGGTTTTGTAAATTTTGTCATCTGTTTCCACCGGCACACAATGACCTACTCTTCCGAAAAGCGGAACAGGATTTAACGTGTGCGCAAGATGTTCTGCATGTGTTCGAACATGGGGCCTTGGTTTATAGTCTCATCCGAAGGACTTTGAGACATTCAGTTCGATGTGTGTGTTTGTGTGTGTGTGTGTGTGTGTGTGTGTGTGTGTGTGTGTGTGTTCCCAAGCTTGACAGTCATTGCACTTGGGAATCACAATGAGATTGAAAGTAAACACTCACCCGACAAGAGGCGACAACTACGTCTACCATTCACCCTGTGTAATAGCGCGATTACTTCCCTTTAACTATCGATGCCGATCATTCGTGCTCTGTTCGCTGTTTCAACCACGCGTCGATCACTCATCAGTACGATCAGTACCTCGTACACCATACCGCATCAAATAATAACCATACACCTATGAACTGATTATTGATTGATCAATGATTGATAATCGATCCGTACTATGTCGTGGAGCAAGACTGAACGAGACACCCACCTACCCAGGGTGGCGACTACCACAATGTCCCTCCAACGACCTACTCCCGTGAACCTGCAACCCCAAAGGCTTTGACACAAACTCACCACAGGCACAGATGTGTAAGGGGAAACCGAATCTGAGATCACCATGAGACCAGAGCAACTGTGACCACCGAATCAGAGACAATTTTCCTTTATTGCATGATGATCAATGACGATGAAGATGATGTCGTGATACTGGTATGGCAGTGCATGTGCCTTTAGAATACTTGACAGCGCTGAACTCTACGCTTCCTATCATGATATATCTATCCCAGCGTCAACCAGGCTAGAGAGACACAGATAGCCCTACCTGCATGTGTCATGTACATGTAATGAGCAACACTCTAAAAATCGCATCCGAAAAGTTGAATGAAGCTCGTCTGTCGGGTCCCTAACCCAGTCTTCCCATGAGCCCACAGCACACTCACACTGGGTAGGGGCCGGACGTGGTCCGAAATAAATCCCCGTGACTCTTATGGGATTCGAACCTGCGACTTTCCAGTCCGTAAACCACGGCGCTAACCACCTTTATCATTCTTTTATTTTATTCTTTATTATTTCGAGGATATTGGAATAAGTACTCATGTGGGTTTTTTTTTTTTACATCCAATCCCCGTGTGTATGCAGTTTTGTGTAAAATTGGTTCTATCCGGGGTTCCTGCCCACCGGACCCTTTTGGGGTCTCATCCCAAAGCGGAACTATGTAACGGTGCGAGATTTCTCGTCTTCCAAACTGCCTGATTCAAGTTATTCGTATATGCCCTAAGAAGGAGTTTTTCTCTTGCCCAGAACGTCTGATCGTTTTGTCGCCTAACATCTATTCGTCAGCCCAAATGAACTGGGTCGTATTGTTGTTGCTATCCTTGTTGTCAGTCGAATTTGAATGAGAACTTTTGTTCTTCTTTGCTGTTCTTCCCTTCTATCTTCTATTATCTAGACTGTCTCTCTCCCCTCTCGTCTCTCTCTCTGTCTGTCTCACTCTTCCTTTCTTCTTCTATCTGTTGTCTATCTATCTATCTATCTATCTATCTTCCATCTATCTATCTTCTCTCTGTCTATCTGCATCTGTCTGTCTATCTATCTATCTATTTGTTGACAGATGGTAGGGGGGTGATGTTTTCTGTTGCTTAACCCGTTATGTTTGTTTTTTGCTTGCTTCCCTTTTTTTTCTTGTTGTTGTAACCATTATCATTATTTGATTGTTTATTTGTTGTGTTTAGTTCTCCGTGTATGTACTTTTTTGTTATTAAATTTTTGTTTTAGTTTTTTCTGTACTTATTTCTTTTTGTCTGTTGTTGTTTGTTGTTGTTTTTATGGTGTTTTTATAAAAAAAAAATTATTTTCTTTTTTTTATAGTTAGGCTTTTTTCGGTCCTTCCCCCCCCCCCCCCCCCCCCCCCCCCCCTCTCGATATCATCCCGGTAAGGGTGGGGAATGGATGTAAAAAAGCACACGAGTGCTTATTCATTATCCTCAAAATAAAAGAATTGACTTGACTAGACTAGACTTGGCTCTCTCTCTCTTTCTTTCTTTCTTTAGATGGGGGGTGGGGGTAGATGATGTTGTTTGTAATCTGTACGAGTTTCCCCTTGCTATTGTTGGTGTTGTTTCAGAGGTGTTGGTATTTCTAGCCTTGCAGATAGTTTTTAAGAAAAAAGAAAGTATATACGAGTCTTATGACACAAGAACAAAATGATATGATCAGCTGTGCATGCGAATATAGCTTGGGGAAAAAACTGTTAAAGTGAAACTAAGTCATAGAAAAAAAATTATAATATCGGCAAAAAAATAATAGTTTCACCTATCAAGTTTGACAATTACCAAGATGGATTTTAAAATTGTTCTTTCATCTAGAATCCAGAACCTCTACAGAATCTGCACACCTCAGAAGGGATGATTTAACCGGTGGCATATAAATGCTAAAGTCCTCACATTTTTGGTATATTATAACCCAGCTAGGTACGACTCCGTTTGTCCCGGGTAGTATGGAATCGAGTAGGCCTAACTGGCGGAAGTCGTACGATTCCTCTTTTTAGTTTGTTTCTGGTAAACAGACGAATTTGTCGTTATTTCCGGTAAATCACAGTCGCACATGG
>CM054155.1:40640598-40745598 GCA_028751875.1 Rapana venosa | reverse complement strand
CTTGGGGGGGTGGGGGATTCAAAGTGCATGGGATTGTTCATTGCAAATAATATCATTTTTCAAGGGAAACTTAAAGTTTAATTTCTTTTTCAGAGCTCAAAGCTGGGAATCGTCAGTGTCAGTAAGTACAATGTTCACTTTCTTTGCTTAAATTTGTTGACAAGTGTAAGTTCTGTCCCCGCGTAATTAATAACACTAACACTGTATGAAATGTCTTTTTGAATTTGAATAGATCTGCTTTATGTGAATGCCGTGTAATGTTATTAATAATAATAATAAATGGAATTTATATAGCACTATATCTTGTAAAAAAACCAAATCAAAGCGCTTGCATCCATTCCACTCCTACACATGCAACCAACAATGATTGATACAGTATTGTGTGCTTGATCTAAATATATATATATATATATGATGAACACAAATGACACGCATACTCACTCCACACCACACCACACCACACCACACCACACCACACCACACACCACGCACACACACACACACACACACACACACATGTACACACACACAAACACACAAACACAAACACACACACACACACACACACACACACACGTCCCCACCTCAGACTTGATTTCAGGCGACTGAACACCACGTTGTTGCTCTGTTCATGTTCAGGTGACATTCACCCAGGCCCTATCACAGTGCTGGCTGCAAGTCAGCGTCACATTTTCACTGCCTGTGGGAACACCATCCGATGCTTCGACAAAGGCAGAAAGGTCAGTATCCTGTGGTACTCCTCCTGATTCCATGTCATGCTACTTGAAGTGAAGTGGAAAGAGGTTTAAATTGAAGACTATGTCATGTTAGCATACATCAATCATCTCTACCAGTTGATTGGATTCTAATATTGGTGACTGTAATCATTGTTGTATTTTGGCAATAATATGGTTTTGTTGTTTGTTAATGTTATTATTCTGTGTTTGAGAAGAGTGTACAATCATGTCCAGTTGCATCAACTTGGCCGTAGATTCTGTTTGTGTCATTTTAGCTTACAACCCCTGGTGAAAATGGCTTTCAGAGCTGACCCAAACGCTACTAAGATAAAGATTCATCTGTCAGTTGCAGTGCATGACTAGGTACACATGCCTGCCAGAACTTGGAATCTCTTCAACTCAGAAAACATTTGTTTTAGGTCACCACTGGGTAATTCTTCGTCTTCTTGGTTAAACGCTCGGACAGTAACCATTGTCTGTTATATGAGCGAAAATGTGTCATACTGCCTTAAAATGCCTGACAAGTCAGGCCCAAAGCATCCGACTTCGGCATAAGAGAGATTTGTTATCTTTTAAATCTTTCTGGGGGAAAAAGGCATGGAGATTGGTTTGAGAAGGCAGAAAATAGACAAGAAGGAGGTGACAGGAAGAAAGGGAACAAGGCAGAAACATAGAGAGTGATAGGAAAGAGGAAATTCCTCTGTGTGTGTGTGTGTGTTGACAGGCCATCCACACGTACCAAGGCCACAAAGAGAACGTGACGGTGATGGTACCTATAGGCCGCCACCTCATCTCTGTGGACAGTGGGGGAACCCTGCTGGTGTGGGACGTGCATTCTGAAGGTAAAGAGATCAGCTTTCAGGTGACAGAAGAAAAGCCCCTTTGTGTCTATCCATGGGTGACAAGGCACTTAGGATGATATCACGCACAGCCTAACTTATACTTCAGATTCAGTATAGACATTGGTACAAGTATGCGCTTGAGCGCATGCAATATCCTCACTTACATAAAAAAGGTAAAGGTAAAGGTGTCCCATAACCTATATTAAGGTCGTAGGGGAGCGAGGCGTCAAAGACCTCACTTCTCTAGGGCCAGCGTATTGAGGGCGGCGCCCATCTCCTCTCCCTCGCTGCTTTACCTTCCCTGACCCTAAAGAGGGCAGGTACCCATTTACAGCTGGGTGAACTGGGGGAACTGTACTGAAGCCTAGGCGCAAAAACGGTCACCCATCCAACTGGTAACCACACTCAACGCGGCTTAACTTAGCTGGGGGAAAGCGAGTGCTCTGACCACTGAGCTACCCTGTCCCCATACATACATGTAAACACTTGAACACACGCGTACATGTACCCATGCACTCAACATTTTGTCTAATGTCACTTTTTGTGAAGAAACGTCAAATTGAAGACCACCACTTAAGATTCAGTTTTGACAATACCTTAAACACAGTTTAGGATCAGATACACATCAAAATGATTTCAAGACAATATATGAAAGATAAAAACCCAGAAGCTCCCCCCACCCAACTCTACCCTCCCACTTCTCTCCCCTGTATGATCTGGGTTATGTGTTCACTTAGAAGAAAACAATGTCATGTTACAGTTTCTAAAATATGGTACTCACCACACACACACGCACACAGGTATGCACCCAGGCACGCACACAGACACAACACACACTCACACACGTACATACACAACACAATGCATACATACACTACATAGATACACACACCACACAACACAACGCACACACAATGGATGCGCACACACACACACAACACAACGTACTCTCACACACACAACACACACACACTTACAACACACTCACCCTCCCCTACCCACACCTACCCACACAACAAACACTCTCCACACTCACACAAGACGTCTAAACCACCAAACCATACCAGCATTAGGTGTCTTGTCTTTTCACTCATCCCTCAAACTTTTTCCAAGAATTTCAAACAAATCCTCCTCCTCCTCCTCCTCCTCCTCTTCCTCCTCCTCCTCCTCTTCTTTTTTTTTTCTTCCTATATTTTTCCAGGCATCTATTTGACGTTGGAGTTTGACCCAAGTCAGTTTGAAATCTCGGCGGCAGTGCACCCAGACTCGTATGTGAACAAAGTGCTGCTGGGAAGTCGGCAGGGACCACTGCAGCTTTGGAACGTTCTGGACAGCAAGCTGGTCTACACCTTCGCTGGCTGGGACCAGCAAGTGACCGTCTTGAGACAGGTCAGCTGCCTTTGGTTGTTGTGTGTGAGGTCTCAGGCCGGAGTCTGGGTTTTTGTGTGTTGTTGTTGTCACTGACCGGCGTTAGTGAAGTGCTGTGCAAAAGTGAATGTTAGGGCATGTGTATGTGTGTGCGGGCAGGCAGGCATGCATGCAGGCAGGCAGGCAGGCAGGCAGGCGCGTTCACGTGTGTGCGCGCGCGCACACACACACACACTCTCTCTCTCTCTCTCTGTGTCTGTCTGTCTGTCTCTCTCTCTTTCACGCACACTCACACACCCACACACTTCATTGAGTACACCGTAATGATTTGCAAAAAAAACCTGTTTATAGATTTTTGTCTTTTACCTATTGAATTTCATTGATTGTTACAAAACAAACATGTACACACACACACACACACACACACCAGTTATTACTGGCATAGTGTGTCACTTCATATCATGATGTCAATTTTTTATATATATAATTTTTTTTTTAATGCAGTTTTAAACATCTCTGTATTGCAGATCAGATTTGTCATCAGTTGTGATTTATATATGTACTTACTCAAATATTCCCTTAATGCGGCCTTCAAAGTTTTATCCTGTAGTGACCTTTTTTTTAAAAATCTTGGACAAAAATCATTTTTATGATGAGAATGAAGTTGTAACTGGTTACCTGCACTTGTTTTTCCTCACTCTTTTTTCTCAATTATATATACATAGATAGATAGATAAATAGATAGATAGATAGATAGATATACACATACATACATACATATAGATATATATATAGATATATATATATATATATATGTATAATATATATGTAATGTATTGTGTATTTTGATGACAGGCTCCAGCAAAAGACGTGTTGGCGGTGGGTCTGGCTGATGGCCGTATCCTCGTTCACAACTTCAGCTTTGACGTCACGCTGATGAAGTTCACGCAGGACTGGGGACCAGTCACCGCTATCTCCTTCCGCACCGGTCAGTGAACAATGAACGCTCTTTAACGATGAATGTTCTTTAACTACGCACAATCTTTAACGATGAATGTTCTTTAACCATGCACAATCTTTAACGATGAATGCTCTTTAACTACGCACGCTCTTTAATGATGAACTCTCTTTAACGATTGGGCTTTTTAATGTAAAGGAATGGAACTACTGTAAATAGACTGTGATGCATTGCAGGTACTGTCATTTTGGTATCATTGAGTAGAAAATCACGTGGAGTAAGAAAAACCAACAAACCCTGAGGGGATGCCAGGGACTCTTTCAGTATGAAAAGCACCCATGCGTTGTGGAAATTCTTTGCTAGGAATTTTGCCCCCTTTTCTATGGCTTTTGTGGTTGGTGGGTCTGTAAACTACACGAAATAAAAATGAAATGGTGGTGTTGTTGATAATGTTGTTGTTGAGTGTTCCCTCTCCTTAGCACTTTGGGGGGTCACCCAGAATAGGACTCTTTGTCTCGCTCGTTCCACCTGGAAATCACTGTGAGATTGTATACATACATGTACACTTTGGACAAAAAGTGTGTGTGTGTGTATGGCTGTTTTTAAGTACCTCAGCCATGTAGGCAGGATGGTTAAGACGTTTGCCTGTCAACAAGTAAACCGTGAGGTTCTGGGTTCGATTCCCAGCCTCGCCCTTTCTTCCGAGTTTGACAAAAAAATCGAACTGAATGTCAAAGTCCTTCGGATGAGACTATAAACTGAGGCCCCGTGTGCGAACGCATGCAGAACATCTTGCGCACACGTTAAATCCTGTTCCGCTTTTCGAAAGAGTAGGCCATTGTGTGCCGGTGGGAACAGATGACAAAATTTACAAAACCGCATACGCACGGGGACTGGATGTAAAAAAGCACATGAGTGCTTATTCCATTATCCTCGATATTAAAAAAAAAAGATCCATGTCATCTGAGCGCTTTGATTTGCTGCTTTACAAGATTCAGCGCTATATAAATTCCATACATTATTATTATTATTATTATTATTATTAAAGGAGACTACAGGTTGCTTAGCTAGGAGCTTGTCATGGATGAAGACGATCATCTCAACATAACGTTTCAAAAACATAACAAACGTTTTAATGTCAGACTCGACACTTTGCTTTAGGGCTGAGCCGAAAATGATAATTTTAATATGTAAAAAAAAAGTGACATAACGGTAGCGTGATGTAACTGTGAGATTTACGTTTGTGCCGTAAAAGAAACCGCCAACACTCTGTGTAAATCACTTCCTGTCATTTTCTGCTGGCAGATAAAGCCCCGACCATGGTGACAGGAAGTGCCATGGGCCACATGGCATTCTGGGACCTGGAGAGCAAGTCGCTGAGGAGCCAAAGCCTGGAGGCTCATGGGAAGGCCATCACCGGCCTGCAATGTCTGCCCAACGAACCCATCATGGTAACATCATCAGGAGACAACTCTCTGAAGGTAAGGAGGGGGGCGAGGGTGTGTGTGCTGGGTGTGGCTTGTACTAAGGCTGGTTGCTGGTATTGTCTTCTGGGGGGAAAAAAAACAAACGAAATTTTCTTGATTGGAATGCTGTTCTGTTGAATATAGCATATTGCGAAGGAATACAGTTAAATATAATAATAATAATAAATGGAATTTTTATAGTGCTATATCTTGCAAAAACAAATCAAAGCACTTGCATTCATCTAACACATGCAACAAGTTACAATTAATAGTTTTTTTACAAATTCAAATGTATACACACACAATAGTATAATAGTGTTGAAGCTGCATTGCAACGTAAGAGACCCCAGCCCAGCGCAGTGCAGTGCAGTACTGCACAGCATGCCATACTGCATCACGTCACACCACAGCATGCCACACCACACTACACCATGCCACGCCACATCACACACCAACCACAAGACTGCACAGAAACAATTGTATAATGTAATGCAATGTGGGGACGGGATAGCTCATTGGTCGGAGCACTCGCTTTCCCCCAGCCAAGTTAAGCAGCGTCGAGCGTGGTTACCAGTTGGATGGGTGACCATTTGCATGCCTTGGCTTCAGTACAGTTCCCCCAGTTCACCCAGCTGTAAATGGGTACCTGCCCTTTTTAGGGTCAGGGAAGGTAAAGCAGCGAGGGAGAGGAGATGGGCGCCGCCCTCAATATGCTGGCCCTAGAGAAGTGAGGTCTCTGACGCCTCACTTCCTTACGACCTTATAGGTTATGGGACTCCTTTACCTTTACCTTTAATGCAATGTAATATGATAAAAAAACAATGTTGTGCTTTACCATACAGTGTAAAATGATATAAATCGAAGAATACTACACAGTACAATACATTGATCATGGGAGAGGCAAAAGAAATGTTCAATTTTCAACAACAACAAAATGTTCAATTTTTCCTATCGGTCAAATTATCGTATCTTAACATTCCAATCCCGATGTCTTAAAATCAAATCAAATTCTTTAATTTTGAGGATAAAGGATAAGCTCTCAAGTGCTTTTTTTTAAACATCCATTCCCCATGTGGTTCTGTAAATTTTGTCATTTGTTTCTCACCAGCATACAATGGCCTACTCTTCCAAAAGGTAGAATGGGTTTTAACATGTGTGCAAGATGTTCTGCATGTGTTTGTGCGCGTGGGACCTGGGCTTATGGTCTCAGAAAGTAAGAGGGATGCTTGTTCCAGCATTTAGCGTCAGCACTGTAGTTTGTTGTGGGCAGGTGTGGATTTTTGACCAAGCGGATGGTGGTGTGCGTTTGCTGCGGATGCGGGAAGGTCACAGTGAACCGCCCAACTTCCTCCGTCACTATGGCGACAATGGCCGCAGTATCCTGTGTGCAGGTGAGAAGTTTTGTTGTGAACAAATCTTATGTTAATGGTTATGTGTGTGTGTGTATGTTTGTATGTATGTATATATGTATGTATATATGTATGTATGTATGTATGTATATATTTATTTATTTGTTTGTTTATTTGTTTGTTTATTTATCCTACACAAGAGTATGGTTGGTTTCATAGTGGAATAAAAACCTTTCCTTGGAGAACTGTTGGCGTCGGACATGTTTGTGTGTATTTGTTAGCAAACAGAAACACGCAGTCTGAAATAAACCGAATCAAAGTTGGATGCGAAACTCGGGCTTTGTAACACTTTTCCTTACATACGAGCTGCTTATAAGACTCCTGATCAGAGAGAGATGGAGAAGGCTCATCAGTGTCAAAACCTCCCTTGGGAGGAACATGACAAAAAAGGAAGAAGAAGAAGAAGATAAGATTCCTGATCAGCGTGAACCGGAGATGTGCTGAATTCCATTTTTTGCTGACATTTTCATATAGCTACTCCACCTTTTGATAGCATATTTCAGGAGACTTTTGTAATAAGCCAGGGCCAGAAATATATATTCAAGAGGATTGAGGGAAAGATCTGGGGAAAAGTCTGGAGTTTTTTTGATGGTCCAACTGGTAAGAAAACCCTGATGATGTCTGTTGATCGTGAAAGAGATGGAGTTGGTGAAAGACCAGGTTCATGCAGCTGTGTTGTGGAAACTACCTGTGGCCAAATTCCAGCTGTCTGTAGCCTAGCACACCAGTCTGTGAGATAACTTGACAAAATGAGACTGCTTTTTCTCGCTTTTCGTGTTTAAAGATCATGAAATGATTTATAGCCTTGGTCTTTTTAAAAATATTTATTTATTATCTTTTTTTTTTTTTACAGCCGTGATCACATTTAATGATTTGCACATCCCCCCTCCCAAAAAATCACTTCAAATATTTTAGTTGTTAAAACACGTTGTGGATAATTGTGGCATGACTTGACAGTGCATGGTAGTGCTTTAATCCAAGCCTGAAAGTATATTTCTCCGGGAAACCATGTAATAATTGAATCAAATGAAAAAATAGAATCACTTGAAATGTAATTGTGATGTTTTCATTGGGGAGGGGGTTGACAGCCCCAATATGGTCTCTGTGGTCGGCGGGGCTATAAACAACAGGATTGTGGAAGGAAAAAGTAGAACTAGTTGTCTATTGTATCATTACTCAGCAGTGCTTGTTAGCTCTTTACAACGAGTTGAAAACCATACTGCTTCAAGTAGCTGTTTAAAAATAAAATCTGCTATATATTATACTTTTCCTTATTGTGTTTTGGGGTTCATAATGTACACCGATACACATGCAGTGAGTGTTTGCATGCTTCTGTGTGACTGCTTTCAATGTATGTGTGTGTGTGTGCGCATGCATCTACTAAATAAATGTATATATGCTATGATGCTGAAAACAGGGATCAAGATATTATGTGTGCAGATGCATTCTGTTTGTAGGAATTGATATAGAGATGTATATATATATATATATGATATACTTTGTAAGCTCTTAGGAAATAATGGGAGAGTGCGACATAAATGTGAAGTCATTTATATAATAAAAAGATACTCGATATGCATACTTATACACAGACCTTTGGGAGACTTAGACACAAGAAAGTGTGGGGTTTTTCTTTTCTTCTTCTTCTTCTTCTTCTTCTTCTTCGTCAAACACTTAGTTACTGTTGTTGTCTGTCATATGAGCGAAAATGCATTGCACTGCCGTTAAAGCGCCTGACAGGTCAAGCCCAGTACATCCGACTTCAGCACGAGAGAGAATTGTCATTCTCTACGTCCTTCTGGAGGAAAAAAAAGGCAGGAGAATGGACCAAGAAGGCAGAAAATAGACAAGAAGGAGGTGACAGGAAGTCAATGAGCAAGGCAGAAAGAAAGAGAGGGATAGAAAAGAGGGAATTCCTAGCACAGAATTTCCAGAAGGTGGGGATGCTATTTCTACTGGCATCCCTGGCTACCCTGGCATCCTCACAGGGGAGGCAACAGCACGCAAATCGAACATCACCCAGTCAAGAGTGCTAAATTTAGCACGCCCCTTCCTTTTACCAGGGCCAAGTGTGGTCAGTTCCTGCTAAGCGCTTCGATTTGTTTGGGTTTTTTTACAAGATTCAGCGCTATATAAATTTTATATATTATTATCATACTTAGCACCAGCTGGGCTGGAATGAATAGCAGCTGAGAGTTAGCTGAAAATGGGGGGAAACTGTGACAGCTGTGGAGGTGGGGTTGATTTTTGTTTTCATTTTTGGCTATTTTTTTGTTTAAAAACAAGTTTTGAGAGTAGAAGTGTGAACATACATAATATGCATGTTGCTGTTGTGTTTAGGTCAGGATAGCCGGTTTTTGAGAGTGGATGTGTTAATAATAATAATAATAATAAATGGAATTTATATTGCGCTATATCTTGCAGAGACAAATCAAAGCGCTTGTACTCAACTCATTCTTACACAGTCATACAACCAGTAACAAGTAATAGTTCCATCAAGTCCAAATGTGCACGCACGCACGCACGCACACACACACACACACACACACACACACACACACACACACACACACACACACACACACACACACACACACACACACAGAGGTCACACACCCTGGCAGGGCAATAGAATCTTGGCTGTTGAAGGCAGGGAAAAACTATGAGATGAGGCAGGAGAGGAAAATCTTAGGTTTGAAATAAATATGTCTTGAGACTGGATTTAAAAGTGTCATAAGAAGGCTTTTGATGGAGAGAGAGAGAGAGGGAGATCATTCCACATCAATGGACCAGAAATTGAGAAAGAGCGACGGCCAATGGTGGATAACATACATAATATGTATGTTGCTGTTGTGTGCAGGTCAGGATAGCCGGTTTTTGAGAGTGGAAGTAATAACATGCAGGTCAGCATAGCCAGTTTTTGAGAGTGGAAGTGTTAACATGCAGGTCAGCATAGCCGGTTTTTGAGAGTGGAAGTGTTAACATGCAGGTCAGGATAGCCGGTTTTTGAGAGTGGAAGTGTTAACATGCAGGTCAGGATAGCCGGTTTTTGAGAGTGGAAGTGTTAACATGCAGGTCAGGATAGCCGGTTTTTGAGAGTGGAAGTGTTAACATGCAGGTCAGGATAGCCGGTTTTTGAGAGTGGAAGTGTTAACATGCAGGTCATCATAGCCGGTTTTTGAGAGTGGAAGTGTTAACATGCAGGTCATCATAGCCGGTTTTTGAGAGTGGAAGTGTTAACATGCAGGTCATCATAGCCAGTTTTTGAGAGTGGAAGTGTTAACATGCAGGTCATCATAGCCGGTTTTTGAGAGTGGAAGTGTGAACATACGTAATTATGTATGTTGCTGTTGTGTTTAGGTCAGGATAGCCGGTTTCACCTGTTCTCCACCATCCACGACAAGCACAACAAGTGTCTGGGGAGGGCCTACTACAACAAGAACACCAAGGTGAAGAAGGATCTGCAGTTGATGCCTCCAGTCACTGTCTTTGCTGCTGGTCAGTCGTGTGTGTGTGTGGTGGAGTGGAGTGGAGTGGAGTGTAGTGTAGTGTGTGTTTGTGTAGTGTGTGTTTGTGTGGTGTGTGTGTGTGGTGTAGTGTAGTAAGATTCCTAGTTAAGTACTGTCATTGTGGTAGTAACATTCCTAGTTAAGTATTGTCATAGTGTAGTGTGTGTAGTGTAGTGTGTGTGTGGTATAGTGTGTGGTCTAGTGTTTGGTGTAGTGTAGTGTGTGTGGTGAAGTGTTTGTAGTGTGTTTGGTGTTTGTGTGTAGTGTAGTGTAGTGTGTGTTTGTGTGTAGTGTAGTGTGTGTTTGTGTGTGTAGTGTGTGTGTAGTGTAGTGTGTTTGTATGTGTGTGGTGTAGTGTAATGTGTGTGTGTAGTGTGTGTTTGTGTGTAGTGCAGTGTGTGGTGTAGTGTAGTGTGTTTGTGTGTGTAGTGTAATGTAGTGTGTGTGTAGTATAGTGTGTAGTGTAGTGTGTGTGTCTGGTGTGTGTGTGTGTCTGGTGTGTGTGTGTGTGTGTAGTGTAGCAAATGTGTGTGTGTGTTCTTCAGTTTAATGTCTTTTCACAATAAGTGATATTAGACAAGAGTGTGTCTGTGTGTGTATGTGTGTGAGTATGTTTCCAGATGGTACATTGTATAAACAGTGCTTTCACTTTTTTTCATCAAGCTATCTATGTGTGTGTGTACATGCGTGTGTGTAGTATGTGTGTGTGTAGTGTGTGTGTGTATGTGTGTGTGCATGCGTGCGTGCATTTATTGGTAAAACAAACATGCCCCAATTTCTTTTAATCTGAACCTTACAACACACCCATCTATTGCATATTTCATGAATGTTAACGTCCTGGCCTGCCCAGTAATTACATTTTTGCAACACCTGCCTGACCCTTTCCTGTTTGAAATTAATATTAAATGTTCAGCACTCAAGTCAGTCATTGCTGATGTTAAGAGAGCAACAACCCATCTACAATACCACAGTGACAATACTTCACTAGGAATCTTACTACCACAGTGACATTACTTAACTAGGAATCTTACTACCACAGTGACATTACTTAACTAGGAATCTTACTACCACAATGACAATACTTAACTAGGAATCTTAACTACCACAATGACATTACTTAACTAGGAATCTTACTACCACAATGACAATCCTTAACTAGGAATCTTACTACCACAATGACATTACTTAACTAGGAATCTTACTACCACAATGACAATACTTAACTAGGAATCTTAACTACCACAATGACATTACTTAACTAGGAATCTTACTACCACAATGACAATCCTTAACTAGGAATCTTACTACCACAATGACATTACTTAACTAGGAATCTTACTATAACAATGACAATACTTATCTAGGAATCTTACTACCACAATGACAATACTTAACTAGGAATCCTACTACCACAATGACAATACTTAACTTGGAATCTTACTACCACAATGACAATACTTAACTTGGAATCTTACTACCACAATGACAATACTTAACTTGGAATCTTACTACCACAATGACAATACTTAACTTGGAATCTTACTACCACAGTGACAATACTTAACTGGGAATCTTACTACCACACTGACAATACTTTACTGGGGATCTTACTACCACAGTAACAATACTTTACTGGGAATCTTACTACAACAATGACAATACTTAACTAGGAATAGTGACAATACTTTACTGGGGATCTTACTACAACAATGACAATACTTAACTAGGAATAGTGACAATACTTTACTGGGAATGTTACTACCACAGTGACAATACTTTACTGGGGATGTTACTACCACAGTGACAATACTTCACTAGGAATCTTACTATGACAATACTTAACTAGGAATCTTACTATGACAATACTTAACTAGGAATCTTACTACCACAGTGACAATACTTCACTAGGAATCTTACTACAACAATGACAATACTTAACTAGGAATAGTGACAATACTTTACTGGGAATGTTACTACCACAGTGACAATACTTAACTAGGAATCTTACTACCACAATGACAATACTTAACTAGGAATCTTACTATGACAATACTTAACTAGGAATCTTATTATGACAATACTTAACTAGGAATCTTACTACCACAGGGACAATACTTAACTAGGAATCTTACTACCACAATGACAATACTTAACTAGGAATCTTACTACCACAGGGACAATACTTAACTAGGAATCTTACTACCACAATGACAATACTTAACAAGGAATCTTACTACAACAATGACAATACTTAACTTGGAATCTTACTACCACAATGACAATACTTAACTAGGAATCTTACTACCACAGGGACAATACTTAACTAGGAATCTTACTACCACAATGACAATACTTAACAAGGAATCTTACTACAACAATGACAATACTTAACTTGGAATCTTACTACCACAATGACAATACTTAACTAGGAATCTTACTACAACAACGACAGTACTTAACTAGGAATCTTACTACCACAATGACAATACTTAACTAGGAATCTTAACTACCACAATGACAATACTTAACTAGGAATCTTACTACCACAGTGACATTACTTAACTAGGAATCTTACTACCACAGGGACAATACTTAACTAGGAATCTTACTACCACAATGACAATACTTAACAAGGAATCTTACTACAACAACGACAATACTTAACTAGGATCATTGCTACCACAGTGACAATACTTAACTAGGAATCTTACTACAACAACGACAGTACTTAACTAGGAATATAACTACCACAATGACAATACTTAACTGGGAGTGTTACTACCACAGTGACAATACTTAACCAGGAATCTTACTACCGCAATTACATTACTTAACTAGGAATCTTACTACCACAGTGACAATACTTAACTAGGAATCTTACTACCACAGTAACGGGGAATGTTACTACCACAATGACAATACTTAACTAGGAATCTTACTATGACAATACTTTACTGGGAATCTTACTACAACAATGACAATACTTAACTAAGAATCTTACTACCACAATGACAATACTTGACTAGGAATCTTACTACAACAATGACAATACTTAACTAAGAATCCTACTTCCACAATGACATTACTTAACTAGGAATCTTACTATGACAATACTTTACTGGGAATCTTACTACAACAATGACAATACTTAACTAAGAATCCTACTACCACAACGACAATACTTCAACTGGGAATGTCACTAACCTCCCCTCCCCCCCCACCACACACACACACACACACAAATCCCCCCTCCCTCCCCCCCACCCCCACACACAAAAATCCAAACTTGCGGAACTTTTCCCTGGGGTCAGAATCGAACCGGCAGAGCGACTGGGACAGCGTGGTGGCCTGTCACCGCGGGCTGCGGACGGTGACGACGTGGAGCACACAGCGAGGGTCGATGGGGCAGCACAAGCTGGACAACAAGCGCTTCCACCACGGCAGCCAGCACCGACACACCACAGCCCGGGTATGTGTGTGCGTGTGTGATATCTTCAGTTTAACGTCTATTCGCATTTAGTGATTTTAGACAGAAAAAAGTAATCTAAACAATAATAGAAAAGTGTCAGATAACGGTACTTCATTAAAAACTAACTTTAACATACTACAAAAAATTGAGTTATCGGACTTCTTATCAGTCCGAACCCAATGTCCAACAGTAACGATGGTCCAGACACAATCTGATCCAGTGACAAACTTGGTACAGCGGGTAAAAATGCTTTTACATGTCCACAATCAAAAATAACATGACTGTTGGTAATATTCTCCCCATCAAATACAGTTTACATCTTTCACGTATTTAGTCCTGAAAGCATTTAGTTTAAATCTGTACATAAGGGATAACATATTTCTGTGTGTGCCCCATGCCGTTCCTCTTATAGCCCGGAAGCTTGAGTACGGGTAGCTGCGGTAGAAAATGATGATACCCGAAAAGTTTAGAATGTGCTGTTTCGGACAGGGTTGGGTAGTTTAGTTTTTTGTTGTGATGTGTTTTGATGGGTGGTGGTGGTGGGGGGTGGGGGTGGGGGTGGGGGTTAGTTGTTGTAGAAGTGTTGTTGTTGAGTGTGAAGGAAATGTTATTATCAGCTTGAGTTTTTGTTTTTTTGTTTTTATTTTGTTGTTTTTTTTGTATTGTATCTGAAACTGGGTCATTGGGTTTGGTTTGGGGTTTTTTCCCCTGCATTTAGATCTATCATCCATTTATTTCTTAATCTGAAGCAGAAAGTCTTTGTTGTCATATGATTTGTGTGTGTGTGTGTGTGTGTGAGTTTGTTGTTTATTTTGTTCCTTAGCTAGAGCTGCAAGGTTCACTGGTAGTGAGATTTTTGCATATGTGACTGTTTTTTTTCCTTCAGCATTAAGATAGCCACATCCCAGCTTCAGGGAAGCCATTGAATAGTGAATACAAAGATGTTTATTGTACCCTCAGTAGGAGGTTAGGTGTTTTTTATTACTTGTGTTCAAACAAAACCCTGTGAAACAAACACAATTTGTTTTTAAAGAAGTTTGTACAGAATATCTATCTAAAAAATCAGAATTGTGTTTATTCTTCCCCTTCGAATTCATGCCGTTGATCAATACATCAATTCATTGTGTATCACTTTGACTCTCTTTATAAAAAAATTTTTAAAGTCTGCTTCGAGTCGAAAGCTGTGCCTTTTTTTAAGATGCTGTGTCAATGATGGTCAATCAATGTGACAGGCAGTGGACATATCGCCCTGTGGAAACTACGTGGCTGTTGGCTACAGCAGCGGCCATCTGGACGTCTACAACCTGCAGTCAGGAAGACACAGGGGGTCCTTTGGAAATCCCGTGGGTGAGTCACTCTTTGTATTGTTGCTGGTGTTAACAGACAGGCATGCTTACTGTTCTGTCTTCATTCTGTTATTTCGAGGATAATGGAATAAGTGCTCATGTGTGGTTTTTTAAAATCCAGTTCCTGTGTGTTTGCAGTTTTGTCAATTTTGTCATCGGTTCCCACCGGGACACACAATGGCCTGCTCTTCCGAAAAGCGGAACGGGTTTTAACATGCGCGCAAGATGTTCTGCGTGCGTTCGCACACGGGACCTTGGTTTATAGTCTCATCCGAAGGACTTTTGAGGGGACTTGGGTCGGCACTGATGTTAACTCCAGAGGAGTTCTGGAGTCTATGTGTTGTTGCTGGTGCAACAGACAGGCATGCCTGCTGTTCTGGAGTCTATGTGTTGCTGGTGTAACAGAGGCATATCTGCTGTTCTGGAGTCTATAGTATGTGTTGTTGCTGGTGTAACAGACAGGTATGCCTGCTGTTCCAGAATCTTTGTGTTGTTGCCTTTGTAACAGACAGACCTGCCTACTGTTCTGGAGTTTATAATTATATGGTTGTTGTTTTTTTTAGCTGATGTAACAGATATGCATGTCTGGTGTCCTCTTGAAGGAGTTTGTTTTTCAATTGCTGGTGTAGCAAACAGGCATGCCAACTGTTCTGGAGTCTTATGTGTTGTTGCCGATGTAACAGACAGATGTGCTTGCTAATCTGGAGTCTGTGTTTTTTGGTTGGTGTAACAGACAGACCTTCCAGCCTGCTGTTCTGAAGTCTATATGGGTTTTTTCTTTGCTAGTGTAACAGGCACACATGCCAACTGTTTTGGAGTCTATAAAATGTGTATTTGCTGGTGTAACAGACAGACCTGCCTGCCTGTTACATGTTTTGCTGGTGTAACAGACAGACCTGCCTGCCTGTTACACCAGCCAAAAAAAAACCAACCAACATAAGTTCCAGAACTATTCATTCATTCATCCATTCCTCCTTTCCTTCATTCATTCCTCCCTCCAGTCATTCATTCCTCCATTCATTCCTCCATTCCTTCCCCTCCATTCCTCCATTCCTTCCTTCCTTCTTTCCTATCTTCCTTCATTCCTCCATTTACTCACTCATTCATTGAGTGAGTAGGCCATTGTGTGCCTATGGAAACAGATGACAAAATCGACAAAACCGCATACACACGGGGACTGGATGTCAAAAAGCACATGCGTGCTTATTCCATTATCCTTGATATAAAAGAATAAATAAATAAATTCATTCATTCATCCATCCATCCATTCATTCATTCCTCCATCCATTCTTCCATTCATTCATTCATTCCTCCATCCATTCTTCTATTCATTCCTCCATCCATCCATTCATTCATTCCTCCATCCATTCTTCCATTCATTCCTCCATTCTTTCCTCCACCCATTCTTCCATTCATTCCTCCAATCATTCCTCCATCCATTCATTCCTCCATCCATTCTTCCATTCATTCATTCATTCCTCCATCCATTCATTCATTCCTCCATCCATTCATTCCTCCATCCATTCATTCATTCATTCCTCCATCCATTCTTCCATTCATTCATGCATTCCTCCATCCATCCATTCATTCATTCATTCATTCCTCCATCCATTCTTCCATTCACCTCTCCATTCATTCATTCCTCCATCCATTCCTCCATCCATTCATTCCTCCATCCATTCATTCCTCCATCCATTCATTCATTCATTCCTCCATCCATTCTTCTATTCATTCATTCATTCCTCCATCCATTCATTCATTCCTCCATCCATTCATTCATTCATTCATTCCTCCATCCATTCATTCATCCATCCATTCTTCCATTCTTCCATTCATTCCTCCATCCATTCTTCCATCCATTCATTCATTCCTCCATCCATTCTTTCATTCATTCATTCCTCCATCTATTCTTCCATCCATTCATTCATTCCTCCATCCATTCATTCCTCCATCCATCCATCCATCCATCCATCCATCCATTCATTCCTCCATTCACTTATTCCTTCATTCACGGCTCGTCTGCTGCTGTTGTTTTTCAGCCCACAGCACTGCCGTGCAGGGAGTGGCCTTTGACGCCTGCAACATGCTGCTGATCAGCGCAGGGGCAGACAACCTCATCAAGATCTGGCACTTTGGGTCCAGGTCCAGAGCCCGAGTCCTCTTGAAGGAGATCAGAATGACCGATGAAATATGTCGCATACTTTTGCATAGAGACAGGTGAGAGAGAGAGAGGGAGGGAGGGAGGGATGAGAGAGAGAGAGAGTTAAAGTGAAGTCAGAAACACTTTAATCATCCCGTGAAGGGCAATTACAATACTATATATAGGAAGGAAGGTGGCAGGATGGTTAAGATGTTCGCCTGCCAACAAGTAAACCGTCAGGTTCTGGGTTTGATTTCCAGCCTCACCCTCTCTTCCCAGTTTGACAAAAAAAATCGAACTGAATGTCAAAGTCCTTCGGATGAGACTATAAACCAAGGCCCCGTGTTCGAACACATGCAGAACATCTTGCGCACACGTTAAATCCCGTTCCGCTTTTCGGAAGAGTAGGCCATTGTATGCTGGTGGAAACAGATGACAAAATTTACAAAACCGCATACACACGGGGACTGGATGTAAAAAAGCACGAGTGCTTATTCCATTACCCTCGATATAAATAAATAAATAAATATATATATATAGAGAGAGAGAGAGGGGGTGGGTGGGCAGACAGAGGGAGAGAGACAGAGAGAGGCATCAGTCATGTGCTGTGCTGTATGTGTGTGAGGGTTGTTGTGAACTAGTTTTTTATATATATATATATATATATGTATGTTTGTCCGTCGTGTTCTACGATGACCTCCAAAACAGCAGAGGAGGCAGTTGCTGTTTCGGAAATTGGGCAGAAATTTGATTATAGTGGAGATGCCTTGCCCACAGTACATCTCTTCTCTCTCGGCCAAGTGGGCATAAGGACAGTCAGCGTTGGAGATGTTCTCCAAAGGCCAACCAGCCCCCAGGGCTGCAGCACATAAGGGACTGTGCGAGTCAAGCCTCCTAGTCAGAGAGTCATATATACATGTACAGTGGCAACGGTTCTGTGAGGTTCTGATAACTCGGATTGATTCATGGATTTGTCGATGGATTGATTGATGGATTGGTTGATGGATTGATTGATGGATTGGTTGATGGATTGGTTGACTGTTGTGTGTCCCAGTAACATGCTGGCCTGTATGCTGGCGGACTTCACGGTGTCTGTGTTGGATCTGGACACTCTGCGTGTGGTTCGAGTCTTCAGAGGACACAGCAATTCCATCACGGACATGGTAATCTGAGAGGGAGGGGGTCCTGTGCTTTGTGCTGTGTTGTGTATGTGTGAGATTTGTCTGTTGTGGATTTGTCGTCAGTTGTGTGCTTTGCTGTGTATGTGTGAGATTTGTCGTCAGTTGTGTGCTTTGCTGTGTATGTGTGAGATTTGTCTGTTGTGGATTTGTTGTCAGTTGTGTGCTTTGCTGTGTATGTGTGAGATTTGTCTGTTGTGGATTTTTCGTCAGTTGTGTGCTTTGCTGTGTATGTGTGAGATTTGTCTGTTGTGGATTTGTTGTCAGTTGTGTGCTTTGCTGTGTATGTGTGAGATTTGTCTGTTGTGGATTTATCGTCAGTTTTGTGCTGTGTTGTGTATGTGTGAGATTTGTTTGTTGTGGATTTGTTGTCAGTTGTGTGCTTTGCTGTGTATGTGTGAGATTTGTCTGTTGTGGATTTGTTGTCAGTTGTGTGCTTTGCTGTGTATGTGTGAGATTTGTCTGTTGTGGATTTGTCGTCAGTTGTGTGCTTTGCTGTGTATGTGTGAGATTTGTCTGTTGTGGATTTGTCGTCAGTTGTGTGCTTTGCTGTGTATGTGTGAGATTTGTCTGTTGTGGATTTGTTGTCAGTTGTGTGCTTTGCTGTGTATGTGTGAGATTTGTCTGTTGTGGATTTGTTGTCAGTTGTGTGCTTTGCTGTGTATGTGTGAGATTAGTCTGTTGTGGATTTATCGTCAGTCATGTGTTGTGTGCTGTGTTGTGTATGTGTGAGATTTGTCTGTTGTGGATTTATCATCAGTTGTGTGCTGTGTTGTGTATGTGTGAGATTTGTCTGTTGTGGATTTATCATCAGTTGTGTGCTTTGCTGTGTATGTGTGAGATTTGTCTGTTGTGGATTTATCATCAGTTGTGTGCTGTGTTGTGTATGTGTGAGATTTGTCTGTTGTGGATTTATCATCAGTTGTGTGCTGTGCTGTGTATGTGTGAGATTTGTCTGTTGTGGATTTATCATCAGTTGTGTGCTGTGTTGTGTATGTGTGAGATTTGTCTGTTGTGGATTTATCATCAGTTGTGTGCTGTGTTGTGTATGTGTGAGATTTGTCTGTTGTGGATTTGTTGTCAGTTGTGTGCTTTGCTGTGTATGTGTGAGATTTGTCTGTTGTGGATTTGTTGTCAGTTGTGTGCTTTGCTGTGTATGTGTGAGATTTGTCTGTTGTGGATTTGTCGTCAGTTGTGTGCTTTGCTGTGTATGTGTGAGATTTGTCTGTTGTGGATTTATCATCAGTTGTGTGCTGTGTTGTGTATGTGTGAGATTTGTCTGTTGTGGATTTATCATCAGTTGTGTGCTGTGTTGTGTATGTGTGAGATTTGTCTGTTGTGGATTTATCATCAGTTGTGTGCTGTGTTGTGTATGTGTGAGATTTGTCTGTTGTGGATTTGTTGTCAGTTGTGTGCTTTGCTGTGTATGTGTGAGATTTGTCTGTTGTGGATTTATCCTCAGTCATGTGCTTTGTTGTGCTGTGCTGTGCATGGGTGAGATTTGTGGATGTATTAACAGTTGTGTGCTGTGCTGTGTATGTGTGAGATTTGTCTGTTGTGGATTTGTTGTCAGTTGTGTGCTGTGTTGTGTATGTGTGAGATTTGTCTGTTGTGGATTTGTTGTCAGTTGTGTGCTTTGCTGTGTATGTGTGAGATTTGTCTGTTGTGGATTTGTTGTCAGTTGTGTGCTTTGCTGTGTATGTGTGAGATTTGTCTGTTGTGGATTTATCGTCAGTTGTGTGCTGTGTTGTGTATGTGTGAGATTTGTCTGTTGTGGATTTATCATCAGTTGTGTGCTGTGTTGTGTATGTGTGAGATTTGTCTGTTGTGGATTTATCATCAGTTGTGTGCTGTGTTGTGTATGTGTGAGATTTGTCTGTTGTGGATTTATCATCAGTTGTGTGCTGTGTTGTGTATGTGTGAGATTTGTCTGTTGTGGATTTATTCATCAGTGTGTGCTGTGTTGTGTATGTGTGAGATTTGTCTGTTGTGGATTTATCGTCAGTCGTGTGTTGTGTGCTGTGTATGTGTGAGATTTGTTTGTTGTGGATTTGTCGTCAGTCGTGTGCTTTGTGCTGTGCTGTGTATGTGTGAGATTTGTCTGTTGTGGATTTATCGTCAGTCGGTGTTGTGTGCTGTGTTGTGGTATGTGTGAGATTTGTTTGTTGTGGATTTATCATCAGTTGTGTATTGTGTGCTGTGTTGTGTATATGTGAGATTTGTTTGTTGTGGATTTATCATCTGTTGTGTGCTGTGTTGTGTATGTGTGAGATTTGTTTGTTGTGGATTTATCATCAGTCATGTGTTGTGTGCTGTGTTGTGTATATGTGAGATTTGTTTGTTGTGGATTTATCATCAGTCATGTGTTGTGTGCTGTGTTGTGTATGTGAGATTTGTTTGTTGTGGATTTATCATCAGTTGTGTGTTGTGTGCTGTGTTGTGTATGTGTGAGATTTGTTTGTTGTGGATTTATCATCAGTCATGTGTTGTGTGCTGTGTTGTGTATGTGTGAGATTTGTCTGTTGTGGATTTGTCGTCAGTCGTGTGCTTTGTGCTGTGCTGTGTATGTGTGAGATTTGTCTGTTGTGGATTTATCATCAGTTGTGTGCTGTGTTGTGTATGTGTGAGATTTGTCTGTTGTGGATTTATCATCAGTTGTGTGCTGTGTTGTGTATGTGTGAGATTTGTCTGTTGTGGATTTATCATCAGTTGTGTGCTGTGTTGTGTATATGTGAGATTTGTCTGTTGTGGATTTATCGTCAGTCGTGTGTTGTGTGCTGTGTATGTGTGAGATTTGTTTGTTGGATTTGTCGTCAGTCGTGTGCTTTGTGCTGTGCTGTGTATGTGTGAGATTTGTCTGTTGTGGATTTATCGTCAGTCGGTGTTGTGTGCTGTGTTGTGTATGTGTGAGATTTGTTTGTTGTGGATTTATCATCAGTTGTGTGTTGTGTGCTGTGTTGTGTATATGTGAGATTTATTTGTTGTGGATTTATCATCAGTCATGTGTTGTGTGCTGTGTTGTGTATGTGTGAGATTTGTTTGTTGTGGATTTATCATCAGTTGTGTGCTGTGTTGTGTATGTGTGAGATTTGTTTGTTGTGGATTTATCATCAGTTGTGTGTTGTGTGCTGTGTTGTGTATGTGTGAGATTTGTTTGTTGTGTGATTTATCATCAGTCATGTGTTGTGTGCTGTGTTGTGTATGTGTGAGATTTGTCTGTTGTGGATTTATCATCAGTTGTGTGCTGTGTTGTGTATGTGTGAGATTTGTCTGTTGTGGATTTATCATCAGTTGTGTGCTGTGTTGTGTATGTGTGAGATTTGTCTGTTGTGGATTTGTTGTCAGTTGTGTGCTGTGTTGTGTATGTGTGAGATTTGTCTGTTGTGGATTTATCATCAGTTGTGTGCTGTGTTGTGTATGTGTGAGATTTGTCTGTTGTGGATTTATCATCAGTTGTGTGCTGTGTTGTGTATGTGTGAGATTTGTCTGTTGTGGATTTATCGTCAGTCGGTGTTGTGTGCTGTGTTGTGTATGTGTGAGATTTGTTTGTTGTGGATTTATCATCAGTTGTGTGTTGTGTGCTGTGTTGTGTATATGTGAGATTTGTTTGTTGTGGATTTATCATCAGTTGTGTGTTGTGTGCTGTGTTGTGTATGTGTGAGATTTGTTTGTTGTGGATTTATCATCAGTCATGTGTTGTGTGCTGTGTTGTGTATGTGTGAGATTTGTTTGTTGTGGATTTATCATCAGTTGTGTGCTGTGTTGTGTATGTGTGAGATTTGTTTGTTGTGGATTTATCATCAGTCGTGTGTTGTGTGCTGTGTTGTGTATGTGTGAGATTTGTTTGTTGTGGATTTATCATCAGTTGTGTGTTGTGTGCTGTGTTGTGTATATGTGAGATTTGTCTGTTGTGGATTTGTCGTCAGTCGTGTGCTTTGTGCTGTGCTGTGTATGTGTGATATTTGCCTGTTGTGGATTTATTGTCAGTTGTGTGCTTTGTGCTGTGCTGTGTATGTGTGATATTTGTTTGTTTTGGATTTATCGTCAGTCGTGTGCTTTGTGCTGTGCTGTGCTGTGTATGTGTGAGATTTGTCTGTTGTGGATTTATTGTCAGTCATGTGCTATGTTGTGTTGTGTATGTGTGAGATTTGTTTGTTGTGGATTTATCATCAGTCGTGTGTTGTGTGCTGTGTTGTGTATTTGTGAGATGTGTATTTTATGGATTTATCATCAGTCATGTGCTGTGCTGTGTATCTGTGACATTTGTCTGTTGTGGATTTAGCATCAGTCCTGTGTTTTGTGCTGTGCTGTGCATGGGTGAGATTTGTCTCTTGTTGATTTATCGACAGTTGTGTGCTTTGTGCTGTGCTTTGTATGTGTGAAATTTGTGTGTTGTGGATTTAGCATCAGTCATACACTCACACTTACAAACACACACACACACACACACACACATCACGTCTGATTTCACTGTTTAGTGAAACGATGTTAAACTGAAGAACTAACACACACACACACACACACACACTCACACACACACACACACTCACACACACACACTCACACACACACACACACACACACGCACGACTTTTAAAAACCAGTATAAACTAACCCAGACACTCTATTTCTGTCCCTGTGTGCAGAGTTTCAGTGGGGATGGTCGCTGGCTGATCACCTCCTCCATGGACTGCACTGTGCGGACCTGGAGCCTTGTTCACGGAAGGTGAGTCTTGGCGTCACAGCCCTCAGTTTCCCCCACTTCAAAAAGCTCCTCTCTCCTCCTGCTTTCCATTCCAGCCCAGCCGGTGCTAGTCATAGCAGTAAACTGACCCCACTCTAGGAAAAGGAAGGGGCGTGCTTATTCTAGCACCGGGCCCTGGACTGAGTTATGCTGGATTGTTGCGTTCTGTGGTGGCTGTTCTTCCCCTGTCTGGTTGCCGTCCTGTGAGGATGATCTACATCTGGCCACACAGGGTGGCCTACATACTGCTCTAAGAGCTCCCTCCTCCATGTGCCTGTCAGTATTGTAATTGCCCTTCATGGGATGATTAACTCTTCTACTACCGCGTTCCGTTTCTCTTACTTACCACTGTATACCAAGTATTTTCTGCAGTGTCTTTCAGTTTCACACCTACTGACTTTAAAAAATAATAAAAAATCAAAATAAAGACAGATCTACATGAAACTTTCTGTACTTGTTAAGTTGTGAATAAAAATCCAATATTTCTTCGTTTGACTCTTGTGTGACGTTGTTGTGGAATGCTGATGGCGATGATGTTGCGGTTGTTGTTGGATATGGTGGTTATGCAATAATTTTTAAAATATGACTATTTCAAGAGGTAAAGAATTGTAAAGATGAAGTAAAATAAAATCAAACATGCAAAATAAGTAATAATGTTCAGATAATATTAGAATAACATGCAATCACACTCACAAACAAGCATACAGGCTGACGAACAAACAGCCATTGAAATCAGGTCACGGTTTGTTCCAATTTTATTTTGCTCTTCGTCAGTGAAAAACTGAGAAAAAAACCCCATCATACTACCTACGAGTCACTAGCATCATTTTGCAAGTTTCTGGAGCCACAATTTTCACGAAATTCTTTCATTTTAAGCCAGTCACAGTCATATGCCCCCCTCGGCAGGATCGTTGTTTACACCACTGTCGTAGTCATCTTCATCACTCGAATCACCAATAAACACAGCACATCGATTCCACTCTGCAACTCTTGAATCCTCTGTTCAGCTTCTAAGTCCATTTCAGTCCACATAAGTTCAGATTCTGCCATTATTTTCAAAGAAAATCCTCCCAAAAGTTTGTTGAAGCAGTCGCCATATTGATGCAGCTCCCTCCAAAAATCGTTACTCGATGACATCACCATAAAATCGAAAAAAATCGGCACCAAAATCGATCAACTGAAGCGCAAATTGCAAATGGCGGCAGCTACACTATCTGGGAGTCACTGCGCATGTCTAAAGCGATACGGGGTGTGAGACCATGGTATATAAATAGCGCAAAGGGAGACACCTGGTGTCCCCAGGTATCCGGCAGGCACACCCGCCCATGGCTTTGCGGATCAAGTAGTAAGAGGGCGGGTCAACACACCGACGGTAGTAGGAGAGTTAAAGTGTTTTTGACTTGACTTGACTTGACTTGACTTGACTCCCTCCCGCTGTCGTAGGGTGTTGTTTTTTTTAGGTAAGAAATTGCAACGTCTAGTATGGTCTGTCTTTAACAACTGTCTCCATCACCGATGTTGTGGTAGAAGCTCTGCAGAATGCCAGTAAGGGTTTTGCTGTCTTTCTCTGCTGAGTTCTCCGCATGCAACCCCCTCCCTCCTCCTCCTCCTCCTCCTCCTCCTCCTCCACACTGAGTGCTGATCTCACAGCGATGTTTAAAAATGTAGGATGTAGGTGGTCGGCCTGATCACAGTTGTCAGTTTCCCCCGCTATCAGCTGCTCACAGCTGCTATCTATTGCATTCCCTCCCAGCCCATCCCAGCTGGTGCTAATTATTACAGCAGGAACTGACCACACTTGGGACTAGGTAAAAGGAAGGGGGAGTGCTAAATGTAGCTTTCTTGATGGAGCGATGTTGGATTTGCGCGCTGTGGGATAAACGAACACACACACAAAAATCATTAAAAAGAAAACCACACACAAATGAGGTGGGAATTTAATGGATGGGGATGGAAGGAGAGGGATGTTGCGGCTGTCAGGACTAGCAGTTCAATTTGTAGAGGGTGGGTTGTGAGGTTTTTACTCACACACACACACATACACACACGCAACAACAACAACAAAACCAGGACACAGTAATAAGACAAACACAACACTGATGATAAATCAACAACAGTGGATGCCGGGTGCCTGTCAGTATAAAAATAGCTTCCTGACCTTCCTAAAAATTCTGTGCTAAAAATTTCCTCTTTTCTATCACTCTCCTTGTTTCTTCTTATGCCTTTTTCCTTTTCTTCCTGTCACCACCTCCTTCTTGTCTATATTCTGGCCTTCTTGGTCCATTCTCCTGCCCTTTTTTTTCCCCCCCCCCAGAAAGACTGATAAAAGATAAACATTTCTCTCTCCCACGCTAAAGTCGCATGCGCTGGGGGCCCTGACTCGTCAGGCTTCTTAACGGCAGCGTGACGCATTTTCGCTCGTAGAACAGCCAACAATAGTTGCTTGTCCGAGCGTTCGACGAAGAAGAATAAAAATCGATCACGACGACTGACGTGTCTGTCCGCAGACTGATCGACTGCTTCGCCGTGGAGTCGCCAGTGACGACGCTCAGCATGTCTCCGACGGGAGACTTCCTGGCTACCAGTCACGTGGGCGACCTCGGGGTGTACCTGTGGGCCAATCAGACGCTGTACTCCTTCGTTCCGCTGCAGCCCCTTCCCGAAGACTTCCAGCCCCAAACCATCAGCATGCCGGCCACCACGGACTTGGCTGCAGGTAGCTGTATACGTGTGTGCGGGTGGACGGTGTCTGTGTCCGTGTACGTTACAGACGTGACTGCAGGTAGCTGTATTCGTGTGCAGGTGGGCGGTATCTGTATTCGTGTATGTTACAGACGTGACAGCAGGTAGCTGTATACGTGTGCGGGTGGGCGGTATCTGTATTCGTGTACGTTACAGACTTGAATGCAGGTAGCTGTATTTTTGTGCAGGTGGGTGGTAGGTATCTGTATTCATGTACATTGACTGCAGGTACTATATTCGTGTGCAGATGGGTGGTTTCTGTATTCATTACACCATGGACTTGACTGCAGGTAGCTGTATTTGTGTGCAGATGGAAGGTACCTCTGTTCGTGTACATTACAGACGTGACAGCAGGTAGCTGTATTCGTGTGCAGATGGAAGGTACCTCTGTTCGTGTACATTACAGACGTGACAGCAGGTAGCTGTATTCGTGTGCAGATGGAAGGTACCTCTGTTCGTGTACATTACAGACGTGACAGCAGGTAGCTGTATTCGTGTGCAGGTGGGCGGTACCTCTGTTCGTGTACATTACAGACGTGACAGCAGGTAGCTGTATTCGTGTGCATATGAATGGATGGTATCTGTATTCATGTATATTGCAGACTTTGACTGCAGGTAGCTGTATTCGTGTGCAGATGGATGGACGGTATCTGTATTCATGTACATTGACTGCAGGTAGCTGTATTCGTGTGCAGATGGATGGACGGTATCTGTATTCATGTACATTGACTGCAGGTAGCTGTATTCGTGTGCAGATGGATGGACGGTATCTGTATTCATTACACCACAGACTTGACTGCAGGTAGCTGTATACGTGTGCGGGTGGACAGTGTCTGTATTCATGTACGTTACAGATGTGACAGCAGACAGCTATATTTGTGTGCAGATAGAGGGTATCTCTATTCATGTACATTACAGACGTGACAGCAGGTAGCTGTATTTGTGTGCAGATGGACAGTATCTGTATTCATGTACATTACAGACGTGACTGCAGGTAGCTGTATTCATGTGCAGATGGGTGGTATCTGTATTCATGTACGTTACAGACGTGACTGCACCTAGCTGTATTCGTGTACAGGTGCGCGGTATCTGTATTCATGTACATTACAGACGTGACTGCAGGTAGCTATATTCATGTACAGATCAATGGTATCTGTATTCATGTACATTACAGACGTGACTGCAGGTAGCTGTATTTGTGTGCAGATGGAAGGTACCTCTGTTCGTGTGCATTACAGACGTGACAGCAGGTAGCTGTATTCGTGTGCAGATGGATGGACGGTATCTGTATTCATGTATATTGACTGCAGGTACTATATTCATGTGCAGATGGGTGGTATCTGTATTCATTACACCACAGACTTGACTGCAGGTAGCTGTATGCGTGTGCGGGTGGACAGTGTCTGTATTCATGTACATTACAGACTTGACAGCAGTTAGCTGTATATGTGTGCGGGTGGACTGTCTGTATTCATGTACGTTACAGACGTGACTGCAGGTAGCTGTATTCGTGTGCAGATGGATGGAAGGCATCTGTATTCATGTACATTGACTGCAGGTACTATATTCATGTGCAGATGGGTGGTATCTGTATTCATTACACCACAGACTTGATTGCAGGTAGCTGTATTCATGTGCAGAAGGATGGTACAGATCTGTATCTATGTGCAGAGGAAACTTTTTTGTTCTTTCTGGTGCAAAAAAGGTGTTAGAGGTAAAAGTGGAATGTGTTGTTATGGAAAAGATGTGGAAAAGTTTGATACGTTATGTTTAAATGTGATTTATGATAAGATGATATGACGCTCTTGATGCTCGCCATTCGTTCTTGACTGCTCATGAGTCTTGGGCCAAGATGAAGGAAGGACACCTTCCAGAGTTGATCGTGGTCATGAACTGTTGTGGTCCAAATTGGCAATGTGTGTGACTGTGAGGTTTTTACAGACTATGCCATCGTTGGGTCAAATATAGTCTCTGACAGCATGCGCATGGTTGGTCCCTTTGTCTTGGTACACGCCCTTGCCTTGTGGAGACTTTTCAGCCGGTCTTTCTCTGTGTTTTGCACTTTCTGATAGTCTGTGACTGTTTACATTTGTTGGTCTATTTATTTAGTTATCTATTTAATTTATTTATCTATTCTTCTTCTTCTTCCTTTTTTGTCATGTTTCTCCCAGGGGAGGTTTGACATTGATGAGCCTTCTCCATCTCTCTCTGTTTTGAGCTTCCTCCTTATTTATGCCCCTTTCTCTAAGATCATCTGCAACACAGGCAGCCCAGGTCTTGCTAGGTCTTCCCTTTGGTCTCTTTCCATCCACTACGAAGTTCATTGCTCTTTTTATGATGTGGTGGTCTGCTTTCCGTTGAACGTGCCCAAACCAGCGCAGTCTATTGGTACTAGCTACAGACTTCAGATCATCAACTTTGCACATTTATTTCTCTATTCATTCCTTTTATTTTTGTTTTCGTTTGTTTGTTCCTCTGCTATAGCACCAAGGCTCACCAACGGTGAGATTTTTGTGTATGCGATCAGTTTAGCGCACGGTTAAGGTGGCTGCATTCCAACTTCGGGGATGTCTAAGCATGACACCAGTGTACTTTTTTTTTATTACTTTTTTTCATATTTTTACCGATATAAATGGCCTACTCTTCCGAAAGACAAAATGGATTTGTGCGCTAGATGTTTCTGCTTGCATTTACATACGGGGCCTCAGTTTACAGTCTCATCTGAAAGCTTTGGGGTTGGGGAAGGGGAGGGGGGGGAGTGGAGTCAGTACTGATGTTAACTCCACTAGGAAAAAAAAAGAAAATTCCCTTGAGTGGGTGTCTGGGTGGTGGCTGGAAACTGGGATCTATCCCAGGCCATTTATTTATTTTTATTGTATTTTTTTAATATCGTGGATAATGGAATAAGCACTCAATAAGCTTTTTTTTTTTAGATCCTGTCCCCATGTGTATGCAGTTTTGTCAATTTTTTTGTCTATTCCCACCAGCACACAATGGCCTTTTTTGGAAAAGCAGAACAGGATTTAACGTGTGCGCAAGATGTTCTGCGTGCGTTCACACACAGGGCCTCGGTTTATAGTCTCATCTGAAGGACTTTAAGGGAGAGTGGAGTCTGCACTGATGTCAACTCCAGGGGAAAAAAATCCCCTTAAACGGGATTCGAACCCGGGTCGTCAGATTGCTAGAGCAATGTTCTAACCACTAGGCTAACGCACGCCCATTCATGTATATGTTTATCATGTATTTATAATTAATTATTTGTTTTGTTGTTCTTCAGTGGACTCGGAGAGTCAGCCAGAGGACGAAGATGTCATGGAGTACGAGAGGTCGGAGTTCAAATCTCCGGAGCAGATCAGCGAAGAGCTGGTGACCCTGTCCATGTTGCCCACGTCGCGATGGCTCAACCTCCTCCATTTGGAGGTCATCAAGGTCAGCAGCTGGAGGAGTTGGGTGTGGGTGTGTGTGTGTGTGTGCTTTTTAAAAATTTAATGTCTGTTCACTCATGGTGATAATAGACCGGATGTGTGTACATTTGTGGGTATATGTGTGCGTGCGTGCGTGCGTGCGTGCGTGTGTGTGTGTGTGTGTGTGTGTGTGTGTTTGTACTTTAATTTAACGTCTCTTCACTCACAGTGGTATTAGACCGGATGTGTGTACATTTGTGGGTATATATGTGTGTGTGTGTGTGTGCTTTTTAAAAAATTTAATGTCTGTTCACTCATGGTGATATTAGACTGGATGTGTGTACATTTGTGGGTATATGTGTGCGTGCGTGTGTGTGTGTTTGCTTTTTTAAAAGTTAATGTCTGTTCACTCACGGTGATATTAGACCGGATGTGTGTACATTTTGTGGGTATATGTGTGTGCGTGTGTGTGTGTGTGTGTGTGCTTTTTAAAAATTTAACGTCTGTTCACTCGCAGTGATATTAGAACAGATGTGTGTACATTTGTGGGTATATGTGTGCGTGCGTGCGTGTGTGTGTGTGTGTTTTTTTAAATATTTAATGTCTGTTCTCTCACAGTGATATTAGACCGGATGTGTGTACATTTTGTGGGTATATGTGTGTGTGTGTGTGTGTGCGTGTGTGTTTTTTTAAATATTTAATGTCTGTTCTCTCATGGTGATATTAGACTGGATGTGTGTACATTTGTGGGTATATGTGCGTGCGTGCGTGTGTGTGTGTGTGTGTGTGCTTTTTAAAAATTTAATGTTTGTTCACTCATGGTGATATTAGACTGGATGTGTATACCTTTTGTGGGTATGTGTGCATACATGTATATATTTATTTTTATTTATTTATTTTATTCTTTTATATCGAGGATAATGGAATAAGCACGTATGTGCTTTTTTACATCCTGTCCCCAAGTGTGTGCGGTCTTGTCAATTTTGTCATCTGTTCCCACTGGCACACAATAGCCTACTCTTACGGAAAAGCGGAACAGGATTTAACATGTGCGCAAGATGTTCTGGGTGCGTTCGCACACGGGGCCTCTGTTTATGTTCTCATCCGAAGGACTTTTTGGGGAGAGTAGAGTGTGTGCGTGCGTGTGTGTGTGTGTGTGTGCTTTTTTAAAATTTAATGTCTGTTCACTCACGGTGATATTAGACCAGATGTGTATACATTTTATGGGTATATGTGTGTGTGTGTGTATACACTGTGTGTGTGTGTGTGCGCGCGCATTTGTGGGTATATATGTGTGGTTCTGGCTGGAGGAGGATCTTACTACTACTACTACTGCTGCTGCTATCACCAAAACTGCTACTACTACAACTTCTGCCACTACTTTTACTACTACTACTTCTTTTACTACTACTACTACAACAATACTACTGTCACCTCCTACAATTACTTCTGCTGCTGCTACTCCTGCTGCTGCTACTACTATTACTACTACTACTACTACTAGTGCTACTTATACTATACTACTAATACTATTTGTACTGCTGCTGCTACTAGTACTACTTCTACTGCTACTCTTCCTACTACTGCTGCTGCTGCTACTAGTACTGCTACTACTACTCTCTCTACTACTACTACTGCTACTGTTGCTCTACCTGCTCCTGCTCCTCCTACTTCTACTACTTTACTACTGCTATTTCTCTTCTTTTAGCACAGCTTATTCAGTTTCAAAACTACGTCTGCTACTGCTAAAAAAAACCAACAACAACAAAAACAAACAAAACCAAAAAAACCCCCCCCCAAAAACCCCTAAAAACCAACAAAAGCTGCATAAATACTTTGACTCTACTTTGCTACTACAACTATTCTACTATACAACTACTTCTGCTACTACAACTGCTTACTAACTACTTTACTACTACAACTGCTTCTGCTTCTAAACTACTTCTACTACTACAACTACTTCTGCTACCACAACTTTGTCAGCTACTGTTGAGTCCTAAGTAAGTAAAGGAGGGTGGTGTGTTTGTGTGTCAGATGCGGAACAAGCCCAAAGAGCCGCCCAAGCTGCCCAAGTCTGCTCCCTTCTTTCTGCCCACTGTGGCAGGCCTGACCCCCACCTTCGCTGTGCCCACAGAGGGGGAAAAGGAAGAGGTGAGTGTGTGGGTGTGGGTGGGTGTTGTGGGTGTGGGGAGACGGGGGGGGGGGGTGGTGGGGAAGGTAGGTTTGTTTGGGTGGGTGTGTGTGTTGTGGGTAGGTGTAAGTGGGTGTGAGTGTGTGTGTGTCTGTTTTTGTTTATTCTTTTATATCGAGGATAATGGAATAAACACTTAATGTGCTTTTTTTTTACATCCAGTCCCTGTGTGTATATGCGGTTTTGTCAGTTTTGTCATCCGTTCCCACCGGCACAAAATGGCCGACTCTGTGAGAGAGAGAGAGAGGAGAGAGAGAAAAGAGAGAGAGAGAGAGAGACTCGTGTGTGTCTGTGTTGTGGGTGGGTAGGTGTGTGTGTCTGTGATGTGTGGTGTGTGTGAGAGAGAGAGAGAGAGAGACTGTGTGTTGGGTGTGTGTGTGTTGTGAGAGAGAGAGAGAGACTGTGTGTTGGGTGTGTTTGTGTGTGCATGTGTGTGTGTGTATGTGAGAAAGAGAGAGAGACTCTGTGTTGTGTGTGTGTATGTACATGTTCCTTTTTTTCTCCCCACTGGCTCCTTCCATGCCAGTGATCCTAAACAAACTGATGACTGCAAAATTCAAAAACAAAATTAATACACAAATAAAAAAAAGGAAGAAAGAAAGAAAAACAGACCCCCCAAAAAAATCAACCCCAAGACAAATAAACCACCACCCACCCCTGCCTCTCACTACAGGCAGGGAAACAAAATGGGGAATTCCCACACCAGAGTTGAACCGTGGGTCCTCTTACGAGTGTAGCAATAGATTGAATCTGAAACCCTGGTTGTCCTTTTATTTATTTTTATTTACTTATTTATACCACTTTTAAGTCATGGCAGATTTCTCTGTGTGAAATTTGGGCTGCTCTTCCCGGGTAGAGAGCGCGTCGCCACAAGAGCAGCGCCACCCTTTCTTTTTCTTTTTCCTTGTCTGCAGCTGTATTTGCTTCCCTATCAGAGTGGCTTTTTTCTACAGAATTTTGCCAGGGACAACTCTCTTGTTGCCGTGGGTTCTTTTACGTGTGCTAAATATGTAACACGCAGGACCTCGGTTTATCATCTCATCCGAAAGACTAGCCCCCAGACCACCACTCATGATCTTATGGATGGGGGGAAAATTTCGGGTCCAAACAGGATTCGAACCACCGCACACTTCCGACCCGGACTTTTCGCTTTCTAGACAGGCGCGTTACCTCTAGACCACCGATCCACTGGTCCTTGAGAGGATAAAACTAAATTCTATTCTGTAGAGGGCAACTCACTCAGTCTGGCTCCTTGACACAGCTAATACTGTCATTAGTAGGGGGCTTAGTAGGTGATGTCCTGCATACGTTAGCTCAGAACAGGCACCACTGAACACCACCAAAATGACCCAGTAGCAGTGCAGGGCCCCTCTGGCTGGTGGCCCTATGGCGGCCGGATATTGATGGGCTCCCTGTGGACTTTGGACCCTGGGACATAACGAATCTGGGTATGGCTGTAGTGGGAAGATTGAAATGAGTGGTGTGGGAACAGCAGGACAGGGACATCACAGAAGCTGAGGCAGCAAATTTTTTTAAATCTTTTTTTTATAGATTCTGTTCTAAAAAGCAGGAAATTCATGCTAAAACCACAAGGCCTTTGATGCCTGAAAAATACAGTAGTGACGATTTGAAAAAAAATGTCTAGTTCTGTGGCTGGAGTGTTTGTATGGGGATGTTGTGTGGCTGCTCTTCACCCACAGAGATAGATAGGTAGGTAGATAGATATATACATGATAGATAGGTAGATAGATAGATAGATAGATAGATAGATAGATAGATAGAGAGAGAGAGAGAGATGGATGGATGGATGGATGGACAGACAGATAGATAGAGATAGATAGATGGATGGATGGACAGATAGATAGATGGATGGATAGATAGGTAGATGGATGGATAGATAGATGGATGGGTGGACGGACGGACGGACAGACAGGTGGATGGATGGATGGACAGATAGATAGGTAGGTAGGTAGGTAGGTAGATAGATAGATATAGATAGGTAGAGAGACAGATAGATACACAGATAGATATAGATTGATAGATAGAAGATAGATATAGATAGATGATAGATCTATAGATAGATATTTTTATTTTATTTAATTCTTTTATATCGAGGATAATGGAATAAGCACTTATGTTCTTTTTTACATCCAGTCCCCGTCTGTATGCAGTTTTGTAAATTTGTCATCTGTTCCCACCAGCACACAATGGCCTACTCTTACGAATAGCGAAACAGGATTTAACGTGTGCGCAAGATGTTCTGCGTGCGTTTGCACACGGGACCTCGGTTTATAGTCTCATCCGAAGGATAGATAGATATAGATAGATAGATTGATCTATAGATAGATAGAGATAGATAGGAGCTGTGCTGTTCTAGTTGATGTCATCATCGTCTTTTGTTGTTGTTTTTTCTCCAGACTCCAGCGTCACGGATCCTTGTGCCAGATCTGCACGTTCCGTCCGAGTTTGGTGAACTGTTGTTGAACGCTTCAGGGTCCGCTCAGTGTGAGTTGATCCTTCCTTGTGTGTGTGTGTGTGTGTGTGTGTGTGTGTGTGTGTGTGTGTGTGTGGTGTGTGTGTGTGTGTGTGTGAGTGTGTGTGGGAGTGTGTGTGGGAGTGAGTGTGTGTGTGGTGGTGTGTGTGTGTGTGTGTGAGAGAGAGAGTGTGTGTGTGTGTGAGAGAGAGAGAGGAGAGAGAGAAGAGAGTGTGTGTGTGAGTGTTTGTGTGTGTGTGTGAGAGAGAGAGTGTGTGTGTGTGAGTTTGTGTATGTGTGTGAGTGTTTGTGTGTGTGTGTGTGAGAGAGAGAGAGTGTGTGTGTGTATGTGCATCTGTGTGTTTGGGGGGGGGGGGGGGGGGGGGCAAACACTCCAACAACAGAACAGACTTTTTTTTTTTCAAATCATCACTACTGTATTTTTCACGAATCAAAGTGTATCTATGTAACCGAATGCTACGCTACATGACAAAGATCAAATGGGAAGACAGGATCACGAATGAAGATCTGTGGAGAATATGCAAAGTTGATGATCTGAAGTCTGTAGCTAGTACCAATAGACTGCGCTGGTTTGGGCATGTTCAACGGAAAGCAAACCACCACATCATAAAAAGAGCAATGAACTTTGTAGTGGATGGAAAGAGACCAAAGGGAAGACCTAGCAAGACCTGGGCTGCCTGTATTTTAGATGATCTTAGAGAAAGGGGCATAAATAAAGAGGAAGCTCAAAAATAATAATAATAAATGGAACTTATATGGCGCTGTATCTTGCAAAGACAAATCAAAGCGCATGAATGAAGAACTATGGAGAATGTGCAAAGTTGATGATCTGAAGTCTGTAGCTAGTAGCAATAGACTGAGAGAGATGGAGAAGGCTCACCAATGTCAAACCTCCTCTGGGAGAAACATGACAAAAAAAGGAAGAAGAAGAAAGTGTATCTATGTGTGTTTGTTGGGGGAGGGGGGGAACTATTTGAGTGGGGGGGGGGGGATGGGATGGAGGGTATAGGTGCCCCAACGACTCCTCAAGGAGTTAAGGGAAGAAGTCAGATCAGTATTTTGTTCACTATAATGTTGCATATGAGAGAGAGAGAGAGATAGTGTGTGTGTGTGTTCATTCTTGTATTTAACGTCTGTTCACTACAAGTGATATTAGATAGGGAATTTTAAAAAAAGACCTATAGCAAAAACAATAGAAGACAGAGGGAAAGAGAGTCATGTAACAGACTCTGTGTGTGTGTTGTGTGTGTTTGTGAATCTGTGTGTGTGTCAAGTCAAGTCAAATTTTTATTTCCAAATGGTACCCAGTGTGCGTGTGATGTGTGTGTGCAGCACACAAATTGGGAAGGAGAAGGGGTGCACATATCTTTTAGCTGTGCCTCAAAATGCCTACCTGTCAGTCTGTTTCACGTCAGTGCTTAACAACAGCGCAACGCAGTTTCGCTCATATGACAGACAACAATAGTTGCTGTCTGAGCATTCAATAAGAAAGAAGTCTTGTTCACTGTGCTGTAATTTCAATATGTTTGTTGTCATTCTCATTGTTTCTTTTGTCTTATAACGCAAGTAGATGATCTGCATAACATTCCATTATATCCTTTAATAATAATAATAATAATGTATGGAATTTATATAGCGCTGAATCTTGTAAAGCAACAAATCAAAACGCACAAGTTCAACATTTCAACCACTGCTTTTCTGCTCCTGTCACTTGAATACACATCCTTTGCTGCAGATGTAATATTTCATTGTCTCCCCCCCACCCCCCCACCAAAACAAAAAAAAAGCAGAACAAGCTACCCAACACATTTTTTTGCTCGAAACATCCTCACGCAACAACAAAATTGACAATGAACGACAACAACAACAACAACAACGTTGCTTTCAGACAAACAAGTTCTGGCACGGCTGAAGAACTTGGGTGCCTTCGCCATAGACGCTGAAGTGCGGGGCCTTCAAGGAGAAGCAGAGCTGCAGGCTTTCCTGGACTTCATCCTGAACCGCCTGCAGACCAACCAGGACTTCGACGTCCTCAACGGCTACCTGGGACTCTTCCTGCAGGTGAGGTGCTAGGGCTGCTCTCAGCCGTCTCTGAAGTTGGAGTACGGTTGCCTCTAGGGCCAGGTACTTGAAAACAGTCGTGCAAACAGAAAAAGGTGGAGAGTGGGTTGCCTCTAGGGCCAGGTACTTGAAAACAGTCGTGCAAACAGAAAAAGTTGCTTGAAAACAGTCGTGCAAACAGAAAAAGTTGCTTGAAAACAGTCGTACACACAGAAAAAGTTGCTTGAAAACAGTCGTACACACAGAAAAAGTTGCTTGAAAACAGTCGTACACACAGAAAAAGTTGGCGTACAGTTGCCTCTAGGGCCAGGTACTTAAAAACAGTCGTGCAAACAGTTTTCTGCACTTGAAAACAGTCGCACACACATAATTTTCTGTACTTGAAAACAGTCGTACACACAGAATTTTCTGTACTTGAAAACAGTCGCACACACAGAATTTTCTGTACTTGAAAACAGTCGTACACACAGAATTTTCTGTACTTGAAAACAGTCGTACACACAGAATTTTCTGTACTTGAAAACAGTCGTACACACAGAATTTTCTGTACTTGAAAACAGCCGTGCAAACAGAATTTTTCTGTACTTGAAAACAGCCGTGCAAACAGAATTTTTCTGTACTTGAAAACAGCCGTGCAAACAGAATTTTTCTGTACTTGAAAACAGTTGCACAGACTTTTCCTCCAGTGGGTGGGTGAGTACGTATTCTGGGTACCCCCCCCCCCCCCCCCCCCCCCCCCAGGGTGTTAAGCTGAGGAACAGCCAACAGTAGAAAGCTGTTGTGATATAAGTAGTTATGGGGTGATCTTGCGATAATGCTTCTGTTCAGGAGAGGACAGGTCCTGGGATTGTGTTCTCTCCAGTGTCACGCTTTTTTTGTCTTTCTCCAATCCACCTATTTCATGAGCGATGGCTTGATTGATGCTTGGCGTTCAGATGAAACAGGGTTAAAATGCCTCATGTGCAGTATGCATGTAGTATACATGAAAAAAAAGAAACTATGGCAACAAGAGGGTTGTCTCTCTTGTCAAGGTGTGTAGGAAAAAATGAAATCAGTCTAGTAGCGAAACAAAGAAACATGCAGATGGGGGGAATAACACAGAAAAGGTGCTGCGTTATAGCAATACACCCACTCACCAGAAAACAGCCTAGACTTAAAAGATGATCATTCTTTTCCACTGCACGAAGTCGGATGTGCTGGGCTTGACTTGTCAGGCGCTTAACGGCAGCGCAACACGTTTTCATTCATATGAAAGATAACAATGGTTGTTGTCTGAGCGTTCGATGGAAAAGAAAAAAGAAACTCCATGTGTGTGTGTGTGTGATTATTTTTTTATTCTTTTATATCGAGGATAATGGAATAAGCACTTATGTGCTTTTTTTACATCCAGTCCCCGTGTGTATGCGGTTTTGTAAATTCTGTCATCTGTTCCCACCGGCACACAATGGCCTACTCTTACGAAAAGCGGAACAGGATTTAACGTGTGCGCAAGATGTTCTGCATGCGTTTGCACACAGGGCCTCGGTTTATAGTCTCATCGAAGGACTTTTAGGGAGAGTGGAGTCAGCACTGATGTTAACTCCAGGGGAAAATATCCCCCTTGAACGGGAATCGAACCCGGGTCGTCAGATTGCAAGGCACAATATTCTAACCACTAGGCTATCCCGTCCCCCTGTGTGTGTGTGTGTGCAGGTTCACCGCGAAGCCCTACAGGCCAATGCAGACCTTGCAGAGAAGATGCAGGCAGTGAGCACCTCGCTGACAGAGGCGGTGCAGACTCTGGATGAGGACATGAGGCAGGCCCTCTGCCTCCAGAAATTCATGATCTCCTCCAAAGTGGGCTAGGCACTGGTGTGCGCTCACGACGGTTTTGGTGACCTGCAGCAGTGATAGGAATGTTGAACAATGTTTTCACACTCGAAGACTCTTGAAACAATATTTCAGACTTTGAAGAATCTGAAATGGTATTTTTAAGACTTATTTCGTGTGATGTCACTTGAAAATAGTAAACAGATGTTAAATTTGGAAGCAACACCGTCAGTTATTTTGTGATTGAATTCAAGTGTGTTTTTTGTTGATTGTAGCTGAAAAAGAGACCGATTCTGATGATGAATGACATAAACTTGGTGGTTTTTTTAGCTGCGTGGGTGAAAACTCTGCTTCTGTGAGTAGATATAAATGTGAAATAAAATTACCCAAGAGCCTGGAACACTCACAGGCAATAAAGCAGAGCTGTCCACTGCTTGCAATCAAGATGCTTTTCTGAAAGTTTGTTTTCTTTTTTCTTAACCTTCCGAAAATGAAAGTTTGAAGTAAGTAGGTTGTGTGTGTGTGTGTGTGTGTTGTGGAGGGGTGGGGTGCTGAAAGAAGCACAATACTGGACAGAATGTTGTTTGGATGTATTTCGATAACACAATGTGATGTAGAACGTATGCATTTTAGATGTCGTTTTACACCGCTTGAGTGTAATGTACAGTGAACAATATGATGAGGTTTCAAACTGTGAAATAAAGTCTGGATCTCCAGGGTCCAGTAAAGCAATGAAAACCTTGTCTTCTCCTTTATTTATTTATTTTATTTTTTATATCGAGGATAATGGAATAAGCACTCATGTGCTTTTTTACATCCAGTCCCCATGTGTCCCCATGTGGGGGACGGGATAGCTCAGTGGTCGGAGCACTCGCTTTCCCCCAGCCAAGTTAAGCAGCGTCGAGCGTGGTTACCAGTTGGATGGGTAACCGTTTGCGCGCCTTGGCTTCAGTACAGTTCCCCCAGTTCACCCAGCTGTAAATGGGTACCTGCCCTCTTTAGGGTCAGGGAAGGTAAAGCAGCGAGGGAGAGGAGATGGGCGCCGCCCTCAATATGCTGGCCCTAGAGAAGTGAGGTCTCTGACGCCCCGCTCCCCCACGACCTTATAGGTTATGGGACACCTTTACCTTTACCTACCCCATGTGTATGCGGTTTTGTCAGTTCTGTCATGAGTGCAATGTCCTGAGACATGGTCTTCATTCAGGCGTGCTGGTATGAAAGGCCCCGGGTGTTCATGACCAAGGAAGGAATCCGTGATTTAAACTGGAATGAATGAAGATAACTACAGCATAGAATTTGGTGAGAAGGAGAAAGTTGTATGGAACTGTGCAAAGTTGAAATGGTACTCAGAAATGTCCAAGCATTTACTCATTGAAGTGAAGCTCTAGGTTAAGTGGAAAGAGTACTCAGAAACATCCAAGCATTTACATATGTGAGTGAAGCTCTATGCAAAGCGGAAATTGTACTCAGAAACATCCAAGAATTTACATATGTAAGTGAAGCTCTGTGGAAAGAGTACTCAGAAATGTCCAAGCATTTACTCATGTAAGTGAAGCTCTATGCAAAGTGGAAAGAGTACTCGGAAACGTCCAAGCATTTACATATGTAAGTGAAGCTCTATGCAAAGCGGAAAGAGTACTCTGAATCATCCAAGCAGTTTAAAAATGTATATATTTGATGTGTACAAAGCTTTACTACGCTTTCCCCCCTGATGCATCTATAGCACAGCACAGTTGACTCTTATCTTCTCCTCTTTTTTCTCAAGGCAAAGAAACAAGGGATGATTTGATGGTTTTCATGAGTGGTATGTCCCAAGATGTTCTCTTTACCTTTTTTTTGTTTGTTTGTTTGTTGTTGGGTTGTTGTTTTTTTGTTGTTGGGGGTTGTGTGGGTTTTTTTGGGGGGTGCATACAAAAAGCTAGGATGGTAGGGAGACCTGTGTGCAATAGGACAAAGTGGAAGGGTGGTAAGATTAAAAAAAAAAAATTCCTGTTAAGTGCAAAAGTTTTTAACTCATTTGCTTTTACAAAAGACAGAAATCTGGACAGGGAGAGGGGAGGGGGTAGCTAAAGACGTAAGATGAACAAACAATTGAAATAGGACAGAGAAACAGGGCATTTAAACAGAAAACATACACTCACACACTTTTGCAACTGAGATTAAATCTTGGTGAAAAAGTCCACACAATTCTTTTAGCCATGACAATGATTGTGAGTTATATTTGTATCTCATACAGCACTAGTGTGTTTTTTTCTGTTCACCCTTCCTCTTTGCTGTACTCTTTAAAGTTCATCCTTAGATCAAGATTTTGTTTGCTAGCATTCTCACCACACACACATCACAGTTATTTCCAAAATCAGGTCATGCATGATCGAGCGTTCCTGCCATGTTAACAAGAATGCTATGCAGTCTTGACTGAAGGACAGTCCTTCAGCTGTATACAGATACCTACCTTCATAAGAAAAGTAAGACGGGAAAAAAAAAGAGATGGGAACCAGCATCATTACAGAGGTCCAAGAAAAGCCACAGTCTTCATAGATTCATTTTTGCAGCCCGAGAGCCACTTAGCCTATAAAGGCCTTTACACAGTCATACTACAAACAGTAAATTCATCTGGGATGGATGTATTTATTATCTTTACAGGTAACAATCACACATCATCAATAGCAACCAAGATGAATAGGTTACGTAGCACTCAGTAGCAAGAAACAATGCCTTTTTTCCTATTAAAAAACCCAGAACAACTTAAGTATATTCTGACAATATACACATCCATCCACTCATACACATTTGATGGTTGATATACTAACACATCAATCAAACATTACAAAAACAATCATGTCATGTGACTATCTTAATAACACACTTCTCCAATTATATGATTTTTTTTTTCTTTTTTCTTTCTTTTGTAATGGATGCGTCATGTGTGGTTTTCAATTTTAGTAGAAAATATCTTCATAAAAAAAGATTTTTTGTTAAATTCACACACAGAGATCAGATTGTATTTAAATGAATGCCTCTCACCCTTTATCTGACCTATGACATCCTTTTTTTTATATTGCTCAAATATTTTTTTTATTACAAGTACCATTAATCTATCTCTGATTATGGATGGATGCTTGCAACTGATGATGGATGAGCTTATATTTGAAATCAACCTGTGAAGAGGCCAGATTCTTCTGTAAGACCAAACTGCTTGTTTTGTGTCTAACTTAGCACCAGACCAATAGCTTCTTTTTTTACCCCAACTGCTTGTTGCTACATCACAGCTGTTTGTTTCCCCCATTTTTGGCTACTCTCAGCTGCTATCCATTCCATCCCAGCTGGTGCTGATTTTAGCAGGAACTGACCTGCACTTGGACTTGGTAAAAGGAAGGGGCTGGTTTTAGCACTGGCCCTGGACTGAGTTAAACTAGATTTGCACACTGGGACATTCTTGTCAACAGTACTTCATCCTGTCAAAAATGTCAACACTTTTTTACAATGTCAACACTTTTTACAACTTTTATAGAAAACAGAATTGAAAAAACATTTTTTCCATCCACGTACAGGAAAACACTCATTCCAAAAGACAACAACAAAAAAACCTAAAAATTTATACTTGGTACCTGATAATTTTGTAAACAAAAATGTACAGTAAGGTTACTTCATGCAAAAAGAAAAGGAAAAAAAGACTTTAAAAAAAGTTTGACATAAGTTTATGAACTGTATATCTTATGTTGTACAAACACATGCATGAACTTAAAGCATAAATTTCAATAATTCTTCAAGAACAGGTGTGAAACAAAGAGTCTGATGTCATGAATGCATAAGTTATGTTACTAATCTATCCTATTTGCATTCCTCAACAGACAAATATTGATCTTTTGACAAATCACAGATCATTTTTTAAAAAACAACCCAACCCAATCTGAATATTGGTGTTCATGTTTTAACAATCAACAAAATACTTTTCAGTAAGAGCTCAATAACATACATCAGGAGATTTTGTTTTTTATTCTTCCTCAAAAACCCACATAGCAAAGCACTCTCACTCACTCACTCACTCTCTCTCTCTTTCTCACAACACACACACACACACCACACCAAACCAATGTTAGATATAGGCTATTCAGTTTTACAGTCACAAAGAAATTATACCCATCATCCCATGAAATTGCGCTTTTATTGTTAGAAATTGCAACAAAGAAACTAAATAAATGATAAAATAAAACGATGTAACAGTGCCTCTCCCTCAGTCTTATTGTGGACACACGCTTCTGAACTTATGCTAAGTACAACAACATCAAAAATAAAACTCATTAACGACAGATTCAGGCATCCTTTTGATAAACTGATTGCAAAACTATTCACTCTCAAAACACACTTTAATCTCCTTTTATTTTTGGGGGGTTGTAATTATACATTGATTAAACACACACACACACACAGAAAACCGTACACACTCTTGCACACACACATTCAGGAACTGAACAGGCTCACTCTGTACTTCAAGCTGAATTCACACACTCTACTTTGAAAATGAACCCACTCTCTCTATTTCCAAGTTTCTCTCTTATCTGTCTGTGTCAGTCTGTCTGCCTGCCTGTCTGTCTGTGCCAGACCAGAACAGACTTGAAGACATGAATGGTTCGCGGTGATATCACTGGGGAAGAGTGCAGAGCGCTCGGTGCTCTGGAGGTAAGATCACTTGCTGGGGCTGCCTCTGATCTCATGCCACCACCGCAATAGTTTCTCCCTCTTCAGCCAGATCATCTTGTGACCATAGCTCACATACCATCTGAAAAAATAAAATGTATTTAGTAGCACATGCGCACGCACGCACACACACACACACACAAATTTACACACACACATGCACACTTAGCATACACACACACATGCAACACTTAATGCATAAGCACAAACACACATATACACAATGCAGTCCCTAAATCAGAAATTTCCGAAAGGATGTGAATATAGCCCCAACAAAAGCGCGCACACACACACATACTCCTCTCTCTCTCTCACACACACAAATGCGCGCACACACACACACACACACACCTGACTTTTCAGGCGCTTAACAGCAGTGCTACATATTTTCACTGATATGGCAGACAATAGTTGCTGTCTGAATGTTTGACAAAGAAGATATATGCATGCCCATTCTCTTGATCAGGTGCACATGCAAAGCACGCACGCACGCACACACACTCACACACTCTCTCACACACACACAAGGACAGTAAATTCTTTCCCTGATCTACACAAAGGTCCCTATATGCAACAGACAGCACAGAAGAAGACAGACTTACATCCCAAACAGCACCCCAAAAGGTCCCTTTATGCAACAGACAGCACAGAAGAAGACAGACTTACATCCCAAACAGCACCCCAAAAGGTCCCTTTATGCAACAGACAGCACAGAAGAAGACAGACTTACATTCCAAACAGCACCCCAAAAGGTCCCTATACACAACAGACAGCACAGAGGAAGACAGACTTACATTCCAAACAGCACCCCAAAAGGTCCCTATACACAACAGACAGCACAGAAGAAGACAGACTTACATCCCAAACAGCACCCCAAAAGGTCCCTATACACAACAGACAGCACAGAAGAAGACAGACTTACATCCCAAACAGCACCCCAAAAGGTCCCTATACACAACAGACAGCACAGAAGAAGACAGACTTACATCCCAAACAGCACCCCAAAAGGTCCCTATACACAACAGACAGCACAGAGGAAGACAGACTTACATCCCAAAGAGCACCCCAAAAGGTCCCTATACACAACAGACAGCACAGAAGAAGACAGACTTACATTCCAAACAGCACCCCAAAAGGTCCCTATACGCAACAGACAGCACAGAGGAAGACAGACTTACATTCCAAACAGCACCCCAAAAGGTCCCTATACGCAACAGACAGCACAGAGGAAGACAGACTTACATTCCAAACAGCACCCCAAAAGGTCCCTATACGCAACAGACAGCACAGAGAAGACAGACTTACATTCCAAACAGCCCCAAAAGGTCCTATACGCAACAGACAGCACAGAGAAGACAGACTTACATTCCAAACAGCACCCCAAAGGTCCCTATACGCAACAGACAGCACAGAGGAAGACAGACTTACATTCCAAACAGCACCCCAAAAGGTCCCTATACGCAACAGACAGCACAGAGGAAGACAGACTTACATTCCAAACAGCACCCCAAAAGGTCCCTATACACAACAGACAGCACAGAGGAAGACAGACTTACATTCCAAACAGCACCCCTCCTAAATGAGCGGCGTGGTCAAACAGTCTCCAGCCCATGACCAGACCCAACGTGTCCAGCAGCAGGATTGCCTTCAGTGCCTGCACACAGCACAACACAGCACACACTGCAGCTTTAGGGACACGGCAGATGTAGCACCTTTAGGGACACAGCAGACATAGCAGCTTTAGGGATATAGCAGCTTTAGGGATATAACAGCTTTAGGGATATAGCAGCTTTAGGGACACAGCAGATATAGCAGCTTTAGGGACAGATAAAGCAGCTTTAGGGACAGATATAGCAGCTTTAGGGACAGATATAGCAGCTTTAGGGACAGATATAGCAGCTTTAGGGACAGATATAGCAGCTTTAGGGACACAGAAGACATAGCAGCTTTAGGGACACAGCAGATATAGCAGCTTTAGGGACAGATATAGCAGCTTTAGGGACAGATATAGCAGCTTTAGGGACACAGAAGACATAGCAGCTTTAGGGACACAGCAGACATAGCAGCTCTAGGGACACAGCAGATATAGCAGCTTTAGGGACACAGCAGCATAAGGGACAGATATAGCAGCTTTAGGGACACAGCAGATATAGCAGCTTTAGGGACACAGCAGATATAGCAGCTTTAGATACAGATATAGCAGCTTTAGGGACAGATATAGCAGCTTTAGGGACACAGCAGACATAGCAGCTTTAGGGACACAGCAGACATAGCAGCTTTAGGGACACAGCAGACATAGCAGCTTTAGGGACACAGCAGACATAGCAGCTTTAGGGACACAGCAGACATAGCAGCTTTAGGGACACAGCAGATATAGCAGCTTTAGGGACACAGCAGATATAGCAGCTTTAGGGTCACAGCAGATATAGCAGCTTTAGGGACACAGCAGACATAGCAGCTTTAGGGTCACAGCAGATATAGCAGCTTTAGGGACACAGCAGATATAGGGACACAGCAGATATAGCAGCTTTAGGGACAGATATAGCAGCTTTAGGGCCAGATATAGCAGCTTCAGGGACACAGCAGATATAGCAGCTTCAGGGACACAGCAGATATAGCAGCTTCAGGGACACAGCAGATATAGCAGCTTTAGGGACACAGCAGATATAGCAACTTTAGGGACACAGCAGATATAGCAGCTTTAGGACATAGCAGCTTTAGGGACACAGCAGATATAGCAGCTTTATGGACACAGCAGATATAGCAGCTTTACGGACACAGCAGATATAGCAGCTTTAGGGACACAGCATAGGTAGCAGCTTTAAGGACACTGAAGGTTTAGGGACACTGCAAACACTGCAGATTTAGGGACACACATTGCAGCTCTAGGGACACAACACACTGCAGCTCTAGGGACACACTGCAGCTTTAGGGACACACTGCAGCTTTAGGGACACGGCATATACTTCAGCTTTAGGGACACAGCAGATACTGCAGCTTTAGGGACACACAGCAGCTTTAGGGTCACAGCAAACTCTGCAGCTTTAGGGACACAAAACACACTGGAGCTTTAGGGACACACTATACTGCAGCTTTTGGGATATGGCACCTTTAGGGACAGACTGCCGCTTTTGGGACACACTGCAACTTTAGGAACACAGCAGACACTGCAGATTTAGGGACACACTGCAGCTTTAGGGACACAATGCAGCTTTATGGACACAGCAGACACTGCAGCTTTATAGGATAACTTAGTGGTTAAAGCGTTGTGCTTGTGATGAGATGGCCTAGGATTGAGCTACCACCAAGCCCCCCATTCAAGGGGATGTGAACAAACGTGCACAGAAAACCTTCCACGTATGTTTAAATTCTGTACACATTTCGAAACACTAGGTTATTGCATGCCATTAAGAATGGATGATAATTTTTTTTTTTTTAAACACATACCTACTGGTGTCAATCATGTTTAGACAGTCATCATCCCAAAAGTCAGAATGCAGTTAGCTTAATGGTGGGCAAAAAAAAACCGGTCACATACACAAAAATCCCACCACTGGTGAACCCCAGAACTGTAGTCCAGGAACAAAAAGAAAATGTACATTAAAAAATCACCCTGATGACCAAAAGAAGGGAAGATACACAGGCAGGTCATGAAGAAAAAGATGAACACTGTATTATGGCGACATCCTTTCCACTGAAACCAGCAGCTTGATTTCTATGCAGAAAAATCTGTCATGACTATTAAAGGAACATAATACATCATGATTCTTCAAGCTTTTAGCAAAACAAACCACTCACAGCCATGTTGGAACAAAACATACTCCACAGTTCAAAGCTCAAAACATACTAAGTACTTCTGCGCTAGATTGATCAATCGATCATTGATCTATCAATCATGCTAGATTGATCAATTGATCTATCAATTTATATATGCTTTTACAGAAAAACTCATAATAATCATCTCAATCTTCAACAAGAAAAAAATTACACTCCAAACCCCAAAAACCACTACCACCCAGAATTTCTCTTTCTGAGGCAAAAAGTAGTCTTAATAAAAATTAAAAAATCATACACAAACTGAAAATATATTACATATGTAACAGAATGGAGATATCTGATCTGCCACAACTCTGTACAACTTCTCGGCTACGGCAGCACAGTATGAACAGGGAGGATATGGCCTCTAAAAAGAGGCTGCATAAATACTACATATTACCATGAAGACAAAGTGTATGCAACAGGCAGTTTTCAACCACCACCCAAGGAAACTGAGCGCTGCACAATTTGCAGGTGTGTCCCAAAATAGTAACACGTCGCTCTGATCGCATGGGAGGTAATCTACTTACCACACCATCACACACAGAACCTATAAGCGGGGACGGGATAGCCTAGTGGTTAGAACATTGCGATCACAATCTGACAACCCGGGTTCGAATCCCGTTCAAGGGGATATTTTCCCCTGGAGTTAACATCAGTGCAGACTCCACCCTCCCCAAAAGTCCTTCGGATGAGACTGTAAACCAAGGCCCCATGTCAGAACGCACGCAGAACATCTTGCGCACACGTTAAATCCTGTTCCGCTTTTTGTAAGAGTAGGCTATCGTGTGCCGGTGGGAACGGATGACAAAATTTATAAAAACCGCACACACACACGGGGACTGGATGTAAAAAAGCACATAAGTGCTTATTCCATTATCCTTGATATAAAAGAATAAAATAAAATAGAAAAAAAAAAAAAAAAAAATAATAGAACAGCCTCAAAGTCCAAGCTTTACTAAGCATCATAATATTCGCAAACAAACGAGGTTCCCCTCCCCCTGACCACCCCCCCCTCCCCCCAAAGAACTCCCCTCAAGACAACGAGCAATAATAACAATAGAGCATGCGTTTTGCTGCACTCACACTGCTGGCAGAGAAGGAGTGGGGGTACAACTCCCCGACAAAGGCGATGCTCAGGCGGGCGTCCGGGTGCGTCACACACACCGCTCCCAGCAGACACATGATGGCCCCAGACTTGGAAAAACCAACAAGCAGAACGTGAGCAGCAGAAAGACACAAGTACCAAAAGAAAGAGTTTGCAAAACTAAAATTTTATGATTTTGCTACCAAAGAATACAGATTGGAACCATACTTAGTAAACTATGAAAACAAAACTCATAAGAAGACATATTGTAAATTTCGCACAAGCTGTCACAATTTAGTGATAGAGAAAGGGAGACACCAAAATATATCCAGAAAGGACAGAAAATGTAGACAGTGTAACAAAATTGAAGATGAATTTCATTTACTTGATGAATGCATTTTATATGATGAACTCAGAAATAATTTGTTATTAAAAATCAAAACGAAAGACAAAGAACGCAAAAACTGTGTACATAAATTAAGTGACATAGTCACAGTTGATATATATCAAGCAGATATCATCAGATATGTGTATGAGTGTTTTGAAAAAAGAGAAAAAGAGAAGTAGAATACAACATGTTTTTAGTGTACATCACTTTTAGCCAAAATAGATAATAATTATAGTTGATGTTTTTGTTGTGTCAAATAAGTCTACATGACTTAAATGGCAATAAAATATTCTTAATCTGAATCTGAATCACACGGCAAACGGAGGCCGTCAAACCAGGTAAAGTCACAATCTGCACTGTTCGGTTAAGTGTTCCCTACTACCATGGTCATACTCATCTCATCTCATCTGCTCCCATAACCCCCTCCGGGGGTCGTAGGGGCACTGCATTGACGAACGTTCGTGGTAATACTGTAGTATCGTTCCAAATCTAAGGGTATTTCATTTTCATACCACTTTTAAGTCATGGCAGATTTCTCTGCATGAAATTCGGGCTGCTCTCTCCCCGGGGAAGAGTGCGTCGCCACAAGAGCAGTGCCACCCCTCCCTTTTTTTTTCCCCTTGTCTGCAACTGTATTTGTTTCCCTATCAGAGTGGCTTTTTTCTAAGAATTTTGCCAGGGACAACTCTCTTGTTGCTGTGGGTTCTTTTACGTGCGCTAAATAATTGTGTGTAACACATGGGACCTCGGTTTATCGTCTCATCCGAAAGATTAGTGCCCAGACCACCACTCATGGTCTAATGGATGGGGGAAAAGTTTCGGGTCCAAACGGGATTCGAACCATCGCACACTTCCGACCTGGACTGTTTTTCTGGACAGGCGCGTTACCTCTAGGCCACCGATCCACATAAGCCTGCTACTTTTCTGAATATCTTGGACGGTTACCGATTCTCTATTGCTGCACAAGAGAGTGGCTTCTTACATGTGTCAATTTTCAATTGTTAACAAGTTACTGATCTGCAATGACAATTTTTTTTTTATAAATAATTTAATTCTTTTAAAAAGCTATCCATAAAAAATTTGAAAATTGAAAAACATTTTTACAAATTAAAATCATAGGCTCAAGGAAGTGACAGAATGAGAAATTGACAAATCCTGCATCAGAATAGGGTGGTGAGGATGTGGGGTTGGGCTATTTTAAACACACTTTTAAAGCAAAAGAAAACAATATATCCCTTAATACTTCAGTACAACAAGGTAGAAGAAAGCGTACAGTTTTATAATCAATCCTAATCTCAACATCGACAACTTGAGCCCCAATCTGGCTAAAAAAAATGTTTAAATCACTCCTACCAGTAAATTGGGAACGGGATAGCTCAGTGGTCGGAGCACTTGCTTTCTCCCAGCCAAGTTAAGCAGTGTCGAGCGTGGTTACCAGTTGGATGGGTGACCGTTTGCGCGCCTTGGCTTCAGTACAGCTCCCCCAGTTCACCCAGCTGTAAATGGGTACCTGCCCTCTTTAGGGTCAGGGAAGGTAAAGCAGTGAGGGAGAGGAGATGGGCGCCGCCCTCAATATGCTGGCCCTAGAGAAGTGAGGTCTCTGACGCCCCGCTCCCCTACGACCTTATAGGTTATGGGACTCCTTTACCTTTACCAGTAAAGCAGGCCAGGTGAAACGTGACTCATTTCCTGGTGGAGGGTCACAACTACTCTGCTCAGGTCAAGTCCACAATGTGGATCGGTGGGTGGTCTAGAGGTAACGCGCCTGTCTAGAAAGCGAAAAGTCTGGGTCGGAAGTGTGCGGTTGGTTCGAATCCCGATTGGACCCGAAACTTTTCCCCTATCCATTAGATCATGAGTGGTCATCCGGGCACTAGTCTTTCGGATGAGATGATAAACCAAGGTCCCGTGTGTTGCATATAATTATTTAGCGTACGTAAAAGAACCCACGGCAACAAGAGAATTGTCCCTGGCAAAATTCTGTAGAAAAAAGCCACTCTGATAGGGAAATACAGTTGCATAAGGAAAAAAGAAAAAAAATGGGTGGCGCTGCTCTTGTGGTGACAAGCTCTTCCCGGGGAGAGCAGCCCAAATTTCACGCAGAGAAATCTGCCGTGACTTAAAGTGGTATAAATAAAAAATCACAATGGAAGAGATCATCTACAGGACCAACAATAAGTGGTGGGTACTGTTTAACCCTAAAGCTTGCACTAGACTCTACCACTGTAAAAAGGCCCAGGTGTTCCCATAACCTCTGCCATGATCGGGAAGCGAGATGTCAGAGATCTCAGCTTCTCTAGGGCCAGCATATTGAGGGCGGCGGCGCCCATCTCCTCTCCCTCACAGCTGTACCTTTCCCTGACTCTAAAGCGGGCAGGTACCCATTTACAGTTGGGTGAACTGGGGGACTGTATTGAAGCCAAGCCACACTCTATGCTACTTAATCTTCGCTTGGGGAAAGCCAGTGCTCTTACTACCGAGCTATCCCATCCCTTCCCCCGTTCCCCCCCCACCCCCCACATCTCCCATTACAGAAGACAATTTCAAATCCCAATGGGCAAGACTTTTCTGGCTTCACACACTGACATAAAAAGGTAAAGGTGTCCCATATATAACCTACAAGGTCGTAGTCAGACACCTCACTTCTCTAGGGGCCAGCATATTGAGGGTAGCCCTCTCCCTCGCTGCTTTACCTTCCCTGACCCTAAAGAGGGCAGGTACCCATTCACAGTTGGGTGAACTAGGGGACTCAACTGAAGCCAAGGCCCGCAAACGGTCCCCCATCCACTTGACAACCACACTCGATGCTGCTTAACCTTGGCTGGTGGAAAGCGAGTGCTGTCCTGATACACAGACCCTGAATTCTCCATCATGGAGATGAACCAAAAAAAGGACAAACTCAGCACAGCAACTTACCGCTCCCAGGGAAGGGGCCACGGACAGACTCCCATGGCGCAGCACTTTGTTGGCAAGACTGGCAAGTGCTGACAAGCTTGCTGCAACAACAACAACAACAAATAGTTGGATATAAAGTAATCTTCAGTGTAAAAGTAAATACCCCTTACCCTCCTCAGTTTTTGTTGTTTTGTTTGAAAGCACAATAAAACAACTTCCATTATCCTCGATATAAAATAATAAATAAATGAATAAATAAATAAACAAACTTCAGCTTTTGCTTCTCTTGTTATTTAAACTTTTTCCTGATGATGATGATGATGATGATGATGATGGATGATGATGATGATGATGATGAGATGATGTGTGATAATGGTGATGATGATGGTGGTGGTGATGATGATGATGGTGATGAAGATGGTGGTGGTGATGATGATGAAGATGATGTCACTGTTCCCCAGCTAAAGCACCCTGGAGGTCACCCAAAACATGCACTCCATCTCACTCATCACACCTGGGAATCACACTGAGAGTAAGTACATGCACATGCTTGCACACATGCATGTCAGACATGAGCACTAAGGCTAAAATTTTCTGCATGTCTTTGCACAATCAAATAATATTTGGTAGCTCTTACAATGGTTAAACAAACACAACAGGCCTTATATCCAGTCTAAAAACAGCAAAACGGAGGAACAGCCTCATAGGAACTGTCAAGAGAGTGGAACAGCCTAATGGTCAGTGTCAAGATGGTGGAACAGCCTATTGGTCAGTCAAGATGGTGGAACAGCCTAATGATCAGTCAAGATGGTGGAACAGCCTAATGATCAGTCAAGATGGTGGAACAGCCTAATGGTCAGTCAACATGGTGGAACAGTCTAATGGTCAGTCAAGATGGTGGAACAGTCTAATGGTCAGTCAACATGGTGGAACAGTCTAATGGTCAGTCAATATAGTGGAACAGCATAATGGTCAGTCAAGATGGTGGAACAGCCTAATGGTCAGTCAAGATGGTGGAACAGTCTAATGGTCAGTCAAGATGGTGGAACAGCATAATGGTCAGTCAAGATGGTGGAACAGCATAATGGTCAGAGAGTCAAGATGGTGGAACAGCCTATTGGTCAGATGGTCAGTCAAGATGGTGGAACAGCCTAATGGTCAGACAGTCAAGATGGTGGAACAGCCTAACAGTGGAACAGCCTAATGGTTAGAGTCCAGATGGTGGAGCAGCCTAATGGTCAGACAGTCAAGATGGTGGAACAGCCTAATGGTCAGAGAGTCAAGATGGTGGAACAGCCTAATGGTCAGAGAGTCAAGATGGTGGAACAGCCTAACAGTGGAACAGCCTAATGGTCAGACAGTCAAGATGGTGGAACAGCTTAATGGTCAGAGTCAAGATGGTGGAACAGCCTAATGGTCAGTCAAGATGGTGGAACAGCCTAATGGTCAGGGAGTCAAGATGGTGGGACAGCCTAATGGTCAGAGTCAAGATGGTGGAACAGCCTAATGGTCAGAGAGTCAAGATGGTGGAACAGCCTAACAGTCAGAGTTGAGATGGTGGAACAGCCTAACAGTGGAACAGTTTAACGGTTAAAGTCAAGATGGTGGAACAGCCTAATGGTCAGAGAGTCAAGATGGTGGAACAGCCTAATGGTCAGAGAGTCAAGATGGTGGAACAGCCTAATGGTCAGAGTCAAGATGGTGGAACAGCCTAATGGTCAGAGAGTCAAGATGGTGGAACAGCCTAATGGTCAGAGAGTCAAGATGGTGGAACAGCCTAACAGCCTAACAGTCAGAGTCAAGATGGTGGAACAGCCTAACAGTCAGAGTCAAGATGGTGGAACAGCCTAACAGTCAGAGTCAAGAGGGAGGAACAGCTAACCATTTGAAAGTCAAGATGGTGGAACAGCCTAACAGTCAGAGTCAAGATGGTGGAACAGCCTAACAGTCAGAGTCAAGATGGTGGAACAGCCTAACAGTCAGAGTCAAGATGGTGGAACAGCCTAACAGTCAGAGTCAAGATGGTGGAACAGCCTAACAGTCAGAGTCAAGATGGTGGAACAGCCTAACAGTCAGAGTCAAGAGGGTGGAACAGCCTAACAGTCAGAGTCAAGATGGTGGAACAGCCTAACAGTTTGAAAGTCAAGAGGGTGGAACAGCCTAACAGTTTGAAAGTCAAGAGGGTGGAACAGCTAACCATTTGAAAGTCAAGATGGTGGAACAGCCTAACAGTCAGAGTCAAGATGGTGGAACAGCCTAACAGTCAGAGTCAAGATGGTGGAACAGCCTAACAGTCAGAGTCAAGATGGTGGAACAGCCTAACAGTTTGAAAGTCAAGAGGGTGGAACAGCCTAACAGTTTGAAATCAAAGGGGAAAGTAACTTGAAGTCAAGAGGGTGGAACAGCCTAACCATTTGAAAGTCAAGAGGGTGGAACAGCCTAACCATTTGAAAGTCAAAAGGGTGGAACAGCCTAACCATTTGAAAGTCAAAAGGGTGGAACAGCCTAACCATTTGAAAGTCAAAAGGGTGGAACAGCTAACCATTTGAAAGTCAAGAGGGTGGAACAGCCTAAGCAAAGAACCTAGGCAATATTCCACAAAGTTCAATGCAATTGTGCGACAGTGACAGAGATTAGGATGCATACAAGAACCTGGGCAATATTCCACAAAATTCAATGCAATTGTGTGACAGTGACAGAGACTATGATACATACAAGGAACCTAGGCAATATTCCCACAAAGTTTGATGTAATTGTGTGACAATGACAAGGCATCTTCTTCTTCTTCCTTTTTTGTCATGTTTCTCCCAAGGGAGGTTTGACATTGATGAGCCTTCTCCATCTCTCTCTGTTTTGAGCTTCCTCCTTATTTATGCCCCTTTCTCTAAGATCATCTGCGATACAGGAAGCCCAGGTCTTGCTAGGTCTTCCCTTTGGTCTCTTTCCATCCACTACCAAGTTCATTGCTATTTTTATGATGTGGTGGTCTGCTTTCCGTTGAACCTGCCCAAACCAGCGCAGTCTATTGGTACTAGATACAGACTTCAGATCATCAACTTTGCACATTCTCCATAGTGACAATGACAATGACAAGGCAATATTCCACAAAGTTCGATGCAACTGTGCGACAATGACAGAGACTAGGATACATACAAGAACCTGGGCAATACTCCTACAAACTTCACCTGCACTGAGGTAGACGGCCAGCCACTGTTCACGGCCAAACAGGCTGACGGAGACGTTGGCGAAGGACCACAAGACGTACATGTTGGCGGCTATGTGCCACAGGTTGAAGTGGCTGAAGGCCGAAAGCACCATGGATATGGATGGGTTCCCTGCACAAATGGGGAGGACAAGCTTCAAAATTATCTGCAGATAAATAATAATAATATATGGAATTTATATAGCGCTGAATCTTGTAAAAGAAACAAATCGAAGCGCTTGCACTCAAATCATTTACACGCATGCAACTTTCCTCAAATTAATAACATAAGATATTTCAAGTTTATGCACACACACAAACACACACACACTTAGGTGGTGATGAAGGAGGTTAAGGAGGTTGAAAAAGTAGGAACAGATAAGAGGGGAAACAGTTAACAAGCCAGCAATTTCCATTGTTTATGGAAAGAAAAAAAGAAAAAGGCTAACTTTCATGCCAGCCAATGGGGCTCTAAATTTTTTAATTAAAAAAAAAATTAAATATCCGCCCCCCCCCACACACACACACACGCATCAAGTGGAGATGCTGGGGGACTGTCAGTATAAATAGCATCCCCACCATCTGGAAATTCTGTGCTAAAATTCCCTCTTTTCTATCCCTCTCTTTGTTTCTGCCTTGTTTCTTTTCTTCCTGTCACTTCCTACTTATCTATTTTCTGCCTTCTTGGTCCATTCTACCCTGCCTTTTTTTCAGAAAGACTTAAATTAAAAGATAACATTTCTCTACCACACAAAAATTGAAGGTGCTGGGCCTGACTTGTCAGGTGCTTAACGGCAGCACAATGCATTTTCGCTCATATGACAGACAAGAAAAGTTGCCGAGTATTTGACAATGAACAAGAAGAATATCACGCATGCACACACACACACACACACACACACACACACACTCTCTCTCTCTCTCTCTCTCTCTTCTGTTTTCTCTCAACACCAGAAAGGGATGAGTATAGTGTAAGTAAAAATTTGTACGCAAAAGGTGACAAACATTTTGACAAAACAGTCATGTATACAATGCACCGAACTCACCTGGCATACTAGAAAAGTAGCGTAGAAGAAAGGGTTGCATGGCTGGGGATTTCCAGGCAAAGAACACCAAGAAATTGAAGCCGATTATTCCCACCACCATTTTCTGTCCATCCGATAAGTGGTTCCACATGGCGTTTATCTGTAAAAATCATAAACTCACATAGGAATAAAAGCCAAAGGGACAATCACAGAAACAGTAAAAAGGTGTTCCACAACCTATGTGGTCGTTGGGGAGTGAGGTGTCAGATACCTCAGCTTCTCTAGGGGCCAGCATATTGAGGGCGGCGCCCATCTCCTCTCCCTCGCTGCTTTGCCTTCTCTGACCCTAAAGAGTGCAGGTACTCATTTACAGCTGGGTGAACTGGGGGAGTGTACTAAAGCCAAGGCACACAAACAGTCACCCATCCACTTGGTAACCACGTTCGATGCTGCTTAATATTGGCTGGGGGAAAGCAAGTGGTCTGACCATTGAGCTATTCCGTCCCCTAATCACAGAAGCATAGATCTACAAAAACAAGAAGCAGTGAGACAATACTATGGACAAACAGTTTATCATCAGTTCAGCTGTGATGATGTGTAGGGGAAGGTTTTGCAGGAGAACTGTAAGTACATCTGAAGTGATTTCTCCTTTTTTTTCTTACTCGGGCCTCTTTCCACCAGCAACCACTAATGTACACATTAATAGCAAGCATGCTCACAAATTTTTGCATATAAAGGTACAAAACACACACACACTCACACACACATAACACACAAAACTGTTTAAAAACAGTACCCAATCCTCCCTTTCCCGAATATTTCTTGATGTTACTGTTGTCAGTGTTGATATAAAAAAATTTAAAACCCCCAAAATACAGATCTATCACCACAACAAATAAGGACTCTAAATCTTCTGCTACATCCTTGTTTTAGAACAGTAGAAGGAAGGTGGCAGAATGGTTAAGACGTTCACCTGCCAACAAGTTAACCGTGAGGTTCTGGGTTCGATTCCCAGCCTCGCCCTTTCTTCCCAGTTTGACTAAAAATCGAACTGAATGTCAAAGTCCTTCGGATAAGACTATAAACTGAGGTCCCGTATCGAATGCATGCAGAACATCTTGCGCACACGTTAAATCCTGTTCTGCTTTTCGGAAGAGTAGGCCATTGTGTGCTGGTGGAAACAGATGACAAAATTTACAAAACCGCATACACAGGGACTGGATGTAAAAAAGCACATGAGTGCTTATTCCATTATCCTCGATATAAAAGAATAAATAAATAAATAAAACAGTAAGAAGTCAGGGGGTTCTGACACAAATCCCACTTGCGGCACCCCTCCCTCCCTCCTTCTCCATCCACTCCCTCCCCCTCAACATTCTGTTTTACAGCGTTCACTAACTTCACGCCCAGGAAAGAACCTGCACGCAACAAGTGAGTTGTTCCTAACAATGATTACGGGATAGCCTAGTGGTTAGAACATTGCGCTCGCAATCTGACAACCCGGGTTCGATTCCCGTTCAAGGGGATATTTTCCCCTGGAGTTAACATCAGTGCTGACTCCACTCTCCCCAAAAGTCCTTCAGATGAGACTATAAACCGAGGTCCTGTGTGCGAACGCACGCAGAACATCTTGCACACACGTTAAATCCTGTTCCACTTTTCGTAAGAGTAGGCCATTGTGTGCCGGTGGGAACGGATGACAAAATTCCCAAAACTGCATACACACGGGGACTGGATGTAAAAAAAGCACATGAGTGCTTATTCCATTATCCTCGATGTAAAAGAATAAAATAAAATAAAACTAATTAACATAAAACCGCATGCATTAACCGCATTAACAACACCGAACGCCACTAACCCTCTCTTCATCAGGCTACAAAGGCACTTATTTACAGTAAAGACTTGAGTGGTACAAACTGAAAGGTACTACCAAAGGAGACAAACAAACTGTTAGGCTACAAAGGCACTTATTTACAGTAAAGACTTGAGTGGTACAAACTGAAAGGTACTACCAAAGGAGACAAACAAACTGTTAGGCTACAAAGGCACTTATTTACAGTAAAGACTTGAGCGTACAAACTGAAAGGTACTACCAAAGGAGACAAACAAACTGTGGTGTACGTGTGCTCTGAACCCCATTTCCTTCTGGTGGGTGGGTTCGAAAGTGCGGCTGAACTGTCGGTCGAGCCCTTTCATCACATCCTGAGCCCGCTGCCTCAGGGTCTCGTACTGCCATATCATGCAGCCAGTAAAAGTGGAGCCACACACCTGAACAAAACCAACCAACCATTGAAGAAGTTATCTCCGCATACAAAAAAAGCCTGTCAAGTGTGAATGGTGAGACTACCAGCATTTAAAACTGCCTCACAAATGTATGTATACACATGGAATACAACCTGTACATAAAATATGAATTATGTATACATGCATACAAATTATATGAGACAATTATAAGAGACACATACACTATATTCTCTCAGTCTCTCTTTCTTTCTCTCTCTCTTTCTTTCTTTCCTTCTTTCTTTCTTCTTTCTTCTCTTCTCTCTCTCTCTCTCTTCTTTCTCTCTTTCTTTCTTTCTTCTTTCTCTCTCTGAGTCTCTCTCTCTCTCTTGCACGCACACACACACACACACATGCACGCACGCGCACACAGGACCATGCATGAAGAAAACTGCACGTGTTGAACCAGACTTTGTGACAAGAATAATGTTCAATAACTGAGTAACAAGCAAGTCATGTGACAAGAATAATGTTCAATAACTGAGTAACAAGCAAGTCACTCTCTCAATGACTTGAATCTGAACACTATCCCTACATTAAGGCAGAGAACCCCTCTTTCCCAGCGCACATGTATGCACTGTGCACATTTGTATGTTACCATAACCCAGTAGTGGTTGATATGGAAGCAAGGGTTAGTAGATGGTTGGTTACCTTGTAGCAGGTTACCCATAGCCCATAGGGAAAAGGTAAGCAATGTGATAACTAACTGATCAATATGAAAAGTTAAAGTTCTACACAAAATATTCCCATCAGATTCTTGGAGAATATGATTATTCACTTTTGGCAACCTACCTTTCCACCTCAACTTGGGCTCAAGAGAAATAGATAAATAAGGTAGACTTCATTCACTGATTCATTTCATTTTCTATACAGACAAACAACAAAAAAAGGGCAGGGGGTGACAAACTAATTCTAGGGCACGTTATCGCTCATTGCTGCTCTGAACAAGAATATGCGTGCAATGTACGTTTCTTTGCAAATACTAAACGCCTAGCTTTGATGCAAACCAAACCAATTCAAACGACAGAGACCACACTTACAAAAACTGTAAAGACAATTGGGCGAAACAATCCTTGGTGGCTGTCCCTGGAGCTACTTTTAGTTTTAATGACGGGCTGGTCTCTCTGTGACTGTGAGCGAAAACTCCTCCACAGAGTTGTTCTGGACTGTGTGAAGACATTCTGACGCCCCCCCTTGTGCCCGCCCAGGCTGTGATGGAACCTGGCAGACTGGCAAAACTTCAGTAACGGTGATGCCGCTGGTGTTCCAGTCCGACTAAACAACCCGCTGGGAGTGTGTCTAAAACTCTGTGAAGACTGCTTGACAAGGTTGAATGACCTGAAACAATTCAACCACACTGTCAATGTTAGTTGTAGCCATTCAAACTGAATGAATGCTAATCCATGGATCCACCCATACATCATGCCATGTCAAAAAAATATTAAAGAAAAAAAACACCTGAAAAATCCTTTAAATGTTACCAAATGAACAACAAAGTTCTACTCAAAGTTCTATCAAGAAGTGTGTCACCTGTAATTTTGTTTTGTTTTTATAAGACTTCTAGTGTGTTATACATAAGTCTATCTTGTATAAGTTGCAATAGGTCCCCTCTTCCTTCATATGAAAATAATTTATACTAATTTAAATACTGATATCAGTGATATGTTAGAGATATATCTTCACTTATAACACCCTGAAACACTTATGGGATCTGAATCGTGGACAATGTGCTCTCACACAGTGAAGATTTTATTTTTTAAATTTACGCTCAATGCACCCATGCTGAAGTATACAAAGCGCCTCCACCCAAGCAAACGGGATGGGATAGCCTAGTGGTCAGAACATTGCACTCGTAATCTGACGACCTGGGTTCGATTCCCATTCAAGGGGATATTTTCCCCTGGAGTTAACATCAGTGCAGACTCCACTCTCCCCAAAAGTCCTTTGGATGAGACTATGAACCGAGGTCCTGTGTGCGAATGCCCGCAGACCATCTTGCACACACATTAAATCCTGTTCCGCTTTTTGTAAGAGTAGGCCATTGTGTGCTGGTGGGAACAGATGACAGAATTCACAAAATTGCATACACATGGGGACTGGATGTAAAAAGCACATGAGTGCTTATTTCATTATCCTTGATATAAAAAAATAAAATAGAAAAAAACAGAAATACACACACAGTAACACACACACACAGTGACACACACACACAGTGACACACAGTAACACACACACTGACTGTGACACATGTACATAATACAAATACAAGTGTACATGCTATCTCTCTCTCTTTCACTCTTTCTTTCTCTCTCTCTTTCGTTCTCTCTCTCTCCCTTCTTACTCCACCACTATCCTTACTCCCACTTCCCAATGGACCATGACCAATTTCTATTCGATTTTACATAATCTAGGAATATAACCTTGCCAAATTATTTCGTAAAGAAACATTCGCCCGGCGCTGTAAAATAACATAAACCACAATTTAGTGCTACGCGCTGATATCGGATTAACTGTAAAATAAGTCTGATTAAAATTGGAAACGGTGTCAAGTTTCATTCTTCCAAAGAATGGGTTAGAAGTGTCAGGAACTTGTCAACTTTCGAACTCTATGCAATTCATTCTAGAGATGGTTGATGCAATTCACTTTTGATTGTCCACAGCAAAATTTAAGATCTTTCTATGCCCATGTCAGTCTTTTGTTGAAAAGACGGACATTCTAATTTTGGACACTTTTATTTTAATCATATTTCGAGAATTAGACAACAAACCTCGAAACATGTTGAACTTGCCGGCAACAAAACCGATAGCAGACATACGCTGCCATGACTTTTTGTTGTGAATTAAAAAATAGTCATTTCCCCCGAAAAGAGCTTATAAAGAATAAAATACTTGTTTGAAATATGAAAATTTTCCCATGAAATATAACTTTAAAGTATTGTGTCTTTTGATGCATTTATACTTATTGTTGTATGTTTAATTTTTCTTGTGCTCTCAAAGCATTCCCATTGGAATCGACATTTTACCATCACCAGCCGAAGATGGCTGACACGTCGCACAATCGGCCTGTGAACCAGCGAGTAATTCGCGATAGACTGTCTCTTTGGGAAGCTAAAACAAATCCTATTGCGCCTTTGACTCCAAAGCAAAAGGATGCACTGATTGAACTAACTGCCGTCGCTGCAGACAGGCCGTTGCCCTCTGAAGTAAGAATGATTGCTTTTTAAATCGAAACGAAGTCATTTGTGCAGAAGACATTAACTCAATGAATGAATAAGAAGATAAAAACAATCACAATGCGAGTCGGTGACGGTAAACACACAAACAAGACGGCAAGAAAAAAAAGTTACCAACTTACCAATGATTCATGCAATCGAAAACATACTTCGCAAATGGTCCTTGAAGTTTGTCAAAGTGTACAGAATCACTTGGAACCAAATTATCAAAACACATTTTATTGGATTGGATTGGTGTGTGTGTGTGTGTGTGTGTGTGCGTGTGTAAAATTACGTTTCCAGCAATACAATACGACTGTAGTGTTGAATTAGGTACAACTACAACTTGTACAAGTTTACTTTACTTTAAGCAGATTCCTCCATCCACAGGTAAAATGACTTGTGTGTGTGTGTGTGTGTGTAAATTTGCGTCTATAATTAGTATAAAGGGTATAACTTATAAGCCCTCTAGGCCTCCAGGGCAATAAATGATGTTCTGTTCACACACACTGACACAGGCACAGACATACAGTGATACATGTGCATGCACATGCACGAACACACACAGAGTGACACTTATGCTGCAAGACCCATCGATATGCTCAGCTCCACATTTTGCTTTTCTGTCAACTTTTTCATTAAAGTAAATACCACAGTGCGAGGGTATCCAGCAAAATGTAACACCAGTGCCTCGTATCATCAGAAAATGAATTAGATGACTAATCTCAATTATGAAATCTTGTCTCACTTTTGAACTGAAGTTTCTCAGGGCAAGTAAGACTGACCTGGAATCAACACAGAAAAGTATTTGAAATATGTCTTTAGGAAAATCTAAAAGATAATATAAAGCCATCAAAATAGCAGACAATTCAGCTGTAAAAATAGATCGATTTTTTCCTACATAAAATGATTTCTCTATTTTCAAAGATGGTATGACAAACGCTGCACCCGCCTCATTATTGTTCAAAATGGAACCATCTGTGTAGATTTTTAAATGATTTGGATATGTAGTTTGTATATATTCTTTTACTGATCCATGAGGGCTATAGCATGTTACAAAATGCATGTTGGAAACACTTTAAAAAGAAACTACAAAGTACCGGTTATTCCTGGAGTGATGATGTAGCCCATGTATTATCTTTTGATAAGATCAAATATCGTAATTTACATGAATATAGAAATGTTGTATCTCTTATATACAGGTTTAAGCTCAATGCTTTTAGAACAAATTTTTTTTTAAAAGCAACATGTATCTGTGGTGAAAATCTTACCAATAATCACATTCTTTTACGATGCAGAGATCTGAAAAACATCTTACCTGCCTTCCCAGTCCGTAGCTTGCAGCAAGTTCTTAAAGACATTCCATTAATGAAAGAAATTGTATTGTCATTAAGCCATACTCCTATGTTCAGACTCCTCTGATATAAGGATAGCTTCAAGTTATATGAATTGGAAAGTTGGTATTTTTGCTGTTTGATGTTTTTGGGGTTGGTTATCTTTTTTTTTTGTTTTTTTGTTTTTGTTTTTTTTTGTTTGTTTTTTTGGGTTTTTTTCCCCTCCTCCCGAATTCTTGTTTATGCTTGTTTCATAATAGTTGTTTATTGCGATTGATTAGTTATATGCATACCCCTCCCCCCTACACACACACACACACAAGCACGTGCGCGTGCGCACGCACACACACACACACGGGCACACACGCACACACACATACACACACTTTCCTGTCTGATATCACTATTTAGTGGAAGGACGTTAAACTGAAGAACTACTACTACACAGAGTGACAAACACACACACACAAAGCAGTGAAGGATTTTGTTTTAATTGAAACTTCAAACGAACATTGCTGTCTGTACTATTGGGAACAGGAGGGGGGGGGGAGGGGGGGGGGGGGGGGGGCGGTGGAGAGCAAATCCTACTTTCTACTTTGCTGCAATTGTGAGTTACTGTTACAGTGTTTTTGTTAGTGTTTCACTGTTTGTCTGTTAGTGTTACTAATGTTTCAGTAACTGAGTAAGAAACTACAACTAGTACAAGGGAAGAGAAGCTGGTTTAGTTTTTAATGTTTTGTTGTTGTTTTCTTTGTAGAACAGCCTCATTGGTTAAAACAATATAAGTTATAACAGGTTGAGCAGTAAGACTAAGAACTAGTTACTAAGTAACTACTACTACTATCGGTGGATCGGTGGTCTAGAGGTAACGCACCTGCCTAGAAAGCGAACAGTTGGGGTCAGAAGTGTGCAGTGGTTCGAATCCCATTTGAACCCGAAACCTTTCCCCCATCCATTAGACCATGAGTGGTGGTCTGGGTGCTAGTCTTTTGGATGAGATGATAAACCGAGGTCCCGTGTGTTACAAAGAACCCACCGCAACAAGAGAGTTGTCCCTAGCAAAATTCTGTAGAAAAAAGCCACTCTGATAGGGAAACAAATACAGTTGCAGACATAAAAAGACAACAAAAAGGGTGACGCTGCTCTTGTGGTGACGCACTCTCCCCAGGGAGAGCAGCCCGAATTTAATGCAGAGAAATCTGCCGTGACTTAAAGCGGTATAAAAAAAGCTGCTGCTGCTGCTGCTGCTCCTCCTCCTCCTCCTCCTCCTCCTCCTCCTGCTGCTGCTGCTGCTCCTCTTCCTCCTCCTCCTGCTCCTCCTCCTCCTCCTCCTCCTTCTACTACTACTACTACTACTACTACTACTACTACTTCTACTACTGTTCTACTACTTCTGCAGGCTACTACTACTACTTCTAGTTACTGCACTACTACAGTACTAGTACTACTCAGTACTAGTACTACTACTAGTGATGAGATTGCATCTAATGAAAAAAGCTTGTGGATTCAACACTGGCACAGTAAAAACTCAAAAGACACACATGATAAAACTTATTAAAAGTGAATGTTCTTCATTTCATTTTGATTTTAAAAGTATGAAACTGAAAGTTCTGCACTATACCGCAGTGAAAGGTAAAAATCTGAGAAAAAAGAAGCTTGGTCATACTCATATACATATATCTTTTTATTTCTAGATTTGCCAAGAATTCAGAAATTAGTATGTATATATATATATATATATATATATATATATATATATATATATATATATATATATATATATATATTTGGTTCCATGTACTCAGACAAACTGAGTCTGAAGCAATAACTGAATAAGAATTACCTTTTTTCCGACAAAATTTCCTGAAGTTTCATTTTTGAAGAGCTAGACTCTAGACGATTATTTCTGGTGTTGAAAACAGGAGAATGGAGAGGGTGATGATACTGAAACTGAGGGAGAAAGGAAGAGAGAGAGAGAGAGAGAGAGGAGAGAGAGAGAGAGAGAGAGAGAGAGAGAGAGAGAGAGAGAGAGTGTGTGTGGGGGGAGGGGGGGGGGGGATCTTGTGTTCTTCCAAGACACATATTTTTTTCGGCACTTTTGAGTTGTTGGATACCTAGCCTTCCTGTATTGTGTATTGTTCAATTTGTTTCTGTTGCTGTCAGTGTCACTGTCACTATCATCAGCTTCATCATCAGTATTTGTTATTCATTGTCATTATTATTGTCATAATATTATCACAGCAGCCTGTACCTGCAATAGTTAAGTACTGGAATTATTAATCAATACTGATGATGTTTGTGCAGCTGCCAGAAGATGATATGCCATTGCATGCTGTTCGTCCAGCGAAACAGCCGTCTGGTGGTGAAGAGGAGAACACTCTTGATGCGTTCATTCAGCAGTCTCTGCCTGGGGGACAAAAGATTGAAAATGCCCAACAGGTTCATGAATTTAAATTTGTTTAAATTTGTGGGTTTTGGGAGGGGGTTTGGTTAGGTAGTCTTGATTTGTTGAAATGATATGAATTTGGAAAGATGCATAGATCTATGGTGGTGATAAAACCACCAAAGCCACTTAAGGTAAAGTTCTGCATTATCTCAGCCATTGACCTCTCTTTGCCTCTGCCTCTGTTTCTCTAGTCTGTCTGTCTCTACTTTCACTGTCTATCTCAATCTATTGTCTGTCTCCCTCTGTTTCAGAGTCCGTCTTGGTCTTGACTCTCTCTTTTTGCCACTTTATTAACTGTTTAAAATGGTGCTTTGAACTTAAGTTAAAAGCTCTTGAAACTCAACTCAACTGTCTCCATTGCCACTGTTGTCAGTAGGAGCTGCACGCAATGCCACCAGGGTTTGCCATCTCTCTCTGTGTCTGCTTAGGTCTGTGATCTCCTGTGGCCCTCCCAGGCCACTGGTCTCAGTGATGTTGTTTTGCATTGCATTGTATTGTATTGTACTGTATTGTATTGTATTGTATTGTATTGTTGTTTAAGTCATGGTAGACCTCTCTGCATGAAATTCAGGCTGCAGACTGCTCTCCCCAGGGAGAGCATGTTGCCACAAGAGCAGCACCACCCATTATTTTCGTTCTTTTCCTGTCTGCATGTATATGTATATATATATATATATATATATGTTTCCCTATCAGAGTGGCTTTTTTCTACAGAATTTTGCCAGGAACAACTCTCTTGATATCGTTGGGTTCTTAAACATATGCAAGTTGCACATTGGACCTCGGTTTATCATCTGATCTGAAAGACTAGGAGGACCCAGACCTTCACTGACAGTCTGAACATATTCCAGATCAGTTCCATTAATTTTAATATTCTGGGGGGTGACTGTGCCATTAACCACTAGACTGCCTTACCCTGGAAATTTTCCGGGGCTAAACGTGCACCCTATACGCCAACAACCCGGAAAATTTCCGGGGTGTCGAACTGAAGTAAACAAGCCTGCTTCCTTGACTACAATTAAAGGGAAAGAACTCCAAAATTAATGGAGACCACTCTCCTGTTGCTTGGCAACTTTGAGCTGCAAAAACTGTGGCAAAAACGATCGTTTTTTCGCTCGTATATTGTGTTTTTATGCATGACTGCTTGGGAAGTTCTTGTTCAAAATTGCTGACACTTCTTGTTGAAGGCATCAATAACTTTACACAGCTGTAAAAGTGGCAAATAAAACTCTAGATTTACCTAACAGTGATGAAAACGATCGCGTATGATTCAGGAGATCGTGTATAAAAACAATGAATGAGATTTGGCCTAGACATATGTTTGACATTATTGAGATGGGGGGTACTCAGAATGACAGTGGTGATGAAGAAATCGTATTTATGGTCGATTTTTTACATTTTAAATATATTTTCGCAGTGAAATATCATGCTAACTAATTTGAGCTTGCCTCGAAGTAATCTATGATATATATACTGTCATTGGGTAGACTATCAGGAATATTCATGGAGTAGTTTCTGAGTAAGAGGGATATGAACATAGCAGTGGTACATAAGAATTTTATTCCCCGGCATATAGGGTGCACTTGCACTGGGCAGTTAAGAGGTTATAGTGTATAACTTTGGTCTTTAGGGTATTTAATGTAACGCCAGCAGTGTTGCCCCCAGCATTGACTCTGTAGAGAATTCCTCTCATGCTTGTGATATCATTGGGCCGATTGGCCATGAATGCTGTATCATCAGCGTACCTGAGATTTGTGATGTTTATGCCTACCTGTATTAATTCCTGTGTCATCTATGTCAGCCTTTGTTTTTATGATCTTTATGATAACTTTTAATGGTAAAGTTAGTGTTATGATCTTATTTCTTTTAATCGAATGAATTACTTTTAGTTTTACGATTTACAAAATGATTTTTTAAAAAACAACAACAACCAAAACTTGTCCATTGGTGTGATTGCAGCTGAATGGGTAAAAAAAAGTAAAAAGAAAAATAGTCACCTGTACATACACACACGCGCGCGCACACACACACACACACACACACAGAGTTAACACCGATAATTTAACAGTCGTGAACCATTCAAAGGATTGTGTAAATGTTTTTACGTCAAGAAGAATAACTGCTTTATTTTATAGAATGAAATTAAATGCATTGATAACCAAATTCAGCAAAAATGGTAAATGTCTATATGGTGAGAATATCACCAATACTCATATACTTTTTGACTGCCAGAGTGTAAAACCTTTCATGCCCCATTTTTCTGAAAATTCCCTTACCAGCATATTCAATAATTTAAAACTGGCATTTGAAATTGTGAAAGGCCTTTATCGCAGTCCCTTAGGACATTTGTTATAGTTGCATTAACGTTAATGACATGTTTTTAGGTTTTTATAATTCCTGTTGCATTGCCAAGTTTCTTTATGTGAGTTTTTTGTAAAAGCATGGGGGTTTTTTTTGTTTTGTTTTTTGGTTGGTTGTTTTTGTGTTGGGGGGGGGGGGGGGGGGGGGCTAATTTTTTTTTTTTTTAATCTATTTTTTGTTGTAAATAAGACATCCACCCCTCCATTTGTTCCCCCTCGTCTAATATCACTAGAAGTGAACAGACGTAAAATTGAAGTCAACAACAACAACACAGTGAATTGATGTTTATCTTTCGTATTTTGCAAGATTTTTGGTATTTTGTGTTTTTGGAAATTTTTATAAATTATTTCACTATTATTTGACTAGTATTTGACACAGGTTGATTATTCAGTTTCATGGACTTAAGTCTTAACAACAGCGAATGGTAACAGCTGCAATGTGGCCCGTGGGCTCAAAACAATAGAGTTTAAATTATTAAGTGTGGGTGAATGTGAATAAATGGAGGAGGGAGCGGCAGGAAGAGTCAACACTTTATGTGAATGCTTTGAACTGGCTCATGAATTCATTACACTAAGAAGGAAAGCGGCAGGGTGGTTTAAACATTCACTTGCTAGCAAGTAAACGGTGAGGTTCTCGGTTTGATTACCAGGCCTTGCCCTTTCTTCCCAGTTTGATGAGAAAATCCAACTGAATGTCAGCCAAGTCTTTTGGAGGAAACTCTAAACCAGTCGGACCCTTGGGCTTACAGGCTTCTGCATGTCAAAAGAACCCACGACAGTTGAAAATTGAAAAGAGCAGGGATGTACTTCCCGTCTGTCCTGGCAAAATTGGTATATTCAATCCCCATCTGTATCTTCAAAGGCGAGTGCAACTACCGTGGTGGGGGAAAATGGGTGCGTACGCAACAATCTCACCATTGATGAACCTTGAAGCTCTAGCCGAGGAATAAAAAAAAAAAAAAAGAATTTATTACACTTAGATCAGTTTGATGGAAGCTGATTAATCCCATGTCGATTGTTTTTTGGTTTCAGTTCTTTTCCTGGTTTTCTCAACTGGAAGACTCTATAGAACACGGGGAAGAGGAGCAGTACAGGTAATATTTATTTTCTATACATGCGCATAGATCTGCATTGTGTGTGTTTGTGTGTGTGAATATTCAAATGTTGCATCTCTTACTACAGGTTTAAGTTCAATGCTTTTAGAACAAAATTTAATTTTTTTTAAAAAGCAACATGTATCTGTGACAAAAATATTAACCAATGCTCAAATTCTTATACATTGTAGATATCAAATGTCTTTATTGTTGTCGTCATTATCATCAGAAAATCAAGTTTCGTTATCGTTATCGTTCCTCTGGCCCTAGACCCTACCTGGACTCTCTACGAGGCTACCAAGAGCAGTGCGACACTGTGTTAGGGGAGGTCACCCAGTGCGTGGACTACCTGCGACAGCTGCACCAGCAGTACATCAATGTGTCCACCAAGACCAACGCTCTGCATGATGAATGTGAACACCTGCTGGCTGAACAGGTGAGTGTAGTGTGTGGGGAGTGAGGAGTGGAAAAAGAGTGGGGGGGATGAGAGTGGAAAAGAAGTGGGGGGGAGTGAGGAAGTGAAAAAAGAAAGGGTGGGGGGGAGGTTTCAAATTCAAGTTAAAAAACTTTATTATCTCGGAGACAGAGAAATTCTGGTGGGTCACGAGCCATACATAAAAACAATAAACATGTAAACATAATATAAAACACACACGCACAAACACATTGGAAACATTCGCACGTATGCGCGTGCATTTTTATGACAAAAGCCACAATTGTTATAACATGTTGTATAAGACAAATATCAATGAAATTAATACTCTTGTTCTATTTAGACCTTGAATACAGTCTAAAATAATAATACGCGCAGGCATTTTTAGGACATAAATCAAATTGGTATAGCATTATAATAAGACAGATATCAATGAAATTCATACTCTATTCTATTAAAATATTATATCATTATGTTATGTTAGTGACCACAGCGCGCAAATCCAACATCACTCAGTCAAGAGTGCTAAATTTAACGCACCTCTTCCTTTTACCAAGTTCCAAGTGCGGTCAGTTCTTGCTGTAATAATTAGCACCAGCTGGGATGAAATGGATAGCAGCTGAGAGCAGCTAAAAGTGGGGGAAACGGACAGCGATGTGACAAGATTGATGGATAGATGGATGGATTGATTTGGTTCCTGTTTGTTTATTTTGTTCTCTGCTTTGTGTGTGTGTATGCATGCATGCGTGTGTGTGCTTTGTGTGTTTAGTAACTGTCTTAGCATCATAAAAGGAGCAAAGCAAGGATTTTTTTTCATTTACCGATATATTTTTTTTCATGTGTTTTTATCTTGTTCTTTTACTGCTAGTCTGTATGAAAACTGCAAGGGAGAGATGGGCACTGCGCCCAGATTCTGCATATTTACAAAGCTTTGTCTTTCTTTGAGTAGCAAAAGAAGGGAATAGCTTTCATCCTTTGTAATGCGGGGCAGGGATAGCCTAGTTGTTACACTGTTCTGGCCATTTGATGGTCCAGGTTCAAGCCACCACCTAGATGCCTGGTCAAGGGAATTTTTTCCCCTTGAGTTAACATCAGTACTGACTCTGCTCCCCTGAAAGTCCTTTGGATGAGACTATGAACCGAGGTTCAGAGTGTGAAGGCATGCAGAACATCTTGATCACAAGTTAAATGGATTTGAAATCTGTTGTTCATTATGTTTAAGGAGTGTTGCATGCGTGTAAATGATTTGAGTGCAAACACTTCGATTTGTTTGTTTTTTTACAAGATTCAGCGCTATATAAATTCCATATATTATTATTATTATTAAAATCTGTTCTGCCTTTTGGAAAAGTAAGGCCATTCATTGTAGGAAGAATAAGCGACAAAAAAGTATATGTCCATTTTTTAAAAAAACAACCAAACTTTCCACACTGGTGTTACGTTTAGACATCATCCCCAAAGTTGGAATGTGGCTACCTTAATGGTGAGCAAAAACAGAGGCTTACACACAATTCACAAATCTCTGCTTATCAGATTTTCAATGACTTCTGTCTGCATTCTCATTTTATCAGATTTTCAATGTCTTCCATGTGCATTCTCATTCTACTATTTTTGGGGGTGGTTTTGTTTTGTTTTTTGTTTCAGACGCGACTGATGAATACTGCAGAGAGCGTCAGTAACAAGTTGTCCTATTTCAATGAATACGACACCATTTCTACGGTTAGTACTCCTGATAGGAGGAATATGTATATCATAATGCATGTACTTAACATCGGGGATGGGATAGCTCAGTGGTCAGAGCAATATCTCTTTCCCCATGCTAAGATTAAAATTATAGCATTGAGTGTGGTTACCAAGTGGATGGATGTGGTTACCAAGTGGATGGATGACCATTCATGCATACAGTTCCCCAGTTCACCCAGCTGTAAATGAGTATCTGTCCTCTTTAGGGACAGGGAAGGTAAAGTAGCGAGGGAGAGGAGATGGGCGCTGTCCTCAATATGTTGGCCCCTGGAGAAGCTGAGGTCTCTGACACTCGCTTCCCGACAACTGTATAGGTCATGGGAACACCTTTAGCATTTTTTAATTACTTAGAACAGAATACTTTGGAAGTATATCTATATCAGATGTGTATATTTATTACATAATTCTGCAGAAGTGATTATGCGAAGGTAATGGTGAAGGAAAAAATTGATTGTTTTCCATTTACTAAATAGACACAAAACATTTCTTCTTTAATTTTTGTCATGTTTTTGTATGTTTTCTAATCTGAAATTTAGATCTGTTTATGTGTGTTCAAGCATGTCTCTTATATATTTGAGTGTTCTTCAATTAAATGTCTATTTACATTTTATTGATATTAGACACGAGAAGGTAAACAATCACAAAAAAGAGAACAGTTACTCAAAGGGACTGTCTAACTTATGTGAGCATAATACATTAAAGCAAAGAATTTACATTCTAAATAACTGCAAAACTCATGTAACTTCAGCAACTACAAAAATTGAATAAACACAGCAAAAACTTGGAAAGAGAAAGTATTCTAAAGGACATTTCAGGGTGGGTAGAATGACTCTGCCTCAAACCAGTAAATGATAAATAGTATGTGAGTGTGCGAGTCTGTGTGCATACACACACACACATACACATCACACACACACACATATACACATACATCCTTTGGGTGAGACTATAAACCGAGGTCCCGTGTGCCAATGCACACAGAACATCTTGCGCACACATTAAGACCCATTCCGCTTTTTGGAAGGGTAGGCCATTGTGTGCCAGTGGGAACGGATGACATTTACAAAACTGCATACGCACAGGGACTAGATGAAAAAAAGCACATGAGTGCTTATTCCATTGTCCTCAAAATAAAAGAATAAATAAATATGTGCGTCCAAGCATGTCTGTTGTGACTGTGTATTTGAGTGTGCGTGCGTGTGTGCATGTGTTTGTGTGCATGCATGCGTGTGTGTGCATGCGTGTGTGTGTATGTGTGTGTGTGAATATGTATGTATGTATGTATCTCTCTCTCTCTCTCTCTCTCCCTCTCTCTCTCTCTCTCTATATATATATATATATATATTATATTTATATTATATATTATATATATATATCATACGGAAAATTTCACAATGATTAAAATTGAGATTGACGTCATTCATCACCATAAAAAAACCTGAGAAGGTGAAAGCCGAAATATTGGGGAACATTTATTATGCTGGTTGTTATGCTTTCACTTTGTGTGATATATATATATATATATATATATATATATATTTGTGTGTGTATGTGATTTTTATGCTCTCTATAAATCATATACATTGCTGCCTTCACACAGAAATTGTCTCGCCAAACCCTGTCGGTGACCAATGAGTCCTTTGTGCCCATGCTGTCACGCATGGATGAATGTATCCACTATCTACGAACAAATGTGAGTGGGGCTCTTTTTTTTTCTCTCTCTTCTGAAATAATTGTATTGTGATTGTATCCAGTGTCTGTGAATGAATGTAAAGGTAGTGTTGTGTGTGTGTTGTGTGTGGTGTGTGTTGTGTGTGTGTTGTGTGTGTGTTGTGTATGTGTGTGTGTGAAAGAATAAATAAATAAAAAATAAATATCAATCATTTTGACTTGACTTGACACATGTACATGCACGCATGCACCTTGAACACTTTTCTTTTTATCTGTCATGAAAGGAACCTGTAAATGATGTGAAAAAATTCTAGACATTGTACAACATTTTGCGATCACTCCGAAGTCAGATGCGCTGGGCCTAACTTGTCAGGCGCCTAACGGCAGCGCAACATATTTTCACTCCCGTGACAGACAATAATAATAATAATAATATATATGGCGCTATATCTTGCACCGGCAAATCAAAGCACTTGAACACTATAGTTGCTGTCTGAGAGGTTCGATCATGAACGAGAGTGTTGTGATTTGTGACGTGATGACAGCCCCGCTACAAGGAGTCTGAGGTGTACCTGACCCGATTCAGCCAGTGCTTGTCACGAGCCCTGAACCACATCAAGACCTATGTCAGCAACATCCTCACCACCGCCACGCAGCAAGTGCAGCCCAAAAAGGTAGGGGGGGGGGGGTGGTAAAAAGTAAAAGTATGTTCTTTCGAGCCAGAAGCCCCATAGAGCCGGAGCTTATCCCGGTTTCTGTAGCGTTAAGCGAACTGATGGTGGTGTTAAATTTTATTTGTATAAAGGAAATATCTTTTTTGTTATTAACGGGTTTTAACATTTTATTTTTATAAAGGAAATATCTCTTTTTCATTGTTGTTAAGAACGAAACATTAATTGAATTATGGGTTTTTTTTAATGAAATTTGAAGAAAAAAGTGAAACAACGGATAGAATTTCGTTATAATCGTTAGATTTGTGTTGTAAGAAATTTGCAAAATGACAAGAAAGACAACTAAAATGAATGCTTGATAATCGTTTTTTTTTCTCAAGCGAAAAGCTTTCTGCTGAAGGTCTTTGCTAGAGTCAGCTTAGTAATAATATTTCTGTCGTATTTGTTTAGAATTTTTTTGGGAATAAGGTTTTATGTATATGATGAATGCAATAATCGTTATTTTGGTTTTGTGTATTTACATCTTTAATTTTGATATTTCTATTTGATCTGATTTGAAAAGTACATGAATGCAATAGAAAGATCTGATTTGAAAAATGCATGAATTCTATAGAAAGATCGATTTGAAAAGTGCATGAATTCTAGAAAGATTTGGTTTGAAAAGGGCATGAATTCTATACAAAGATCTGATTTGAAAAGTGCATGAATTCTATAGAAAGATCTGCTTTGAAAAGTGCATGATTTCTATAGAAAGATCTGCTTTGAAAAGTGCATGCATTCAATAGAAAGGTCCGATTTGAAAAATGCATGAATTCTATAGAAAGATAGATTTAAAAAGTGCATGAATTCTACAGAAAGACTTTATTTGAAAAGTGCATGAATTGTATAGAAATATTTCATTTGAAAAGTGCATGAATTGTATAGAAAGGTTTCATTTGAAAAGTGCATGAATTGTATAGAAAGATTTCATTTGAAAAGTGCATGAATTCTATAGAAAGACCCGTTTTGAAAAGTGCATGATATCTATAGAAAGATTTCATTTGAAAAGGGCATGAATTCTGTAGAAAGATCTCATTTGAAATGTGCATGAATTCTATGGAAAGATCTCATTTGAAAAGTGCATGAATTCTATAGAAAGATCTGATTTAAAAAGTGCATGAATTCTACATAAAGATCTGCTTTGAAAAGTGCATGAATTCTATAGAAAGACTTGATTTGAAAAGGGCATGAATTCTATAGAAAGACTTGATTTGAAAAGGGCATGAATTCTACATAAAGATCTTATTTTAAAAGTGCATGAATTCTATAGAAAGACTTGATTTGAAAAGGGCATGAATTCTATAGAAAGACTTGATTTGAAAAGGGCATGAATTCTACATAAAGATCTTATTTTAAAAGTGCATGAATTCTATAGAAAGACTTGATTTGAAAAGTGCATGAACTGTATAGAAAGGTTTCATTTGAAACGGTTGTTTTCACTGTAGGATGCCCCCAACATGTCAGACAACGCCTTCACGCTTTTCTACGGAAAGTTCCGGGCCAACGCTCCCCGTGTGAAGCCACTGACAGAACAGCTGGAGCTGCGACTGGACAAAGGCCCGGAGTGAGTGTGTTGTGTGTCGTGTACGTGTGGTGGTGTGTGTGAGCGAGGTTACCTCTTGGAAAGGGGACCGTTCCTTGGTTTCAGTACAGTCTCCCAGTTCACCCAGCTGCAACTCTCAAGATGTTGGGTCCTTAGAGAAGCTGAGGTGTTTGACACCTCGCTCTCCCAGCAACCGCACAGGTTATGGGAGCACCTTTACCTTTCACCTGTATAAAGCTGATGCAGTTGTAATGTCCAGTTTCTGAATACTTTAAGATTCAGCAGTTTCGGCAACCGTTATACCAATGTCTTATGTTTTAATGCAGAAGCTGTATGCTTGTTGTGGCTATGGCTTTCCATGGGTTGTTTCTTGAAGTTCTTCTTCAAGTGTCCGGTCTGGTCCTGCAGACATCGACAATCATGGCTCCCCATTCTTCCCTGTTCTTGGTCCCTCTCATGAGCTCATTGTTGGTGCCCTCTTTATTCGTTGCGAATTTGTTTAAGCTGTCTGTGAATTTTGTGCAATGTTTCTTGAAGTAATCATTGGTATTTAAACTAAGAGGTGTTTGATGACCTGTATGTATATTCAACAAATGGACTTGCCTATCTCAATGTGTGTGTGTGTGTGTGTGTGTGTGTGTGTGTGTGTGTGTGTGTGTATGTGTGTGTGTGTGTGTGTATGTGTGTGTGTATGTGTGTGTGTGTATGTGTGTGTGCACGTGTGCAGGTACCAGCAGGTGTTGAACGATCTCCACATGTGTTACTTCACCCAGCGGCAGTTGTTGTTGACTCCAAGCATCACCACCACCATCGCTGACCTTGCTTCCAAACATTCCCGCGACCACTGTGCCCTGGTAATTACACCACCACACCACGTTGTCATTCATTCATTCATTCATTTATTCTTTCATTTCGAGGATAAGGGAATAAGCATTCACGTGCTTTTTTTTTTTTTTTTTTACATCCAGTCCCCATGTGTATACATGTAGTTTTGTAAATTTTGTCATCTTTTCCCATCGGCACATGATGACCTACTCTTCCAAAAAGTGGAACAGGGTTTTAACGTGTGCGCAAGACGTTCTGCATGCGTTCGCACACGGGGCCTCGGTTTATAGTCTCATCTCCTGTACACATGTGTCATCATGACACATGACCACTGTGATACACATTTGTTAGGGATTATTCTGACCATCTGAAGGCCTGTTTGCATAAAGGAACAAGACTGGTTTTAAAAGAAAAAATAAAACCATGCATGTGGTAAAAGAGAGTGTGTATGCGATTCTCATTTAGCTTGTTTCTGTGGGAACGACCGTAGAGTTGGTTTTATATCCTGTTTTATTCTGTATATCTGAGATTAAAAATTTTTTGAGGTGAGAGCCCTGATGTGAGAATGTGCAAAGTTGATGATCTGAAGTCTGTAGCTAGTACCAATAGACTGCGTTGGTTTGGGCACATTCAACGGAAAGCAGACCACCACATCATAAAAAGAGCAATGAACTTGGTAGTGGATGGAAAGAGACCAAAGGGAAGACCTAGCAAGACCTGGGCTGCCTGTATTGCAGATGATCTTAGAGAAAGGGGCATAAATAAGGAGGAAGCTCAAAATAGAGAGAGATGGAGAAGGCTCATCAATGTCAAACCTCCCCTGGGAGAAACATGACAAAAAAGGAAGAAGAAGAATGACAGCCCTGATATGGCCTCTGTGGTTGGCGGGGCTATAAACAACAGGTTTGGAATGGATTATTTCTGTAAGGGAGAAATTCGCTTTGCATTTTAGAATTTTAAAAATAATCTGTGACAAAGTAGACAGAAAAAAATATGCTCTTTAATATAATGTATTATGTTACATGTTCTTAAGGAAAACTGTTTTATTCATCTCACAAAGATAATGAACTTAGCCATGTATAGACAACCCTTCAAGTGTGGGCGGGATAGCGTAGTGGTTAGAGCGCTGTGTTCACGATCTGATGGCCTGGGATCGAGCCCAAGTTAGAGCCACGGCCAAGACACCCCTTGAAGGGGAGAATTGTTGTTGTGGAATTAACATCAATACTGACTCCACTTCCCGAAAGTCCTTTGGATGAGTCTATAAACTGTAAACTGAGGCCCCCATGTGTGAACACACGCAGAACATCTTGTGCGTACGTTTAAAACCTGTTCCGCCTTTCAGGAGAGTAGGCCCTTGTGTGCTGGTAGGAGCAGATGACAGAAAAAAAAGAAAACAAATCCAGCATGTTTAGACACCATCCCGAAAGTTTGGAAAGTGGCTACCTAAAGTGGTGGGGGTCCAGTACACATAAATCTCACCATGGGTGAACCTCGGACCTCTAGCCGAGGAACAGAAGAAGAAAAAAAACGGGGGAAAAAACCCCCACCCCCCTTTCAAATACTCCGAGACTATGGAATCCTCTGCCTGGACTTTTAGAGTAATCAGCACAGTTCTTAGGTTGTCTTTCTTTTTTTTTGTTTTTGTACAGAAACCTCTTTTGGAAGGCTCACAGCAGCAAATTTACTGAGTCTGTGCAAATTTACTGAGTCTGTTACTGGACTTTGGAGGTTGGAAGTGAAGAATGTGTTCATGTGTCTTTGTTTGTGTGTGTGTGCGTGCATGCATGTACGTGTCCTGCACACTTAACTGACCGTTGTCTGCCGTTCCCTCACACTGTCCCTCAGATGCGCAGTGGCTGTGCCTTCATGGTGCATGTGTGTGAGGACGAGTACCAACTCTTCTTCAACTTCTTCTCCAAACCTACCCAGGGCCTAGAGTGAGTTGGCCTCTTTCTTCTCTGTTTCTTCGTCGTCTTCTTCTTCTTTGTCGAGCTAGCAACTGTTGTTGGCATATTTTTTTTTATTGAAAGTGATTCTTGAGCCTTAGGAAACCTCTCTCTCCCTTCCTCTGTCTCTCTCGCTGTCTGTCATTGTCTCTCTCTCTCTCTCTCTCTCTCTCTCTCTCTCTCTCTCTCTCTCTCTCTCTCTCTCTCTCTCTCTCTCTCCGCCCCCCTCTCTCTCTCTCTCTGATATGCATGTATGCATGCATACCTGCACACACACACACACCCACACACACATTCACTCATATACACACACTCTTTCTCTGAAAGCATCATTGTTCATGTTTGAATAGTTCTGTGTCTTTTGTATACATATATACATACGTACATACGTACGTACGTACGTACGTACACACACACACACACACACTCTTTTTCTGAAAGCATCATTGTTCATGTTTCAATAGTTCTGTGTCTTTTGTAAACATACATACATACGTATGTACGTACGTACACACACACACACACACACACTCTTTTTCTGAAAGCATCATTGTTCATGTTTCAATAGTTCTGTGTCTTTTGTAAACATACATACATACGTATGTACGTACGTACACACACACACACACACTCTTTTTCTGAAAGCATCATTGTTCATGTTTCAATAGTTCTGTGTCTTTTGTATACATACATACGTACGTACGTACACACACACACACACTCTTTTTCTGAAAGCATCATGTTCATGTTTGAATAGTTCTGTGTCTTTTGTATACATACATACATACGTATGTATGTACGTACACACACACACAACACACACACACACACACACTCTTTTTCTGAAAGCATCATTGTTCATGTTTCGATAGTTCTGTGTCTTTTGTATACATACATACATACGTATGTACGTACGTACACACACACACACACTCTTTTTCTGAAAGCATCATTGTTCATGTTTCAATAGTTCTGTGTCTTTTGTATACATACATACGTACGTACGTACACACACACACACACTCTTTTTCTGAAAGCATCATGTTCATGTTTGAATAGTTCTGTATCTTTTGTATACATACATACATACGTATGTACGTACGTACACACACACATACACAACACAACACACACCACACACACACACACACACAGAGGGGAATCCTTGATAGGCAGTTTTCACATCACATCACATTTTACTCATATACCTCATCTCTAGTTAGTGGTGTGTGTGTGTGCATGTTTGTTTGCCTGTTGACAGCGCTATGCTGGAGGGACTGTGCACTCACCTGTATGACGTGTTCCGACCCCTCATCATCCACATCCAGCACCTGGAGACGCTGGCGGAGCTGTGCAGTATCCTGCACATTGAAATGATGGAGGAACATGTCCAGCAGAACCGTAAGTGCACATATATGTATGTTTGTCCGTCGTGTCCGACGATGACCTCCATAACAGCAGAGGAGGCAGCTGCTGTTTTTGGAAACTGGGCAGAAATTTGATTATAGTGGAGATGCTACCTTGCCCACCACAGTACATCCCCCACTCTCTCGGCCAAGTGGGCATAAGGACGGTCAGCGTTGGAGATGTTCTCCACAGACCACAGCTGTCAGTCAGTCTCCCCTACTTTCAGCTGCTCTCCATTCCATCCAGCCCAGCCCAGCTGGATGATGATGATGATGTTGATTTGAGAATTATGGAAAAAGTCCCAGTGAAAATGTCTCTGAATTGGGAACTGTGGTTGCAAGTCATCCCACTTGAGCTCCTGGGGCTACCCTAAAAACAGTACAGTTGTGATACGCAGCAGAGAGGCCCGTGCAGGCACGAAAGTGCCGCGCGAACCCGAGCTCTCTCCAGATGGAGCCAGCTGGCGCTAGTTATAGCAGGAACTGACCTTTCTAGGTATTTGTTTATTTATTTATTTATTTATTCTTTTATATCAAGGATAATGGAACAAGCACTCATGTGCTTTTTTTTACAATCAGTCCCCATGTGTATGCGGTTTTGTGAATTCTGTCATCTGTTCCCACCGGCATGCAATGGCCTACTCTTACAAAAAGCGGAACAGGATTTAACGTGTGCGCAAGATGTTCTGCGTGCGTTCGCACACGGGACCTGGGTTTATAGTCTCATCTGAAGGACTTTTGGGGAGAGTGGAGTCTGCACTGATGTTTACTCCAGGGAAAATATCCCCTTGAACGGGAATCGAACCTGGGTCGTCAGATTGCGAGCGCAATGTTCTAACCACTAGGCCACCCCGTCCTCATTTATACACATTAAGGAAGCTGCTTTTTTAAAAAAAAATATATTTCAGGGGTGATATCTAAACTCAACATGTCATGTCACATTCTTTGTTTGTGTCAGATTATTTTCTTGAGGAGCTGGTGTAGGTAGGATACTTAACAGATCCTTCTTAGGGAGAAGTGGGATAGCCTAGTGGTTAGAACATTACACTTGTGATCTGACGGTCCAGGATCGAGCCACCACAGAGGAGCCCACTTTAGTGGAATTTTTCCCTGGAGTTAACATCAGCACTGACGCCACTCCCCCGAAAAAGTCCTTTGGACGAGACTATATCCCGATGTGGGGATGGGGGGGGGGGGGGTGTGCGAACACACACAGAACATCTTATGCATACATTAAAAAAAACCTGTTCTGGATTTTGGGCAGAGTAGGCTATTTTGTGCCGGTAGGAACAGATGACAATTTTTTTTTTAAAAAGACAGGGACATTGTGGCTAGACACCATCCCCCAAGTCGGAATGTGGCAACCAGTTAAAGTTGTCACTTGCGCAAAATGTCACCACAGGTGGATTTCACAGCTCTAGCCCAGGAGTGAAAACGAAAATGGAAAAAAGTCTGTCTCAGTTGTTTTCATGCACACTTTTTTTTTTTTATCCAAAGAGAAGTGTGTCTCAGTTGTTGTGGACACTTTTTTTTTCCATCCAAGTGTCTCAGTTGTTGTTGTGGACACTTTTTTCCCAGCCAAGAGTCTCAGTTGTTGTTGTGGACACTTTTTTCCAGCCAAGTGTCTCAGTTGTTGTGGACACTTTTTTTTTAGCCAAGTGTCTCAGTCGTTTTTTAGGACACTTTTTTTCCAGCCAAGTGTCTCAGTTGTTGTTGTGGACACTTTTTTCCAGCCAAGTGTCTCAGTTGTTGTTGAGGATACTTTTCAGCCAAGTGTCTCAGTTGTTGTTGAGGATACTTTTCATCCAAGTGTCTCAGTTGTTGTGGACACTTTTTTCTAGCTAAGTGTCTCAGTTGTTGTTGTGGACATTTTTTTTCAGCCAAGTGTCTCAGTTGTTGTGGACTTTTTTTTTCAGCCAAGTGTCTCAGTTGTTGTGGACATTTTTTTTCCAGCCAAGTGTCTCAGTTGTTGTGGACACTTTTTTTCAGCCAAGTATCTCAATTGTTACTGTGGACTTTTTTTTTCCAGCCAAGTGTCTCAGTTGTTGTTGTGGACACTTTTTTCAGCCAAGTGTCTCATCAGTGCTATATAAATTCCATATATTATTATTATTATCATTAATTGTTGCTGTGGACACTTTTTTCCTGCCAAGTGTCTCAGTTGTTGTGGACTCTTTTTTCCAGCCAAGTGTCTCAGTTGTTGTGGACACTTTTTTCCAGGCAAGTATCTCAGTTGTTGTTGTGGACACTTTTTTCCAGGCAAGTATCTCAGTTGTTGTTGTGGACACTTTTTTCAGCCAGATGTCTTAGTTGTTGTTATGGACACTTTTTTCCAGCCAAGTGTCTCAGTTGTTGTTGTGGACACTTTTTTCCAGGCAAGTGTCTCAGTTGTTTTTGTGGACACTTTTCAGCCAAGTGTCTCAGTTGTTTTGTGGACACTTTTCAGCCAAGTGTCTTGGTTGTTTTTAAGGACACTTTCTTTTTGAGGACACTTTTTTCAGCCAAGTGTCTCAGTTGTTGTTGTGGACACTTTTTTTTCAGCCAAGTGTCTCAGTTGTTGTTGTGGACACTTTTTTCAGCCAAGTGTCTCAGTTGTTGTTGTGGACACTTTTTTCCAGCCAAGTGTCTCAGTTGTTGTCGTGAACACTTTTTTTCAGCCAAGTGTCTCAGTTGTTGTTGTGGATACTCTTTGTCAGCCAAGTGTCTCAGTTGTTGTGGATACTCTTTGTCAGCCAAGTATCTCAGTTGTTTTTGTGGACAATTTTTGTGAGCCAAGTGTCTCAGTTGTTGTTGAGGATACTTTTTTTCAGCCAAGTGTCTCAGTTGTTGTTGAGGACACTTTTCAGCCAAGTGTCTCAGTTGTTGTTAAGGACACTTTTCAGTCAAGTGTCTCAGTTGTTGTTAAGGACACTTTTCAGTCAAGTGTCTCAGTTGTTGGTGACACTTTTTCTCAGCCAAGTGTCTCGGTTGTTTTTTAGGACACTTTCTTTTTGAGGACACTTTTTTCCAGCCAAGTGTCTCAGTTGTTGTGGACACTTTTTTCCAGCCAAGTGTCTCAGTTGTTGTTGGGGACACATTTTTCCAGCTAAGTTTGTCTCAGTTGTTGTTGCGGACACTTTTTTTTCCAGCCAAGTTTGTCTCAGTTGTTGTTGTGGACACTTTTTTCCAGCCAAGTGTCTCAGTTGTTGTTATGGACACTTTTTTCCAGCCAAGTGTCTCAGTTGTTGTTGAGGACACTTTTCAGCCAAGTGTCTCAGTTGTTGTTATGGACACTTTTCAGCCAAGTGTTTCAGTTGTTGTTGAGGACACTTTTTCTCAGCCAAGTGTCTCGGTTGTTTTTTTTAGGACACTTTCCTTTTGAGGACACTTTTTTCCAGCCAAGTGTCTCAGTTGTTGCTGTGGACACTTTTTTCCAGCCAAGTGTCTCAGTTGTTGTTGGGGACACATTTTTCCAGCTAAGTTTGACTCAGTTGTTGTTGTGGACACTTTTTTTTCCAGCCAAATTGTCTCAGTTGTTGTTGTGGACTCTTTTCCCAGCCAAGTGTCTCAGTTGTTTTTATGGACACTTTTTGTCAGCCAAGTGTCTCAGTTGTTTTTTTTAGGATACTTTTCAGCCAAGTGTCTCAGTTGTTTTTTAGGATACTTTTCAGCCAAGTGTCTCAGTTGTTGTTGTGGACACTTTTTTCCAGCCAAGTGTCTCAGTTGTTGTTGTGGACACTTTTTTCCAGCAAAGTGTCTCAGTTGTTGTTGAGGATACTTTTCAGCCAAGTGTCTCGGTTGTTGTTATGGACACTTTTCAGCCAAGTGTCTCAGTTGTTGTTGAGGACACTTTTTCTCAGCCAAGTGTCTCAGTTGTTTTTTAGGATACTTTTCAGCCAAGTGTCTCGGTTGTTTATTTTAGGACACTTTCCTTTTGAGGACAGTCTCAGTTGTTGCTGTGGACACTTTTTTTCCAGCCAAGTTTGTCTCAGTTGTTGTTGTGGACACTTTTTTCCAGCCAAGTGTCTCAGTTGTTGTTGGGGACACATTTTTCCAGCTAAGTTTGTCTCAGTTGTTGTTGTGGACACTTTTTTTTCCAGCCAAATTGTCTCAGTTGTTGTTGTGGACTCTTTTTTCCCAGCCAAGTGTCTCAGTTGTTTTTATGGACACTTTTTGTCAGCCAAGTGTCTCAGTTGTTTTTTAGGATACTTTTCAGCCAAGTGTCTCAGTTGTTTTTTAGGATACTTTTCAGCCAAGTGTCTCAGTTGTTGTTGTGGACACTTTTTTCCAGCCAAGTGTCTCAGTTGTTGTTGTGGACACTTTTTTCCAGCAAAGTGTCTCAGTTGTTGTTGTGGACACTTTTTTTCAGCCAAGTGTCTCGGTTGTTGTTGTGGACACTTTTTGTCAGCCAAGTGTCTCAGTTGTTGTTGTGGACACTTTTTTCCAGCAAAGTGTCTCAGTTGTTGTTGTGGACACTTTTTTTCAGCCAAGTGTCTCGGTTGTTGTTGTGGACACTTTTTGTCAGCCAAGTGTCTCAGTTGTTGTTATGGACATATTTTTCCAGCCAAGTGTCTCAGTTGTTGTTGAGGATACTTTTTAGCCAAGTGTGTCAGTTGTTGTTGTGGACACTTTTTTTGGAGCCAAGTGTCTCGGTTGTTTTTTAGGACACTTTCTTTGTAAGGACACTTTTTTCCAGCCAAGTGTCTCAGTTGTTGTTGTGGACACATTTTTCCAGCCAAAGTGTCTAAGCTGTTGTTGCGGACACTTTTTGTCAGCCAAGTTTGTCTCAGTTTGTTGTTGTGGACACTTTTTTTTCAGCTAAGAGTCTCAGTTGTTGTTGTGGACAATTTTTTTTCCAGCCAAATTGTCTCAGTTGTTGATGTGGACACTTTTTTCCCAGCCAAATTGTCTCATTTTGTTGTTGTGGACACTTTTTTTTCCAGCCAAATTGTCTCAGTTGTTGTGGACACTTTTTTCCAGCCAAATTGTCTCAGTTGTTGTTGTGGACACTTTTTCTCAGCCAAGTGTTTCAGTTGTTGTTGATGTGGACACTGTTTTTCAGCCAAATTTGTCTCAGTTTGTTGTTGTGGACACTTTTTTTCCAGCCAAGTGTCAGTTGTTTTTTAGGACACTTTTCAGCCAAGTTTGTCTCAGTTGTTGTTGTGGACACTTTTTTCCAGCCAAGTTTGTCTCAGTTGTTGTTGTGGACACTTTTTTTGGAGCCAAGTGTCTCAGTCGTTTTTTAGGACACTTTTTTTCCAGCCAAGTGTCTCTGTTGTTTTGTGGACATTTTTTTTCAGCAAGCAAGTGTCTCTGTTGTTTTTTAGGATACTTTCTTTTTGAGGACACTTTTTTCCAGCCAAATTGTCTCATTTGTTGTTGTGGACACTTTTTTCCCAGCTAAGAGTCTCAGTTTGTTGTTGTGGACACATTTCTCCAGCCAAATTGTCCCAGTTGTTGTTGATGTGAACTCTGTTTTTCCAGCCAAAGTGTCTCAGTTGTTGTTGATGTGGACACATTTTTCCCAGCCAAATTGTCTCAGTTTGTTGTTGTGGACACTTTTTTCTCCAGCCAAATTGTCTCAGTTGTTGTTGTTGTGGACATTTTTTTTCCAGCCAAGTGTCAGTTGTTTTTTAGGACACTTTTCAGCCAAGTTTGTCTCAGTTGTTGTTGAGGATACTTTTTTCCAGCCAAGTGTCTCTGTTGTTGAGGACACTTTTTTCAACCAAGTGTCTCAGTTGTTGTTGATACTTTTCAGCCAAGTGTCTCAGTTATTTTTTAGGACACTTTCTTTTTGAGGACACTTTTTTCCAGCCAAGTGTCTCAGTTGTTGTTGATGTGGACACTTTTTTTTTCCAGCCAAAGTGTCTCAGTTGCTGTTGATGTGGACACTTTTTTTCTCCAGCCAAAGAGCTGCTGGCCTTCGAGGCCATCTGCCGGCAGATGCTGCAGGACGTGCAGGAGAGGCTGGTGTACCGCACCTACATCTACATCCGCACCGACATTCTGCAGTACAGCGCCGCGCCTGGTGACCTGGCCTACCCTGAGAAGCTGGAGATGATGGAGGTAAGGGGCTGCATTCGTGGATGACCTGAGGTGAGTCGAGTGCAGGCGCTTTGATTTGTCTTTGCCAAAAAAATAGGATGACGGAATTATAAAAAATTGCTAACACACGGGGGACTGGATGTAAAAAAGGATATAAGAGCTTATTTAATAATAATAATAATAAATGGAACTTCTATAGCGCTATATCTTGCAAAGACAAATCAAAGCGCATGCATTTGACCTAATCTTACACAGTCATACAACCAATGACAAATAATCAATATCCTCGATATAAAAGAATATTAAAAAATATAACGCTGTATAAATTCCGTTTATTATTATTATTATTATTATTATGATTATTATTATTGGGGTGGCATGAAAAATTACTTGGTTCTTTTTTTTGGTTTGGGGTTTTGGGGGGGATTTTTGTTTGTTTGTTTCCTAGGCTAGAACTCTTGAGGTTCACCAATGGTGAGATTTTTGTGTATGCAGTTGTTTTGGGTTGTTTTTACCCTCTACCATATAAGTAGCAGCATTTCCAACTTCAGGAATGGCATCTAAACATGTGACGCCTGTGTGCATGCGTCTTTCAAAATTTTGTCATCCATTCCTTCCAGCGTGAAATTGTATACTCTTCCTAAAAGGCAAAACAGGTCAAAATTTTGTCATCCATTCCTCCAGCGTGAAATTGTGTTCTCTTCCTAAAGGCAAAACAGGTCAAAATTTTGTCATCCATTCCTTCCAGCATGAAATGGTGTACTCTTCCTAAAGGCAGAACAGGTTTTTAGCATGTACGCAAAATGTTCTGCACGCATTTGCAGCTTATAGTCTTGGTTCGATTGTCTCATCAAACTGGGAAGAAGGGGCAAGGCTGGGAATGGAACCCAGAACCTGACGGTTTTCTTGTTTGGCAGATGAAGGTCTTAACTGTCCTGCCACCTTCCTTCTGACTTTGTTTCTGGCTTTGTCTGTTTGCTGTGTGAAGATGCAGTTTTTAGCCAGTTCGTTTCTGGGTTTACCTGTTGTTTATTGAAAGATGTAGTTCTTAGCAATCTAAGTGTGTGAGATTCTTTAGTGAAATTATGAAATAGTTTATTTTGTTGTCGTGGAACGCTCATAACAATTTTTTTTAAATGCCCAGGAAATCAGAGTAGCCCACTAACAAGTTGGTTTTTTTTGCATGGACATTTTTTTTTCTTATGTTAAAGATTTCCCTTGTATGTCATGTTACCTTGTCAGATTAGGTCGCATTCATCCTTAATTTATTTTTTGTTCATTTTATTCTTTTATAATGAGGATAATGGAATAAGCACTCATGTGCTTTTTTTACATCCAGTCCCCGTGTGTATGCGGTTTTGTCCTTGAACGGGAATCGAACCCGGGTTATCAGATTGCGAGCGCAATGTTCTAACCACTAGGCTATCCCGAAGGGGAGAGGTAGAGAATAGAGAGGTGAGGAGAAAGACAAGAAACAAAGAGGGAAAAGGGGGAAATCTCTAGCACAGAAGGTGGGGATGCTGTTTAAACAGAAAGGGCCTCTGGCATCCCCAAAGGGCAGCGGTCGGTCCACTGTTGGTAGGTTGTTTCCAACCATGAACGTCAGTCCTGTTTTTTGCGACAGAGTATCGCCGAAAGCCTCAAGAAAGGCAGAGTTCCCAAGCTGACTCACTCCCGCACACCTTCCAACGCATCCAGCACCAGCGCAGAGGTCGCCCAGCTGACCTCCGATGTCGCCGCTGCCTCAGTGACCTCCGTCGCCGCAACGACAGGGGAGGCTACTCCGAGTGAAGAAAATGGGTTGGTGGATGTGGGAGCGACGACGAGCGTGGAGACACAGTTGACAGAAGTACCCCTGGACAGAAGTGAGTGCTCGTGTTTGTGACAGGAATGTCTCCATGGGGTAGGGATTCTTCTGGGTGGGTTTTTTGTGGTTTAAAAAAAATAAAAAATTTTAACCTCTTAACTGCCGAGTGCAAGTGCGCCCTACATGCCGGGGAATAAAATTCTTGTGTACCACTTGCTATGTTCATGTCCCTCTTACTCGAAATTAATAAATGAATAATCCTGATGGTCTGCCCAATAACAGTATATATATCTTGTAGTTTGCTTTGAGGCAAGCTCAAATTAGCATGATATTTCACTACGAATATTTAAAATGTTAAAAATGGACAAAAAATACACTTTCTTCATCACCGCTGTCGTTCTGAGTACCCTCCATCTCAATAAAGTCACTCAGAAGTCGAGGCATAAATCTCAGTCATGTTTTTTTTTTTTAAATGCACTTATCTCCTGAATCATACACGATCATTTTCATCACTGTCAGGATTATCTAAAGATTTATTTACCACTTTTTCAGCTGTGTAAAGTTATTAATACCTTCAACGAGAAGTGTCAGCCATTTTGAACGAGAACTGCCCAAGCAGTCATGCAAAATAACACAAAATACGAGCTGAAAAACAATCGTTTTTGCCATGTTTTTGCAGCTGGATGTTGCCTGATTTTGGAGTTCTTTCCCTTTAACTGTAGTCAAGGAAGCTGGCTTGTTTACTTCAGTTCGAAATCCCGGAAATTTTCTGGGTTGTTGGCGTACAGAGTGCACATTTAGTCCCAGAAAATTTCTGGGATGGGGCAGTCAAGTGGTTAAAGAGGGGGTTGGGGGGGGGTTGATGGTGACGGAGGAGTTAGTTTTTTTAATGTTGGTGATTTTTGTGTGTGTGTGTCTGTGCTTTGATTTTTTGTTGTTGTGTAGGGGTGGTGTGCAGGATTTGTCTCTTGCTGTTCAGTAATAATTTCTGTTTTTCAAGTCTGTTTTTGTTGTTTGGGTTGGGTTGGTTTTTTTTAAACCTCTTTGATTTGATTTCTTTTCACTGAAATGGCACTAGACAGAGTTCTTCTTCTTCTTCCTTGAATGTTCAGACAGCAACTATCGTTGTCTGTCATGTGAGCGAAAATGTGTTGCGCTCCCATTAACTCTTCTACTACCGCGTTCCGTTTCTCTTACTTACCTCTGTATACCAAGTATTTTCTGCAGTGTCTTTCAGTTTCACACCTACTGACTTTAAAAAATAATAAAAAATCGAAATAAAGACAGATCTACATGAAACTTTCTGTACTTGTTAAGTTGTGAATAAAAATTCAATATTTCTTCGTTTGACTCTTGTGTGACTTGTTGTTGTGGAATGCTGATGGCGATGATGTTGCGGTTGTTGTTGGCTACGGTGGTTATGCAATAATTTTTAAAATATGACTATTTCAAGAGGTAAAGAATTGTAAAGATGAAGTGAAATAAAATCAAACATGCAAAATAAGTAATAATGTTCAGATAATATTAGAATAACATGCAATCACACTCACAAACAAGCATACAGGCTGACGAACAAACAGCCATTGAAATCAGGTCACGGTTTGTTCCAATTTTATTTTGCACTTCGTCAGTGAAAAACAGAAGAAAAAAACCCATCATACTACCCACGAGTCACTAGCATCATTTTGCAAGTTTCTGGAGCCACAATTTTCACGAAATTCTTTCATTTTAAGCCAGTCACAATCATATGCCCCCCTCGGCAGGATCGTTGTTTACACCACTGTCATAGTCATCTTCATCACTCGAATCACCAATAAACACAGCACATCGATTCCACTCTGCAACTCTTGAATCCTCTGTTCAGCTTCTAAGTCCATTTCAGTCCACATAAGTTCAGATTCTGCCATTATTTTCATAGAAAATCCTCCAAAAAGTTCGTTGAAGCAGTCGCCATATTGATGCAGCTCCCTCCAAAATTGTTACTCGATGACATCGCCGTAAAATCGAAAAAATCGGCACCAAAATCGATCAACTGAAGCGAAAATTGCAAATGGCGGCAGCTACACTATCTGGGAGCTCACTGCGCATGTCTAAAGCGATAAGGGGTGTGAGACCATGGTATATAAATAGTGCAAAGGGAGACACCGGGTGTCCCCAGGTATTCGGCGGGCAAACCCGCCCGTGGCTTCACGGATCAAGTAGTAAGAGGGCGGGTCAACCCGCCGACGGTAGTAGGAGAGTTAAGCGCCTGACAAGTCAGGCCCAGTGCATCAGACTTTGGCATGGGAGAGAATTGTTATCTTTGAAGTGTTCCTGGAAAAAAGGTAGGAGAATGGACCCAGAAGACAGAAAATAGACTTAGAAGGAGGCGGATTGGTGGTCTAGAGGTAACACACCTGCCAAGAAAGCAAAAAGTCCAGGTTTCAAGTGTGCGGTGGTTCGATTCCTGTTTGTGCCCCGGAAACTTTTCCCCTATCCACTAGACAGTACGTGGTGTGGTCTGGGTGTCAGTCTTTTGAATGATACGATAAACCAAGGTCCCGTGTGCAGCACTCATTTAGTGCATGTAAAAGAACCCACAGCAACAAGGGAGTTGTCCATGGTAAAATTATGTAGGAAAAAAAGCCACTCTGATATGGAAACAAATACAGTTGCAGACAAGCAAAGAACAACTACATAATGCGTGGTGCTGCTCTTTTTGTGGCAACGCGCTCTCTCTCCCCCAGGGTAGAGCAGCCTAATTTCATGTGGAGAAATCTGCCATGACTTAAACACAACACAATACAGTACAACACAATACAACACAACACAATTTAGTACAATACAGTACAGTACAATACAGTACAATATAATGCAATACAACACAATGCAATACAGCACAGTACAACACAATACAGAAACGAAGGTAGCCGGAATGACATGGGCCGAGCTGAAGAGGATCGATCTCCCAAAACCAAGTTCGTTGGAGGGAGGGGTGTTGTTGTTGCAGCCCTATGTTCCCCAAGGAACCAAGAGGCATAAGTCAAGTAAGTCACAACACGATACAACACAATACAGTACAACATGATAAAACACAACACCAAAACCAAGTTCGTTGGAGGGAGGGGTGTTGTTGTTGCAGCCCTATGTTCCCCAAGGAACCAAGAGGCATAAGTCAAGTAAGTCACAACACGATACAACACAATACAGTACAACATGATAAAACACAACACCAAAACCAAGTTTGTTGGAGTGTTGTTGTTGCAGCCCTATGTTCCCCAAGGAACCAAGAGGCATAAGTCAAGTAAGTCACAACACGATACAACACAATACAGTACAACACGATAAAACACAGCACAATACAGTGCAATACAATACAATACACTACAATACACTACGTATCTTTATTATCCTGTGCTGTCACTGTGCAGGTATGGAGGGGCGGTGAGCAACATGCCCATGTCTCCTGCAGACCTGCATGGCATGTGGTATCCCACCGTGCGACGCACTCTGGTCACCTTGTCCAAGCTGTACCGCTGTATAGACGTGAGTCGTGGTCCAATGTTGGGGCTGGTTTTTGGTGGTGGTGGTGGTGGTGGTGGTGGGGAGTTTGGGTGTGTGTGTGTGGTTTTGGTGTTGTTGTTTTGTTAGGGTGTTGGGGGCAGTGTCTTTCTCTTTTTTTTTTCTTTCTTTTTATATTTCTTGCAGAAATTGTCTTTAGTTTGGATTGGGTTTTTTTTTGGTTTTGTTTTTATTTTATTTCGAGGATTATGGAATAAGCACTCGTGTGGGGTTTTTTTAACATCCAGTCCCCGTGTGTATGCAGTTTTGTCAATTTTGTCATCCGTGTTCCCACTGGCACACGTGGGCCTATTCTTCTGGAAAGCGGAACAGGTTTTTAATGTGCGCGCAAGATATTCTGCGTGCATTTGCACACAGGACCTCAGTTTATAGTCTCATCTGAAGGACTTTTGGGGGAGTGGAGTTGGCACTGATGCTTAACTCCAGAGGAAAATCCTCTTACATGAGATTTGAACCCAGGTCAGCAGATCACGAGCACATCACTCTAACCACAGGCTATCATGTACTTGCATGCACACACACACACATATAATTGTCCACCGGCACACTCACAGACACAACACACACTCGCACACACATGCACGCAACCACACACACACACACACACACACATACTCACACTCAATCTGAAAAAGATTTTGAATCTTGATACCGCTGTTATTATGTCTTTGTACAGATAATGTCAGCGATGTTGATAAAAGGATGTTTTTGTAAATCCTCGGCTAGAGCTTGAAGATTCACCGGTGGTGAGATTTCGCGTACGCAACCATTAGCCTACCAATTTTTTTTTAACTTTGTCATCCATTCCTACCGGCACACAATGGCCTGCTCTTCCAAAAGGCAGGGCAGGTTTCAACATATGCGCAAGATGTTCTGTTTGTGTTTGTGCATGAGACCTTGGTTTGTAGTCTCATGTGCAGGACTGTAAGGGAAACTCAGAAACGAGTGCATTCCCATTGATTGTCTGTCATTGTCTTTCAGATGATAGCCAGATGATGTGTCTGACCAGTCATTGTCTATCATTGTCTTTCATTGTCTTTCAGATGATAGCCAGATGATGTGTCTGACCATTCATTGTCTTTCATTGTCTATCATTGTCTTTCATTGTCTATCATTGTCTTTCATTGTATATCATTGTCTTTCAGATGATAGCCAGATGATGTGTCTGACCATTCATTGTCTATCATTGTCTTTCAGATGATAGCCAGATGATGTGTCTGACCATTCATTGTCTATCATTGTCTTTCAGATGATAGCCAGATGATGTGTCTGACCATTCATTGTCTATCATTGTCTTTCATTGTCTATCATTGTCTTTCATTGTATATCATTGTCTTTCAGATGATAGCCAGATGATGTGTCTGACCATTCATTGTCTTTCAGATGATAGCCAGATGATGTGTCTGACCATTCATTGTCTGTCATTGTCTTTCAGATGATAACCAGATGATGTGTCTGACCATTCATTGTCTGTCATTGTCTTTCAGATGATAGCCAGATGATGTGTCTGACCATTCATTGTCTGTCATTGTCTTTCAGATGATAGCCAGATGATGTGTCTGACCATTCATTGTCTGTCATTGTCTTTCAGATGATAGGCAGATGATGTGTCTGACCAGTCATTGTCTGTCATTGTCTTTCAAATGATGTGTCTGACCATTGATTGTCTGTCGTTGTCTTTCAGATGATAGCCAGATGATGTGTCTGACCAGTCATTGTCTGTCATTGTCTTTCAGATGATAGGCAGATGATGTGTCTGACCATTCATTGTCTATCATTGTCTTTCAGATGATAACCAGATGATGTGTCTGACCATTTATTGTCTTATCATTGTCTTTCAGATGATAGCCAGACGATGTGTCTGACCATTGATTTTCTGTCATTGTCTTTCAGATGATAACCAGATGATGTGTCTGACCATTGATTGTCTTTCAGATGATAGCCAGATGATGTGTATGACCATTGATTTTCTGTCATTGTCTTTCAGATGATAGCCAGATGATGTGTCTGACCATTCATTGTCTGTCATTGTCTTTCAGATGATAGGCAGATGATGTGTCTGACCATTCATTGTCTGTCATTGTCTTTCAGATGATAGCCAGATGTTGTGTCTGACCATTGATTGTCATTGTCTTTCAGATGATAGCCAGATGATGTGTCTGACCATTGATTGTCATTGTCTTTCAGATGATAGCCAGATGATGTGTCTGACCATTGATTGTCTGTCATTGTCTTTCAGATGATAGCCAGATGATGTGTCTGACCATTGATTGTCATTGTCTTTCAGATGATAGCCAGATGATGTGTCTGACCATTGATTGTCATTGTCTTTCAGATGATAGCCAGATGATGTGTCTGACCATTGATTGTCTGTCATTGTCTTTCAGATGATAGCCAGATGATGTGTCTGACCATTGATTGTCTGTCATTGTCTTTCAGATGATAGCCAGATGATGTGTCTGACCATTCATTGTCTGTCATTGTCTTTCAGATGATAGCCAGATGATGTGTCTGACCATTCATTGTCTGTCATTGTCTTTCAGATGATAGCCAGATGATGTGTCTGACCATTCATTGTCTTATCATTGTCTTTCAGACGATAGCCAGATGATGTGTCTGACCATTCATTGTCTATCATTGTCTTTCAGAAAACCACTTTCCAGGGTCTGTCCCAAGAAGCACTGCAGGCGTGCGTGGAATCGCTGAAAAACGCCCAGGACGGCATCACCAAGAGGAAGGTGAGTGTTCCCCTCCAAGCCAGTGGGGATAGACCGGGTCAGTGCATGGCATCTTCTGTCTGCAAGATGGACAAGACAGAATCCTGGCTGAGTTCTGCGTTGTGCTGCCTGTCTGCCTGCCTGCAGGCTGTATACCAGATGCTATAGGAAGGAAGGTGGCAGGATGGTTAAGACGTTTGCCTGCCAACAAGTAAACCGTGAGGTTCTGGGTTCGATTCCCAGCCTCGCCCTTTCTTCTCAGTTTGACCCAAAAATATCGAACTGAATGTCAAAGTCCTTCGGATGAGACTATAAACCAAGGCCCCGTGTGCGAACGCATGCAGAACATCTTGCGCACATGTTAAATCCTGTTCCGCTTTTTGTAAGAGTATGCCATTGTGTGCCGGTGGGAACAGATGACAAAATTTACAAAACCGCATACACACGGGGACTGGATGTAAAAAAGCACATGAGTGCTTATTCCATTATTCTCGATATAAAAAAATTCTTAATGTCATCTGAGTGCTTTGATTTGTTGCTTTACAAGATTCAGCGCTATATAAATTCCATACATTATTATTATAATGCAAATGCTGAAGGGTTAGCCTTTACTCTATGTCACCTAAAACTTGACGCCCCATACATTCTTGGTGTACAGCCACCCATGGTTTTATGGTAAGCATAATCAGCTTCCATACGTCATGGGCGTACAGCCACCCATGGTTTTATGGTAAGCATAATCAGCTTCCATACGTCATGGGCGTACAGCCACCCATGGTTTTATGGTAAGCATAATCAGCTACCATATGTCATGGGCGTACAGCCACCTATGGTGCCATAGAGGGACCAAACCTCTAGCCGTATGTCCTGGGTGTACAGCCACCCATGGTTTTAGGGTAGGCACAACACGCTACCGTATGTCCTGGGTGTACAGCCACCCATGGTTTTAGGGTAGGCACAACATGCTACTGTATGTTCTGGGTGTAGAGCCACCCGTGGTTTTAGGGTAGGCACAACACGCTACCGTACATCCTGGGTGTACAGCCACCCATGGTTTTAGGGTAGGCACAACACGCTACGGTACATCCTGGGTGTACAGCCACCCATGGTTTTAGGGTAGGCACAACACGCTACGGTACATCCTGGGTGTACAGCCACCCATGGTTTTAGGGTAGGCACAACACGCTACGGTACATCCTGGGTGTACAGCCACCCATGGTTTTAGGGTAGGCACAACATGCTACTGTATGTCCTGGGTGTACAGCCACCCATGGTTTTAGGGTAGGCACAACACGCTACCGTACATCCTGGGTGTACAGCCACCCATGGTTTTAGGGTAGGCACAACACGCTACCGTACATCCTGGGTGTACAGCCACCCGTGGTTTTAGGCTAGGCACAACACGCTACGGTACATCCTGGGTGTACAGCCACCCGTGGTTTTAGGGTAGGCACAACACGCTACCGTACATCCTGGGTGTACAGCCACCCGTGGTTTTAGGGTAGGCACAACACGCTACCGTACATCCTGGGTGTACAGCCACCCATGGTTTTAGGGTAGGCACAACATGCTACCGTACATCCTGGGTGTACAGCCACCCATGGTTTTAGGGTAGGCACAACATGCTACTGTATGTCCTGGGTGTACAGCCACCCAGGGTGTCTGGAAAGGAACTAAGCCTCTTGCCTGATGTGAAGCGCTAAGTGCTTTCCCTATCTTGTGGTTGCATAGCAACTCCCATGATTTGAAGAGACAACTCACTACTGTACATCCTGGATGTTGAGTAACCTAAGCTGCTTACAGAGGAGCCTGCCTTTTCTGTGTAAGATTAGTAAGAAGGGACAGTGCTTTTCCTACAGTAGTACTTGAGGTGCATGAATAATAAAAATGATGATGATGATGATGATAATAATAATAATAATAATAATAATAATAATGGTGATGATGATGATATAGCAATAATAATAAGAATATAAAAAATAATAACACACATACGTGCGTGTGTACGTGCTGCGTATATGCGTGCGTAAAAATAAGTTTTTATGTCTTCTAGTCAATGGGTTTAAAATTGTGTTCACAATTGATGTGTGTGCGTGCGTGCGGGTGTTTGCGTGTGTGTGCGCATGCATGTGTGTGTATTGGTGTGTGTGTGTGTTCGTGACATTTTATTTGAAAACCAATATGAAATATAGCTTTTGTGTCTTTGATATATTTGATGTGTATCAATCTGCCTGTCAGTATTGTAATTGCCCTTCATGGGATGATTAAAGTGTTTTTGACTTTGACTTGACTTGACTTAACAATAATGATAACAATAAAAATGGCAACTATACGGCAGGTGTTGACAGAAAACCTACACAAAAGCAAGTCAGTCTGTCTCATCGTGTGTCTAAGGGTCGTAACGTCGATCTGGTCTGAAACTCTACATCAGCCTCCTATCATAGATCTACATAACAGCGTCTTCCCATGGGAGAGTGCGTCACCATCAGAGCAGCGTCATCCATTATTTTATTTTTTTCTCTCTTTTCCTGTCTGCATACAATGTGTGTGTATTTGTTTCCCTATCAGAGACAGCCCAGGGGTCACAGCGCTTGTTCTAAGACCACTGAGGTATCTCTGATAGGGAAACAAGTACACATCGTATGCAGACAGGAACAGAGAAAGAAAGAAAAAATAATAATGATGGGTGGCGCTGCTCTTGTGGCGACGTGCTCTCCTCGGGGAGAGAGCAGCCCTGAATTTCACGCAGAGAAGTCTGCCGTGACTGAAAGTGGTATACAATACAATGCAGTGCAGTACAATATTATACAATACACGTACAATAGAACCAGTATCATTTCTTTCTTTTACATGAGAATACAATACACATACAATAGAACCAATATTGTTTCTTTCTTTCTTTTATATCAGGCTTATGGAATAAGCACTCCTGAGCTTTGTTTTACATCCAGTTCCCGTGTGTATGCAGTTTTGTCACCTGTTCCCACCGGCACACAATGGCCTACTCTTCCAAAAAGCGGAACTGGTTTTTTAACATTTGCGCAAGATGTTCTGCGTGCGTTTGCACACGGGACCCCAGCTTATAGTCTCATCCAGACTTTTGGGAAGAGTGGAGTCGACACTGATGTTAAAGGAGAAAAATCCTCTTGAACGAGATTCGAACCTGGATCAGCAGATCACGAGCGCAATGCGCATCACTCTAACCAACCAACCAGGCTATCCCGACTGCTGTCTCATCCCATTAAGCAGTCCTTCGGATGAGACTATAAACCGAGGCCCTGTGTTCGAACGCACGTAGAACATCTTGCGCACACGTGAAAACCTTTTCCGCTTTTCGGAAGAGTCGGAGGCCATCGTGTGCCGATGGAAACGGATGACAAAATTGACAAAACCACATACACACGGGGGACTGGATGTAAAAAAAGCACGTGAGTGCTTATTCCATTATCCTCGATAAAATAAAATAAAAGGTAAAGGAGTCCCATAACCTATAAGGTCGTAGGGAGCGAGGCGTCAGAGACCTCACTTCTCTAGAGGCCAGCATATTGAGGGCGGTGGCACCCATCTCCTCTCCCTCGCTGCTTTACCTTCCCTGACCCTAAAGAGGGCAGGTTGTACCCATTTACAGCTGGGGGAACTGTACTGAAGCCAAGGCGCGGCGCAAACGGTCACCACCCATCCAACTGTAACCACGGCTCGACTGCTCAACTTTGGCTGGGGGAAAGCGGTGCTCACCAATGAGCTACATCCCGTCCCTCGATTAAGAAAAACATAGCCGACCATGACTGAACCGACGTGTTGCATGAGGATACTCAGACGCGCGGACGGGCACTTTTCATCTCAGCATCGTGTATCCTCCGGAGCAGATCGCCCCTTTCCAGCTGACTTCTCATCCCGAGAGCCAACCTGACTTCCAGATCAAGTAAATCCCAAGCCCTTTGTGCTCACGGTGGGGTTCGGGGTCATGTGTAGTGTGTGTGGGGGCTTGTGTGTGTTGTTTGGATACAGGCGTGCTACCTTCAATTTAGCGTCTGGTTACATCTTATGATTTAGCGTGCCTGCTTGTCTCTTAGCTGTGTTGTGTGTGCTGTGCTGCTTTGACCTGGCAGCTTCGAGGAGTGTGTGTGTGTGTGTGTGTGTGTGGTGTGTTGTTTTGGTGTTTGTGTGTGTGTGTGCTGTGAGGATGTGGATGTGTCTTTGTCATTGGCCTAGAGGATTTGCACTGCGGTGAAGGATTGGCGTGGGTTAGGGATTTTTGGGGGGGGGGCGAGGAAGGGGGAGGGGAAGTGTGTGTGTTTGGTGTCAAGTCAACGTTTTGTGTGTATGTGGTGTGTTGGGGGGGGGGGGTGGAAGCGAGGGTGGGGGGGTAGAGATATGCATAGAAATGGAGCTGTTTTTTTTGGTATTAATAAAAGATTTGTTTTTGGGGGTGGGGGCGTTGGGGGGGTGGTGGTAGATAGTTGTCCGTTTGATAAAATGAGTGTTTTGGGGGATTGGGGGTGAGTTTTGTTTTGCTGAAAATTTACGCAGTATATACATTGATTTGTTTCTGGGTGAAGTTTATGGAAAATGCTATTCAGCTCTAATTTTGGGAAAGGGAAAATTATCTAAAAGATTAAGACTTACAAAATATCTTTAAGAAGTACCGCAACAACTTTTGAAAAGGTAGGAAAACTGCTGTACTTTGAACAGCTGCTGGAATTCTTCAGTTAGGATCTTTGAATTTCACAAATAGTGATATAATTCCTGTAACTGCAGAGCATTACAACAGGCTGCACATGTATGTTAGCTTACACTGATAATGGCAGATTGCTATGCATGGCTTTTAAAAAAATTTTAATCTTATGTTGTAAGCATGTTGCAAGACGGTTAACTGACGCACCCTCTTCTATTTTTAACCAGCAGAAAGTAAAAATTGGCTTGCTAAATTGAACTAACCTGCTGCTGCATGTTACTGGTTTTGAGATTTAAAAAATATGTTTGTTGTTCATGCATGTTGCTGTATGTTCAACTGTGGATCGTCATCAGGGGAATAGAGGACTACAGAGCAAACTCTTTCTTTTCTTTTCTTTATTCTTTTATATCGAGGATAATAAAAAAACAAGCACTCATGTGCTTTTTTACATCCAGTCCCCGTGTGTATGCGGTTTTGTAAATTTTGTCATCTGTTCCCACCGGCACACAATGGCCTACTCTTTCGAAAAGCGGAACAGGATTTAACATGTGCACAAGATGTTCTGCATGGTTCGCACACGGGGCCTCGGTTTATAGTCTCATCCGAAGGACTTTGACATTCACTTCAATTTTTTTGTCAAACTGGGAAGAAAAGGCGAGGCTGGGAATCGAACCCAGAAACTTACGGTTTATTTGTTGGCAGGCGAACGTCTTATGTCTTTAGTTCTGTTCATCACACACCCATGTCAGAAAATGATTTTATTGACTATGAAATTGGTGAAATGAACAAAAGGAGTGACAGGAATGCAAAGATGACACATTCCCAGTTTGCAAAATGATGCAGCGTGCATGACCCCAGCAAAAGAACAGTGCACTCAGACACAACGTTCTACTTACTTCCTTTTATTTCATTCCATTTATTCCTTTGTTTCGTCTGTCTTCTTTGTATTGAGAATTAAACAAACAACAGAGAATGGTACCAGTTTTGGTTTTCAGTTTAGGAGGGAGGGGCCATGAGATTGATCGGTTTTGAAAACGACATCATCAGATTTTGCAGATCCTCTTGTGGTCATCAAGGCTGCGAGTCAGATCGTCTCCATCCGAGCGTGTTCGCCGGCTTCATTCCATTGCGTTTCACAAATCAGAATAGTTATACCATGTACAGGTTCACATATAAATGCCCAGGAATTTTGAATATGCAGGAAAGATATCTTAGAAATTGTTGCTTGATTTTTACCTTGATGTAGGTATAGCATCTGTAAGCTCATTGCTTTGAGAGTCTTTCAATTTAACGTCTGTTCACTCTGAGTGATATATTATTTGAGAGTCTTTACTCACAAATGCGTGCTAAAAAAAAATGCCCAGAGTGGAATAGCCTGAAGAAGTGTGCGGTTTTGTTGGAGTTGTCTATTACTTGTTTCTCAATGTGGTTGTGATGTGTAATCTTTGTGTAGCTTTTTCTTAGTTACGCTTTTATTTATATGTATGTGTTTGTTTGGATGCTTCTCTTTTTCTTTCTTTTTTTAACCCCATGCACATATTTTAGTTCTATGTGTTCAGTGCACATTCCTACCTTTATATACTTTTATACAAGCGTTGTTATGTTAGAGTTGCTAATCATGTACAGAGTGGTTTTGACTTGCTTGTTCGTGCTGTGCGTTATGTGTGCTGTGTGTAGGCTACGTTAAGCAAGTTTAGTGTGGATGGCTTTAGCGCGTGTTCATTTCCGTCAAAACCACGTCACTATAATCCTGTTCCGTTTGCAGCAGCATGTATTATATCTATCAAGCTTCTCATTGCTTTTTCTTTTAGGGCTTTGTGAGAGCAGTGAGCTGAAGGAAACTGATGCTTTTTTTTTTTCCACTTGTTCATGAACGAATAATCATTTTCTTTAGTTGCACATGTTCACTCCTCTCCCATGCACAAGAACAGCAAGAGATCACATACGCACGTTTACCAAAATGTTGATGATTGGTGTTTAGTGAGTCGGCGAAAAGGGCACCCAAAATGTTGCATGTGTTGATGGCTTCATCAGCACATTGGTTTGGGTTAGGTACTTCTTAAGTGGATTTTTTTTGGGGGGGTTCCAAAGTAGTGTAGTACACACATGGAATATTCAGGCTATAGTGATACGATTTAATTCAATCTAGAAATAGAAAACTGAACAAACATTATGCTAGGTAGCAGGTTTCTGAGTACTCTTACTGTGTGAACCGTCTTACTGTTACTGTGTAAACTATCTTACTGTGTAAACTGTCTTACTGTGTGAACTGTCTTACTATGTAAACTGTGTCCCCACTTTCCACGTTAATTTCCTCAGCTAGATATGTTTTCAAAGTAGAAGATGAGACACTGCTAGAGATTGGTCTTCTTTTTGTCTTCTTTTTTTTCATTTTTTTTTTCATTCCTTGGCTAGAGCTCCCAGGTTCACCAATGGTGAGATTCTGCATCTGCAACTGTTTACCCACCGTTGAGGTAGCCACATTACGACTTCGGGAATAATGTCTTGACACGACACCAGTGTGCATGCACGGTTTTAAAATGTCATCCGTCCCTACTGGCAAGCAATGGCATACTTTTCCAAAAGGCGGAACAGGTTTTTTTATGTGTGCACAAGATATTCTGTGTGCATTTGTACATTGGACCTCAGTTTATAGTCTCATCCAAAGGACTTTAGGGGGGTGGAATGGGTACTCCAGGGGGAAAAAATTCTCTCGAATGGGTGTTCCACTGGTGGCTTTAACTTGGGCTGTCAGATTACAAGCTCAAAGCTCTAACCACTAGGATATCCTGACCCCCCTGTCGGTCTTCTGATGAATTTCCTCTTTTCTGTCACTCTTTTGTTCTGACTTTTCTTTCTGATTTTTTCTCTCTGTTGTCTGTTTCATGCTCAACTTTCTGCCTTACTGATCTGTCCATGTGGCTGTTGTCGAGAATTTCTCCACTCTTGATAATTATTGGGTATTTCGGTTGGTGCTGTTTTTTTGTACCTGGGATGAATGAGTAGCCTTTTTTGTTTTTTTGGCAGGGGGAAGGGGGGGGGGGGGATGGGCTATATTTATTTTGTGTGTGTGTGCATGCACACATTTGTTCTCATGCATGTGTTTGTATGTGTGTAAGTGAATGTGTGTTTGTGTGTGCGGTTGTTTGTGTGCATGCGTGTGTGTGCGTGCGTGCGTGTGTGTGTGTAAGTTCGTGTGTGTGTGTGTGTTCTCATGCATGTATGTTTTAATACATGCCTGTTTTGCATGTGTTAACTGCTATTGTTGGCGGTCTTTAGCCATTTGTTAAGGACCTCTAATATCATAGGTAATGTAAGCCCTCACCAGAACTACATCTCAGATATATGGATTAAAGTATTTCAGTCTGATATGCCTGATTTTCCCTTTCAGCCTTCCTGCATGTTGTTTCACTGGAGAGGGATCAGCCTGATGTTCAGACCTGTAGATATGTCTGTTTCTTGTGTCCATGCAATGTTATGATTGGCCGTCAGAATTCTTTTTCCTTATTCATGAAGTGTCTGTAGTTCAGATAGAATTCTTCTTCTTTCTTTTTTTGTCATGTTTCTCCAAGGGAAGGTTTGACATTGATGAGCCTTCTCCATCTCTCTCTGTTTTGAGCTTCCTCCTTATTTATGCCCCTTTCTCTAAGATCATCTGCAATACAGGTAGCCCAGGTTTTGCTAGGTCTTCTCCCTTTGGTCTCTTTCCATCCACTACGAAATTCATTGCTCTTTTTATGATGTGGTGGTCTGCTTTCCGTTGAACGTGCTCAAACCAGCACAGTCTGTTGGTACTAGCTACAACTTCAGATCATTGACTTTGCACATTCTCCATAGTTCTTTATTCGTGATCCTGTCTTCCCATTTGATCTTTGTCATGTAGCATAGTTCAGACAGACTGACCTTCACAATTCTTTTTCTTTGTTAATGAAGTGACAGATTGAATGTCGCAATTCTTTTTCTTTGTGAATGAAGTGACAGATTGAATGTCGCAATTCTTTTTCTTTGTTAATGAAGTGACAGATTGAATGTCGCAATTCTTTTTCTTTGTGAATGAAGTGACAGATTGAATGTCGCAATTCTTTTTCTTTGTGAATGAAGTGACAGATTGAATGTCGCAATTCTTTTTCTTTGTGAATGAAGTGACGGGTTGAATGTCGCAGTTCTTTTTCTTTGTTGATGAAGTGACAGATTGAATGTCGCAATTCTTTTTCTTTGTGAATGAAGTGACGGGTTGAATGTCGCAGTTCTTTTTCTTTGTTGATGAAGTGACAGATTGAATGTCACAGTTCTTTTTCTTTGTTGATGAAGTGACAGATTGAATGTCAATTCTTTTTCTTTATTCATGAAGTGTCAGTAGATAAGGCAAAGTGACCAGCACATTTCTTTTTCTTTATAAATGAAGTGTCTGTACTTCAGACAGACTGACCAGCACAGTTCTGTTTCTTTATTAATGAAGTGTCTATAGTTGTACAGATTTGCAATCACAGTTCTTTTTCTTTATTAATGAAGTGTCTGTACTTCAGACAAGACTGACTGGCACTATTCTTTATCAATGAAGTGTCTGTACTTCAGACAAGACTGACCAGCACAATTCTTTATCAATGAAGTGTCTGCACTTCAGACAAGACTGACCAGCACAATTCTTTATCAATGAAGTGTCTGTACTTCAGACAAGACTGACCATCACAATTCTTTATCAATGAAGTGTCTGTACTTCAGACAGACTGACCAGCACAATTCTGTTTCTTTATCAATGAAGTGTCTGTACTTCAGACAGACTGACCAGCACAATTCTGTTTCTTTATCAATGAAGTGTCTGTACTTCAGACAAGACTGACCAGCACAATTCTTTATCAATGAAGTGTCTGTACTTCAGACAGACTGACCAGCACAATTCTTTATCAGTGAAGTGTCTGCACTTCAGACAAGATTGACCATCACGATTCTTTTTCTTTGATAAAGTGTCTGTACTTCAGACAAGACTGACCAGCACGATTCTTTATCAATGAAGTGTCTGTACTTCAGACAGACTGACCAGCACAATTCTTTTATCAATGAAGTGTCTGCACTTCAGACAAGACTGACCCGCACAATTCTTCTTCTTTGATAAAGTGTCTGTGCTTCAGAGAGATTTGCCATCACGATTCTTTTTCTTTATTATCGTGAAGTGTCTGTCCTAGCATGACCCTGCCTGGTGGTCCTCACAGCAGTATAGTTGTAGGAATGAAAATCAGCAGATGTCGGACAGTCTCAACAAACTTATTCCAGTTATTAAAGTGATATTAGACAAACGCTGTAGCCAGTGGGTTAATACCGCTTGACTTCAGTACTGTGGGACCATGAAGTCCTGGGTTTGAATCTCAGTAGCAGTATGTGATGATAACTTTAAAGTTGGGGGGGGTGGGGGGTAGTTATGATCTTCCTGTTCAACTGCCAGAGCCTTAGCTCCCCTTGTGTGTGTGGGAAGATCAAATATGCCGGTTAAAGATCTTGTCAGGGGACGGGATAGCTCAGTGGTCAGAGCACTCGCTTTTCCCCAGCTAAGGATAAGCAACATCGAGCGTGGTTAGCACTTGGATGGTGGGTGACGGTTTGCGCGCCTTGGCTTCAGTACAGTCCCCCCCAGTTCACCCAGCTGTAAATGGGTACCTGCCTCTTTTAGGGTCAGGGAAGGTAAAGCAGCGAGGGAGAGGAAATGGGCGCCGCTCTCAGTATGCTGGCCCTGACACCTCACTCCTCTATGAACACATAGGTTATGGGACACCTTTACCGTTACATTCCTGTCAGTGTTCGGTGGATTACAGAAACGCAAATATACCCAGTACACATCCTGTACCCCCAAAAAATAAGCTGCATGCCCTGAAGTTGGAATATCTCGGCTGAGGCCAGCAGGCAGACCTCTTGCAGAGTTACAGATTGCTGGAGAAGACCAGGCACTCACTACGCAACCCACCCAATAAGGGGAAACGCAGAGGAGAGAAGAAAAGAGGAGAATGATGCCAGTTAGGAGATAGTGAAAAAGGAGGGATGGCGGGTAGGACTTGTAGAGAAGGAATGAAGACATTCTTTTCGTTATTATTTTATTTCGAGAATAATGGAATAAGCACTCATGTGCTTTTTTTCACATCCAGTCCCCATGTGTATTCAGTTTTGTAAATTTTGTCATCCGATCCCTCCAGCGCACAGTCGCTTAAGTCTTCTGAAAAGGTTTTAACATGTGTGCAAGATGTTCTGCATGGTTCGCACACAGGACTTCGGTTTAGGGTCTCATCCAAAGAACTTTAAGGAGGAGTGGAATCGGCACTGATGTTAACTCCAGGGGAGAGGGGGGGGTGAGGGGGGGAAATATCCCGTTGAACGGGATTCGAACCCGGGTCAGCAGATCACGAGCAGTGCTCTAACCAGCCAGGCTGTCCCGTCCCGTGACTGAACTATTGTATGTTTTGTTAGAGCACACAAAAATCTCCCCATCCCTTATATGTGAGCACAGGGCTAGGAGAGGAGACAATGGCTTGATGGTGTGATGCTGCAGTGGTGATGGTGGGGATCAGGAAAGGCTGTGGATGGCACGTCTGCTGTCACAAAACATCCTTCTCCTTCATCTTCTTCTTCGAACGCTCAGGCAGCAACTACTGTTGTCTGTCGTAGGAGCGAAAATGCGTAGCGCTGCTGTTAAGCGCCTGACAAGTCAGGCCCAGCGCATCTGACTCAAATTCGGCATGGTCACAGAAAATGTTTAAAAACTAGACATTTTGTGGGCAGTGAGAACACAGGGAGCTGTGGATAGGAAAACAGTCCATGCAGTATGGGTTGATGATCAGTCTGTGTTTCGTCTGTTGAGCATGTTTAACGTGTATGAAGACATGTTTGCATGTGTATGTATGAATGTTGGTGTGTTGTGTTTTTTGGGTTTTTTTAAATATTCTTTTATATTGAGGATAATGGAATAAGCACTTTTGTGCTTTTTTGCATCCAGTCCCCGTGTGTATGCAGTTTTGTAAATTTTGTCATCCATTCCCACCGGCACACAATGGCCTACTCTTCCGAAAAGCGGAATGGGTTTTTTTATCGTGTGCGCAAGATGTTCTGCGTGCGTTCGCACACGGGACCTCGGTTGATAGTCTCTTCCGAAGGATGTGTGTGTGTGTGTGTGTGTGTGTGTGTGTGTGTGTGTGTGTGTGTGTGTGTGATATGTCTGTCTGTCTGTGCTTATATATACATACACACATTTGTTTTCTTATGAGTGCATTCATGCACACACAACACTATTATGTTCATTACTTCATACACAGACACACACCTACTCACACACACACAAAAACACCTACATACACCACACCACACAACACACACACACACACACAACACACAAACACACATAACATACACAACACAGGGTTCATACAGATCTTAAAAAGCCCTAAAAGGCCCTGATTTTTGAAGAGCCCATTTAAGGCCCCTAAAAGCCCTAAAAATGAGACATACAGCCCTGGAGGCCCTAAAAAGCCCTAAAAATGGGAATCATGAGTGAGTTTCTGTTGAAATGTAGATTAAACAAATATACAAAATGAAACTTCTGCAAAATGAAAGCAAGAAGGGTGTTCCGAAGATCGTACTATCGCTGATAGAATGCTTGTCATCTGCTATTCATATTGCGCTGCCTGTTTTGCCAAGGGAGGTAATTTGCTTCCATTGGAAGAGCAGATCGCTTTGTTTTCACCAAATATTTTTTACATGTGCAGGACTACCTGCCCTGTACGGTATGTCCGTAATTTGTTAGGAAAATGATGTTAATTATGGAACTGCGATCACGAGTCCAAAAAAAAAGTTTTCTGTTTACTACACTACAGTCCTCTTCAAGATTTTTAAATTTTAGCACAGCTGGGCTGTGAATAGCTATTCTTTCTCCTCTGTGCATGCACAGTTTACAAAATGGCAGTCAATGAAACAGTTACGTTTGAGAATGGGAAAACAATAAAACCTGTAACCAGATCTATTCTTTATTTGAGGAGATGACCATACAGATTTCCTGCAGAACGCATACAGAAACGAATCCAGTTCATAAGGCAAGTCAGAAATGCCAGCACTTTGCATATTTTTCACCGCTCGACATGGTGGGTTCAGTTGACTTTGGAATTCGCAGCTTATTGGCAGACTTGATTTGAAGATTCTTGTTTAAAAAAAAAATACTAGGCTATAGGGAGGCATCTTTTTCAAGCCAGTATTACG
>CM054155.1:40600598-40638098 GCA_028751875.1 Rapana venosa | reverse complement strand
ATGATTCTCAAACAGAATAATTTGAGGATTAGCAGATAAAAGAGAATTATCCTCATACAGAATTACCTGGGGATTAGCAGATGATAGAGGGTGATCCTCAAACAGAATTACCTGGGGATTAGCAGATGATAGAGAATGATCTTCAAACAGAATTAACTGAGGATTGGCAGATGATAGAGGGTGATCCTCAAACAGAATTACCTGGAGATAATGCTGAGTTATCCTGTGCTACTCCTCCATATGGAGAGGCTTAGAGTGTCCTCTGTAACCACCAACATGTTATTTTTTGGTTGTTTTTTTTCTTTTATAGCCTTGTGCGCAAGACCAAAATTGATTTTTTCCCCCAACATCTTTGCTGTGAGTGTAAGTCATGGACAGGGAAAATTACCTGTTTTGGAGGAATTTAAAATGAAAACGACATGAATTTGACGAGTTTGTCTTAAAAAAAACCAAGTTGAAAGGTACATTTTTAAAATTGTTTCCTTGGCTAGAACTCAAAGGTCTATCAATGGTGAGAGTTTTATGTACCCTCCCCCCCCCCCCCTTCGCCCCCCATTGATAAGGTAGCTGTATTCTGACTTCAGGAATAACAGGCACAGATGAGTCAAACACCCACTTGGAGACATAGAGGAGTGACCACCAGTCCTTGACCAAACGGGGGGGGGGTTGCAGATTTACAGATTTGTCCTTCACTTGCCCCATGCTAGGTGCAGAGTTGATTCTTTTATTTTGAGGATAATGGAATAAATATTTGCGTGCTTTTTTACATCCAGTCCCTGTGTGTATGCAGTTTTGTGCATTTTGTCATCAGTTCCCACCGGCACACAATGACCTACTCTTCCGAAAAGCAGAACAGGTTTTTAACGTGTGCACAAGATGTTCTGCGTGTGTTTTTGCACATGGGACCTCAGTTTTCAGTCTCATCCGAAGGACTTTTGGGGGAAGTGAAGTCGGCACTGATGTTAACTCCAGAGGAAAGATCCTCTTGAACGAGATTCGAACCCAGGTCAGCAGATCATGAGCGCACTCTGACCACCAGGCTATCCTGTCCCCATTGAACAGACACATCCAGTGATCATGACATATCAGTGACAGGCCCTCAGTATATAATAATAATAATAACGTATGGAATTTATATAGCACTGAATCTTGTAAAGCAACAAATCAAAGCGCTCAGATGACTTTTTTATAAAAAAAAATTATGGGTGTGTATGCGGTTTTGTAAATTTTGTCATCTGTTCCCACCGGCACACAATGGCCTACTCTTTCGAAAAGTGGAACAGGATTTAACATGTGCGCAAGATGTTCTGCATGCGTTCGCACACGAGGCCTCGGTTTATTGTCTCATCCGAAGGACTACAGAAGTTATGTAGTCTCATCCAAAGGGCTTGGAGGTGGATGGGGGGGGGGGGGGGGGGGGGGGGGGGAGGCCTAGAAGTAACACACCTGTCTGGAAAGTGAGAAGATAGTTTCCAGTTTTATTCCTGTTTGAACCTAAACATTTCTCTTCCCTCCCCCCCTCCCCATCCTGTCTACCACGAGAGGTGGTGTAGGTCCTAGTCTTTAGGATGAGACAATACACCGAGGTCCCCTGTGCAACACACATTTAGTGCATGTAAGTGGTCGGAGCACTCGCTTTCCCCCAGCCAAGTTAAGCAGCGTCGAGCGTGGTTACCAGTTGGATGGGTGACCGTTTGCGCGCCTTGGCTTCAGTACAGTTCCCCCAGTTCACCCAGCTGTAAATGGGTACCTGCCCTCTTTAGGGTCAGGGAAGGTAAAGCAGCGAGGGAAGAGGAGATGGGCGCCGCCCTTAATATGCTGGCCCTAGAGAAGTGAGGTCTCTGACGCCTCGCTCCCCTATGACCTTATAGGCTATGGGACTCCTTTACCTTTACCTTTAAGGATAAACCCCCACAGCAACAAGAAGATTGTCCCTAGCAAAAAAAATTCTGTTCAGGGAAAAAAAGTGCCACTTTTATAAGGAAACTACTGACCTGCCGATGAGGGACAAACTCTTTGGACCCCTGGAGGGAGGGCCTTCAGCGCACAGCAGCATTTGTCAGGGCCTCTGGAGTTGCTGTCTGAGCGTTCGACGAAGAAGAATAGGGAAAGAAATACATATGCTGTCAGGAAATGGTTAAAAAGTGTCGAAAATAGAAATTTAAAATAATGACTTTTGCATGCTGTCCCTAGGAAGAATTTAACTCAGAGACATCTGCTGTGATGGAAAGAGGTGTGCATTTAAGTGCAATACAGTACAATACTTAAAAACACAATTCAATAAAGATCAATGCAATACCATACAACACAATTCAATACAATACAATGCCATACAACACAACTCAATACAGTATAATACAGTACCATGCAACACAATGCAATACAGGACAATACAATACAACAAAACACAATTCTATACAGTACAATACAATCCCATAAAACACAGTACAACATAGGGATACGGTACCCTGTTGTTCTGTGCAAAGATTATTCTCCATGCATGATCTTCAACGTATATATACGACTTATCTCTGATACTACTGTCTAGAATCGTTACTTAATGTGGCCAAGTCAAGATGTTCGCATTTTTTTTCTCTCAGAGATTTCACGTCCATAGTATCCACAGAAATCTCACATTTGTTTATGAGGACTGTTTAATTTTTTTTCTTGGTTCTTTCTTCTTTTTTTTGGATTGAGGGTTAGGGTGAGAGAGGGGAGGAAGGCAAGGTGAGGGGGATGGTTTGTTGTTTTTTTAAAGTGATGTGATCTCATGGTGCATAGATGGTGAAAATGACCTGGCTGTTTGTGCAATGTTGTCTCCACCTTTGTCAGAAGGTATAACTAGTAATGCAGCACACAGCACTAGCTCAACACGTTGTCGGGTCTAGCTTTTGTCGTTACTGTGGGTGAGCAAGAAGCTTCGTGTAAACGAGATTGCATTATCATGCCATTCACATACTTCAGTTATAGGTTGGGGATTTGGAGGGGGTGGGTTTTGGGTTTGTTTTTTTTAGGACATCCTGCTTTGGTTGTAAAGACTGGAGTACGCAATCATTTGTATAGGTAGGTAGGTGAACCCATCAGACCTAGAGATGGGCATGATAGATGGATGTGTGAAGGCATATATAGACATACACGTGATGTACATGTACATATGCACAAATTTTTTATGTTCACATTCATTCACACGGAGATGTATAGCTGCACACCTTCACTGTCATGCAGACACATATGCACACAGACATACATGCATGCACACATACATGCATGCATGCACATACATACATGCACGCACGCACACACGCCCACACACATGCACGCATGTGCACATGCACGCACGCACACTTTTTTATCACCCATCAACTGCATCGTTTTTACTCAAGGTGTCGAGCAACAATTTGACCTGCATGTCAGTCTCCTTAGTCCTATGTGCCAGTTGATGTGTTGCAGGAGCCTATCTTTGCTCATGGAGATATTCAATTTTCCCCCCCCCCCCCCCCCCCCCCCTCTTTCTCCCAGATCTGTCATTATAAAAAAAATGTTATCCTGTGAAAGTTGGCTGTGTTGTGAATGTGTATGGAGATAACAACAGTCAGAAAATTCCCTGTGGTGTTTCCAGTGAGCATAGCTGAAAAAGTGGGGTGTGCATGGACATTTCCTAGTGCATGTCTGTCTCTCCTGTGATTGACCTAGAGAGTGTTTTGTGTGCATGCATACGTGTGAGTTAGTGTATAGTGTGTACCCTTGTTATCAAAACTAGGAGATAGGTTGGCTTACCTGCATGTTCCTCTATCCCGATCTGTTGTCTGACTCATTGCGGTGGTTGGTTGCATGTATGTTTCTTTGGAGTGCATGCTAGTTTGTGTAGGTGCATACCTCTTTTTTTAACATGGGTTGCGTTGCAGGATGATTTAAATAACTGCATACACCTTCTGGCATCATTCATGGTTGTTTTTTTCTTCTGCTAGCTTGCAGGATAATGATACTAAGCATGTGAAGTGTTTATTGTATGGCAGATTTCTCTGCATCAGATGATAAATGTGTGAAGTGTTTATAGGTATGGCAGATTTTTGTCTGTACCTGATGATGATAAACATGTGAAGTGTTTATGGGTATGGCAGATTTTTCTGCATCAGATGATAAATGTGTGAAGTGTTTATGAGTATACCAGATTGATTTCTTTTCATCAGATGATGATAAACATGTGAAGTGTTTATAGGTATGGCAGATTTGTCTGCATGTGCATCTTGACAGTACAGTGCAGCCCATTGTTAAAGAAGAAGAAAAAAAACCCAGTCATAGTGCATCATTTTTACCATAATGAGAATGGCATTTTCTTTTTTCAAAAAATGCAGCAGAAAAAAAGTTGCTTTGGCATGAAGGGGACTTCACTGTGACAACTATCTGTAATCTATATTGGCTTCATCTACATGTTTCGGGGAGTTGGCATTTCTACATTGTAGTTTAGCAATGCGAAGAAAATGAATAGGTAGCAGATTGTAAATGTCAATGAGGAAAAGAATTTCTGTCATTATGAAAATAGGTGTATTTTGCACATCCTCAGCTGACATCAAATTGCCTGTTGGGATTTGAAGACGTCATTGTTCTTTTAGCAGTTTGAGAAAACATGATGCTCCTAATATAAGTATATAAACTGTATGACTACATACCTTTTTGTATGTTAATTCTAATACATGATTGTTAGTGTAAGTGTTGAATATTCTTCTTTATATGTCAAATGAAGTAGAAAATAGTTTGTATGCATTTGTATATCTTTGTATGCTGCTGAAATAGTTTGTGTGGGTGCGTAATTCTTCATGTTTGGTGAGGAGATAGCTTTGTGCATAATTGTGTACACCTTTGTACTCTTCTAGGATATAGGCCTGTATGGATGCAAACTAGTTTTTTTGTTTTTTTTTAAAGAAATGTAGGATAGTGTCTTTGCATGTATATTTCTTTCTAGTTCTGTTTAAAACTTGGGATAGTCACCGTCTGTGTTTGTTTGTACATCTGTGAATGAAGGATAAGGATCATGTGGCCATGCATCCATTTGCACTGCATACTTCTTTGCGCATATCTGTGAAAGTATAAAGTAGGCTGCATGCAAGCAAATTTCAGATATATGTGTTGAAAATGTTATATTGCGTTGTAGCTGATGAAAGTGAAATAGGTAGAGGTGTTCCCATAACCTATGTGGCTGTAGGGGAGCAAGGCATCAGAGACCTCACTTCTCCAGGGGTCAGCGTATTGAGGGCGGCGCCCATCTCTCTCTCCCTTGCTGCTTTGTCTTCCCTGACCCTAAAGAGGGCAGGTACCCATTTACAGCTGGGTGAACTGGGGGACTGTACTGAAGCCAAGGCCCAGTCACCCATCCACTTGGAATAATGCTCGATGCTGCTTAACATTGGCTGGGGGAAAGTCGAGTGCTCTGACCTCTGAGCTAACCTGTCCCCTGACAGTATGCATGCAATACGCTAACATACATCTGTTGAAATACAGAATGGTCAGTTCAAGGTGCATTCTGTCATGTACATCTGTTGAGATAAGTATTGGTTTATGCATGATGCATACTGATTTCTGTCCACATCTGTTGAAATACAAAATATTACCTGTGTACAGGCACACTTTGTAGTATGCCTAGAAAAATAGGAAAAGTTGCATACCTATTGATACATCCTTACATGTACTTTTGCCAGTGATCAGAATGACTGTCTTCTGTTCAGCCTTCCATCATTTTAATTAACGAAATATGACTTCACATCAAACAACAGCTCATGTAGGGGGACCATTACTCAAGAAGGAATTCTCAGTTGGTTTCGGAATCTTGATGCGCAGGCTGATCTGTTGCATTGTGGGGGCTTCACAGCTTGATTGGCTCACTCTGAATATTTGGGGAAGGGGGGTGGGAAGGAGGGTGGGGCAGTTGGTATTTTTGCATTTTGTGTCAGAAATCAGCTCAAACTGAACAAAACATGATGATCATCATGAAATGTTTCTTCTGCTGCACACGCTTTGTGAAGGGAAGCCACTGCCCTGTTTGCTTATGTACATTCATCAAAGCTTTGATATGTGTGTATTTTACGTAGAATGTGACATAAACATGCTTCCTCTTCCTCTGCAGCTTGTTTGCAGTGTTTTGCAGTGTGGGTATTTCAGCCATTATCCAAGCAAGTGCTTCAAGTCGGCTGCATGAGATAGACATGTTTCTGCACACTGTGTTAGATCTCTTCTCTGACGTATTTGACTATCATAGTTTGAACTGTGACTAACCGTCTTGCTTATCTTGCAACTTTCCTGGTGTATCATCTAGACCAGTAGCAATCCATATCTTTCTGTTCTCTGTCTGTCTGTCTCTCTCTCTCTCTCTCTCTCTCTCTCTCTGTCTCTCTCTCTCTCTCTCTCTCTCTCTCTCTCTCTCTCTCTTTCCTCTCTCCGTTTTCATTGTTTGTTTTTCCTGTTTGAAGTTTGTTTGTTTGTTTTTTGAGTTGTACATCTGTGTTTCTTTGTTTTGAGATTTTTTTTTTAAAAAAAGGTTTACTTGCAGTGTTGACACAGACATTGCTGTTGTTGCTGAAGTTGGAAGGTTTTTGGTTTTTTGTTGTTCTTGTTGTGTTTGTTTTGGTGTTGTTTGTTTGTTGTTTTTATTGTATACTAAAAGCATGCTGTACATAACAACACATTTTATCATCTCATCGGAAAGACAGGCACCCAGACAAAATTTTAATGAATCCAGAAGATGAAGTTGGAATGCGGCTACCTTAATGGTGTGTGTGTATATATATATATATATATATAAGTATATACATATATATATAGATATATGCCATCAGTGCCTGGGGTTTATCACAGTTCTTGATTAAACCATTGTGCTGAAGAGTAAGCTGTTGACCAGTGGCTTTCCCACTCATGGAATTCCACTTTACAGCTTAGTCTTTAGTGATCAACTATGACTCTCTGACTAGGAGGCTTGACTTGCACAGTCATTATGTGCTGCAGCCCTGGGGGCTGGTTGGCCTTTGGAGAACATCTCCAACGCTGACTGTCCTTATGCCCACTTGGCCGAGAGAGTGGGGATGTACTGTGGGCAAGGCATCTCCACTATAATCAAATTTCTGCCCAGTTTCCGAAACAGCAGCTTCCTCCTCTGCTGTTTTGGGAGGTCATCGTCGGACACGACGGACAAACATATACTAATATATAATATATATATATATGTATATGTGGCTACACACCCACAACATACAGACATGCTTTGGACGGTGTCTTGGGATGACTCGGCTTTATCAATCAGCGCAGCTGTCAGGCGCCTGAATCGCTGGGGTGAGGGAGACTAGATGGTGTGTGGTCTTTTTTGTTTGTGTTTCAGACGCTGCCTACTCCCTGGTGCAGAAGAAGTCCCAGCTCTTTGCCTTCAACAGCACCAATGCCCTTCTGCAGTTTGTCCTGGAGGTGAGTGAGTGAGTGAGTGAGTGAGCGAGCGAGTGAGTACTAACCTGATTATTTGATCTCAGGCTCGTGTGGCATTCTTGTGCTTGTGACAATGACAATGAAAATCTTATTTGAGGTATATAACCCATGTCATTTTAACACCCATGCTTTTTAAATAGTCATGCCTAGGATATATGAGAAGAAGAGAGGGGTAGAGGTGGATTGTCTTTGGTGATTGACCTTTTTGTCTTTTGTAGGGACTAGTGGGTCAGACTCCTTCCCAACGAGGGAAAGCGGGAGGCGACCTCAGTCTTCACCAGTTGGAGGACGTTCGCGCCTGTTCAACAGTTCCCCACTTCCAGCGTAAATGGGTCCTCTCTTTGGGTCGGGGGTTAGAGCAGTTTGGGGGCCGAGGAGCCTCAAGTGGATGTGCTTAAGAATGAGGTCCCAAATGACTTCCCTGGACTGTATAAATTTGAATACAACCTTACCTAGATGTGCTGTCTCACCACTCCACTTGACTTGGACGGTGGATCTCGTACAGCCTACTTTGCCCGTCAGCAAGCTCTGACATTCTGGGCCACCTTCTGGCTTCGCTTTGAGTTGGTCGGTTGTTGTTTTTGTTGGGCCTGAGTCTGTATTGGACTTGTGTTGTTACTCAGTCCCTAATTGAATACTGTGGGACTGTATACAATTTCATAACATAAGCTTGTAGATCTGCTGTCTTACTCCATCCCTCTTGAGTCTCTTCAGTCCTGTACTTGACTCGACTTGTGGGTCTCTTCAGTCCTGTACTTGACTTGACCTGTTGGTCTCTTCAGTCCTGTACTTGACTTGTTGGTCTCTTCAGTCCATCCCTCTGACTTGACAACAATGATTTAATGTTATTATTCCCAATACTAATGATAACAATGGAAATGATGATGATGATGATGATGATGATGATGATGATGATGATGAATCATTCTTTACACACACACACACACACACACACACTCTTCGTCATTGCCTGCTCTCCTTTCACAGCAAACAAACAGCCAAACCAGACAAGTGGACTTGACATTGCTGTGGTGTTGTTATTCAGGGCACCCCTCAGGTGACAGAAATGTTCATCGACTCCAAGCGAGACGTGGACCAGCAACTGAAGACCACGTGCGAGGATTTTATCAACCATGTCACAGAACTCTTTACCTCACCTCTGCAGACCTTTCTCTCACGGGTAAGGGATGCCTGGCTGTTTGTTGGTGGGTTTTTTTGGTTGTTGTTTTTGTGTTTTCGTTCTTAGGCGTATGAAATGGAGCTTTCTTATAGTGTCTTTCGAGATTATTGTTCGTATCAATGTGCCTGTCAGTATTGGAATTGCGCTTCATGGGATGATTAAAGTGCTTTTGACTTGACTTGGCTCGACTGGGCTAGAGCTCTGAGGTTTATCAATGAAGAGATTTTTTTTGCGTGTGCGACCGTTTTTGCCCACCTTGAAGGTAGCCGCATACCGACTTCGGGGATGTATGTGCTGGGTATTGTTTGTGTTTCTGTAACCCGCAGAACACTGACATGAATTAACAGGATCTTTAACGTGCGTAGTTGATGTTCTGTGTGTGTATGTACTCGGAGGGAATTAAGGCACTGGCAGGTCCGCACTTGAAGTTGACGTGGGAGATGGTAAAAATCCCCCAGTCCTTAATTTGACCAGATGCTGCCGAGATTCAAAACCGCACCTTCATGAACCCATAGGATTGAAGTCGGACGATCTTAACCACTCGGCTGTGGCATCCGCCTGATATGGAGAATCGGGCATGCCTCGCATTCCTGAGGGACCATGCTCATTCCACAAACATCATTTTTTTTCCAAAGGAATCTGATAGTTTTCTGTGCATCCTGGAAAGTTGAAAATCTCGGCTTTGAATTTCATTTGGAGTCAAATTATTATTATTTTTTAAAATTTATTTTTATGTTATTCTTACGAAATGGCCTACTCTTACGAAAAGCGGAACAGGATTTAACGTGTGCGTAAGATGTTCTGCGAGCGATCACACCCGGGACCTCGGTTTATAGTCTTATCCCAAATAACATGTACACACACACACACACACACACACACACACACATCTGTGGAAGTTGTGGTGACATGGACACATCTGTCGATGTGGTGCTGACGTGAAAAAGTTGTGGTGATATGGACACATTTGTCGACATAATAATAATAAATGGAATTTATATAGCGCTATATCTTGCAGAGACAAATCAAAGCGCTTTGCACTCAACTCATTCTTACACAGTCATACAACCAGTAACAAGTAATAGTTCCATCAAGTCCAAATGTGCCCGCACACACGCACACACACACACACACACACACACACACACACACACACACACAGAAGTTACAACACCCTGACAGGGGCAATAGAATCTCGGCTGTTGAAGGCAAGAAAAAAAAAAAAAAATGCTGCCGGATATGGAAGTTTGTGGTGATATGAACACATGTATGGCACGCGGCGCTGACATTTTCAAGTTTTTTGCGGTTGATGATGTGTAGGGGGAGAGAGAAAAACACACACACACCACACACACACAAAATCACGTAAAACTGGATGGATGTGTGGGTGGACACAGGCGGGGGTGGTGGCGGCGATGAAGAAGGAGGACGGGTCGGCCAGGGTGGTGCTGCGCACACAGCCCTTCGCCCTGCCGGAGAAGGTGCACGATGTTGCCATGGAGACGTACCGCAACGTCAAGACGCGGCTGCCGGCCGTCCAGCGCAGCATGGCCCTGTACCTGGCCAACCGGGACACCGAGGCCATCCTGTTCCGGCCCATCAAGGTAGTAGTAGTAGCCGCCGGGGGGGGGGGGGGGGTGAGGCAGGGGGGGGGGGGGGGGGGGGGGGGGGGGGGGGGGGGGGGGGGGGGGGGGGGGGGGGGGGGGGGGGGGGGGGGGGGTTGTGGTGTGTGCTGGGGTGACTGGGGTTTGGTGGTGTGGTGGTTGGTGTTGGGTGTTTTTGTGGTGGGTTGGTGGTTTGTTTGTTGGTGTTGGGTGGTTTTGTTGGGTTGGGTTGGGTGTTGTTTGTTGTGTGTTGTGTTTTTGTTGGTTGTGGTGTTTGTGTTGTGTCGTTGTCTTGTGTGTTGTGTGGTTTGATGTTGTGTTGTTGATTGTTATCTTGTTTGTGTGGTTTGTCTTGTGTGTTGTGATGTTGTCTTGTACTGTGTGTGTTGTGTGTTGTATGTATGTATGTGTTGTGTTGTTGTCGTCTTGTGTTGTGTGTGTTGTATATGTCTGTGTTGTTGTGTTGTTGTCTTGTTATGATTGTTGTTTGTTGTTGCTTGTACTTGTGTGTGTTGTGTTGTTGTTGTTTGATGTGTGTGTGTTGTTGTCTTGTGTATGAGTTGTTTGTATTGTGTGTGATGTTGATTGTACTGTGGTGTGTGTTGTTGTCTGTATTGTATGTGTGTGTTGTTTGTTGTCTTGTGTTGCTGTTGTGTTGTAGATGTTCTTGTTTATGATGTTTTCTTTCTTGTGTGTGTTGTGTTGTGTGGGATGTTGAGTACTGTGGTGTGGGTGTTGCTTTATGTATGTTGTGATGCTGCTTGTGTTCACACAGTTTTTGAATCTTCTTTTTTTGGAGGGGGGGGGGGGGGTGGGGGGTAGAGGGTGTCTCTTTATATATTGCAATTACTTTGTGAGATCTGTGCTGTGGTTGAGTTCACATTTATTTTATAAATCCTTCTACTTTCTGTTGAAATTGGGGGTTGTTTTTTGGGGGGGGGGGTTTTTGTGGGGGGGGGGGGGGTTTTTTTGGGGGGGGGGGGGGGGTTGGGGGGGGGGGGGTTGGGGGGGGGAAGAGGGGTTTCCTTTTCTCTTCCCAAAAAAGATGGTTTGGGGTTGCGACCCCTTTTCCCCCCCCCCCCCCCCCCCCCCCCCCCCCCCCCCCCCCCCCCCCCCCCCCCCCCCCCCCCCCCCCCCCCCCCCCCCCCCCCCCCCCCCCCCCCCCCCCCCCCCAACCCCCCCCCCCCCCCCCCCCCCCCCCCCCCCCCCCCCCCCCCCCCCCCCCCCCCCCCCCCCCCCCCCCCCAAAAACCCCCCCCCCCCCCCCCCCCCCTTTTTTTCCCCCCCCAACAAAAAATAAAAAAGGGGCCCCTCTTGGGTATGAAATATGAACTTGCTTGTTAATTGTATTTAAAAGTAAGAGGAATTGGGGGCTTCTTCCACTTTTTAAGTAATTTTAAGAATGCGTCTGGGGGGTTTTAATTGAGACGACTTAGAATCTCCATTTTGGGGGTTTAAAAAAATTTAGTACCTTGGGCATTAAAAATTGTTTTGGGTTTTTTTTTTTTATTTATTTCTTTTATTTTTCTTTATAAGGATAAGGGAAATACACTGTGCTTTTTTACATCCAGTCCCCATGTGTATGCGGTTTTGTCAATTTTGTCATCTGTTCCTACCGGCACACAATGGCCTACTTTTTCGAAAAGCGGAACAGGATTTAACGTTTACGCAAGATGTTCTGCATGCGTTCGCACACGGGGCCTCGGTTTATAGTCTCATCCGAAGTTGTTGATCTAGTGAGGTAGTTCTTCCATTCTACAGTGCATGACAGCTGTCAGTCAGTTTCCCCCACTTTTCAGTTACTCTCAGCTGCTATTCATTCCATTCCATCCCAGCTGGTGCTAATTATTACAGCAGGAACTGACCACACTTGGACTAGGTAAAATGGAAGGGGCAGGCTAAATTTAGCATTCTTCACTGAGTGTTGTTGGATAAATTGTGTGATTTTCTAAGTGGTCAGGTGATGTTGGATAAATTACGTGTGATTTTGTCTATATGGTCAGGTGATGTTGGATAAATTGTGAGTGTGTGATTTTTTGTCTATATGGTCAGGTGATGTTGGATAAATTGAGTATTTGATTTTTGTCTATATGGTCAGGCGATGGTGGATAAATTGTGAGGATGTGATTTTTTCTCTATATGGTCAGGTGATGTTGGATAAATTGTGAGGATGTGATTTTTTCTCTATATGGTCAGGCGATGTTGGATACATTGTATGTGATTTTGTTCTATATGGTCAGGCGATGTTGGATAAATTGTGATTTTGTTCCCTGTGTGGTCAGGTGAACGTGCAGCAGAACTACGGCAGGCTGTCCCAGCTGCTGCTGGATCACTACACGGAGGAGGATCGCCTGATCGTGGCCTGCCCCAGCACCGAGCAGATCAATCTCCTCCTGGCCCCGCCCACCCTGCGCCAGTCCCTGTCCTGAACCCTTCGTCTGTCCCTCGACTCCTGCCTGCCTGCCTGCCTGCTCTTCTGTCTGTCTGTCTGCTCTTCTGCCTGTATGTCTGCTCTTCTGCCTGTCTGCCTACCTGTCTACCTATCTGCCTGTCTGCTCTTCTGTCTGTCTACCTATCTGCCAGCCTGCCTGCTCTTCTGCCTGTCTGTTCTGCCTGCCTGCCTGTCTGGTCTGCCTGCTTTCAAATCTCAGTGCATTTACTGTGTCCTTGGGGGGGGGGGGAACCAAAATTGTTGTTCAGCTTTTTTTTTTGGTAAAGTCGCTTCAGAGTTTGTATCTCCTCCCAGCTCCCTACCTCAACCCCCTGTGTAGCTTTTGCCGTGAACTTACAGCTGATATGGGGGGTGGGGAGGGGGGGTAGTGGCATGGTTTGTAGCGGACAGTGTAGAGTAGTGTCACCATTGCCGTCAGTTTTTCATGTACGTATGTTATCATTTCTGTTACGCCTGAGGGATCTCAGTATGGGTCTGTTGCGATTCGTTTACGACTGGTGGGACAACACAGCAGAAGTCAGCAACTTGGGGCTTGTATATTGTTGTCACGAGAGAGTTTTATTTAAAAGTTGTTAAAAGGGTCGATGTGTGAATGTGTTTTATGTAAATGTTGAAAGAATGAAAACGTCCGTTATCAGTGGAGTTACTTGAAATGTAAATATGAATCTGAAAGCATCTGTTTTCCTGTATAATTTTCCTCGTTATCCACTTGTTTGTCACTTAGGCGGATGTCATCAGGAGATTAGTGTGAGCAGTAGACTTGTTGCCAAAATACTGAGATCAGCACTAGGGTTGTGAACAGCAATGGGAACAAGGTTGGGCCCGCTGCAGTGGAATGTGTGAATGAAACCTTTCTAATTCATATCCAGAATGAAAGTCGGCCAAAAATTGTCTGTACCTTCAATTTCCATCAGTTTCAAATCCCTGGGGGAGAGGGAAAGGAGGGGGTGCTTTTTAACGTCATGAAAATCGTGGATTCTGAATTTGTTAGTACACACTGCACACAAATAAGCAACAAGAAGAAAAACAACAAAAAATGGAAAAAAAAACCCCACTACAACAAACCAACCAACAAACCCCACAGACCATATGCAGCTGCCCCCATCTCCGTTTTTTTCCTCAACATTGAGGATTGAACTTGGACTAATAAACAAACGAAGGAAAACCTACATAGTTATAAATGCATTATTGTGTCCATAAGCAGCAGCAGCAGTAATAAAGTATGCTTTTGAATATCCCATTTTAATCCCCTCTCCCTCCTCCCCCCCACTGTTACCAGGACTCTTGAGGTCCTTCAGTCATTTCAGATTTCACAGTTTCAGAATACATATCATGTTATCTGTGTGTTGTTTTGATCAAGACTGTCATTTGCAAGGCATTGAAGGGTTATAATGTGGTGGGTTGTTTTTTGTGTGTGGGTTTCTTGGGTTGTGTGTGGGTTTTGTTTGGGTTTTGGGGGTTTTGGGGAGAAACTGAAATTTCACAATTTTTGAAACCTCACCAGTTGTCATTTTTTTTAGGATGGATTTGTTGTTGTTTTTGTTGGTTTTGTTGTGTTTTTATGGTATTCTGATGTAGAAACTTTTTTCTGTGGGTTTATTAATTTTGGGGTTTTTTGTTTGTTGGAAAGTTTTGTTGTTGTTTTTGTTTGGCGGCTTTTTTTTAAAACCCTGTGGGTTCACATGTTAACTTTCTGATTATACATATGGTTGCCATAGATGGACGTAGAAAATACCGTGGGCGTTTGTAATCTCAGCATTTTTCTTCAAATTATTATTATGATTATTATTGCGGATTGTACATGGCATATCAGTGCTGCTGCCCCTAAGGCACTCAGTCTGGTCTCCTCACGTGCATCCTCCCTGAAGCTCCTCTATAAAATCAATGAATTTGTATACGCTGTATTGAAGACAATTGGTAACCCTGCAACCCAGATAATGGGTCGTATTGCACCAGAGGTCAATTTCAAGTTGTTAACATGTTATTGATTTGCAGTAAAAAGACTATACAATACCCAAAAAAAAAGGGGAAAAAACAGATTGAAAATTGGACATTTCTATGAAAAGTTATTACAAGTTGAAATGATAGACCGCAGAAAGTGACGAAATGAGAAACTTGACAAGTTTTTGGATTGCAACAGATGGTCGAAATGAAGGCTTGGGTGTTTTTTTTAATCCACTTTTAGAGGAACAGAAACACAAAATGACGCCTTGATACTTCAATACAGGGTAGAAAAATGGCTATAGGGCTATAGTTTTATAATCAATCTAAATCTTAAGATTGTCAACCGGACCCCCCCTCCACCTGCCTAAAATGGCTCCTAGCAGAAAAGTGGGTCAGGTGCAAAGCGACTCATTTTGTGGTGGATTGTCGCACCTGTTGCGAGGCCTGCAGGCCACTCACCGAGAGAGCCCCTGCCCTGCCCTGCCCCTCAGAGTAGAGAGACTCTTGGTACCTGTACTGATCCAACATCAACAGGGCGTGACGAGGAAGGTGGTGTAGTATCGGTGACTATGACGGCTTTAAGTTGTGGAGCCAGAGAGTCATCACTGCGTGCGCGTTCCCCCTCACAGCGTGTGCATTCTTGACTCGCTCATCCCGTCTGGGAATATCACCGCGAGACTGAAATTGCACACACTGGATGAGAAGTTTGCGTGTACGACTGCTTTTTAAGTAGGCCTACCTTGCCATGTGGGCAGTCCTTCGGATGAGACTATAAACCGAGGCCCGTGTGCGAACGCACACAGAACATCTTGCAGCACACGTTAAATCCTGTTCCGCTTTTCGAAAGAGTAGGCCATTGTGTGCCGGTGGGAACAGATGACAAATTTACAAAACCGCATACACACGGGGACTGGCATGTAAAAAAAAAAGCAATGAGTGCTTATTCCATTATCCTCAATATAAAAGAATAAATAAATAAAAATAAAAAATACACAGGACCTCGGTATATAGTTTCATGCAAAGGGCTTCCAGGGGAGGGGAGTCAGCACTGATGTGTGAACTCCAGGGGGAAAAATCCTTTGAATGGGTGATGCCTCCGTGGTGGCTCGATCCCAGGCCGTCAGATCACGAGCTCAAAGCTCTAACCGCTAGGCTTCCTCGCCTCCTGACATGTGGACGATGCTGAGCTGCGTGGTTCCAGTCCTCGTCAGCCCACAGTTCTGGGAGTGAGGGGTTCGTATCCCAGTGAGTGGCTTCAATCCACAGTTGTGCATGCTGTCAGGCTGACCACTGCACCAGCTGGACTGACCGACTTCTTCCTAGCTCCTTGAGGAGTCCTGAGAGCAGCACACTGACAGTGTCTAGCGCTGTGTCTTGGGAAAGTAGACCCTGGTTTAAGCCCTGTATTTCTCCAGGTCACTGATATGACTATGCAGTTGTGGGAACAGATGATGAAATTTACAAAACTGCATACATACGGGGACTGGATGTAACAAAATACAACAACAAAACTACACAAGTGCTAATTCCATTATCCTCAACATAAAAGGAAAAAAATAAAACATTTTTATTTTGAAAGTTGCGGCGATGTTGTTTTTCTGAAGACTTTTGCTTTATATACATGTACAGTTCAGACATTGTGGATACAGAATGGTTCTGCAGAATATTTTGAAACTGCTGTGTGAATGAGACCAAAAAATGGGGTATGTGTGTGTGTATGAAAGTGATTGAACTGTGATTTTCTTGTATGTGTTAACATGCTGTTCCAGCTGTGATTAAAATTCCAGTGCTTCATTCATCAGATTTGCCGTGTTTTGTCTTCAAAAGTTCTTTTGAAAGTAAAGTATTCTGGAATGAAAGAATAACAGTCTGCAACATCTGCAACATCCATCAACTCTCAATCTCTCTCTCTTTCTCTCTCAACTCTGATATCCGCACATTCTCATCAAACAAGATAGAATATAAAAAAATCCAAATCTTAGATTCAATACAAGTTTATTGGATGATACAGGTATATAATCTCAAAGAATGCTTTTTCTTTTCTTTTCAAGACAAGATGAAAAAAGACTTCTTTTTTTTAATCATGAGGAGAACTTCATAAAGTAAAAGACAAAGAAATGGGATACTACCCAGGGCTTTCCATTTGACATATTTCTCCATGTACAACCCAGACATCATGAAGGAAAATGGTGGACAGCTGACCAAGATTATGTATTATAATTATGATCATATCCAATTCATAAACTGTGAAAAATCATCAAAATATATCATCCTGTCCATTAATACTGTGTGTGTACATATGTACAGATCCTGAATATGCACACATCCTCTAACTTGGTGGTTCTGCGAGCTATTTTTGCTTTAGAAATACTGACGACATCAAAGTTACATCAGATTTATCTCGCACCTCAAAACGCCGACATTGAAAGATTTCATCTTCTAGTGGGTATTTAAAAAGAAAATCTTTGAAAGCCATTTTCATAGTGATGAATTAGTCCCTTGTTTTCCTCTGCTACAATTTTCTCTCCTACAGATTTCTCTATGTCTGAGTTATCCTCCTTTGCTTGCAGCTTCTTCAGTACAATACAATTCTCAATGAATATCGGATTATCTGTACAAATATGGCCACATACTGAAAAGATCTGCACACAAAGTGATTATCTGTACAAGTATGACCACATACTGGAAACATCTGCTCACAAAGTTGTCTATACAAATATGGCCACATACTGAAAACATCTGCTCACAAAAGTATCCACAGTGTGCATGCACTGTGACAAACACTACTGGTGGATGTTCAGGCTGGTACTTTTTGCAAACTTTTTTCTCGGGGTAGCGGAAGATGTCCCACTTGAGCAGTTTGTAAGTGCCAATCCATATTTTCAACAAAAAAGTGGGGCAATATGATGATATAGCAGGAAAAATCAATCATGCATGAACGTGCAAGAGGGGTGGGTTAGGAGAGAAGTGAATGTCTGAAAGAGAATGTTGATCTGTGACTTGTGTGCATGCGTACATATTGAAGTATACAAATACAGAGAAGCCTCTAAATCACAAAATAAAAAACAACAACCCAACATTGAAAGCCCCAAAAGTGATCACAAATTCAATAATTATACACTCTTCCAAATCATGGATCCCCGAATGTTTTGTTCCACAAGTCTGTATGTGAGGGGGAAAACAAAACCAAAGTTAAGGACTTATTCTCAAATAAGGACAAACTGCCCAAAACAAAACAAGACAAGGTTTTCTTGCGCATTGTTCCCCCCCCCCCCCCCCCCCCCACCCAAAAATCTTCATGTCATTTTCTAGAGACACAAAACTACACACAACAGTCTTGAGTGTGGCCTCGTCTTCCACAGACCAGAACAGGAAGCTTGGAGTCGACAGTTTATTCCGGATACATGTTACACTGGAGATACCACTGCCCATTTTCAGGTCACTGAAAAGCATTCAGTTCAAACTGAAATGAATGTGGTTTTTCCCACACCGTTTTCGTTTTTTTTAACGAGTTTCAAGGGCTATACTATTAAAATGGTTTTCTCGAGACTGCCTTAAGCGCTTTGAATTTGTTTGCTTTACAAGATTTAGCGTTATAAAAATTAAATATATTATTATTATTATTGTGAGAACAAATCAGTTTCAATGCTTAGATCTCAAGTTCAATCTGTTAGAGCTTTAAACATCAATAACCTATTCATGCATTAGTTACTGATGTATGAAATCATCACCATGCATATAAGCACAAACTATAATCTTTGTGTATATCTTTTAACATTGCGGACAGCCCTTCAATGCTACTAAACTGGTTGATGACAGCAAGAATTGAGAAAAGAAATATTTAAACAGCAGACACATCTATACTCTCAATGATACGATGCTGACTCATTCAAAACAAAACGAAAGAATTAACACTGAAAACAAACTTTTAATACAAATTCATACATTTTTCTTCAAATTTGTTTTAAACAATACAGCAATAGCACACAAACTTTTGAAAAAAACAAAGCGTACACAAGAAACAAAGACTTTACAATTTTAAAGCAGAACAATCATTACCTGTGTCATTTACAAAGGTGTAAATTACTTTAAAGGAAGAAATTAACCTCATTATTGAGATAAGAATGAAAAAGGTCAATAAATTTCATAATCTAGAAAAAGAAAAAAAAACTATTTTGAAAATGGTAGACAACTATGTTCATAATCCAGACCCAAAAAATGTCAACTGCTATCTGTAAAACGTACGTATCCGTGTTACAAAATAATAATTAATCACAATGATAAAAAAAAGGTATGAATAAAATCATACATATTCATGTTTCTTAAAAATATCTTTAAAAAAAACAACAACTGTTAACTGGCCAACTTTGAAGACTACGGACAGTTTAACCCAAACCGTATTTTGGGTCCAATCATTGCACTTTACTCTTTAACAATTTTGTTGCTTTCATTTAGAACATCGCCATCACTACCATTACCAGAACAAAACATTTTTGAATCCTACCCTGATTTCTCTCTTCCCTCTTCTTCATATGCTCTTCAAGGCATGTGGGACCCCCCCACCTAGCTATCGTCACAAGTAAGCAAACAAAACAAAATTACTTCAGTTACTGTCAATTTTATTCTTGCTTCTGCACATTTCATTCATAATTCAAGCATGTCAAAATACTATCGAAACAAAACAAAACTCAACCAAAAAACAAAACACACAAAAAACCCAAACAACCAAAACTATCCAGTCTCCACACACAAAGGAGAAGCAAGAAACCAATTGTGGGAAGTGCAAAGGAAAACAGAGCTATTATCTTGCTAGCAATGTAAAATGAACACATTGGATGGAGGCACACAACTATCAACAACAAAAAAATTTACAAGTTCTGATTATCAAATTCAATACAACAGAAAGCAACATTTTTTCTCTGAACTAGCTACACAAAACAACTCATACAGGTACTGGTTTATGCAGGACAAAGAAGACTTGACGACTGAATGGTTTCAATACACATCTTTTCCTGTCCACTCGATTCTATTTTCAAATGTTTGAAACATTTAACTTTTTTGTTGTTTTTTTAAACAACTAATGACATTTCTTTTCTCATCTGCTAGCAAAGAAAGAAAAAAACCTAAACCAAACCATAAAAAAACCAGCCACAATAATTATGCCTGTCTACTATGATCACTTTTTTGTAACCTGTAATAATAAAAAATAATCCAATTCACAGAACAATGCTTTTTGTTATGACGCTGAAAGAAAGGAGGAGTGAACTTCACAACAACACAATCTCATCTGATGGCATCAAAGGGTACAGCGTTAGCCGCTGGTCACTGGTCATTCTCTATTTAGGAGACAGGACAGCCTGGTGGTCAGAGCACTGTGCTTGCTATCTAACCTGGGTTCAAACCCAGGCTCAAGCCACACCTCAGACGCCCGTTGAAGGTGATCTGTCCTCTAAGTTTACATCAGTGCCAACTCCACAACCCGAAATAAAAGTCTTTTGGATTTACAAGACTATAAACCAAGATCCCGAATGCAAACACAGAAATTCTTGTGTACTTATTAAAATCTGTTCCGCCGTTTGGATGAGTAGGCCATTTATGCCAGTGGGAATGAATAACAACATTTACAAAACTGCATGCACACGGGGACTGGATGTTTAAAACAAATCGCATAAAAGCTTATTCCGTTACCCTCAAAATAAAAGAATAACATATGACCAAATAGATTAGAGGAAAAAAAGAGAAACATCCACAAACACAGTGTGACTAATGAAATTATTTTCAAATAGCCTTTCACATGCAGAACTAGGCTTTCACAAGGATGAGGCTACGTACACAAATCAAGAGAGATAGACAGAGAGAGACAGAGAGAGAGAGAGATAGAGTATGGTCGGTTGCTGAGCATGTGTATACTATTTCCCCAACCCATATATCCAAGAATTATTCACCGGGAACAAGAAATTGTAGGGTGCCATATTATCACTTGGCAAGCTTAAAAAATCATGTCACCCAACCCAATTTCAGCTAGTCCTTGTGATCATCACTGCGTTTTTGATCAGGAAAGATAAGGTCACATCAGCAAAGATAAGGTCATTCAGGAAAGATAAGCTCACATCAGGAAAGATAAGGCCACAGAGCTCAGAGCTCAGGAAACACCATACCGGCAAAGCAAACAGTAGTAGTCTCCTGTCAGGCTGAGTCTGGTTTTACTACCTACTGCTGTGTCAGTCTTCTGAGCTAGTTTAATTCACGTTGAAAGCAAACTTTTGTTTTTGAAAACAATTCTTAACTCGTTAATTTTCAACTCCTTCATTCTTAACTCGTAAATTCTCAACTCCTTAATTTTCAACTCGTTAATTCTTAACTCATTACTTGTTAACTCATTAATTCTTAACTCTTTGATTCTTAACTCCTTAATTCTTAACTCATATATTCTCAACTCCTTAATTTTCAACTCGTTAATTCTTAACTCATTACTTGTTAACTCATTAATTCTTAACTCTTTGATTCTCAACTCGTTATTTCTTAACTCCTTAATTCTTAACTCCTTAATTTTTGACTCATATTAATTCTTAACTCGTTAATTCTCAACTCGTTATTTCTTAACTCGTTAACAGCTGCTCAGCAGCACATGTGCAGATCAGTGCTTACAACATGTGACTGTATGTATGTTGATTGTGTGAAAGTGCATGTGCCAGTATGACTGTGTATGTATTCAGGAACAAAATCCAAATCATGAAACATACACATGCACGCAAACACACACAAGCCCTGCATGCATAGCTAAACGTGCACGCTTCATTCAAAATTTCAGCCGACAGGCAACTTTCAAATCTAAACACCACCATGATGCACATATAAAAAAACAACAAGCAACGAAACCCAAACCCAAAAACCATGCACCGAGAAATTTTTAAAAAATTGAAAAATAATAATATACAAATAAGTACACCACAGAAAACCCACAAACCAAAGAAAATGTGTTGGGGAAAAAATCCACAATGGACATAACAGTTCTTTTAGCAATATTTTGAAATGAAACAAAATGAGGCCAAGCCCAATGAATTTGAAAACTAATAAACAAACCAGTACACCACCACAGAAAACCTCCACTTACACAACAAAATTTGGGGAGGGGGAGATAATCCACAATGGACATAACAGCTATTTCAGGAATGCAATGAATCGAAACAAGAAGAGGCAAAGCGAAAAAATGAAAAGGATGGTATTACCCACATAAACATCAAAATACAAAACTAATACAGGAACTGACCGGCGTCCGATCTCTTCACAATTTCTTCTTTAGAACCAGAACCTGTGACAGTCAAGAAAGAACCATCAACACTGTCTTCTTTAAAAGGCTTCAAACTTGTGTCATATCATGACCGCAGTATCATAACAACATCACACTCCTACATCTATAACAATGCTGTTGTCGCTGGAAAACCACAAGCCACCTCAAAAAGCAAATCCACGCCTCTCATTTACAATAACGCATGCATGTAACATTCTGATATGAACAAAACAGTATGTACATTTATCATTCCACTCTGTACACATCTTGGAACATTTGAACTTAATCATACTTTGTTTTTGTTTTTTTTAACAATATGTACAGTGGAAAGATATGAACTTGAGTGTGTGTGTGTTTTTTTGTTTTTGTTTAATGTCCATTCACTACTTGGTGATAGGAATGTGTGTGTGTGTGTGTGTGTGTGTGTGTGTGTGTGTGTGTGTGTGTGTGTGTGTGTGTGTGTGTGTGTGTGTGTTTGTGTGTGTGTGTGTTTAAACAATATGTACAGTGGAAAGATATGAACTTGAGTCTTGTGTGGGTGGGTGTGTCTTTGTGTATGTGAGTGTGTGTGTGTTGTCTGTTGTGTGTGTGCATGCGTGCGTGTATGTCTATATGTATGTCTGTGTGTGTGTCTGTGTGTGTGTGTCTGTGTGTGTGTATGTGAGTGTGTGTGCGTTGTCTGTTGTGCGTGCGCGTGCGTGCGTGTGTGCAGGTGCATGCGCATGTGAGTATGTGAGCGTGCATACTGTGTGTATGCATGCATATATACATTTCTACACAGGGTTGTCAAAAAAAACCAACCACCTCTCAGAACTACATCTCTACTTTTGGCTCCTTTCATTTCTGACTCAAAATAAGATTGTACTCATCTTCAATATTTCAACAAGGCAACCGACGATAACAACAATGGCAAACAAGAAATCTCTACTGTACTGATAATAACTGATTATTACACAAACAAGTACCACTCTCTCTTTAGACAAACAGGGGTGGTACAGCCTCTCCGCACAGACAAGCATGTAAGATACCCTTTTCAGACAAAACAGGAAGGTACCCTTTTCAAACACTCAGACGGGTATGATACCCTCTTTAGACAGGAGATTAAGGGGAGTGATACCCTCATTACCCAAAGGGGAGTGATACCCTCTTTAGACAATGGCTTAGATACCCTCGTCAAACGGTTAAGATACTCTAATCCCTCAAACATATGGCGCCCTCTTCAAAAACACAAAGAAATGGGTATAATACCCCTCTTTTGACGGGCAAAAGGAATACGATATCCTCTTTTATGGGTAAGATAGTAATCCAAAATAACACCTTTTTTTTTTTTTTAAACACACACACATATATATATATTATATGGCAACAAATGCCACTTGACAAATCACAGGACAATGTTTGGGTGTTTTGGTGTTGTTTTTTTTATAGATTGTTGGCGGCACTGATGCCGACGCCTTGGACAACATCCTACTCCTTGGAAAAGGAAGAGCAGGCTGGTTTTCATGCAGAAAGGTTTGCAGTGACTGAAGGTGGTATATAACACAATACAACACAATTACAACACGACACAGCACAGTATGTACAGCACAGTACCATCTTCAGTCAAAAACGGGTCTGATAACACTCTCACCAGTACAACACAAATACAATTACAATGCAACACAACACAGTATAACACAACACATCACAATACTATATAACATATCACAACACAACACAGCACAGTACAGCACAGTACCATCTTCAGTCACACTGGTCTGATAACACTCTCACCAGTACAACACAAATACAATTACAACACAACACAGCACAGTATAACACAACACATCACAATACTATATAACACAACACAAATACAACACAACACAACGCAACACAGTACAGCACAGTACCATCTTCAGTCAAAAACGGGTCTGATACACTCTCACCAGTACTACACAAATACAACACAACACAGTATAACACAACACATCACAATTACAACGCAACACCACACAACACAGTATAACACAACGCAACACAACACAGTACTACACAACACAACACAGCACAGTATAACACAGTACAGTACAGCACAGCACCATCTTCAGTCAAAAACGGGTCTGATAACACTCTCACCAGTACAACACAAATACAACACAACACAGTATAACACAACACAGCACAGTATAACACAACACAATACAGCACAGCACAACACAACACAGCACAGCACAACACAACACAATACAGCACAGCACAGCACAGCACCATCTTCAGTGAAAACAGGTCTGATACACTCTCACCAGTACAACACAAATACAACACAACACAACACAGCACAGTATAACACAACACAGCACTGCACAGCACAGTATAACACAACACAGCACAGTATAACATAACAAAACACATCACAGCACAGTACAACACAGCACAGCATGTACAGCACAACACAGCACAGCACAGTACCATCTTCAGTCAAAACCGGGTCCGATAACACTCTCACCAATACAACACAAACACAACACAACACATCACAACACAACACAGTATAACACAAACACAACACAACACAAATACAAACACAACACAACACAGCACAGCCAAGCACCATCTTCAGTCAAAAACTGGGTCTGATACCCTCTCACCAGTACCATGGCCACATCAGCGCAGACCCCACCATGGCTCCGGCCAGGAAGCCTGTACCCGCCCCGTACCCATACCCGTATCTCCGGCGGCGGTAGGGGTAGTCATCCATATACACCACCTGACTGGCCCCACCCGGGTGGATGATGGTCGTTCTGCCGTCCGCCGAATGGATCACTGCCCGCAAGAAAGAAAGAGAGAGAGAGAGAGAGAGAGAGAGAGAGAGAGAGAGAGAGAGAGAGAGAGAGAGAGAGAGTAGGTTGGTTGATTTGATTTGATTTGATTGATCATCTTTATTCCCGAGGGTTAGGTATAAGTATTGACATTTTGTTTTGGTTTTTTTCATCCGGCCCTTTGCCCTGAGAAGGGGACTATCCTTAATAATCAGAGCTGGTAGTTTTAAGAAAATGTAAAACACACACACACAATCACGCATGCATGCATGCATGCACGCACACACACACACATGCGCGCATGCACACACACACAGAGCAATCACACACACACACCTCACACACACTATAAACCGAGGCCCCGTGTTCGAACGCATGCAGAATATCTTGCGCACACGTTAAATCCTCTTCCGCTTTTCGGAAGAGTAGGCCATTGTTAGCCGGTGGAAACAGATGACAAAATTTACAAAACCGCATACACACGGGGACTGGATGTAAAAAAGCACATGAGTGCTTATTCCATTATCCTTGATATAAAAAATAAATTAAAAAATTTTTTTTAAATAAAAACACACACAGCCCCCCCCACACACACACCAAACACACACACACAAACACACACAGCCTACACACACACACACACACCCAGCAATCAGACACCAAACACTCATACCACACACACCAACCTTACACACACACACACCACCCTTACACACATACACACACACCACACACACCAACCTTACACACACACACACCACACACACCAACCTTACACACACACACACATACACCACACACCAACCCACACACACAACACACACAAACACACAGCCTACACACACCAACCCAGCAATCAGACACCAAACACTCACACACACACACGACACCCACCACACACCAAACACACACACACAACACACACACAAAATTATCCACCACCCCCTTCACCTCACAAACCACAAAACAATCAAGCCATCACAGCAGCGCAGAGACCTTGGGCGCCAGGAGGGGGGCTGATGATCTGTCCCGGGTAGCCCCCATACCCCATGTAGGGGGCGTGGTACTCGTAGTTTAACGGCACCTGACGCGTGTAGGACGCCACAGCTCCACCCGGGCCGGCCATCGTCCGTGCTTCCTCCAAGGCATACTGCCACGCCCTGAAAACCGCATCACGTTTCGAAATGACCACCGCATACATACGCGCAGTCATCATCATCATTAACCATTACACCCAGTGGTGGTGTGTAGGGCAGCAGCAACAAAGCGCTTCCACTCCTTGCCTATCCCTGGGCCCAACCTAGTCACTGATCCCCCAAGAGTGCTGCTGCATGGCCTTCATCTCTGGATGAGACTATAAACCGAGGCCCCGTGTGCGAACGCATGCAGAACATCTTGCGCACACGTTAAATCCTGTTCCGCTTTTCGAAAGAGTAGGCCATTGTGTGCCGGTGGAAACAGATGAAAAAAATTTACAAAACCGCATGCACAGGGGACTGGTTGTAAAAAAGCACATGAGTGCTTATTCCATTATCCTCGATATTAAAAAAAAAAGATGAAAAAAGTCATCTCTCCTCTCGGCTTTGGCCATCAGCATTCATACGAGTCTCACTGGACCCGGGAGGTCCTTCGCACGCAAAAGTATAAGTTTTCTCTGTTGCTGTTTCTGTAACTGCTCTTTTTTTTTTACAGGACAGGGTTGTTAGCCCTGTGTTGCCCAACCCCCAACCTGGAGGAAGGGTTCCACCTTAGTCGCCTCTTACGACATGCCTGGTTGGAGGGCAGGGATCCTATTCTTGCAATGCTCGCTTTGCAAGCATACCCCGGGAGTCCCACGGGGGGCATACGCACAGTAGTATTCTTTTTTTTTTTTGGTCCTCGAGATAGTAGTAGCGCTCCGAGGGTCACTGATGGTGAGATTTTGCGTACGTACGGAACCGGTTGTTGTTTGTTTTTGTTGTTGTTGCCCGTCTTGGAAAGAGCCGTGTTCCGAATTCAGGGATGTGTGCTGAGTATGTTCCGTGTTTGTGTAACCCAGGTGAATGCTGAGAGAAGAAGACTCGCACGCTCTCTTGCTTTCTCTCTCCTTACCCCCTCCCTCTGCAAAAAAAAACTTTACAGAACTGGAATTCTCTTCCCCCCCCCCCCTCCTCGCTCTCTGTCTTGGTCTCTTTCTATCTATCTCTCAGGGACGGGATAGCCTAGTGGTCAGAACATTGCGCTCACAATCTGACGACCTGGGTTCGATTCTCGTTCAAGGGGATATTTTCCCCTGGTGTTAACATCAGTGCAGTGGAGTACTCTCCCCAAGTCCTTCAGATGAGACTGTAAACAGAGGCCCCGTGTGCAAACACATGCAGAACATCTTGTGCACTCGTTAAATCCTGTTCCGCTTTTTGTAAGAGTAGGCCATTGTGTGCTGGAGGTAACAGATGACAGAATTTACAAAACTGCATACACACGGGGACTGGATGTAAAAAAGCTGATGAGTGCTTATTCCATTATCCTCAATATAAAAAAAATAATTTAAAAATATCTCTCTCTCCCCCTCCCTTTCTCTCCCTCTCTCATTTTTTCCCCAAGCTCATACACGAACTCATGTAAAAAAGTATTGTGAACCCAAAGCCAAGAAGACAGACAGACCGACAGACAGAAAGAAAGATGTATACATGTATACATGTATGTATACTGTATGTACGTACTTCATGTCGTCCAGCGACTCAGCACAGAGCACCATGCTGCCTCCGTCCCTCATCACCATCTCCAGCATGCAGGCTGTGCCACTGCTGACGCCGTCCGGAGGACTCACCGACTGCACCTGCGTCAACAGCCAATCCAATCCAATCCAATCCAATCCAATCTTGTTGTTTATAGTCCCACCAACCACAGAGGCCATTTTGCGGTTGTCGCCTCGTAAAAATTTTAAATCTCAGATTAAAAGTGTGCAGCTACGTACAGATTAAAACAGGGTGTAAAATCAACTCTACTGTTACTGTTCCTTGTGTCAACGCCCCTGATCAACCATACAGGTCAACCCAGGACGGTCACCACGTTATTGGAAAAAATCCACATCAACCACACAATGATAAAATAAGATAAAACCAAAACCAGATTCCTTTAATTAAACAACCTTGTTCTGAGAGAGTAACCATGACTTCTTCACTTATTTCAGATGGAAAAATCCCCGATTCTTTGAGGAACTTAAACATGTTGCCCCACTCTGTCCTGTCTTCATTTTGTGTTTTTTTTGTTAGGATCTATCATCATGCTGATGCTAATGGTAATGGATGATGATGGTGATAATGATGATTAGGGTGATTATGTTGATAGTGGTGGTGATCATGATAATAATGGTGGTAGTGGTGATGATGGTGGTGGTGAATGATGGTGATGATGGTGATAATGATTAGGGTGGTGATGGTGATGATGTTGATAGTGGTGGTGATTATGATAAGAAATAATGGTGGTGGTGATGATGGTGATTCACTGATTGTGGTGATGATGATGGTGATTCACTGATTGTGGTGATGATGATGTTGGAATGAAGCTTCTTTATTGGTGGAGGGAAATACTGTCGCATACACAAAAATCTCACCACTAGTGAACCTCTGAGTGACGGCTGCTATAGCCAAGTGGTTAAGCCTATTCGACTTCAATCCTACAGGTCCATGAAGTCATGGATTGGAATCTCAGCAGCATCTGGTGAATTAAGGAGGGAGATTTTTTACAATCTCCAATGTCAACTTCAAGTGCGGACTTGCCAATACCTTAATTCCCTTCATGTATACACAAGCAAAAGATCAAATATGTATGTTGAAGATCCCAAAATTTATGTCAGAGTTCCGTGGCTTACGGAAACACTAACATACCCAGCAAACATCCCCAAAGTTGGAAAAAGGCTACCTTCATGGTGGGCAGAAACAGTCGCATACACAAAATCTCACCAATGGTGAACCTCAGAGCTCTAGCCGAGGAACAAGCAAAGCCACAAAAAAAAGAAGACAGAAAACTTCATTTAATTGACTCAAATGGCATAGATCTTTAATCTTGCTCTTGGATCAAATTCTACTTGATGATGTCAGTGTAGGGATGGGAAAGGAGGACACTTGTAAAGCTCTACACTACAGTTCATCTCTTTACTACAGTCTCATCAGAGACATTTTTTTTCTTCTTCCCAGCCATCTTGTTCGTCCTCATCAGCCTGCTCTGTCTCTTTCGCTCTTTTTTGTTGTTGTCTGAGCCACACATGAGGACACATACTGTCACACACATGACACACATTTTTTATTTTTCATGTTATTCTTTTATATCAACGTTAATGGAATAAGCACTTACATGCTTTTTTACACCCAGTCCCCATGTGTATGTGGTTTTGTAAATTCTGTCATCTGTTCCCACCGGCTTACAATGGCCTACTCTTACAAATAGCATAACAGGATTTAATGTGTGCGCAAGATGTTCTGCGTGCGTTCACACACGGGGCCTCGGTTTATAGTCTCATCCGAAGGACTTTTGGGGCGAGTGGAGTCTGCACTGATGTTAACACACACTCAGAGACACACACACACACACGCACCACAGACAACACAGACACACACTCTCTCTCTCTCCCTCTCTCTCTGCCCCCCACCCCCCCTCTCTCTCCTCCCCCCCCCTCTCTCCCCCTCACCCTCTCTCTCTCCCCCTCACCCTCTCTCTCCCCTCTCCCCCTCACCCTCTCTCTCCCTCCCCTCTCCCCCTCTCTCTCTCTCCCCATTAACGCTGCCCTTACCTCGGGGCCAGTCTTGATGTGAGAGCAGCAGGAGCGCAGGGCAAAAACCTCCTCAGCGCGAGGACTGTCCTCAGACTCGAAATATCGCAGCACTCCATCCTGATACAGCACAAACCAGTTCTTCTTCCAGCGTCGCAGCACCGAACCTGTACATGTATACATGCATGTACAGTTACACAACACTGAGACAGGAGTGAACCAGGTGGTGACCAGTCTACAGCTAACTAGTAATTAATTAAATGCACCTTTCTAAAGAGAGAAAGAGAGAGAGAGAGAGAGAGAGAGAGAGAGAGAGAGAGAGAGAGAGAGAGAGGAGAGAGAGAGAGAGAGAGAGAGAAAGGAGGGACAGACACTGAGACAGACAGACAGAGAGGCAAACAGAGAGACAGAGAAAGAAACAGAGAGACAGACAGAGACAGAGGCAGAGAGACAGAGAGAGAGAACATTTTGAACAGTTTTAATTTATTTGCACATTGGCCTTAGGCCACGATACAAGGAGTTTAGGGGAAGGAGGAAAACCAGTAAATTGTGATCAAACGAGTGAGACAGACTGTAGGTTCAATTCCAGCCGCAATTCAAACTTTTCCCCATCCCCGAAGTCAAAATGTGGCTACCTTAGTTAATGGTAGGCAAAAAACAGTCGCATTATACTTCTATGCAAAATCTCACCATTGCTGAACCTTGGAGCTCTAGCTGAGGAACACAACATTTCTCCCATCCGCTAGACTATGACTATGAATATTTAGCAATGTGACTGTTACTCAGTGTTAGTCTTTCGAATCTATAAACAGATTATGGTAATGAACTGAGGGTAAATGTCCAACTGTTCTAGTACTTCTACATTTAGCAAATGCCTGTAAAAGAACTTTGGGCAACAAGAGGGAAGGGGGGGTCCTCAGCAAAACTAAACTGTGTGAAGAAAAAATTGTCGCTACTTAGTTATGGGGAAACAAATACAACTGTAAACTTCAATTTAAAAAAAAAAAAATTAAGTTTGGTTGGTGCTGTTCTTGGACAGCAGTGCACTCTCCCCTAGGAGATCAGCCTAAATTTCACACACACAAAAATCTGCAGTAACTGAAAGTGGATACATGGGATGCAACCTAATACTGTATTACTATATAAAAATTTTATAAACCAATACAGTGTTAAACCCATATATTTCTGTTGGACACTATCACAGCTTCTACATCTAGAGCTTAACAGACTTGAGGGGAAAAAATTCAGAAATCCAGTACAAGGATAATAAGAGTGCTCAACTTATGCTTTACAGGTTACTTCATACATGTAATACACAGATCTGAAATCACACATCAGTTTACACACGCGCATGCATGCACACATGTTTGTAACTTGTACGATAAAGACAAAGAGAAGGTCTGAGAGCTTTCTTAGCTCAACAACCATCGATTAACATGCAAAGGACAATAAACTACACAATACCTTAACTGAATTAAACATATGTATAAAAAAAAGATTAATCTCTCTCTCTTCGCCAGAAGCCTAGCTATGACACTTTTAAATCCAACCTCAAGACATATTTATTTCAAACCTAAGATTTCCCCCCTCCTGTTTCATATCGGAACTATCCCACCCTTCACTAACCCATGTCCTGTTACCCTGCTAAAGTATATGACCTGTGTGTGTGTGTGTGTGTGTGTGTGTGTGTGTGTGTGTGTGTGTGTGTGTGTGTGTGTGTGTGTGTGTGCTTTTGAAAAACATTTGACTGTTGCAATTTTATTTCATAGATTTGGTCTGCAGCGTACCATGTTTGTAATATCTGTGTGAACTATTGATTATGTGTCATTGGTTGTATGACTGTAAGATTAGATTGAATGCATGCGCTTTGATTTGTCTTTGCAAGATATAGCGCTATACAAGTTCCATTTATTATTATTATTATTATTAAAGTCCTGGGGAGCGTTTTTATCACATTGAGTTTGTTCACAAGTTTACATTGATCAAAATCTTTATCGTTCATGCATTAGGCAAACTCCCATGTCATAATACATGTATATGTACATGTATACACACTGCCTGATTCTTGGTTAACCCTGAGACACTGCTATAGAGCTGAAAGTGATAGTGACATCAACCACAAGAATCAACATCACTAATGCAAAGTCTTCTTCTGACACCAAAGGAAGACTTCTGACAGAGGATTTTGCTTCTGTTTTGTTTGTAAGATAAACTCACTCTGTCTGTGCAGCCAGCCTGCCTTGGCAATGTCCATTCCTGAGCTCATGGCGAACTGAGTGCTGCTCGTGTCACCTCACACTGTGCTTGCCGGGTACAATAGTTGATCAATCACAGATCTGTGCCGGCGGTAGATTGGATTTATTTCTTTATGCTGAAAACACAACAAACAAACAAAACTATGTATGCAGAATCATTGATTTTTAAAAAATCAATCAACTTCTTTATAACTTAAAAAAACACACACCACCAGATCAATAAAGACCAAGAACCGTTAAATTTTATGACAGTATCAGTTTTCAGGTCACAAACTTTAATATTTTTAAACGCTATATAAACTTATGTAACTTTTAAGGATGTCTTCACCCATGACAAGCTCCTAGCCTTAGCAATTTTTTTCCCCTGTTTCCTCCATTTCAAAATGAATAAAATCCTCTCATGAGACCATCACTGCCTTTGTTAAGAGCCTGTGCTGAAGGGGATGTTATTTTTGTTGTTGTTGTTCCTCAGGTACAGCTCTGAGTCTGAGGTTCACACATGGTGAGATTTTCCTTATAACTGTATTTGTTTACCTACCATTGAGTGATTGACTCTTGAGACAGACACATTCTGACTTCAGGGATATTCATTTTTAAAAGATATTTGAAAACACTCTTTGTTGTTGTTGTTGTTTTTTGTTGTTGTTGTTGTTTACTGGTTCCTTGGCTAGAGCTCCAAGTCCAAGTTTCACCATTGTTGTGATTATTCATTTAGTGTGTATGTGACCATTTTTAACCACCATAATAAACTGATGCTGATAAAGGTTGAGCTGATATAAACTTACAGGTAGAGCTCATTCTGACTTTGGGGATGATGTTTAAAAATTAAACACACCATCAGTACAGTGCATGTGTGTGCGTGTGTGTGTGTCACTGTGTGTGTGGTGTGTGGGGGGGGGGGGGGGGGGGGGGGGGGGGGGGGGGGGGGGGGGGGGGGGGGGGGGTAAATATTAATTTTTGGGTAATCCATTCTTACTGGCATGAATGGGCCAACTCTTATGAAAGGCAGAACAGGTTTAAATTTAATGTGTGCACAAGGTGTTCTGCATGAGTTCACCCACAGGGACTCACTCACTCAGTTTATTTTATAGTTTTATAAATACTAGTTTTATATTACTACCGAAGGACTAAACACTGAACAGTCATAAAAACTCATATGATAGTTTTTGATACACAAATGTCTCATCCAGTGTATTATCTCAGTCTCACACAGATGACAGATTCTCTGTTTTAAACAGAGATTCTCACTGTTTTAAACAAACTTCTCTTCTACATTATATATATCTGAGATTAAGAGTATAGCTGTACATATGAATTATGATGATGTACTTAAAAACAGTCATGACAAATAGTGAAATACACAAAAACTCATCATCCAGTGTGTCCTTATGGTCTCACAGTGATTTCCCTGTATGGTGTGTGAGGAAGAATTAGAGTGTTTATTCTGGGTGACCCCCCAGGGTGTTAAGCTGAGGAACGTGCAACAAGAATATTTTCAATAAAAAAAAAAATTTGACTAACAGTTTTAATCTTTAAAACTATAAATAAAAGTGTGTGTATATATACATACAACTTCAAGAATATATTCTCAGTGTGTGTATGTGAGAGAGAGAGTGTGTTGTGTGTGTGTGTCACTGCGTGTGTGTGTGTGTGTGTGTGTCACGGTGTGGTGTGTGTGTGTGTGTGTGTGTGTGTGTGTGTGTGTGTGTGTGTGTGTGTGTGTGTGTGTGTCATGTGTGTGTTCACTGTGTGTGTGTGTGTGTGTGTGTGTGTCACTGTGTGTGTTGTGTGTAAGCTTGTGTACATGACTATCACTACGACTCACTATGAGAAAGAGCTGATTAGATGAAGACAGAGAGAAACAATGTCAACAAGATACTTAGATAGATGGAATGCTCACTCATAACAATACACCTGCTGATTATTGGTCACATGATATTATTTGGCTATGGTGCTCATTCACGAATTAACTGTAGTAACTCTGTGTGGTGTGGGGGGTGTGTGGTGTGTGTGTGTGTGCGCACGCATGTGCATGCACGCAGGTACACACAAAGCATACATCAAATACATATAACTGTAAATGGCATCTACCTGAAAACAGGACTACTTATCTGTGATATGAATAAACAACTGATAATGATAATAATTAACAATGATAATGATAAAATTTGATCATAATCATAATGAATAATAATAATAATAATAATACTACTACAAATAATAATGATAACAACAACAACTGAATAAGTAACTAGTACCAGTACTAGCAATACAATGAACAGTAGTAGTGGTAGTACTAGTAGCAGTAGTAATACTAGCAGTGCTATTAAATACCAAATACAAAAATTACTGATCAAGTTTTAAAAATAAACCACAGAAGTTAAACAGTTCTGCAAATGAATACCAGATGATGTTATTTTTATTGTCAACATCTTAGTATAACACACAGACCCTTAGTTAGTTAGTAGTAACTTAGTAAGAGAAGATTTGTTTGGTCTTTTTAAAACTTTTTAAAAAGTAAAATTGAAGTACTGCCCCTATACAAAAAGTAGACTAGTCATCTACATGATAGATCTTCTGACTTTCAATTTGTAGCCTAATTCACTAATTAATGAGAGTATGTCTGAATCATCTGATGGATTAGTTCTACTTCAAACTAAGTTAAAAATAAAAGTTCAAAGTTCCATCAACCAAAACATTGTGGTCAATATTGTGATTCACATCTGTATTGTCTCACTCTCAGTACTGTTTCCAGAATCCAAAACTATATTTCAATATGATCATCGGGAGAAAATGTTACACATTCTGACACTGTCATAATGGCTATGGCTTTCTACTCATCATCCCACATCTGCTGCATAATTACACTGGAGTGAATAGAACAAATTACAATATACTACAATGTTTCGTATACAGAGTCTGATGTCAGCAGTGTCTTTATCCGATTAAGACTAAGGTCGAGACAGTGACGATTGATAAAAGAATAACAGCACAATTTGGTCTTACATTATATATGTATTTGGATTTAAGCGTGATTCAATCGCTGAAAAACACGAACTTACGTCGGTTTCGACGAAATTTTCGCAGGTTCTGGTCTTGTTTACTTCCTAGACAGACCGTCACATTTGCGCAGTCGCAAACGACGCATCACTATCATGTGATCTGTCGTAGTTTCGGTAGACCATTAGGCCTACCAGTATATATATATCTCTCTCTCTCTCTCTCTCTCTCTCTCTCTCTCTCTCTGTGTTGTGTGTGTGTGTGTGTGTGTGTGTGTGTGTGTGTGTGTGGTGAGTGTGTGTTGTGTGTGTGTGATTGTGTAACAATAACAATAACAACAACAATAACAATAATTTTAATTCAGTTTTTGCAGGCCATATGGCCCATAGGAACAACAGTTAATCATATACTTTCATGTAAGATGAACATCCTTACTTCTGATATCTAACACTAAACCTAGTTTGATGTTTAAAGTTGGATTATTTCTCTCTCTCTCTCTCTCTCTCTCTCTCTCTCTCTCTCTCTCTCTCTCTCTCTCTCTCTCTCTCTCTCTCTCTCTCTCTCTCTCTCTCTCTCTCTCTCTCTCTTTTTGTTGTGTGTGTTGTGTGTGTGTGTGGTTCCAGAAATTTCTGTAAGCTCAACACATTGCTGTCACTTCCTGAAAATGTGTGTTTGTTTTGAGGTTTATTCTTTTATTTCGAAGAGAATGGAATAAAGATTCATTTCATGTGGGGGGTTTTCATCCTGTCCCCGTGTGCATGCGGTTTTGTAAATGAATTTTGTCATCCATTCCCACCAGTACACAATGGCCTACTCTTCCAAAAAGCGGAACAGATTTTTAATGCGTGCACAAGATGTTCTGCACACGGGACGTCGGTTTACAGTCTCATCTTAAGGACATTAATTTGCAGGGAGTGGAGTTGGCACCGATGTAACTGGGGGGGGGGGGGGGGGGGGGGGGGGGGGGGGGGGGGGGGGGGGGGGGGGGGGGGGGGGGGGGGGGGGGGGGGGTGGGGGGGGGGGGGGGGGGGGGGGGGGGGAGGGTTTGGTGGGGTGGGGGGGGGTGTGTGTGTTTTTATTTTTATTTATTTATTCTTTTATATCGAGGATAATGGAATAAGCACTTACGTGCTTCTTTTTCTACATTAGTCCCCGTGTGTATGCGGTTTTGTCAATTCTGTCATCCGTTCCCACAGGCACACAATGGCCTACTCTTACGAAAAGCGGAACAGGATTTAACATGTGCACAAATAATAATTATGTTCTGTTGGCCCAGCGAGCTGCTAGCGCTGACTGTCTGTCAGCAATGCAGCAGGGGACATGACAGAGCTGGCATCCCCATCAGGCGGCAACAACCCTGGGTCGATAGTAGAATCCAAGCCACCCACACCCTGCAGAGGCTTGAATAGTCAGGATTCTGGTTATTGTTACTGTCAGAGCCATAGTCTCTGCACATTATAATAATATAGTATTCTCTCTGTGTGTGTCTGTGTCTGTCTCTGTCTGTCTGTCTCTCTCTCTCTCTGGGTCGATAGTAGGATGGTAGCCACCACCCACACCGTGAATAGGCAGAGGCTTGAATAGTCAGGATTCTGGTTATTGTTACTGTCAGAGCCATAGTCTCTGCTAATTATAATATAGTATTCTCTCTCTGTCTCTGTCTGTGTCTCTGTCTGTGTCTGTCTGTCTGTCTGTCTCTCTCTCTCTCTCTGGGTCGATAGTAGGATGGTAGCCACCCACACTGTGAAGAGGCTCGAATAGTCAGGATTCTGTTTATTGTTACTGTCAGAGCCATAGTCTCTGCACATTATAATATAGTACTCTCTCTGTCTCTGTCTGTGTCTGTGTCTGTCTGTCTGTCTATCTCTCTGGGTCGATAGTAGGATGGTAGCCACCCACACCCTACAGAGGCTTGAATAGTCAGGATTCTGGTTATGGTTACTTTCAAAGCCATAGTCTCTGCACATTATAATATAGTATTCTATCTGTGTGTCTGTGTCTGTGTCTGTGTCTGTCTGTGTCTGTCTCTCTCTCTCTGGGTCGATAGTAGAATCGTAGCCACCCACACCCTACAGAGGCTTGAATAGTCAGGATTCTGGTTATGGTTACCCTCAGAGCCATAGTCTCTGCACATTATGTAGTATTCTCTCTCTCTATCTGTCTGTGTCTGTCTGTCTGTCTGTCTGTCTGTCTGTCTGTAGTCAAGGATTCAGATGGTTATTGTTACTTCAGAGCCATAGTCTCTGCACATTATAAAATATAGTATTCTCTTGTGTGTGTCTGTGTCTGTCTCTGTCTGTCTGTCTCTCTCTCTCTGGGTCGATAGTAGAATCGTAGCCACCCACACCCTACAGAGGCTTGAATAGTCAGGATTCTGGTTATGGTTACCCTCAGAGCCATAGTCTCTGCAATTGTATATCTCTCTATCTCTGTCTGTGTCGTCTGTCTCTCTGTCTGTCTTCTGTATAGGATCTGGTATTGTTATCTCTCGAGCCATAGTCTCTGCACATTATAATAGTATTCTCTCTGTTGGTCTGTGTCTGTCTGTCTGTCTGTCTGTCTCTCTCTCTGGGTCGATAGTAGGATGTAGCCACCCCACACCGTGTAGCAGAGGCTTGAATAGTCAGGATTCTGGTTATTGTTACGCTCAGAGCCATAGTCTCTGCTACATTATAGTAGTATCTCTCTCTCTGTCTCTGTCTGTGTCTCTGTCTGTGTCTGTCTGTCTGTCTGTCTCTCTCTCTCTCTGGGTCGATA
>CM054155.1:40585598-40593098 GCA_028751875.1 Rapana venosa | reverse complement strand
ACGCATGCACGCACGCACGCACGCACACACACACATGCACGCACGCACACATGCACGCACGTATGCACGCACGCACGCACGCACAAACACACACACGAATTGTGATTTTTCCCCATTATTTTGGTCTAATACGACTTTATGGGGAAGAGACATGAAATTAAAGACCACACACACACACACACACACGCGCGCACACACGCACGCACGCACGCCCCCCCCCCCCCACACACGCACACACACACACACACACGCACGCACACACACACGCACACACACACACACACACACGTACACACGCACATACACACTTCACTAGTTGTTCATTTTCTTCTATTTTTCGTGTGTGTGCTCTTTTTTCCTTTACAATCATGATTTCAAGCATGTTACCTTCTCTTGTCTATTTTCATCTTTTGATAACAGCTCTGGTAGGCCACAAGAATGTCCACTTATTCTAATGAACGCGATTGACATTTCTAAACTATGACAGGTGTGTGGCTGTAAGGTACCACTGAGGCAGGTGAGGTTTGCAATCATTCTAAGGATTCCCTAAAAAGTGCCCATTCCGAAGCCGAAGCTGGAATCATGTCAGGCCAAAGGCAGGCTTCTCACTCAAGAGATCCTCAAAATGCTGTCTTTGAAATAATAATAATAATAATTATAATTATTATTATTATTATTATTATTATTAATATTATTATTATCTTCTCGTATATATCTAGTGGGTTTTTATTTTGGAATCATTGAAAAAAAACAACCATTTTTATGAAGAGGAAGAAGTAATTGACAATCTACCCGTATATTTTTTTTTTAACCACTACCATTTTTCAAGTACACACACACACACACACACACACACACACACACACACACACACACACACACACACACACACACACACACACACTATATATGTATAAAATTTAGAATTGAGAAAATCTCTCTCTGTATTGTGGTGTGTTGTTGTTGTGTGTGTGTGTGTGTGTGTGTGTGTGTGTGTGTGGTGTGTGTGTGTGTGTGTGTGTGTGTGTGTGTGTGTGTGTATAACGGGTTTTAACATGTGCGCAAGATGTTCTGCATGCGTTCGCACAAGGGGGCCTCTGTTTATAGTCTCATCCGAAGGACTTTTGGAGAGAGTGGAGTCGGCACTAGGAAAAATCCTCTTGAACGAGATTCGAACCCGGGTCAGCAGATCATGATTGTGATTCATTGATTGACATCTTGTGACTGAGTATAGTCCACAGAATCATGCAGCAATCAACTTGACCTATACTAATACAGAGGCTGATCTATCCAATAATAATGGGTTGGGTTTTTTAAATAGCTGCCAATGTCAAAGTAGTAGGCTTCTTCTGTATCGGGAAGCAATGGCAGCAACTTTCCTGGCCACATCAGTCTGGTTTGGGGCAGTGTCTGGACTGGCTCAGCAGACCAACCTGTGTATGACAGTCTCTGCCACAGTTCCTGCAGGCAAAATTAGACACTGGGTTGATGGCCTGGCTTTGCTGTCTGTCTGTCTGTCTCTCCTTCCTGTGGCTTCTTCTGTCTTTCAATGTGTTTGGGATCTTTTTGGCTTCTCCCCTTTCAGGTTCTCTCTCACGTTCTGTGGGCGGGGGTGATCTCCCTTGGATATAGGCAGGGCGAAATTTTGCTGTGTAAATTTTGTGTTTAAATTGCCAAATAAACCAGCACCATGCCAGTTGTCGGGTTACCAACAACGCTGGAAGTGACGCTAAGTGCCCTGCTGCAACAACACTGCATCACCTCATGGAAGGTCTGTGGAGAAGGCGAGCAAACGACTGTTGTGCTTCGACTGAAGGCTGGCTCAAGTGATGGGAACATGGCGAGTCAACAAACACCTGTTTACTTCCGCAGAAAGCCCCCCAGTCAGACCAACAGGGACCGAAGAAGGACAGAGGAGAGGAGACAGGCAGAGGAGAGGAGGCAGGCAGAGGAGAGGAGGCGGGCAGAGGAGAGGAGGCGGGCAGAGGAGAGGAGACAGACAGAGGAAAGGCAAGAAGACAAGGCAAGTGCATTGTTCCCATTCGAAACTTCGCTAAGTTTGTTTATGCCATCACCCCCCATCACCCAGTCTGTCTCACACACCAACACCCCAGCCTCTCCAAACCACATGCCTTCGCAATCGTTGCTTCCCACACATGATTATCGCCGTGCGTCAGGTGCTGTCACAGTGTTGGAAGCTGACACAGTCGCTGAACAACAAGGTGGAATTGACCTGGTTGAGGTGCCTGTACCTGACATTACGATGGAGGGGGAGGACTGTGACGAATATCTAGATCAGATTCGGGATGCAGGCTACAGTGGAGATACTATAAAGAACTATGTGGGTGGGCTGAGAAACAGATCCCTGCAGAGAAATCTCAGGGACGTTTCTAGAAACAAGGACTTTCTTAATGTGTATACCTCTGATGAAATACCTGATACTATCATTTGTGAAAGTGAAGATATGATTTTTCAGTTTATCTGGACAGATGACACTCACAACCCTGCTGATTACTTTTGGTTTGCAAAAAAGAACACCAGGCAACTGACTCAGGAGGAAAAAGACATTTATTCCAAGCTGCAGCTGTGGACACCTGCCGATCGTGACAGAATCAAAGACAGAATTAGTGCTGGACTGGATGTTTTACATGTTATGATGGATGCTATCAGATTTTTTCTGGGTTAGAAGTGACTGTGGTTGCCTGTATATGTGCGTGTGTGAGTGTGTGTGTGTGTGTGCATGCGCACCCTCTTGTGCGTGCGTGCGCGCGTGTGTGTATGTGTGTGTTGTGTATGTTCGTGCGTGTGTGTGTGCGTGCGTGTGTTTGTGCGTGCGTGTGTGCGTGTTCGTGCATGTGTGTGTTCGCGCGTGTGTGTGTGCGTGTGTGCATGCATATGTGTGTGCATATTGTGTGTGTGTGTGAGAGAGAGAGAGAGAGAGAGAGAGAGAGAGAGAGAGAGAGAGAGAGAGAGAGAGAGAGAGAGAGAGAGAGAGAGCAAAACAGGAGGTTAGGCATATTGTGGGTTAGGTTTTTCACGTGTTGGAAAGAGCATGAGTTACCGGATCAGACGGAATGTAGGGACAGGAAGCCCTGTCACAGACTCGGTGTTTAAATGATGTTTGTGGTTGTTGTTACCTCCCCCCCTCCTTTCCCCATTAGCAATGGGCGAAAGTGTTAGGCACTAATTCATCTGAATTGTAATGTAAAACACTTCACCATGTCGTGGAATCCATGCCATGTCGACCATTTGGGCTGTAGAAATGATACATCTGTATTTCTGAAAATACGTGTTTTGTGCCTAGTCCCCTTCCCACTGTCCCCTTGTAAATGGGCTTTAACAGCTTATTACAATAAAATATTGTCATTGTCATTGTCTCACGTTCTGTGCTCTCCTCCATCCACTACGATTTTCTGCAAGTGCTTTCCAGCTGTCAGAGTCTATGTCAGTGGCTTTTATGTCACGCTTGCATACATATTTGAAGCGTAACACTGGACGCCCTAAAGGATGGTGTTTTTTTGCAGCTAGCTCACCATACAGGATGCCTTGATGACTTAGCGCATAATCATAATTATAATCTAAAATGACAGTAAGCTGCAGTGGGCAAGCAGTAATAGTAATGCACTTCATCTCTAATACACATCAGCTTTCGATACAACTCAATTCAACTGTCTCCATCGCGATTGTCGTGGGTAGGATCTCCACGCAATGCCACCAGGGTTCTTTCTCTGTCTCTGCTGAGGTCTACCATCTCCTGTAACCCTACTTCCAGACCACTGATCTCAGTGATTTTGGCAATGTAGGGATGTTGTTGGTGGTCTGCCTCTTTTCCCTCTGCCCTCAATTCTTACATTGGGGAACTGTCGATACAAAGTCAACGAATTACCGGGACAACAGAAAAATACACAGTAGCAGATGCAGATGCAACAGAGCAGTTCAGCCAAACTTTGGCCCACCAGATTGGTTTTCTCGATCACTTAGTTCCGGGCTGACGGCCAGCAGGTGACTCTGAAAGGATCACGCAGCAACCAGATGGGTTGACCGATACCACAACAGCGTGAAGTTAATGGTGGCCATAATGGCGATACCCATGTCAGGGGAGATAAACACGCACTTTCTATGCTGTACCGTCCTTGCCCTGTCCGCTGTTGCCAGGAATTGGACTGAAACCCATTAATTCAGGCCTTGCAGACATGGCTCCCTTGAGATGAAGCCAAGAGAAAACCAGACCTGACTCTTGCTCTTGGTGGTTGCTTTTTTGTAAAGAAATCTCAATCAACTTGTGGTAATGGTGATGTATTGTATATTACCAGAGTCACACTTGTTCTTCGTCGAACGCTCAGACAGCATCTATTGTTGTCTGTTATAATTATGAGTGCATTGTGCTGCCGTTAAGCGCCTGACAAGTCAGGCTCAGCGCATCCAGTACTTGGGCATAAGAGAGAATTATTATCTTTTCAGTCACTTTAGGTGGGGGAAAAAAGGCAGGAGAATCGACCAAGAAGGCAGAGAATAGACAAGAAGAAGGTGACAGGAAGAAAACAGGAACAAAGCAGAAACAAAGAGAGTGATAGAAAAGAAAAAAAATTCTAGCACAGAATTTCCAGAAAGTGGGGACGCTGTTTCTACTGACAGGTTCCCCCGGCATCCCCACAGGGAATCAGAGTCACATAAGGTAACGCTTTTGATCATCCAGCTTCACAGTTTAAATGAAAACGGAATATAATTATAACCTTCACAGTGATTCCCAGGTGGGATGAGTGAGTCAGAGTGCATATTCTGGGTGACCCCCAGGTTGTAAAGCTGGGGAACGCACAACAACAACATTATAACCTTGATGGTTGGTCAGGGCATGGACACAAGACACAACAGAACAGAATGGTTTGAAACCTTGCTTTTAATCTGTATACACTTGCCCGGTTTTAACACTATCCCTACGTTAAGGGAAAGAATCCCCTCTTTCCCAGTACAGATCCACTGTGCACGTTTGTACGCTACCGTAACCCAGTAGTGGGTGATAAAGAGGGAAGGGTCAGTAGATGGTTGGTTGCCCTATAGCGGGTTACCTGTAGGGAAAAGGTTAATTTTACTCTTTTTTTTAAACTCTTTTTTTAATCGAGGATAACGGAATAAGCACTTGTGTGCTTTCTTACATCCAGTCCCCGTGTGTATGCGGTTTTGTAAATTCTGTCATCTGTTCCCACCGGCACACAATGGCCTACTCTTCCGAAAAGCGGAACAGGATTTAACGTGTGCGCAAGATGTTCTGCGTGCGTTCGCACACACGGGACCTCGGTTTATAGTCGCCGCATCCGAAGGACTTTTGGGAGAGAGTGGAGTCTGCACTGATGTTAACCCCAGGGGAAATAATTATCCCCCTTGAACGGGAATCGAACCCGGGTCGTCAGATTGCGAGCGCAATGTTCTAACCACTAGCCTGCTATCCCGTCCCATCTGAGACGTAGAAATCCTCCCTGCTGTCAGCCCTGATAATGGCCTTTAACCATCGGTGAGACTAGACTAGACCGGATTGGACTGGAATGGGGGATAGGGGATAGATAGTTTTGAAAATCAATATCGACGAGAATTCTGTGTCAGAAAACGAAAAGACAGCGGGATTTGTCTTGTTGTTCTTCCTTAGTTGCCGCATGATAATAATTCTATAGTCTGACCCTGAGAGTACAAACAAGAAAAGAAAAAAGAAAAAGAAAGGAAGGAACCTTGATGAACAACACAGGAAAATCGCACCAGGCAAGGCAGTCAAACTTTGGCCCATAAAACGGTATTGTTCTCAGCCATCGATTGAATGGCAGCTTGCTGGGGAGCGTGGCCAGCTCCCACAGTACCACAGTAGGTCGATAGCTTCAGCGGACATGGCTATGGCGGGTACCGGTAGTCAAAGTCCATTTCTTTGACAGTTAGCTCCTGGAAGAAAGCGGTAACTCCAAATCAACCTGATTTCTGATCTTACTGTGTCGTATACAGAGCGTGTCTCGCGCGTACGTTAAATCCTGTTCCGCTTTTTCGAAAGAGTAGGACATTGTGTGCCGGTGGGAACGGATGACAACATTGACAAAACCGCATACACACGGGTACTGGATGTTAAAAAAAAAAGAAAGCGCATGAGTGCTTATTCCTTTATTGTCGATGTAAAACGATGAATAATATAAATAAAAATAAATATACCCCTTTCAGTCACAAAAGATAAACTCTGCGTAAAATTCGGGCCGCTCTCCCCTCAGGGAGAGCATGTTCGCCACAAGAGCAGCGCCACCCATTTTAAAACAAAAATAACTCATATTCCCGTCTGCATGTACAGTTGTTTTCTTTATGAAAATGCCTTTTTTTCTACCAAAAAAAATTGCCAGGGAAGAAGAAAAGATCAAATATGCACGTTAAAGATCCCGTGTTGGATATCAGCGTCCCGTGGGTTACGATCACACAAACATACCCAGCATGCATCCTGTAAAACGAATAATCTGTATAACAGTTGCCCGGTTTTAACACTATCCCTACGTTAAGGGAAAGAACCCCATCTTTCCCAGTACACGTGCACTGTGCACATTTGTATGCTACTGTAACCCAGTAGTGGTGGGTGATACAGAGGGAAGGGTTAGTAGATGGTTGGTTACCCTATAGCGGGTTACCCCGTAGACTTACTTTGACTTATGCCTCTTAGTTCCTTGGGGAACATAGGGCTGCAACAACACCCCTCCAACGAACTCGGTTTTGGGAGATCCTCTTCAGCTCGGCCCATGTCATTCCAGCTGCCTTCGTTTCTTCGTCAACACTTCTGCGCCAGGTCTGCTTTGGTCGACCAACTTTCCGCTTCAGTCAAGGGCCTGCCTGGTGACATTTGACGCAGGATTGCGGAGTGTATGGCCGATCCATCCCCCACTTCTTTTGTTACTCCGTAGAGAAAAGGTTAATCTGAGATGTAGAAATCCCCCCTGCTGGCAGTCCTGATTCCTGCAAAATGACAAGTACAGGAAAAGACCAAGCACTAGTCTTCCTGCCCCGTAAGACTTCGGAGAGAGAACTGACCATGACAGATTAGCTCCCTGAAAGGTATACCAGAAGAGTTAAGAGTAAAGGGTCTCATAATAATAATAATAATGTATGGAATTTATATAGCGCTGAATCTTGTAAAGCAACAAATCAAAGCGCTCAGATGACTTAATTTTTTAAAATTTTATTTCGAGGACAATGAAATAAGCACTCATGTGCTTTTTTTTTTACATCCAGTCCCCGTGTGTATGCGGTTTTGTAAATTTTATCATCTGTTCCCACCGGCACACAATGGCCTACTCTTTCGAAAAGCGGAACAGGATTTAACGTGTGCGCAAGATGTTCTGCATGCGTTCGCACACGGGGGGGGCCTCGGTATATAGTCTCATCCGAAGGACTTCATAACCTATGTGGTCGTAGGGGAGTGAGTCCACAGAGACCTTTAATTTCTCTAGGGGGCCAGCATATTGAGGGCAGCGGCGCCCATCTCCT
>CM054155.1:40553098-40578098 GCA_028751875.1 Rapana venosa | reverse complement strand
ACTCACATGATAAATATTGACAAATCTGCGTACATACGGGGACTAGATGTAAAAAAAAACCCACCTGAGTGCTTATTCCATTAATTTCGAAATAAAAGAAAGAAAGAAAATATGAATAAATAAATAAATAAATAAATAATCACACACACGTACAGGAACGCACACACAGATACATGCATACATAATGTGCGTGTGTGTGTGTGAGTGTGACGTGTGTTTGTATGACTGGTGTGTGTGTGTGTGTCTGTGTGTGTGTGTGAGTGTGACGTGTGTGTTTTGTATGACTGGTGTGTATGTGTGGTGTGTGTGTGTGTGTGACTTGTGTGTATGTGTGTGTGTGGGGGGGGGGGGCAAGAGGGGGCTGTGGCTGTGATATCTGAGTCAAACTTGTCAGGACATGTAGCCTTGCTTCCCAACCACCCGCCACCCACCCAAAAATGATATCCTATGCCAAGTTCAGACAAAACTGAACAATATCTCTGGGTGGCCGTGGTTATTCCGCTGAAGTGACAATCAACTTTTTATCCTCGCAAAGCGTTGTGTATTGCTAGATTACCTCCCCTCCCTAAGCCCCCCCCCCCCTTCCCACCCCACCCCACACTATTGCCTCCCCTGGCTTGCGCTATGTGAGAGGGGAGCCATGTTGAAATATTGATAGGAATTACAAAATGTTATGGATTCCTTCAACAGAACACTGTCATGCGTGCGTTTCCCACTCACCCCTTTCAGTCATTTGATAGTAATGCAGAGAGAAACTAAACATCCTGCATGTTCAAAATGGTAGTGTAAAGACACTTTGACTCACACTGACACTATTGCATTCTTTAACATCTCTCTCTCTCTGTCTCTCTCTGTCTCTCTCTCTCTCTCTCCGTCTCTCTGTCTCTCTCTCTGTTCCAGGTATTGAGTTTCGGCTTGTGGAAAAGCTTTACTAGTAATGACCTTGGTTGAAGTGCTCACAGTATGGAACAGTGGCTGGTTGGACTGGATACAATCCACAGTTAAAGGTAAAGGGTAAAGGCGCCCCATAACCTATGTGGTCGTAGAGGAGCGAGGCATCAGAGACCTCGGCTTCTCCAGGGGCCAGCATATTGTATTGAGGGTGGCACCCATCTCCTCTCCCTGGCTGCTTTACCTTCCTTGACCCTAAAGAGGGCAGGTACCCATTTACAGCTCCACAGTTAAGAGAGACAAAGTCCAACTTATTGCACAACAGATTCTTCCCAGGTTGGTGCTGACTCTTCGTCGTTGTCGAACCTTCAGACAGCAACTTGTTGTTGTCTGTCATATCATGAGCAAAGCTACATTGCGCTGCCGTTTAACGCCTGACAAGTCAGGCCTAGCACAACCGATTTCAGCGCGGAGTAAAAATTGTTTCGTTTTAATTTTTTCCAAGGAAAAAAAAAGGTAGAGAATCGACAAATAAGCAGAAAATAGACAAGGAAGAGGTGACTGGAAGAAAAGGTACAAGGCAGAAGCAATTTTTTTTAAAAAAATGATAGAAAAGAGGAAATTCATAGCACAGAATCCCCCCAGAAGGTCGGGATGCAGTTTTATACTGACAGGCTCCCTCCCCCCCCCCCCCCCCCTTGCATCCCTCCCCCTCCCTCCACAGGGGAAAGCTTTTGATCCCATCTCAGATCGTGTTAAGTCTTGCGGAATTGATTTTACGCACAGACTTGTCAATGACCAATACCTCTAATACCTAACCCGGGTAGAGCTGATTTTTGCACTAAGATGTGTTAAAACTACCGCCAGGAACAATCTCACGCACCGGGTGACCAGACTGGCCGGAAAATCTCTTCTGCTGTCTTTCCCTGCACACAAGAGAATGGCTGTATTATTGATTACGTCTGGATTACAAACCTGCGCTCTCTCTCTCAGCAGCTTGTACACAGGGATTTTCCCAATTGGTTATATAATAATACTAATAATAATGTATGGAATTTATATAGCGCTGAATCTTGTAAAGCAACAAATCAAAGCGTTTTATTTTTATATCGAGGATAATGGAATAAGCACTCATGTGCTTTTTTTTTTACATCCAGTCCCCGTGTGTATGCGGTTTTGTAAATTTTGTCATCTGTTCCCACCGGCACACAATGGCCTACTCTTTCGAAAAGCGGAACAGGATTTAACGTGTGCGCAAGATGTTCTGCGTGCGTTCGCACACGGGGCCTCGGTTTATAGTCTCATCCGAAGGACTGAACTATTTATGTCTATTTAGTCATGAACTCAAGCCACCAACCAATAGTGTATTCATGTGTTGGGGGTGGGTTTGGTTTGTTGTTTGGTTTCTTGGATAGAGCAAATCCGATCCTATTGTTAAGCACCCTGTCGACCACAGAGGCCATATCGAAGTGGTCATCTCCTAAAATGTTTAATTCTCATAATAAAACTGTGTAAACTATATAGACAATGACAATGACAAATTCTTTTATTTCGAGGTAAATGAATAAGCACTCATGTGCTTTTTTTAATTTTTTACATCCAGTCCCCGCCTTGTAGGGATACATCTTAATAATAACCCAATGCTTATACTCTCACGCAGTAGAAACAAAGGGAAATAACCCTTTTAAAACAACAACAACAACAAACTAACAAACAAATAAAATAAAACCCTAAACCCCCCCCCCAACCCCCCCCCCCCCCCAAAAAAACAACAACAAAAACACCAACCAAACAACAACAACAACGAAGAAACAAAAGAAAAAGAAAAAAACTAACAAAAAGAAAAAAAGGAAGAGAAAAACAAACAATAACAACAAAACAACAAAAACCCAAGGAAAAAACAACAACCAAACTTATTAAGTCATAAAAAATAAACATCTACACATAGTACACAGTTGTTACACATAACAACAAGATATTGAAATAGGGCATTCATTAAAACTTAAGTACAGTCGACAATCCCAATAATATATTGAAAATATAAAGTATGAATCCTTCATCAGGATACACAACAACTATAACTATAAGCAAAACCATAAAAGGAGAGAGAGAGAGAGAACTCGAACTCGAACTGAACTCGCAATGATTTATTCACAAAAAGGCCATTGGCCCATACATGAAGGGGGTTGCCGAACTGCTTAGTATTTTGGTGGGGGTAAAAGCAATAGTAACGACAACATGTTACTGTATAACAAAAAGTCAGCTACAAAAGTATGACTTAGGATAACAATATGAAAAAGAGAGAGAGAGAGAGAGAGAGAGAGAGAGAGAGAGAGAGAGAGAGAGAGAGAGAGAGACAATGACAATGACAATGACAATGACAAAGGTTTAATGTGTTAAGCAATTATGCCCATTCACATGGGGACAGTGGGGCGGGACTGGGCACAACACACATATATAATTAACAACATAATTAATCAAACCCAAAATGGTCCACATGGCATGAATTCCAAACCATGGTTTTGATATTATAGTAGACTTTGATATTGTCTAAATAAATACTGTTGGATATTCCAATCACAGTGTCTTTATGTTCAGTTTGTGTAGAAGTCTTTCACACAGTCATCAAGGCACATCTGTAGAAAGCTTTCCTTTTGGTACAGCAGTGGCTCCATCAACCATGCATTGTTTCAGTTCTTGCAGCATGGACCTAGTATTGTCTACATTTTTTGTAAATTCTTGTAAATATTTCCAGACATCACTGACGGGAACACTATCATCACTGTCTCGCATTTCACTGCTATTTTTCACATGATCAGCACACTCCCCACTTTCTTCCTCAGTCTCATTCTCTTCACACTCTTCCTCACTCTCATTCATTGCACGTTCCTCCTCACTCTTATTTTCTGCACCTCTTCTTCAGTCTCATTCTTTGCACGTTCATTCCCCCCTTATACCCATTCCCTTCACCACACACTCTGTCTTTCACTTCATTTTCACAAGTATAGACAAAATCTATCATTTCTCTCGCATCATTACCGCACGAAATGTCACTCTCTGTCTGTCTATACCATGCTCTTTCATATCAATACAGCCTTCATTCGGACAACTGCTTGAAGAGGGAGGGTAATGTTCACCACACTCAAATACATTGATAGGAGCTTGCTATCATAGTGGCTGGCAGCATTGTAATATAAGCTAGGTGGGGTGAGTAAAAACAGAGGAGAGGGGGACGAAGCATGTTCATTATTTTTTCGTTCTTTATTTGTTCTGTAAGCTTCCGCTCTTCTTCTGTCCCTGTTCATCTGAGATGGGCCTTTTTTCCTATATGTTGTACGGTGAACTGGTGTGACAAGGGAATCGTCGTACTATTACCTGTCAAACGAAGAATGACAACAGTTTGACGTCCTCTCCCTTCCACCTTGAACGATGACAATGTTTGTTCATGCAGTGTTGCATTCAACATGCATTCTAGTGTTGCTGGTAGTCTGTACACTGGCATTTTGATTCAAACAACTTGCAAACCACAAAAACTCACACACAGCTGTAGAGAAAGTGTCTTGCTGGCAGCCAAGCAAGGGAAGCCACTCCGAGAGCGAGAGAGAGAGAGAGAGAGAGATTAAGACAGAGTGTAAAACCATCTCTACTGTGGTTCCCTGCATCAATGCCCTGGTCCTGGAAACTAAGTATAACACATTCACTTAGATCAGACAGGAAAAGCCCGATTCTCTCAGGAAGTTGAAAACGTTGTTGGGTGGAACAGTCACACAAAAGGCTCTGTTTTTTAAACGCCCTGTTTTTAAAAGGCCCTGTTTTCTAAAGGCCCTGTTGTTTAAAGGCCCTGCTTTTTAAAGGCCCTGTTTTTTAAAGGCCCTGTTTGTAAAAGGCCCTCTTTTTTAAAGGCCCTGTTTGTAAAAAGGCCCTTTTTTTTTTTTAAAAGTCCCATGTTTAAGTTAAAAGGTCCTGTGTTCAAAAGGCCCTGTTTTTCAAAGGCCTTTTTTTTTTTAAAGGACTGTTCTAATTTTAAAAGAGCCTGTGTTAAAGTTAAAAGGCCTTGTGTTTAAAAGGCCCTGTGTTAAAAAGGCCCTGTGTTTAAAAAGGCCTTTTTAGAAAACAAAGGCCCTGGTTTTAAAAGGCTCTGTGTTTTAAAAATCCCTATGTTTAAAAGGCCCTGTTTTTAAAAGGACCTGTGTTTTAAAGCCCAACCACCCCACCCCTATTTTTTCTTTTAAAAAAAGGCCCTGCATTTAAGTTAAAAGGCCCTGTTTCTAAAAGGCCTTGTTTCTAAAACACCCCGTTTTTTTTAAAAAGGCCCTGTGTTTAAAAAGACCCATTTAAGACCCATTTTTAATATAAAAAGGCCCTGCGTTTAAGTTAAAAGGCTCTGCGTTTTAAAAGCCTTGTGTTTAAAAGGCTCTGTGGTTTTAAAAGGCTCTATGTTTAAGTTAAAAGGCTCTGCGTTTTAAAAGCCTTGTTTTTAAAAGGCTCTGTGTTTTTAAAAAAAAGGCTCTGTGTTTTTAAAAAAAAGGCTCTGCGTTTTTAAAAAAAAAAAAGGCCCTCCTGTTTTTCTGGGACTGATCACCTTAGCCAGGCAACACGTGGGGTCCATTTTGAAAGATGGATGAGAAGATCATGTACGTGTTCGCAGTAATGCTCGATCTATTAGTGTTTTCCTCTCAAGCCTCTTCCCAGTTTGAATTATTCATGTACATTTGAGCTGCCTGGTGCTTAAGCTTAATCACTATTTTCCCTTATGCCTATTTTGCCTCTTCTCTGTGTGTGTGGCGTGGTGTGTGTGCTTGTGCTGTGTGTGTGTGCGTGTGTGCGTGGTGGTGTGTGTGTGGCGGTTAGTGTAATCATGTGTTGCCGTGTGCAGAGTGTCTGTGGTGTGCGTGGTGTGTGTGTGTGTGTGTGTGTGTGTGTGTGTGTGTGCAGGGTGTTGTGTGTGTGTGTGTGTGCTTAAGCTTAATCACTATTTTGCCTCTGTGTGTGAGTGTGCGTGTGCGCGTGCGTGCGTCGTGCGTGCGTGTGTGTGTGTGTGGTGTGTGTGTGATGCGTGTGTTTGTGTGTGTGTATGTGCACGGCGTGTGTGTGTGTGTGTGTGTGTGTGTGTGTGCGTGCGTGCGTGCGTGCGTGCTGCGTGCGTGCGGCGTGCGTGCGCTGCGCCTGTGTTTGCTGCCTGCCTGTTTGTCCTCTGTCTGTCTGTCTGTGTGTTATTCTCTCTCTCTCTCTCTCCTCTCTCTCTCTCTCTCTCTCTCTCTCTCTCTCTCTCTCTCTCTCTCTCTCTCTCTCAATGCATTATTCTTTTAAATATTGATTGCAATAATATCCTTTCTTTTTAAAAAATGTTGTGATTATCCATTATGGTTTGTTTTGTTGTTGATGGTAATGATGTTGGGTTTCTAGTGGACTGAATTGGTTGTTATGTCGTGTTTTTTTGTTTTTGTTTTTTGTTGTTGTACATTTTGATTGGTTAGTATTGGCTATTTGCTTGTTTTAAGGTACTTTTTTATTTATTGTTATCATTATTTGTTTCTCTCTGTTGTTTGTTTCTTTTTGTTTTGTTTTTGTTCCTCTTGTTTGTTGTTGTTGTTGTTGGCTGTGGCTGATGTTCGTCTGTTTGTCTGGTTGTTGTTTTTGTTGTTGTTGTTCTAGTAGTAGTCTTTGATAGTTTAGATGTTGGGCTTGGGGTTTTTCTTCTTTTTTTTCTGGTTGTTGTCGCTTTTGTGTGTTATTTTCATGATGTCTCTGATAAGGGTGGGGACTGGATGTAAAAAAAAGCTACATGAGTGCTTATTCATTATCCTCGAAATACAAGATATATATCTATATATCTCTTCCTTGTGTGTGTGTAAATATTCATACATACATACATACACACAAATATATATATATATATATATATATATACATACATATCATACATACAAAATTTGTCAAGATATGGTGCAAGCTGAAAGAATTTCAACTTGTAAAGTTTTCAGATAGCCCCTGCAGTTCGTGACATTTGATTTCATTGCTTCCCTCACCTTAGAAATTATGCTTTGTTTTATAGGATGAAGATGTAGGAATCAGTTGTTCAGTCTGAGCAGGAGGAGCATGTGGGTCAGGTTGTTCATAACGTTCAATGCATGTATAGCACAGCTGCCAAGTATTAAAAATCTCATATGAAGATTTGTATACACATATACTTACTATCATAGTGAACAATATTAGCTGGGTAGTTGTTAAAAAAACAACACAAGAACATGGGTAAATACAATTTGCATTTCCTCCCTATCAGCCTCATCCCCTAATTGCTATACCTCATATAGAAATCCTAACCCCTTCCCCCCTCACCTATCCCTCTCCTTACTTATTACCTCTCCCTTCCCATCCCTCCCACTAACTCATTCCCACCCCCCTAACTTTCCCCCCCCCTCCCTAACTTTTCCCCCACCCTCCCCTTGTCTCCCTAACTCTTTCCCACCCTCCCCTTGTCTCCCATCTCTTTCCCACCCTCTTGTCTCCCTAACTCTTCCCCCCACCCTCCCCTAACTCTTTCCCACCCTCCCCCTTGTCCCCCTAACTTTTCCCCACCCTTTCTCCCCCCTCGTCTCCGTAACTTTCCCCACCCTTTGTCTCCCTAACTCTTCTCCACCCCCACCCCACTTTTCCCCCCCCCCCCCTTGTCTCCCTAACTTCCCCCCCCCCCCCCTTCCCCTAACTTTTCCCCACCCTCCCCTTGTCTCCCTAACTCTTTCCCACCCTTTGTCTCCTAACTCTTCTCTCCCCCCACCCCACTTTTCCCCACCCTCCCCTTGTCTCCCCAACTCTTTCCCACCCTTTGTCTCCCTAACTCTTCTCTCCCCCCACCCCACTTTTCCCCACCCTCCCCCTTGTCTCCCTAACTTCCCCCCCCCCCCCTTCCCCTAACTTTTCCCCACCCTCCCCTTGTCTCCCTAACTCTTTCCACCCTTTGTCTCCCTAACTCTTCTCCACCCCCACCCCACTTTTCCCCACCCTTCCCCCTTGTCTCCCTAACTTCCCCCCCTCCCCCTAACTTTCCCCCACCCTCCCCCCTTGTCTCCCTAACTTCCCCCCCTCCTCTCCCTAACTCTCCCCCCACCCCACTTTTCCTCCCCCTCCCCCTCCCTAACTTTCCCCTACCCTCCCCCTTGTCTCCCTAACTTTCCCCCACCCTTTCCCCCCCTCCCCCTAAACTTTCCCCCACCCTCCCCCTTGTCTCCCCCTCCCCCCTAACTTTCCCACCCCCCTTATCTCCCTAACTTTCCCCACCCCACGTCTCCTAACTTTCCCCCCCTACCTTGTCTCCCTAACTCTTCCCCACCCTCCCCCTTGTCTCCCCCCCCTCCCTACTTACTTTTCCCCACTCCCCCCCTTGTCTCCCTAACTTATCCCCCTCAGCCAATCCTCCACTATCCCACTCCAGCTATATATTTAAAAAGAAAATGATTAAGAAAAACAACACCAACACAGGGGAAAGATAGACAACACATCTCCTCCAAACTTCAGAGGATTAGAAGTTAGGGTGTGATCCCCCTTAGGGATCACAAAGTCTGAACTCATAGCTTAAGCTGTTGTCTTCATAGTTTTACAACATATTAGTAAACTAACAACTCCAAACTTTAAAGGTGTCTTTTCCTATATCTGTTCAAAAATTGGGTGGGAAAAAAAGCTTGTTCTAAATCATTCATATTTCACCCTGTCCTTGTTTCAGATAAGTTAACAGTAGAGTTGACAATTTTATATAAATATTGATGCTGCATTTTCACTAGATACACACTTTTATCTGGACTTCTCCACGATTTCAAGCAATAAAAAGGAATATAACTGTTTATGATAGCCTATGAAGGGGAGGTAATATTGCCATAAAATAGAATGAAAGTTTTATTAGCACAGAGAATGTTATAAAAAAAAAAACAACTAAATACAGTTGAGCAACGTTCATATGCAGCAGAACTTAACAGCTTGAAGACAGTTGTCAATGGCAAGTTTGTTAAGGTAAAAGGTAAAGGAGTCCCATAACCTATAAAGTCGTAGGGGAGCGAGGAGGCGTCAGAGACCTCACTTCTCTAGGGCCAGCATATTGAGGACGGCGCCCATCTCCTCTCCCTCGCTGCTTTACCTTCCCTGACCCTAAAGAGGACAGGTACCCATTTACAGCTGGGTGAACTGGGGGAACTGTACTGAAGCCAAGGCGCGCAAACGGTCACCCATCCAACTGGTAACCACGCTCCACGCTGCTGAACTTGGCTTGGGGAAAGCGAGTGCTCCGACCACTGAGCTATCCCGTCCCCAAGTTTGTTAAGTGGGGGATAATAAATTCCATACATTAATATTATTATTATTAATATTATTATTATTATTATTATTATAAATCCAAAACATCATATGCATGGCCTGGTTTTGCATGTGTACATGATGAAAGAATGACTATGATTGTTTTTCAGGGTAACTGTGTCGGACGTTTGAAAGGATTAGAATGTCTTGATCTTAAATTTGAAGTGAAAACTGTTACCCACGCACGCACGCACGCACGCACGTATGCATGCACACACACACACACACACACACACACACACACACCATGTTGAAGATTTGACTTTGAAATTGTTAGAAAAAAATCGTTTTAAACAGACTTGTATATTATTGTGAAAAGAATGAATTATTCCTGTGAATCAAGCAGGATTTAGAGAAGGTAGATCATCTGTTGATCATCTAGAAAAGCTGACAACTTGGTCAAGTATCAGTTTTCGAGGCGAAATGATTATTAGCAACATTTTTTTAAACATAACTATGGCTTACGACCAGATATGGCATTCACGTTCATTGTTTAAACTCAAGAATATTGGTTTGTCAGGGCAGATTATGGTTTCATTAACAGTTGTTGTTTGGTTGTTGTTGGGTTTTTTTTAAAGAAAAAAGACAAATTTAAGTTGAAACAGGGACTACATATTCATCTACAAATACTAGAAATGGGTATTCCACAAGGTTCAGTTATTGCTCTGATGTTATTTAATATTTTGACGCATGACTTGCCAGACACTCTTTCAAAAAGTGTGGAATTAGCTCAATATGCCAATGATATATATGTATGTGGAGCAGAGACCATCATTGCTGAGGAACAAGCAGGTTTCAGAGCAGGGCGCAGCACAACAGAACAGATATTCAACCTCAGAATACTATGTGAGCGGTACTGCGATGAAAAAAACATGTCTGCTAGGTCTCTAAATTATGCTAAAAAGCTGCATCGAAACGATTTAAATGCTATAGCTAATTCTATCTATCTATCTATCTATCTATCTATCTATCTATCTATCTATCTATCTGTCCTGTAGTCTGACGACCGTGGGGGCACCCTCAAAGACTCAACAACCAGTTCCCTCCATTCCTCTCTCTGTTCTGCCTTTCTCAGGGTTTTGTTGAGTTCTAGGCCTGTCCATTCGCTGATGTTATCCTCCCAGCTCTTCCTTGGTCTGCCTCTTCTTCTTCCTCCTTGGACAGTGCCTTGTAAAACTGTCTTTGCAAGTCCTTTGGATCTTGTGACATGGCCATACCATTTAAGTTTACGCTTTTTCACGATCGTTAGAAGGTTCTCATAGGGTCCAATGTTTTGCTGGATTCTGTTATGCACGCTTTCGTTGCTTATGTGGTCTTTGTAGGAGATGCCAAGGAGTCTCCGAAAGCATCTCATCTCCACCGCCTGTACTCTTCTCTCCAAATCTGCAGTCAGGGTCCATGATTCACAGGCATACAGAAATATAGCTAATTATATGATTCAAAATGGATCACAACAATCAAGTAATAAAAACTCATATGATTCTCTTTAATAATGGAGCAAATCCAATGGAAATTCCTGGTTTTAAAATAAATGGTGGAAGTTTACACTATAAATAAGTAGTTCATTTCCTTGGAGTTTTTCTAACATAAAAATGAACATATTGGATACATTTTGACTAAAGTAAGAAAAAGCAAGCCATGGGGCCAAGATATTTTTACCTTGTTGCATCTTTCAACAATTCGTTCGAAATTAACCTCTGGCCAGGAAGTATTTTTTAGTACCCCAAAATATCTTTTGAAAATACTCCAAAGCATAGACTGCAGGGCATATAAACTTGCTCTAAGTCTACCTATCCATGCTTCATGTTTGAAAACATACAGTGCTTCAGGGGTTTTACCACTGGAAGATTATTGTGTTACGAAGCCTCGACTGTTCAAAACGATTTGGAATCAGTGGTTAATCTTAAGTCTGACACCGATTTTCCAAAGAGATTAAAATCTATATCATCACAAACCACATTGAGAACATACACATCAAACATTTCTACAAAGTCTGGGTTGGAGCCAACAGAAAATGTAGCACAACGGGATGCATTACCCCTATTCCATTCTGGGAACTCAAAAGAGCAAAGTTTAACATCACTTATATTGATCTAGCCAAAAAGGACAATATCAATTTAGTATCTTCTTATGCCAAAATTCATTTGGAAGATAAATATCCTAATCCCTTAAAAGTTGTCACAGATGGTTCAGTATTAGATAATAACGCTGGTGCTGCTTATACTACACCAGATCTAAAAACTGAAAACCAATTTCATCTTGGAGAAGGTATATCAATATTCTCAGCGATGAACTAATGGCAATATTGATGGCCCTAAATTTTCCCGTCAGTTTTCCTAAAATAATCTTTCAAAATCTTGCTGTTCTCCCTCTTGTTTTGGGGATTGGGCTTTCCCTTTTGTTTGTTTGTTTGTTTGTGTGTGCTTTTTGTTGTTTTTTGAGGGGATGGGTGGGTTTTTGATTGTTTGGTTGTGTTTTTTTTCGGGTGAGGGGGGGGGGGGGTACGTACATTATGATATTTTTCTTTTCTCATGTGAAATTCAGTAACTGAAATTTCATTTACATTTTCCATTGGAAGTACTGATTTTGTTAGGGACTGCATTTTCCGTTTTGTTTATTGTAGTTCAGTAAGTTAGTAACGTGAAGGTTGTTTCTTTTTATCACTTCGATTGCACTGATCCCCTGAAATTCCTTCTCCCATACACTACCAACTACACCCTCCTCCCCTGACACTCACACCCCCCTCTAATACCACAACTGTGAAAAGATGTTAAATGAATTTAAACACAAACACACACACACACACACACACACACACTTTTACAGATGGGAACAGATCCGCATTAAAAAAGCACATGAGTGCTTATTCCATTATCCTCGATATAAAAGAATAAATAATAAATAAATAAATAAAATACACATACATACGAACGATTTGCCATACACACACGAACTTATGAGAGTTCCCAAGTACATGATGAAGTATTTAGACACGTTATGTTTATGTACACACACAGTGATCCTCTTTGACTGTGTCTTTAACGTGATGAGGTTCAGTTTCAGGATCTCAAAAAAGTATTATTGCTTCCAAAATATTTTATCTCCGCTGTCACTTTTGTGACATTTTACAAAGCATAAGACATCACATTCCCTTGTACAAACCAAACAAATTCTAACAAGGAAACATGAAATGAGCAGGCCACCACAAATGCGAAGTAACACAATTGTTCATTTTATTCTATTTTCGTTTATTTATTTTGCACCTGCATGTGTTGCTGTTTTGCTCTTTGAGAGGCATTTTGTATAGAAAATTTGCAAGTGACCACTGTCTTTAAGCTGCAATTTTTTTTACGAGCACATGAACCCTATTTACATGTGTTTAAATTTGCAAACACACTGTGTGTGCTAGTTCATGTCAGTATTATTTCCCCTTCACAGGTTACCTTAAATAATAATAATAAATCGTAAATAGTTATATCCCCTTTTATTGTTTGAAGTGTCTTAGTAATCCAGATTGAAAGTTTCAGTCTCATGGAAATGAAGCAATAATTTTTATATGAAATTGTAGAACCTGACGTTTACCTGTCTGAAACAAGTACTGGATGAACGTTAAGGATTGTACACATCACTTTTTAAACATTTTCAAACTGTCATAGAAAAACACTTTCAAATTGTGGAATTGTTGGTTTAATCATATGTTGTAAAACTGGGAAATGAACTACGTTAGTTTAAGTTAGGAATTTGTGATCTCTTCTAGGATCGCTCCTTAAGTTCTAATCCTCCGAGCTTTGGAGGAGATGTGTTGTCTATCTTTCGTTGTTTGTGGATAGATAGTGGTCTATAGGTTGGGGAGGGGGAGTGATGGTAGGGGGTGGGAAGTAATTTGGGGGACTAGGTGGAGTGAGGTTGGGCTGGGGGGGACTAGGGGAGTGAGGTAGGCTGGGGGGGTGATGTTAGGTTGGGGAGTGAGACTAGGGGAGAAATTTGTTAGGTTGGGGGGGGGGGGGAAGGAAGGGAGTATTTAGGTTGGGGGGGGTGAAGAATTAGGGGGAGTAATGTTAGGGGGGGATTGGGGGGAGGATTTTAGGTTGGGAGGGAAACTAGGGAGTGATGTTGGGGGGGGGGGGGGGGGGGGGGGGGGGGGGGGGGGGGGGGGGGGGAGGGGGGGGGAGGGTGGGGGGGTTAGGTTGGGGGGGGGGGGTGAGTTGGGGAGGGGAGACTAGGGGGAGTAGGATGATGGGGTAGGTAGGGAGTATGGGGGTAAAATGGGGGGGGAAAGAGAAGTTAAAAAAAAAAAAAAAAAAAAAAAAAAAAAAAAAAACCCCATATCTCACAAGGGGTCACAGATTCATTGTTTCCTAGGCTAATGTCGTTGGCTACACTATGGTGGCAAGACTCTGTGTGCAAACAGGCTTGCTTGGCAGCTGTGCTAAAGACCCGGCAGAAGCAACAAGTACCATCCTACCAGTGGTTTATTTCTGATGCTGATGCAACAAGATAAAGTGCCTTCCCACCCCCCCATCTCTCCTCACAAAAACTAACCTCCCCTCCCCAAAGTTAACCCCATCCCCCTTTTTCCCCCCTAAGTTGCCCCTACCTCCCTCCTAACCCTACCTCACCCCCCCTATGCTATCCTCCCCCCCCCCCCCCCCACCCCCCCCCCCCCCCCCCCCCCCACACACACTAAACGCATAAAGATAGAAACCGTTTTGACGTGAGTGTAAAATGTTCTGCTGTGTATTTACACACGGGATCTTGATTTATAGTCTCATTCGAAGGACTTTTTGGGTGAGTGGAGTCGGTACTGACGTTAACTCCTGAGGAAAAAACAAATCCCCTTGAGCAGATGCCTCCTCTGTGATGGCTCGAACCCGGGCCGTCAGATCACGAGCGCAACGCTATGACCACTAACTAGGCTGCCCCGATTTTTGATGTGAGTTGTCTGCATGGAAGTGAGACACAGACAACACCAAGTATGCTTAGGATTTCTCTGACCGAGTTCACGACTGGCTGTCGGTACCTACTGCTAGCTATGTGTAGTGTATAAAGGTAAAGGTGTCCCATAACCTATGTGGTCGTAGTTCAGTGCGGTGCCAGAGACCTCAGCTTCTTCCAGGGACCAGCGTATTGAAGGCTGTTTCCATCTCCTCTCCCTCGCTTGCTTTACCTTCCCTGACCCTAAAGAGGGCAGGTATTCATTGACAGCTGGGTGAACTGGGAGACTGTATTGAAGCCGAGGCGCGCAAACGGTCACCCATCCGCTTGGTAAACCACGCTCGATGCTGCTTAACCTTAGCTGGGGGAAAGCGAGTGCTGTGACCACTGAGCTGTCCAGTATAGCCATCCCTAGAAGAGCTATCTTGTTTGGGTTTTGTTAGTTTTTTCTAATCATTCTAACACGTAATTCTCTTCTCAATTGCAACTTTTATGCAGGGCAGGTTTTAGCATCAAATACTGGTCGACCATGAGAGAGTGAATGGTAATATTAGAACAGTGATTTGTGTGTGGGGGGCAACCATTTTTGTGGTTGGAAGATAACAAAGAAAAGAGAAGGAAAAGGTGTATACAACCACCACGCCCACCCCCACCCCCCACCCCCCAAAATGAAAAAGAACCACCACGCCCACCCCCCCCCCACCCCCAAAATGAAAAAAAACACCCAACCAACCAAACAGACAGACAAACACAAACAAACAACCAAAAACAAAAAGTAAACTATAAAGATAGTACTCCGCGATCTGCATGCCAATTGAAACTAAACAAGCCCCCCCCCACCCCTCCCACCCATCCCCCTTCCCCTCGCTCCACCCTCAACCCCAACCACCTTCATCCTCAACCCACCACCACCTTCACCATTTTTGACCCAGCTTTTTACCTACAGTTTAGCTCATCAAAGACACATCAGCAACAAAACAAAAAAAAACCCAAAACAACAAAAAACCCAAACCAGAAGCTACCGAATGAATGTGTTGCTGGAACTATGAGAATAATTATGTGTAGCATGAAAGCTAAGTACTGACCAGAAAGGCAAAGTGCAGGCAGGCAGGCAGACAGGCAAGCAGGCAGGCAGGCAGGCAGGCAGGCAGGCAGATAGGCAGGCAGGCAGACAGGCAGGCAGACAGGCAGGCAGGCAGGCAGGCTGGCAGGCTGGCAGGCTGTAGCTTATTAGACCCTAGGGACTGGTGTTGAGCACGATGACTTGCTCATTATTTATACTTTTTTTTTTAGTCCAGCAGCAGCGACAGTTCAGACAGTCAGACTGGCCTGACCCTAAAGTTGGTTGGGATGTCGAGGGGGTGGGGGAGGGGTATGGTGGGGGTGGGGGGGGGGGGGGTAGGGGGGGCAGGGTGAGAGGGGGGTAGGGTGGGATGGGGTGGGATGGGGGTGATGTAAATAATAATAATAATAATAATGATCTTATAATTGCACAGTACTTAATTCTTCTCTCTGTCTGTCTGTGTGTCTGCCTGTCTGTCTGTCTGTCTGTCTCTCTGTCTCTCTATCTCTCTCTTCTCTCTCTCTCTCTCTCTCTCTCTCTCTCTCTCTCTCTCTCTTTTTGTTCCTCATTAGATGGAGCGGGGCTGGGTGGGGGGTGATATAATATTAATAATCATCTTATAATAGCCCATTACTTCATTCTTCTCTCTCTCCCCGTCTCTCTCTATCTCTCTCTCTCTCTCTCTCTCTCTCTCTCTCTCTCTCTCTCTCTCTCTCTCTCTCTCTCTCTCGTTCATTATCGAATTGGAGCTCTTAGGTTCATCCGATGGTCAGATTATAAAAAAAAAAAAGAGTATGCGACCGTCTCATCCGAAGGATTTTCGTAAGGGGGGAGGAAGGGGGGAGGAGGGGAGTGGAGTCAGTACTGATGTTAACTCCAGGGGGTAAAATCCCCTAAAAAACGGGTGGTGCCTCTGTGGTGGCTCGATCCCGGGCCGTCAGATCACGAGCTCAATGCTCTAACCACTAGGTCAGCCCTTCCCCTCTCTCCCCTCTTGATTGGACTTGACTTACCTTCTCCCTAAAAAAAACAACCCACAACAAATTCCCGACGAGTTGTTGGGGGCCATGCACTGAGTTTTTCAAGCAGTGTTGTGTTTTTTTTTAAGAGACAAAATTGAACCTGGCGGAGCCCATTCCTCCCTAAGGAGCTGGGTGCATGCTGGGTATGTTCGTGTCATCCATGCCACCAACTTTCAGCTGGCGCGCCTACCTTTCTACAACAGGTTGATGAAATGTTGATGTGCGTGCAAGCTGTTTTACAAGGTGGATTTGTGCTCGGGGACATCGGTTTAAAAAGGTAAAGGTGTCCCATAACCTATAAGGTTGTAGGAGAGCGAGGCGTCAGAGACCTCAACTTCTCTAGGGGCCAGCATATTGAAGGCGGCACCCATCTCTTCTTCCCTCGCTGCTTTACCTTCCCTGACCCTAAAGAGGGCAGGTACCCATTTACAGCTGGGTGAACTGGGGGAACTGTACTGAAGCCAAGGCGCGCAAACGGTCACCCATTCAACTGGTAACCACGCTCGATGCTGCTTAACCTTGGCTGGGGGGAAAGCGAGTGCTCCGACCACTGAGCTACCCCGTCCCCATACCTCGGTTTACAGGTTTTATTCAAAGGTCTTTCAGAGGTGATGATGAGTAACGTTTTGCCTGTGTTTGAAAACAAGGTCTACTTTTTAAATTATTTTTATTTTATTCTTTTATATCGAGGATAATGGAATAAGCACTTATGTGCTTTTTTGCATCCAGTCCCCGTGTGTATGCGGTTTTGTAAATTCTGTCATCTGTTCCCACCGGCACACAATGGCCTACTCTTACGAAAATGGGAACAGGATTTAAAGTGCACGCAAGATGTTCTTCAAGATTGTATGACTGTACGCTTGAGACTAAAAATACAAACGAAACTTTTTCAGGTTTTGTGGTACTAAATTTTGTTCTCAGTTCCTCTTTACTACTACTACTACTACTACTACTGCTCCTCCTCCTCCTCCTCCTCCTCCTCCTCCTCCTCCTCCTCCTCCTACTACTACTACTACTACTACTACTACTACTACTACTACTACTACTACTACTTCGACTACTACTTCTACTACTGCTGCTGCTGCTGCTGCTGCTGCTGCCTGCTGCTGCTGCTGCTGCTGCTGCTACTCCTACTACTACTAACTACTACAACTACAACTACTACTACCACTACTACTGCTACTACTACTACTGCTACAACTACTACTTCTACTACTACTACTACTACTACTACTACTCCTGCTGCTGCTGCTGCTGCTACAACAACAACAACAACAACAACTACTACTACTACTACTACTACTACTACTACTACTACTACTACTACTACTACTACTACTACTACTACTACTGCTACTACTACTACTTATTCATTATCCTCGAAATCAAAGAATTTGTCATTTGTCATTATTTGTCGTTTGTCATATTTGTCATTTGTCATTATTTATCATTTGTCATTATTTGTCATTTGTCATTATTTGTCATTTGTCATTATTTGTCATTTGTCATTCGTCTCTCCCCTTTCCTTCCATCCTTACCTCCTTTTCTTTCTCCTCCCCCCCCCCCCCCCCCCCCCCCCCCGACCCCCCCCCCTTTCTACAATGTTTTGGTACTAGCCTACATTTTAGCTAGAGAATACCCCACTCACCCCCTCTCCCTCCACCCCCTCCCCCCTCCATCGCTCTCCCCCCCCCTCCACCCCCATCCCCCCACCCTGTCCACCCTCCACCCCATCCCCTCTGTCTTTGCAGAATATTTTCCGGTCAGTCCAGAGTGTTTTAATCCCTTTGCCGCGAATGGTCCAGCGAGGAAATAATCGATGCTTCTTATTCCCCATAATATATTTTACCCTTGGGTTCGATAATAAGGACAATCATTGTCCCTATAGCGCTTAGTCTTGAGTAAGGTTCGTTAAAAAAACACACCCCACCCAACCCTATTATTATTATAACGACTACTGAGAAAAATATCGACTTGCGTTGTCAATCATTTTCCATGTTGATGTCAAAAAGGATTTTGTGTGTGTGTGTGTGTGTGTGTGTGTGGTGTGTGTGTGTGTGTGTGTGTGTGTGTGTGTGTGTGTGTGTGTGTGTGTGTGTGTGTGTGTGTGTGTGTGTTGTGTGTGTGTGTGTGTGTGTGTGTGTGTGTGTATGTGTATGTGTGTGTGCGTGTGTGTATGTGTGTGTGTGTTGTCGTTGTCTGAGTCTTTGTTGTTTTCAACATCGTTAATCGTCCATCTTTGTCCAGATGGCATAGTCCATCTTTCTGCAGAGGGCATAGTCCATCTTTCTTCAGAGGGCATAGTCCATCTTTCTGCAGAGGGCATAGTCCATCTTTCTCCCGGGTGGCATAGTCCATCTTTCTTCAGGGGGCATAGTCCATCTTATCTTTCTTCGGGTGGCATAGTCTATCTTTTTCCATGTGGCATAGTCTATCTTTCTCCGGGTGACATAGTCCATCTTTTCTTCAGAGGGCATAGTCTGTCATTCTCCGGGTGGCACAGTCCATCTTTCTCCACATGGCACAGTCCATCTTTCTTAAGAAGGCATAACACATCTTTCCTCAGGTGGCACAGTCCATCTTTCTTAAGAAGGCATAACACATCTTTCCTCAGGTGGCACAGTCCATCTTTCTTAAGAAGGCATAACACATCTTTCCTCAGGTGGCACAGTCCATCTTTCTTAAGAAGGCATAACACATCTTTCCTCAGGTGGCACAGTCCATCTTTCTTAAGAAGGCATAACACATCTTTCCTCAGGTGGCACAGTCCATCTTTCCTCAGGTGGCACAGTCCATCTTTCTTAAGAAGGCATAACACATCTTTCCTCAGGTGGCATAGTCCATCTTTCCTCAGGTGGCATAGTCCATCTTTCCTCAGGTGGCATAGTCCATCTTTCTGCAGAGGGCATAGTCCATCTTTCTGCAGAGGGCATAGTCCATCTTTCTTCAGAGGTCATAGTGCATCTTTCTTCAGGTGGCATAGTCCATCTTTCTTCAGGTGGCATAGTGCACCTTTTCTTCAGGTGGCACAGTCCATCTTTCTTAAGAGGGTATAGTCCATCTTTCTTAAGAGGGCATAGTCCACCTTTATTCAGAGGGCATAGTCCATCTTTCTCTGGGTGGCTCAGTTTATTTTTCTCCGGGTGGCATAGTCTATCTTTCTCCGGGTGCATAGTCTATCTTTCTCTGGGTGGCATAGTCTATCTTTCTTCAGGTGGCATAGTCCATCTTTCTTCAGGTGGAATAGTCCATCTTTCTTCAGAGGGCATAGTCTGTCATTCTCCGGGTGGCACAGTCCATCTTTCTCCAGGAGGCAAAATTCCTCTTTCTTCAGAGGGCATAGTCCGTTTTTCTTCAGAGGGCATAGTCCATCTTTCTTCAGGGGGCATAGTCCATCTTTCTTCAGGGGGCACAGTCCATCTTTCTTCAGGGGGCATAGTCCATCTTTCTTCAGGGGGGCATAGTCCATCTTCGTCTAGGTGGCATAGTCCATCGTTCTCCAGGTGGCATAGTCCATCTTCATCCATTTGGCATAGTCCATCTTTCATTAAGGTGGCATACTTCATCTTCATCTAGGTGACATAATTATTGCATAGTGGATTTTTTGGGTGTGGTTTCTCTGTTAGAACTCCGAAGTTTACCAATGATGAGATTTTTTTGTTGTTGTTGCGAATGCAGCCCTTTATGCCCACCATCAAGGTAGCTGCATTCCGACTTCGGGGATGCATAAAAGCCAAAATTTGTATCATCCATACCCCTGACCATGGCAGGCCTAGTTTTTTGGGTTTTTTTTTACCGCGGAAAATGAATGGGGATGAAAGTGTAAGATGTTTTTCGTACGCGTTCCACAACCAGTACAAGCCTTTAGCTGGTGGTCACACAGCACATCTGATGGAATTGTTGAGGAATGCAGGCAGCTAGAGGCGATGATGACTCCAAGGAGAAATCCTCCTCTCCTCTCCTCCTCTTCCTCCTCTTCCTCCTCCTCTTCCTCCTCCTCATCTTCCTCTTCCTCGTCCTCCTCCTCTTCCTCCTCCTCCTCCCCTCTCTCTACTCCTCCCTCTTCCTTCTCCCCTCTTCCTCGTCCTCCTCCTCTTCCTCCCCTCCACTCCCCCTCCTCTTCCTCCTCCCCCTCCTCCGTCCACCTCTTCTTCTCCTCCTCTTCTCTTCTCCCCTTCCTCCTCCTCTAGCCCTCTCTTCTATCTCTTCCTTCCAAACTTCTCCAAACTGCAAGGGTCCGACTCCGTCCCTCCCCTCCTCCCCTCTTTCTCCTCCTCTTCCTCCTTTTCCTCCTCCCTTCTTCTCTTCCTCCTCTTTCTCTCCTCCTCCTCTCCTCTCCTCTCCTCTCTTCTTCCTCCTCTTTCCTCCTCCTCCTCTCTTCCCTCTCCCTCTCCTCCTTTCCTCCTCCTCCTCTTTTCTTCCTCTTCTCTCCTCCCTCTTCTCCTCTCCTCTCCTCCTCTTCTTCTCCTCCTCTTCCTCCTCCTCCTCTTTCCTCTTCCTCCTCTCCTCTTTCCTCTTCTCCCTTTCCTCCTCTCTTCCTTCTTCTTCCTCTTCCTCTCTCTTCTCTCTTCCTCTTCCTCCTCCTCTTCTCCTCCTCCTCCTCCTCTCTTTCTTCTTCCTCCTCCTCTTCCTCCTCTTCCTCCTCCCTTCTTCCTCCTCCTCCTCCTCCTCCTCTTCTCTTCCTCTTCCTCCTCCTCTTCCTCCTCCCTCCCTCCCCTCCTCCTCCTCCTCTTCCTCCTCCTCCTCTTCTTCCTCTTCCTCCTCCTCTTCCTCCTCCCTTCCTCCTCCTCTTCCTCCTCCTCTTCCTCCTCCTCTTCCTCCTCTTCTTCCTCTTCCTCCTCTTAAGCGGACAGCTTAAGGGAGGACTCAAACTCGCGATCTCAGTTGGTCCAGATCATGATTGGAACCACTTCACTCTTCCGTTTGGAGTTTGTGTGTGTGTGTGTGTGTGTGTGTGTGTGTGTGTGTGTGTGTGTGTGTGTGTGTGTGTGTGTGTGTGTGTGTGTGTGTGTGTATGTGTATGTGTGTATGTATGTATGTGTGTGTGTATGTGTGTGTATGTGTGTGTATGTGTGTGTGTGTGTGATATGTGTGTGTGTATGTGTGTGTATGTGTGTGTGTGTAGTGGGTGTGTGTGTGATTTGAGGGGGGGGGGTCGGGAGTTGTTATTCTTCTCGATCTCCCCCTTTAAGACAAATTGATATAGAACACTGACCACTACCATCACCACCGCCACCACCACCACCACCAACAACAACACTGCTATCACCATCACCACCACTATCACCACCATCACCACCACCTCCAACAACAACACTATCACCACCACCACTACCACCAGCACCACCACCTCCAACAACACATCACCACCACCACCATTTCCACCACCTCCAACAACACACCACCACCACCATCACCACCACCACCACCACCATTACCACTACCTCCAACAACAACAGTACCACCACCACCACCACCACCATCACCACCACCATCACCACCACCATCACCACCACCACCACCACCACCATTACCACCACCACCACCACCAACAACAACAACAACACCACCACCATCACCACCACCACCACCATTACCACCACCAACCACCACCACCACCAACCCCAACCACCACACCACCACCATCACCACCACCACCACCACCACCACCATCACCACCACCACCACCACCAACAATCAACACACCACCCCACCACACCCACCACCCCCCCCACCATACCACCACACCACCACCACCACCACCACCACCATCACCACCACCATCACCACCCACCACCTCCAACAACAACTACCACCATCACCACCACCACCACCATTCTCCACCACCATCACACACCATCACCACCACCATCACCACCAACACCATCACCACCACCACCACCACCCCATCACCACCTCACACACCACCACCACACATCACCATCACCACCTCCAACCAACACTACCACCTCACCCCACCATCACCACCACCACCTACCACCACACACACCACACCATTCACCACCATCCACCACCACCACTCACCACCTCCAACCACTACCACCACCACCCCACCACCACTTCACCACCACCACACCACCACACACCACCACCTCACCAACAACAACACTACCACCACCCTCCACCACACCACCATCACCATCACCATCACCATCAACCACCACCACCATACCAACACCATACACTACCACCGCCCACACCACCACCATTACCACACACCCACCACCATCACCACCACCACCATCACCACCACCTCACACACCACACCATCACCACCACCATTACCACCACCATCACCACCACACCACCACCATCACCACCACCACCACCTACCACCAACACCACCAAACACCACCACCACCACCATCACCACCACCACCACCATCACCACCATCCACCACCACCATCACCACCACCACCACCATCACCACCACCATCACCACCACCACTTCCACACAACAACTACCACCATCACCACCACCATCACCATTTCCACCACCATCACCACCATCACCACCACAATCACCACCACCATCACCACCAACCATCACCACCCACCACCACCATCCCACCACCACCACCATCACCACCACCATCACCACCACCACCTCCAACAACAACTACCACCATCACCACCACCACCACCATTTCCACCACCATCACCACCATCACCACCACAATCACCACCACCAATCACCACCACCATCACCACCACCATCACCATCGCCAACCACACCACCACCATTCACCATCACCACCACCACCAATCACCACCGCCATTACCACCACCTCCAACAACAACCACAACCACCCACCATACACCACCACCACCGCCATCACCACCACCATCACCACCACCATCACCACCACCACACCACCAACCACCAACCATCTCACCACCACCACCACCACCTCCAACAACAACACACCACCACCCATCACCATCACCATTACCACCACCACCACCATCACCACCACCATCACCACCACCACCACCTCCAACAACAACACTACCAACCACCATCACCACCACCATTACCACCACACCACCTCCAACAACAACACCACCACCACCACCACCACCATCACAACCACCACCAACAATCACCACCACCATCACCACCACCACCTCCAACAACAACACCTCCACCACCACCACCACTACAACCCACAACCCCCCCCCCCCAACCCCCCAATCCCCTCCCCCCCATTTCCCCCCCCCCCCCCCCCACCCCTACCCCTACCTCATCCTCCCGGCAACCATCACCTACCAGCCATTTTTCTAGCTGCTGCTATTGTTATCCTCCTCCTCCTCCTCCTCCTCCTTCTTCCTCCTCTTCCTCCTCTACTACTACTACCACTACTAGTTTTGCCCAAGCCAGTCCTGGCAATGCCAGACCAGGCAAGCCAGCTCTATTCATGCAGCTCTGTAAAAGAACGGGGTGAGCTTGACGGGTAGCTAGCTGGCTAGCTAGCTGGTCGAACGGGTAGCAGGACACACACACACACACACGCACACACACACACACACACACACACACACACACACACACACACACACACACACACACACACACACACAAACACACACACACACAGCTTCCCTCAAGAGGGTTTTTTAAAATAAAATTAAAAAAAATAAAATAAAAAGGCAGGTAGGCCTTTTTTTTAAAATTTGCAGCCGTTTTCATTTTCAGAAGCTGACGAATCATTGACTTGCAGGGGCCCCCCTTCCAAGATCGAACACCTTTTGCGGGCGCGGGTGTGTTTTGAACGTATGTTTTTTTTTTTGCTGGTGATTGACACAAGCTGTTACTCTTAGAGGGTAGTTGGAGATTTTGTGTGTGCGCGTGCGTGCGTGCGTGGTGTGTGTGTGTGTTGTGTGTGTGTGTGTGTGTGCGCGCGTGTGTGTACGTGTGTGTGTGTGTGTGTGTGTGTGTGTGTGTGTGTGTGTGTGTGTGTGTGTGTGTGTGTGTGTGTATTTTCGTGTTGTTTTTTTCTTTCTTCTTCTTCTTCTTCTTTTCTTCTCACGGCCGTTTATGAACAGATCGATACGTAGCATATGCAAGGGCAGCGTTCGAATCTGAACGCGGTTTTTGAGGCCTGTACCTTATTATAAGAGAGGGTGTATCAACCGCTTGGTGGAGACTACAGTTTTCGAAATCAGTTTGTGAGAGTTGATTTGAAGGGTCGGAGTGTTTTGGGTTTCGAAGGCGTGAAACGATTTCATTGTTGTTGACGTGCTTTGATAGAGAGTTTGCTCAGAGGCACGGAGTTTGTGTAATAGTTTGTGAAAAAGCGATTTTTAAAAAAGGGAGAGAGAGAGATAGATAGATAGAGAGAAAGGGTTGAAGACAAGAGAAAAGAGTTCAAGGAAGTGGTTGAGTTAATAATTATTATCATCAACATGTCGGTCATATTGTTGTCTCAGCGTAAGAGGGCCATCAATAAGAAGGAGAAGAAAACCATAAGGTCAGTGCTGGTGTGTTGTCAGTGTGTGTGTGTGTGTGTGTGTAGTGTGTGAGTGTAGTGTGTGTGTAGTGTGTGTGTGTGTGTGTGTGTGTGGTGTTGTCAGTGTGTAGTGTTTGTGTAGTTTGTGAGTGCGTGAGTTTTTAAAATTAAATTTAAAAAAATTCTTTTATATCGAGGATAATGGAATAAGCACTTATGTGCTTTTTTACGTCAAGTCCCCGTGTGCATGCGGTTTTGTAAATTTTGTCATCTG
>CM054155.1:40548098-40550598 GCA_028751875.1 Rapana venosa | reverse complement strand
CTTGGTCTCTATGTGTGTGTGTGTGTGTGTGTGTGTGTGTGTGTGTGTGTGTGTGTGTGTGTGTGTGTGTGTGTGTGTGTGTGTGTGTTGTGTGTTTGTGTGTTTGTGTGTTGTGTGTGTGTGTGTTGTGTGTGTGTGTGTGTTGTGTGTGTGTGTGTTTGTGTGTTTGTGTGCTTGTGTGTGCGTATGTGTGTGTATGTATGTGTGTGTATGTGTGTGTATGCGTGCTCGGTGTGTGTGTGTGTGTGTCTGTCTGTTTGTCTGTCTGTCTCACTCTCTCTCTCCTCTCTCTCAGGAGGCTTGGTGGTAAAAAAAAAAAGTATGTTGATGCCATATCCTCTTTAAATAAAATTCATCCATTCAGTTCTCTCCCTCCCTCCCTCTCTTGTTTGCTCAGATCTTTCGATTACCGTCCTTCACACACAACACACAATCAACACATACACACACACACACACACACCCACACACCCAAAACACACACACACACACACACATCAACAAACCACCCACCTCCACCCACCACTCACCCACACCATTAAATCTCCCCACTCACCCCCCCCCCTACACACACAATTGCTTATTTAACGTACGATCTGGACTTTAAAAACCCCAGAGACTTTGACTTTGACTTTCAAAACAAAAACACCAACCACACACTTACCCTCACTCCCCCACCCACCAACCCATCCACACCCCTCACCCCCCACACCCTCCCCTCCCACACAACACCACACATCCCCACACACTACACCTCCCTCCCCACACACAATCACCCTTACTCCCCCCCCCACTCACCCCCCACCTCCCCCCCACACATCCACCCTTACTCCCCCCCCCCCACTCATCCCCCCCACACACACACCTCCCCCCCCCCCCCAAAACCCTCCCCTCCCCCCCCACCCCTTTCACCATTACTTATCCCACCACACACACTCACCCCCCCCCCCCCCCCACCGCACACACACCTCACTCCCCCCCCCCCCCCACACCCACCCCCCCCACACCACCCCCCCCACTCAAACCCCCCCTCACCCCCCCCACACCCCACCCATCCCCCCCCCCCCCCCACCACACCACACCACACACATTTACCGGTGACAGGAAAGCAGAGAGGCCGGCCACGGCGCACTGATGACTGTTGTTCACACCTGTCTTCCCTTCTCAGGGCTCTTCCCCCTCACCACCACGCACGCAACCTTTGCTTTTTGCTTTAGCTTTTGCTTTCTGTCTTGTTCTTTTAATTTCTTGTCTCTTTTCTTCTTTTTCTTTTTATTTCTGTTCTTTTCGCTTTTTGTTCTTTTGCTTTCTGTTGTTCTTTTCTTTTAATGTCTTTTCTTTTGCTTTTCCCTCTCTGTCCTGTTCTTGTTCTTTTCTTTTGCATTCTGTTCTTTTGCATTCTGTTCTTTTGCTTTCTGTTCTTCTTTTCTTTTGCTTTCTGTTTCTTTTGCTTTCTGTTCTTCTTTTCTTTTGCTTTCTGTTCTTTTGCTTTCTGTTCTTCGTTTCTTTTAATGTCTTTTCTTTTGCTTTTTGTTCTTTTGCTTTCTGTTCCTTTTTTTTTGTGCTGTTCTTTTCTATTCTTTTCTGCTTTTTTCTCCCCTTTTCTTTTCTTTTCTTTTTGCTTTTCTTTTCTTTTCTTTTTTCTCTCTCTTCTTTTCTGTTCTGTTCTCTTTTGTTTTTTTTCTCTTCTGTTCTTTTTCTCTTCTCTTTCTTTGCTTTTCTTTTATGTTCTCTTATTTTCTTTTGTCTTTTCTTTCTCTTCTCTCTTCTTTTCTGTTCTGTTCTCTTTTCTCTTTCTTTTCTCTTCTCTTCTTTTCTGTTCTTTCTTTTTCTTTTCTCTTCTTTTCTTTCTATTTTTTTTCTTTTCTTTTTTGTTGTTGCTTCCTTATCTGCCTCAGTGGGCAGTGGGTTAGAAGACAAAGTGGTAGGCAGGAGGTGGGGGTGGGGTGGGGGGGGGGGGCGGGAGGGGATGGGAGGAGGAGACTGGGAGGAGGGGGGGGGGGGGGGGGGAGAGAGACTGGAATCGGCAGACCAGGGATGAGGCGACAAGAGAAGGGAACTCTTTGATATCATCATCTGATATATCTGCTGCTGCTGTTGTTGTTGCTGCTGTTGTTGTTGTTGTTCTTGATATTATTGTCGCTGCTGTTTGTTGTTGTGTGCTGCTGTTGCTGCTGCTGTTGCTTTTGTTGTTGCTGCTGCGGTTTGTTTGTTTTGTTGTTGTCTTTGTTGTTGCTGCTGCTGTTGTTACGCTGCTGTTACTGCTGCTGATGTTGTTCTTGTTGTTTGTTGCTTTTTGCCGCTGCTGCTGTTTCTGCTGCTACTGCTATTGCTGCTGCTGTTGCTGCTGCTATTGTTGCTGCTGTTACTGCTGCTGCTTCTGTTGTTGTTGCTGCTGCTGCTGTTTCTGCTGCTACTGCTATTGCTGCTGCTGTTGCTGCTGCTATTGTTGCTGCTGTTACTGCTGCTGCTTCTGTTGCTGCTGCTGCTGCTGCTGATGA
>CM054155.1:40533098-40540598 GCA_028751875.1 Rapana venosa | reverse complement strand
TGCTGGTAATGTTGCTGCTAGTGTTGCTGCTGATGTTGCTGCTAATGTTGCTGCTAATGCTGCTAATGTTGCTGCTAATGCTACTGTTAATGTTGCTGCTGTTGCTGCTAATGCTGCTGTTGCTGTTGCTAATGCTGCTGCTGCTGCTGCTAATGCTGCTGTTGCTGTTGCTAATGCTGCTGCTGCTGCTAATGCTGCTGTTGCTGTTGCTAATGCTGCTGCTGCTGCTGCTGCTAATGCTGCTGTTGCTGTTGCTAATGCTGCTGCTGCTGCTGCTAATGGTGCTAATGCTGCTGCTGTTGCTGCTAATGCTGCTGCTGCTAATGCTGCTGCTGCTACTAATGCTGCTGCTGCTCCTGCTACTGCTGCTGCTACTAATGCTGCTGCTAATGTGTGTGTAGTGTAGTGTAGTGTATAGTGTGTAGTGTAGTGTAGTGTAGTGTGTGTGTGTGTGTGTTGTGTGTGTGTGTGTGTGTGTGTGTGTGTGTGTGTATGTGTGTGTGGGTGTAGCATAGTGTAGTGTGTGTGTGTGTAGCGTAGTGTCTTTTGTGTGTGTGTGTGTGTGTGTGTGTGTGTGTGTGTGTGGTGTGTGTGTGTGTGTGTGTATGTGTGTGTGGGTGTAGCATAGTGTAGTGTGTGTGTGTGTAGCGTAGTGTCTTTTGTGTGTGTGTGTGTGTGTGTGGTGTGTGTGTGTGTGTGTGTGTGTGTGTGTGTGTGTGTGTGTGTGGTGTAGCGCAGTGTAGTGTGTGTGTGGTGTTGTGTGTGTGTGTACATGTAGTGTGTCTGTAGCGCAGTGTCGTGTGTGTGTGTGTGTGTGTGTGTGTGTGTGTGTGTGTGTGTGTGTGTGTGTGTGTGTGTGTGTGTGTGTGTGTGTGTGTGTGTGTGTGTGTGTGTGTGTGTGTAAATGTTATGCTGAGATTGTCTTTCAGCCATGACCATCTCTTTTTACATAACAAGCTGCATTCTCCTTTAAAGGAGATAGTTTTTTTAAAATCCTCTGAAGTCGGAGTATAGCTGCCTATGTGGCGAGGTACTTAAAAACAGTCAAACGCGCAAAACTTCTCATGCAGTCTGCTGTCTGCAGCTTCATTCAAAATCAAAATACACACACACGCGCGTGCACGCGCACTCACACACATACACACACTACACACACACCACACGCACACTACACACACACATAACACACTACACACACACACCACAACACTCACACATACTACACACACACTACATACACGCGCACTCACACACACACACACACACACACACACACACACACACCACACACACACACACACCACACACACACACACACATCTTGCGCAGAACATCTTGCGCACACGTTAAATCCTGTTCCGCTTTTCGTAAGAGTAGGCCATTGTGTGCCGGTGGGAACAGATGACAGAATTCACAAAACTGCATACACACGGGGACTGGGTGTAAAAAAGCACATCAGTGCTTATTCCATTATCCTTGGTATAAAAAATAAATAAACACACACAGTGTCATGACCACATAATCGCTGAAAGGCGAGCATAAGATTTTTAATCCCCGCATCAGGCCCCATTAATTCAGCGGTTAGTAACCCGAGCAAGGCCCCGGGGCCGGAAACAAAGGAGGGACATAATGGAAGAGGGTGGGAGAGAGAGAGAGAGAGAGAGAGGGGGGGGGGAGACAGAGAGATAGTCATGCAGACACACAGACAGACAGACAGAGGGGAGAGAAAGACAGACAGACAGACAGAGCAGACACACAGACAGACAGGCAGGCAGGCAGGCAGGCAGACAGACAGACAGAGACAGAGATACACGGTGAGAGAAACAAACAGAGACAGAGAGACAGACAGGCAAACAGACAGACAGAGGCAGAGAGGGCGAGAGAGAGAGAGAGAGAGAAGAGAGAGAGAGGAGAGAGAGAGAGAGAGAGAGAGAGAGAGGAGAGAGAGAAGAGAGAGAGAGAGAGAGAGAGAATGTTTCATTTTGAGGATAATGGAACAAGCACTCGCGTGAGCTTTTTCTTTTTTACATCCAGTCCCTGTTGGCTCAAGGGGACGGGATAGCTCAGTGGTCGGAGCACTCGCTTTCCCCCAGCCAAGTTAAGCAGCGTCGAGCGTGGTTACCAGTTAGATGGGTGACCGTTTGCGCGCCTTGGCTTCAGTACAGTTCCCCCAGTTCACCCAGCTGAAAATGGGTACCTGCCCTCTTTAGGGTCAGGGAAGGTAAAGCAGCGAGGGAGAGGAGATGGGCGCCGCCCTTAATATGCTGGCCCTAGAGAAGTGAGGTCTCTGACGCCTCGCTCCCCTGCGACCTTATAGGTTATGGGACTCCTTTACCTTTACCTTTTTACCCTGTTGGCATGTGTGTTTGTCAGTTTTGTCATCCGTTCCTACCGGCACACAAATGACCTACTCTTCCAATTGGCGGAACAGGTTTTTAACGTGTGCGCAAGATGTTCTGCGTGCGTTCGCACACGGGGCCTCGGTTTATAGCCTCATCCGAAGGACTTTTGCGGGGAGTGGAGTCTGCACTGATGTTAACTCCAGGAGGAAAAATCCCCTTGAATGGATGTCTCGGTGGTGGCTCGAACCCGGGCCATCAGTTGACGAGCACAACGCTCTAACCACGAGGCCTCCAGCCCCCTCGATACATAACAGGCATTTCTGATCATGCAGAGACAGATAGACAGGCACGCGCGTGCGAGCGCACACACTCTCTCTCACTAACTCACTTTTTCACTCTCTCACTCAACGCACACACACACTACACAAATACACTACACACTACACGCCCCCCCCCAAGACACACACACATAAACACACACACACACTACACACCACACACCACACACACATATACAGAGTACACAAAGACACTACAAACACCCCCCCCCCCCCACACACACACACAAACTACACCACACACACACACACACACACACACACACTTTCTCTTTCTCTCTCTCTCTCCACACACACACACCACACTAACACCCACCCCCCCCACACACACACACAAACACACACTACAAACACACACACACCACACTACATACGCTACACACCACCACCAACCACAAATCGAACCTTCTCCCAAACTAGGCTAGCAAACCACAGAGGGCAGGCTTTAAAAACCACCACCCAACAAACCAACCACCCAACAAACGAACCACCCCCAACAAACCAACCACCCCAACAAACCAACCACCCCAACAAACCAACCACCCCAACAAACCAACCACCCCAACAAACCCTGGGTTGAGGCTAAAAGGACCAGGAGAAGTTGGAGGAGCAAAAAAAAAAAAAAAAAAAAAAAAAGAATCGATACCCGGGGTATTACCGGTCCCCTGCTTCCAAACCAATTGCGAAAATTGAAGAACAGTGTAGTAGCACCCCAGGGTGGCTAAACCCCAGATCGATAGCCCAGGCCTGGGGCTATTGTTGTTCGTTCGCTCCCTCTTTCCTTCCTTCCTTACATTCCTTCGTTCGCGAATCCCCCCGCTGCTTTTAGGAGGATCGTGTGGAGGAGGGCTTGTGGTTGTGGTTGTGGTCGCGCTGCTTTGCTTTTACATGGGACATATCGCCAGCAGCAGAAGTGAAGGAGAGATCGTCTGTCAGTCGCGGTCTTGAACCTAGATTCCCTTCAGTCGGGGAGGGGGGGGGGGGGGGGGGGGGGGGGGGGAGGGGGCGAGGAAGGGGGACAGGGTAGCTAGCTTCAGTGGGATTTGAACTCTCGACCTTCCAAGTCTATAAACCGAGGCGGTTAAGTCCTTCGGATGAGGCTCTTAAACCGAGGCCCCCGTGTGCGAACGCATGCAGAACATCTTGCGCACACGTTAAATCCTGTTCCGCTTTTTGAAAGTGTAGGCCATTGTGTGCTGGTGGGAACAGATGACAGAATTTACAAAACCGCATACACAAGGGGGGACTGGATGTAAATTAAAAAAAAAAAGCACATGAGTGCTTATTTCATTATCCTCGAGAGAAAAAAAAATCTGAGCGCTTTGATGTGTTGCGCTTTACAAGATTCAGCGCTATATAAATTCCATACATTATTATTATTATTATTATTATTATTATTATTTTCCCAAGCCAGTGGGTTTTTTTTAAATTAAATTTTAAGCAACTGGATGGGTGACCGTTTCTTTGCGCGCCTTGGCTTCAGTACAGTTAGCCCACCCCGCCAGTTCACCCAGCTGTAAATGGGTACCTGCCCTCTTTAAGGTCAGGGAAGGTAAAAGCAGCGAGGGAGAGGAGATGGGCGCCGCCCTCAATACGCTGGCCCCTAGAGAAGTTGAGGTCTCTTGATACCTCACTCCCCTACGATCACATAGGTTATGGGAACACCTTTCAAGAGAGTTGGCCCTGGCAAAAATTCTGCAGAAAAAAGCCACTTTGATAGGGAAAAAAATACAGTTGCAGACAGGAACAGGATAAAAATATAATGGGTGGCGCTGCTCTTGTGGCGACGTGCTCTCCTCGGGGAGAGAGCAGCCTGAATTTCACGCAGAGAAGTCTGCCGTGACTGAAAGTGGTATACAAACATATATCTATCTATCTATCTGTCTATCTATCTATCTATCTATCTATGTATATACACACACACAAATGCAATAGAATCTGTGACCACCGCTGACAACTCATTTCTATGCGTACAGTTGATGTCAGCGTTCGATGGGTTACAGACACACAAACACACCCAGCATGCATTCTGTACCTAGAGAAGGATGGACTCCGCCAGCGTTTCAGCTTGCCCAGGACATGTGGTATAAAACAAAAAGTTGTAAACAGCCGCCTAGGTGCAGTGGTTAGCGCTTCGGTTTACGAACTGGAAGGTCGCGGGTTCGAATCCCATAAGAGTCATAGGGATTTTGTCGGACTCCGGGCCAGCTCCTACCCAGAGTGAGTGTGCTGTGCATGTGGGCTCAGTGGGAAGACTGGGACCACACAGTCGAGATTCAAATCCACTTAACGGATGGAATTTTGAGAGTGTTGCTTAAATTACCTGACCAACACTTGCAGGTGTATGTATCTTTCGGGCCCGGTTGACGTCCGGGTTATAATAAATATTATGATAGGAAGCGTAGAGTACAACCCTGTCAGGTAGTAGTATCAAAGCAGATGCACTTCCATAGAAGCAGCATTGTTTCATCATCCTCATGGTCATTGATCATCGCGCAATAAAAGAAAACTGTCTCTGATTCTGTGGTTTAAAGAAGATGAGGCAGCAACAACAACAAAAATCCACCACCACCCCTCCCCCACCCGACCCCAAACCCCCCAACAGCCAAAAAACTCTGTAGTGTTCCAATGAGTCTTAAAATAGTTCGGGAGGGGAAGAGTGGGTTTGTGACTGACAGAGGGGGGTGGGATGATGAGGGGGGGGGGAGGGAATGAATCGGGGGAGGGGAGGAGGTAGTCGTGCAGAGTGCACGTGTGTTTGGACTTGTTTGCTACTGCGTGTATACGTGTGTGGTGTCTAAAAGTGTGTGTGTGTGTGTGTGTGTGTGTGTGTGTGTTGTGTGTGTGTGTGTGTGTGTGTGTGTGTGTGTGTGTGTGTGTGTGTTTATGGTTTTTTTCCAGTTTTTATCATATCAATTTTAATTCACGTAATTCGCATAGCGGAGGACAAAAGTTGTTCCCATTGATCTTGATTCTCAGTAAAGCTTTGTAAACATATGGACAACGATAATAACAGTATCATCTGCCTTCAGCGCCTGGGCTTTATCACAGTTCTTGATTAAACCATTGACGTTGGGGGCAACAGCAAAGTGAGAGGCTGTATGACCAGTGGCTTTCCCACTCATGGAATTCCACGTTACAGCTTAGTCTTTTAGTGATGGACTATGACTCTCTGACTAGGAGGCTTGACTTGCACTTTCCTTTTTAAAGTGCTGCGGGCCCTGGGGGCGGGTTGGCTTTTGGAGAACTTTCCCCCAACGTTTGATTTGCTCTTATGCCCACTTGGCCGAGGGGGGGGGGTTTTTAATGGGGGCAAGGCTTTTCCCATTTTAAAAAAAATTTTTTGCCAAATTTTCCCCGAAACAGCAGCTGCCTCCTCTGCTTTTTGGGAGGTCATCGTCGAACAGGGAGGGGAAAAACGGGAAATAATTAAATTTTTTAGAGTAATCCATCGTTTTTTGTTGTGGAAATCATAGGGTTCACGTGTATCACGACCGTTTTTCGGGAATATTATTTTGGTTTTTATGTTTTTTAAAGAAATTTAAGTTTGGGGGGGGAAACACACACACGCACGCGCCCGCCGCACAACACACACAGGGAGAGAAATGTGCCTTATTTTTTTTGAATGCATGTATACATTTTTAAAAAAAAAACCAAAAATTTATAAGGATGCCCAAAAATTTAAAATATTTGGATTTTCTGAATATTGAAAAACCTGTTTAAAAACCAGTCTGTTTTTTTGTTTTTTTTCTGCCATTTGTTCCCAAAAGACTTGGTTTATACTCTGAAATTGCTTGAGGGGAAACCCCTTGTAGTGTTGATATATACTGAAAATACGTGCAAAGACATATCGCTTCAAACAAAGAGGGGGTTTTGTGGAAAAGAGAAAAAGAGGTATTCCCAAATATCTCCCCCCCCCCTAAAAGAAAAGAAATGAACCTTTAAAGTTCCCAAACAGAAAAAGGTTGACTGTGTCTGTTCTTCATTTTGCACAAAACCAAATCAACATTCCCACCCCCCCCCCCCAAAAAAAAAAAAATGTACGTGGGTTTTTTAAATGAAAATCCTTTATTGTTTTATACTCTCGTATTTTCTTTCCATATCAATCCCTAACACGCTAAAATAAAAACGTTTAAAAATAAAATAAACACTGCCAAAACTCACTTTTTTCTAAAACCAAAGCATGACTGCAACCGAATTTAAAAAAGACGTTTTTTATCTTTTTTAAGTTGTTGCTGCCTACCAAAAAATTTCCCTTTCTAAAAAATTTTTTCTTTTTAAAAAAAAAAAAAATATGATGCAAATTTTGAGCAGTTAACCGATTTTTTTTTCAAAAATGGGGAAAGACCTTTTTAAAGTCTTTATTTATCGATTTTTTCCCCCCCCCCCCCCCCCCCCCCCCCCCCCCCCCCCCCCCCCCCCCCCCCCCCCCCCCCAGTAGCTCGTATCCCCTGTTTCCATTATTTCCCATTTAAAAAACCAAACCCAAAACCTTTTTAAAATCTAATTTTAAAAGGTTTTTCAGGCGTTTTACAAACGGTTTTTTGGGTTAAAAAGTCATGGGGTTTTTTTCAGGGTGTCGGGTATTCCCGGGTTTGAGTTTTGGGAGTTTCCGGAGCATTCCCGGGGGAACCCGCTGACAGGGAGAAATTTCAAGTGGGAAAATGAGTCCTGGGTTTTTTTTCACGTTCTTTACGGATTACCCCGGGGGAATTGGGAAAGGGGAAAAAGGGGGGGGGGGGGGGGGGGGGGGGGGGGGGGGGGGGGGTAAGAAATAAGAGGGTGGGTAAGGGGCAGAGGAGGTCGAGGAGGAAGGGGGG
>CM054155.1:40518098-40528098 GCA_028751875.1 Rapana venosa | reverse complement strand
TCAACAGCCGAAATCCCAATCACCCCTCTAAAGTGTATAACCTTCATAGTGTGTGTGTGTGTGTGTGTGTGTTGACTTCAATTTTACGTCTGTTCACTTTTAGTGATATTAGACATTGTGTGTGTGTGTGTGGAGGGGGGGGGGGGGTAGGCAGAAAATGAAAATGAACGAGAGAGAGAGAGAGGGAGGGGGGGGGGGGGGGGGGGCAGCAGAGGGGGGAGGGGGCTTAGTACATTGTTTTAATGAGTAGCTCTATGCTACCCTGTGGGATTTAAAAAACTTTTTGTTGTGAAGTAATGACTTTTTGTAATTCTTGCCATTCTTGACATCATTTTTATTATTATTAAGTAATGACTTCTTGTTATTCTTGCCATTCTTGACATCATTAAAAAAAATGACTTCTTGTTGTTCTTGCCATTAATTTTTTTCGTTATTAAGTAATGACTTCTTGTAATTCTTGCCATTCTTAACATCAATTTTAAAAAAAAAGATAAAGTAATGACTTCTTGTAATTCTTACCATTCTTTACATCAATATTTTTTCCGTTTTTAAGTAATGACTTCTTGTAATTCTTGTCATTGTTGACATCAAGTTTTTTGTTATTAAGTAATGGTTTCTTGTAATTCCCTCTTTAGGGTCAGGGAAGGTAAAGCAGTGAGGGAGAGGAGATGGGCACCGCCCTCAATATGCTGGCCCCTAGAGAAGCTGAGGTCTCTGACGCCTCGCTCCCCTATGACCACATAGGTTATGGAACACCTTTACCTTTACGACTTTTTGCAATTCTTGTCATTGGTGATATCGATTTTTAAAAATTATTAAGTAAATGACTTCTTGTAATTTTTGTCATTCTTGACAATATAATTATAACCGACAGACAGAGCTTTAATTTGGCGTGTGTGTGTGTGTGTGGTGTGTGTGTGTGTGTGTGTGTGTGTGTGTGTGTGTGTGTGGTGTGTGTGTGTGTGTGCGTGCGTGCGTGCGTGCGTGCGCGCGCGCCAAAACTGAGTGGATTGATCTCTTGTTCTAGTTGCTGCTTCTTTGTCATGCCTGATTAGTCCTTAATCGACAATCTCCGAGACTTCCAGCTGAGATTCTGTTGTGTGTGTGTGTGTGTGTGTGTGTGTGTGTGTGTGTGTGTGTGTGTGTGTGTGTGTGTGTGTGTGTGTGTGTGTGTGTGTGTGTGGCGTGCGCGCGTGCGTGCGTGCGTGCGCGCCAAAAATAAGTGGATTGATCTCTTGTTCTAGTTGCTGCTTCTTTGTCATGCCTGATTAGTCCTTAATCGACAATCTCGTGGACTTCCAGCTGAGATTCTGATTGCTAACATTGTGGACCAAAAAAACAACACCAACCCCACCCCCCACCACTGCGCTGATCTGATGTGTGATCAATACAGAACATAATAATAATTATAATAATAATATTAATCTTATTATTATTATTATTATTATGCAGTCTGGGTGAGAGGTACACACATTCTGGGGCTGGCCGGTAAGAAGGGAGAGAGAGAGGGGGGGGGAAGGAGGGAGGGAGGGAGAGAGAGAGAGGAGAGAGAGAGAGAGGGAGGGAGATAGGAGGGGAGGGGAGAGAGAGGGAGAGAGAAGGAGAGAGGAGCGGGGAGGGAGGGAGGGAGAGAAAGGGAGGGGATGGAGAGGGAGGGAGAGAGGGATGGAGGGAGGGGGAGGGAGGGGAGGGAGAGAGAGAGAGAGAGGAGGGGGGAGGGAGGGAGGGAGAGAAAGGGAGGGGATGGAGAGGGAGAGAGAGAGGGAGGGAGGGGAGAGAGAGGTGGGTGGAGGGATAGAGAGGGAGGAGGCAGGGAAGAGGGGAGGGAGTGAGGGAGGGGGAGAGAGAGAGGGATGGAGGGAAGGGAGAGAGAGGGGGGGATAGAGGGATAGAGGAACAGAGGGAGGGAGAGTGGGAGGGAGAGAGGAAGAGAAAGAGAGAGAGGAGGGAGGGAGGGAGGGAGGGAGGGGGAGATGATGAGGATGGCCTTTTAAAAAAAAACCCTTACTATTAATGTATCCGCATTCCGACTTCGGGAATGGTTTTCCGGAATTTGAGAGAGAGAGAGAGAGAGAGAGAGAGAGAGAGAGAGACAGACAGACAGACAGAGAGACAGACAGAGAAACGGACAGAGACAGAGAAAGAAAAAGATGAAATGGACGAACCACCGTTTTTGTGTGTGTGTGAAGGAAATCATTATGACGCTCTATGACGAAATGAGTCGATTAGCACCTGACCTACTTTTCTGCTAGGAGTAGATTTTAGGCATGTGGGGGTCAGTCAGGTTGTCGGGTTGTTTTGTTGTTGTTGCGATTTTGATTGATTCTACAACTATAAAGTTTATTCCTAAGGTTTCTTCTATTTTGTACTGAAGTATTAAGACGGAATTGTATTTCCTTTTGCTTTGTTTAAATACACCCGACCCTTCGTTCTGATTGACCATAACGATGCAAAATTTCTCATTTTGTCACTTCGGGATAGCCTAGTGGTTAGAACATTGGGCTCGCAATCTGACGCCCCGTGTTCGATTCCCGTTCAAGGGGGATATTTTCCCCTGGAGTTAACATCAGTGCAGACTCCACTCTCCCCAAAAGTCCTTCGGATTAGAGTATAAACCGAGGCCCCGTGTGCGAACGCACGCAGAACATCTTGCGCACACGTTAAATCCTGTTCCGCTTATCGTAAGAGTAGGCCATTGTGTGCCGGTGGGAACTGATGACAAAATTTACAAAACCTCATACACACGGGGACTTGATGTAAAAAAGCACATCAGCGCTTATTCCATTATCCTCGATATAAAAGAATAATAAGAAAGTAATAATAAATAAACACTTCCCTGGAGTCTAGCATTTCAGTTTTTGTAATAACTTTTCATACAACATGTCCCGATATTGAATCTGTTTTTTTGTATTGAATAGCGGTTGTTGGGTTTTTTGGGGGTTGAAAATTACAGATTGATAACATGTTAACTGTTAACATTTGACAGCAAGTGCGATACAACTCATTATGTGGTGGAGGGTAACATATAACAACAACAATAAAAAAAATATTTTAAAAAAAGAAGAAGAAGAAGAAGATGATGATGATGATGATGATGATGATGATGATGGTGATGATGATGATGATCTACTACTACTACTACTACTACTACTACTACTACTACTGCATGATATTTACATAACGCTGAATCTTGTAAAGCAAAACAAATCGAAGCGCTTGCATTCAAGCATATAATTATAACAATCCTTTTCCCTCCAGCCCTCAAGTTATCTTCCCCTACCCCACCACCACACCTCCACCTCCACCACCCCACCCCCACAAAAAAAAAATCACTCAAGTCAAACAAGAAGAAAAAGAATCGCTCAATCAACACAATAAAACAAAACAAAACAAAACAAAGAACAACCAAAAAACCCAACACCCGGACGAATAAACCCAGCAATACCAACAGTCATGTGAAGTCGATGATAATTATTATCATCTGTAAGAAAATATCCATCGATCGATCAGGATCAACAAAGAAAATGTAATATGAACCGAAAGGAAATGTAAACACACAAAAGCAATAATGCTTTAGCATTAATGGATAGGAGTAAAATTTTAAAAAAATAAATAAATGAAATAGATAATCTGACAGGGAGTCGAGAAAAAGCGGGGGACGGGGAAGGAGGGAGGGAGGGAGGGGGAGAGGAGGCAGACAAACAGCAGGATAGAGAGAGAGAGAGGGGGAGGGGGGAAGGGAGGGAGGGAGAAAGAAGAGGGGGAGGGAGGGAGGGAGGGAGAGAGGGAGGGAGAGAAGGAGGATACAGAGGAGGGGTAGAGAAGGGAGGAAAGCGGAGAAAGAAATATATAGTGTGTGTGTGTGTGCGTGCGTGCGTGCGCGCGCGCGCGCGCGAGTGTGCGTGTGTGTGTGTTCTTCAAATCAACGTCTTTCCACATAAGTGATATTCGACAGGAGAGAGAGAGGAAGAGAGAGAGTGAGAGGAGAGATGAGAGAGGAGAGAGGGAGAGAGAGAGAGAGAGAGAGAGAGAGAGTGAGTGTGTTGTGTGTGTGTGTGTGTGTGTGTGTGTGTGTGTGTGTGTGTGTGTGTGTGTGTGTGTGTGTGTGTGAAAGAGAGAGTGAGAAGAGAGAGAGAGATGATGATGATGATGATGATGATGGTTGATGGTGATGATGATGATGATGATGGGTGTGGTGGTGGTAGCCTTTATCTCCAAAGGTTACAAATTAGCATTCTCATACCCTTTGTTCATCCAGCTAGACACACACACTCACGCGCGCGCGCGCGCACACACACACACACACTCTACACGTGCGCGCACACACGCACATACTTACAGATAATACACACACACTTCACACACACACACTACACACACACTACACATACACACACGTACGTTAAAATCCGTTCCGCTTTTCGAAAGAGTAGGCCATTGTGTGCCGGTGGGAACGGATTACAAAACAAAACTTACACAACTGTATACACACGGGGACTGAATGTAAAAAAGCACATGAGTGCGTATTCAATTTTCCTGGAAATAAAAGAATAACTAAAAAAGAACACACACACACACTACACACACTACACACACACACCATACACACACTACACACACTCACTACACACACACCACACACTACACAAACTACATACACTACACACACTACACACCACACTACACACACACTACCACACACTACACACACACTACACTACACACACCACACACTACACTACACACACCACACACTACACACACACTAACCACACTACACACACACTACACACACTACACACACTACACACACTACACACACACACACACTACACACACACTTACACACACAAACTACACACACACACACACACACACACACACACACACACGTTCGCCTGCCAACTAGTAAACCGTGAGGTTCTGGGTTCGATTCCCAGCCTCGCCCTTTCTTCCCAGTTTGACAAAAAAATCAAACTGAATGTCAAAGTCCTTCGGATGAGACTATAAACCGAGGCCCCGTGTGCGAACGCACGCAGAACATCTTGCGCAACACGTTAAATCCTGTTCCGCTTTTCGAAATGAGTAGGACCATTGTGTGCCGGTGGACCAGATGACAAAATTTACAAAACTGCATATACACGGGGAAACTGGATGTAAAAAAAAAGCACACAGTGCTTATTCCATTATCCTCGATATAAAAAATAAATAAATAAGATAAAATAAATAACACACACACACACATCACACACTACACACACACCACACACACACACACACACACACACACTAAACACACACGCTATAGATAATAAACCAGCTTTTTTTTTTTTTTTTAAACCCAAACAGAATCTGTCAAAGGCCATAGCCTATACAGAAGCAAGGACTTGCATCGACCGATCGATACTAACAGCAACGACAATAATTATGGGGAAAATAGACCAATTTCGCCATCATCAATTGCAATTTCACTGACCTTTAGCGGGAAGGGCGGGATTGCGTGGGTTGAAGAAGTCACTGTGGGACTTTGAGTGGGTGCTTACAGTGGTGAGTGGGTGCTTACAGTGGTGAGGGGGTGGTGAAGGGGTGGAGGTGGGAGTGGTGAGGGGGTAGGGGAAGAGGGGGGAGAGAGGGAGGAAGAGGGGGGGAGGGGAGAGGGAGGGTTGAGAGAGAGGAGGGGAGGGGGAGGTGAGGGAGGGATGTGGAGGGAGATGGGGAGAGGGAGTGGGGGAGAGGAGGGGGAGGGAGGTGTGAGGGAGAGGGGAGGAGAGGGGGGGGGAGAGGGGAAGGGTGAGGAGGGAGAGGGGGAGAGAGGTGGAAAGGAGGTAAGAGGGAGGGGGAAGGAGGGAGGGTGGAGGGGGAGGAGGAGAGGGAGGAGGGGGGAGGGGGGAGAGGAGGGGAAAGAGGGGAGAGAGAGAGGGGGAGGAGGAGGGAGGGGGGAGGGGGTGAAGAGAGGGGAGGGGGAGAGGGGAGGGGGGAGGAGAGGGATGAGGGAGGGAGAGGTGAGAGAGGAGGGAGGAGGGAAGGAGGAGAGGGAGGAGGAGGGGGAGTGGGGGAGAGGGGAGGAGGGAGAGGAGGAGGAGGGAGGGAGTGGAGAGAGGGAGGAGAGAGAGAGTGGGAAGAGAGAGGGGAGAGAGAGGAGAGAGAATGGGGAGGGAGGGAGGGAGGAAGAGAGGAGACGAGAGGGGGAGGGAGGAGGAGAGAGGAGGGGGAGGAGGGAGAAGAGAGTGGAGAGAGGGTGCAGTTGTTCCCTGATTTGTTTTTGGGTTTGTTTTTTTGTCTTGGTGTTGTAAAAATTTATTTCAAAATATGTTAAAATATTTCTGGTTGATTCTTTCAGGGATAATTATGTGAGGGAAGGGTGCACGTGCGCGGTTGTGTGTTTTGTGTAGTGTGTGTGTGTGTGTGTGTGTGTGTATGTGTGTATGTGTGTTTTGTGTGATTGTGTGTCGTTTAGTGTCTGTACGTTATAAGTTGAATATGTACTGCGTGCGTTAAACTCATCTATCTTGTCTGTTTTGTGTGTTGTTGCGTCATGCCGTTTGTTGCTGTCTGTCTGTTGTAGTGTATGTTGTACTCTATCTCACAAATCTCTCCTTCCTCTATCTCTCTGCTCCCGTCTCTCTTTTCTCTCCCTGGTTCTCGATTACCTATAGACCATGGAAGCATAATTATGTACGTAGCATTTTTTTTTTCGAAATGATTTAAATATGTGAATATGTAAATGATTTGAATATGTAAATTTCTAGGACGCGAAAGGGCTATTCGTTCAGTTCCATATTTCGGTTTATTTATTGAAACCCCGCCCATTTGTTGTCCAAAGGACATAAATAACATAATAAAGTGGATTAACAGTGTGAGTTTGCTAAACCCGTGCACCAGCACTTTAAGATCGATCGTCGGCTGAAACAGAGAAACTGTTGTCTAAAAACCGAAATCTAACGATGTGAGTGGAAACTAATGATTATTAGAACAAAAAACAAAAAATCGCTGTTGCTGATGAACAAATTGAAAATATCCAGTTTCGTGATGTCATAATGTGAATGATAATCAATTAGATGGTGGTGTTTTGCTTGATGGAAGATTTATTCAAACAGTGTGATGATTTGAATGATAAAGGATGGCAGTGTCTCCCGTTGGGGAAAAAGAAAGATGCATGTTAAAGATGTAATTATTATTCATGTCAGTTATTCCCGAGTTGCGAAAAAACACTAAGACCCAGCATGCAGCTTAACAATTCACCAGCGCCTATACTTCTGTTTAGGGGAATTATATGTCCAAGCAACATTTCTTTTTGTGTGTGCTTTGTTTGGCTACGTGAGTTAACATCAGTGCAGACTCCACTCTCCCCAAAAGTCCTTCGGATGAGACTATAAACCGAGGCCCGTGTGCGAACGCACGCAGAACATCTTGCGCACACGTTAAATCCTGCTCCGCTTTCCGAAAGAGTAGACCATTATGTGCCGGTGGGAACAGATGACAGAATTCACAAAACCGCATACACACGGGGACTGGATGTAAAAAAAAAGCGTATGAGTGCTTATTCCATTATCCTCGATATAAAAAAACTAAAATTACAAAAAAAAGTCAAAGCAACATTTCTCTTTGTGTGTGCTTTGCTTGGCTACGTGATGCAGTGTAGTACCTTCTAGCAAAATTGTAACTGCGAAGTACAGCCCTTAGAAACGAAGATATTGATTTTCTGGGCTGTGTTGTAATGCTCTGAACAATAGGGGATCTTGATTGTCTTGAATGCAGAGTCTGTACTGATGTGCGGGTTTTGGTATTGTTGTTCTTTTTCTAGAGTTTCAGATTTCGTTCACCAAATGTTGAGATGTTGGCGTTTTCGACCGTCCTCTCCTCCCCCCGGCTCCCCATTCCTCCCCCCCCCCCCACCCCCAACAACTATCAAGGTAGCTGCATTACGTCTTCAGGGGAAGATAACTTTGTATTTCAGTTGCAGACACTTGCGTTCTTTCAAAGTGTGGAAGGCGGAGGGGAATCGAACTGTTGTGATTTTACGACGAACGTGGTTGCAACACTGCCTACCAGCCATAGTCCCTAGTTAAGTTATTAATGATATTTTGTTATTTACTTACTTACTTATCTACTTACTTACTTAGTCAGTTAGTTAGTTATTTAGTCAGTCAATCGGTCAGTCAGTCAGTCAGTCAGTCAGTTAGTTATTTAGTTAGTCTTTATATCGAGGATAACGGAGTAAACACTCATGTACTTTTTTTGTACATCCAGTCCCGGTGTGTATGCAGTTTTGTAAATTTTGTCATCCGTTCCCACCGGCACATCATGGCCTACTTTTTCGAAAAGCGGAACAGGATTTAACGTGTTTGCAAGATGTTCTGCGTGCGTTTGCACACGGGGACCTCGGTTTGTCGTCTCATCCGAAGGACTTTTGAGGAAAGCAGAGTCTGCACCAATGTTAACTCCAGAGGAAAAAATCCTCTTGAACGAGATTCGAACCCGGGTCAGCAGATCACGAATACATTACTCTAACCACCAGGCTATCCCGTCTCGTAACGTTAAATGAAAAAAGTGTACACTGCACTACGCAAACGGCTGTCTCCTAAGGAAATCCTTGTAGAGACGTATATCCTGGTTGGTAATGTGTGACATTGTCAGAGAGACGTATATCCTGGTTGGTAATGTGTGACATTGTCAGAGAGACGTATATCCTGGTTGGTAATGTGTGACATTGTCAGGCTTTCCACACAGGCTTCAAACATTAATGCGAAACAAAATCCTTGTGATCAAGAGCAAAGCAGCACAATAATTCATTAGTTAATTTTTGTTGTAGCTGTTAAAGCGAGGACACACAGAAACCATGTTCTAAGGATGATTTCGGATGCAGTTCATTGATTATGTTTCTGTCTCTGTCTCTTTCTCTATCTGTCTGTCTGTCTGTCTGTCTGTCTGTTTCACTCTCTCTTTATCTCTGTGTGAATGTGTGTGTGTGTGTGTGTGTGTGTGTGTGTGTGTGTGTGTGTGTGTGTGTGTGTGTGTTGTGTGTGTGTGTTTGTCAAAGTCAAAGTAAGTCAAAGTCAAACTTTTATTTTTAGATGGTACATTGAATAAGCAGTGCAAATGCAATTTTTTTTCCCATCAAGCCATCTATCTAAAGAAAAGAAAAAAGAGAGAAAGAAAAAAAGATAATATATCTGCAGACATAGAATAAAAAACACACCTAATCAATGATGAACCATACATATGTTTGGGTGTGTGACTGCTGTGTGCTGTGTGTGTGTGAAGTCAAGTCTAGTCTAGAAGTCAAATCAAGTCAAGTCAAACTTTTATTTTCAGATGGTACATTGAATAAGCAGTGCGATTGCTTTTTAAAAAGATCAATATTTAAAAATAATAATCAAGATCATAAAAATAGATTATATATATATATATATAATTATAATATATATATCCACACACAGAATAAAAAACCTAAACAATTATAAGCATACAAATCAAACACAGAGATTTTTTTAAAAAGATACATAATTATACCAAAAACCAACCAAACAAAAGCAAAACAAAATAAGCAAATAACCAATCAAAAAAAGGAAAAAAAATACCACAATAAATCACGCACACACACAGACACACACCACACACACACAGACACACACACACAGACAGACACACCAGACAGACGACACACACACCACACACACACACACAGACACAACACATACAACACACACAAACACACACAAATACACACAATAACAGACAGATGTGTATGTTTAAATGCGCACGCGTGCGCGTGTGCGCGTGCGCGTGTGTAAGTGTTTGTTTTTTTTTGGGGGGGTCTGTTTTTTGTGTGTCTTTGGCTTCTTAGCTTACAGTTTGCTTCACCAATGGCAAGATAATAATAATAATAATAATAATAATAATAATAATAATAATAATGTATGGAATTTATATAGCCTGAATCTTGTAAAGCAACAAATCAAAGCGCTCGATCTTTTGCTACGCGACCTTCTCTGTCACC
>CM054155.1:40480598-40513098 GCA_028751875.1 Rapana venosa | reverse complement strand
TCTCTTCCCGCGGAGAGCAGTCTGAATTTTACGCAGAGAAATTTGCTGTGACTTAAAGTGGTATTCAGTTCAATTCAATTCCATTCCATTCCATTCCATTCTATTCTCTTCTATTCTATTCTATACTATTATATTTAATATTCAACCGCACTATTCAGTATACTACTTATACGTGATTCAGGCACCGATCCTTAGTTTCATTTCTTCGCTGTCTCTGTCTATGTCTCTCTGTGTGTCTGTCTCTGTCTTTGTCTCTTTCTCTGTCTGTATCTGTCTTTGTCTCTGTCTCTCTCTGTCTCTGTCTTTGTCTCTTTCTCTGTCTGTCTTTGTCTCTGTCTCTCTCTGTCTCTGACTTTCTGTCTCTGTCTCTGTCTCTCTGTCTCTCTCTGTCTCTATATTTGTCTCTGTCTCTGTCTTTGTCTCTGTCTCTCTCTGTCTTTGTCTTTATCTCTGTCTCTGTCTGTCTCTGTCTTTGTCTCTTTCTCTGTCTGTCTCTGTCTTTGTCTCTGTCTCTCTCTGTCTCTGACTTTCTGTCTCTGTCTCTCTCTGTCTCTGTCTCTCTCTGTCTCTATCTTTGTCTCTGTCTCTGTCTTTGTCTCTGTCTCTCTCTGTCTCTGTCTCTCTCTGTCTCTATCTTTGTCTCTGTCTCTGTCTCTCTCTGTTCTTTGTCTCTTTCTCTGTCTGTGTCTGTCTCTGTCTCTCTCTCTGTCCTCTCTCCTCTCTCTCTCTCTCTCTCTTTCTCTCTCTTTCTCTGTCTATCTCTGTCTCTCTCTCCCTCTCCCCCCCCCCCCCCTCCCGCAACTGTTGCTGATGCGAACACATCCATGATCAAACTATTCACAATCTGGCTCCAATATATATATAATATATATATATATATATATAATATATATATATATATATATATATATATATATATATATATATATATGTATGTATGTATGTATGTATGTATAAGGCTTTTCAGTTACGAGAGAGAAAAAAGCAACAAACTGTTGTCCTAGGGTTTCTTGTGTTCAATATAGTTGTACGGCGTGCCTTTTTTTGTGTTTTGGTTTTTATACTTGTATGCACTGCGTTGTTTTTTTTTTATGCCCCCTTTTTAAATGGGGGGTGTGGCCTTTTCATAAAAAACCCCTTGAATTTCTGAATTTGGAACCCCTTTTCTTTCTCTGTTCTCTCTCATTTTCTTCTCTCTTTTCTCCCCTTCACTCTCTCTTCCCCCCACCCCCCATTCCCTCCCCCCCCTCCTCCCCCCTTTCCTCCCTCTCTTTTCTCTCTCTCTCTCTCCCCCCCTTTTTCCCCAGAGGGCAGAACACCCTTGCCCCACACTTTTAAACCCTTTTCCGGTTTTTCAAAAAGGTTTTGGCCATTGTGTGCTGGAGAAAGGGATGAAACCATTTAAAAAACCCGCAAAACCCCTGGGGGATGGGTACAAAAAGCACTTTGAGTGCTTTTTCCATTATCCCAAATTTAAAAAAAATGTATCTTTCTCCTGTCTTTCTCTTTATCTCTCTCCCCCTTCACTTTTTCCCCTTCCCTCCCCCATTTTCCCTTCCTCCCCCCTCCCCCTCTCTCTCCCTCTCTTTCTCTTTTCTTGTTGTCTTTCTTCCCCTCTCTCTCCCCTTCACTCTTCTTCCCCCCCCCTCTTTCCCCTCCCCCCCTTCCTCCTCCCCCCTCCCCTTTTTCTCTCTCTCCCCCCCTTCAGATGAAAGAACATTTTGCGCACCTTTAAAACCCTTTTCCCGTTTTTTGAAAAGGTAGGCCATTGTGTGGGGAAGGGGAAAAGGTGAAAAAAATTTTAAAAAACCCGCATACACACGGGGACTGGATGTAAAAAGCACTTGAGTGCTTTTTTCCTTTATCCTCGTTTTAAAAAAAAAATGTCATTCTTTTTCTCTGTCTATCTCTTTATCCTCTTTTCCCTTCACTTTCATCCCCCCCTTCCCCCCCCCTCCCCTCCTCCCCCCTCTTTTCTCCCTCTCTTTTCTCTCTCTTTCTGTTTTTTTCTCTCTCTCTCCCTTCACTCTCTCTTCCTCCCTTCCCTTTCCCTTTCCCCCCCCCCCTCTCTCTCTCTCTCTTCCCTGTCCCTCTTTTTTCTCTCTCTCCTCTTTCACTTTTCCCCTTTCTCCCTCCCTCCTTCCCTTCTCTCCCTGTCTCTCTCCTTTTCTTTCTGTCTGTCTTTTTTTTCTTCTCTCTCTCCTTAAACTCCTCTTTCCCCCTCCCTCCTCCCCCTTTCCTCCCCCTTTTTATCCTCCCTCCCCCCTCCTCTCTCGGGGACGGGATAGCCAGGGGGGTTTGGCCCACGGTTCGCAATTGACGCCCCGGGGGGTTCGTTTCCCGTTAAAGGGGGATTTTTTCCCCGGGAGTTTTTTTTAAATTTGCAGACCCCAAATTTCCCCCAAAGTCCTTCGGATGGATAAAAACCCGAGGCCCCGGGTTTGCAAAAAGGGACGCAAAAACATTTGCACACTTTTTTAAATCCTTTTTCCGCTTTTCGTAAGAGTGGGCCCATTGTAGGGCCGGTGGGGACGGATGACAATTTTAAAAAAGCCGATACACGGGGGGAAAACGGGGATGTAAACAAAAGCAAAAGAGGGGCTTTTTTCCCATTTTTCTCGATTTTAAAAAATTTAAATAAATAAATAAAAAAAAATTCTCTCTCCCCCCCTTTTCTCTCTCCTCCCCTTATCTCTTCTCTCTTTTCCTCTCTTCTCTCTCTCTCTCTCTTCTCTTCTTTTCTTTTAAAACCTGAACTCTGAACTTAAAAACCAAAAAAAAAAATGAAAAACCCTCCCCCCCCTTCTCTTTTTAAATTCTCCCCCCGTTTCTCTCTCTTTTCTCCCCTCTCTCTCTCTCTCTCTCTCTCTCTTTTCCTCCTCTTCTCTTTTCTTCTTTTCCTTCCTTCTCCTTTTCTCCTCTTCCCTCCATCCCCCTCTCTTTTTCCTCTCCCCATCTCTCTCTTTCCCCTCTCTCCTCTCTTTTCTTTTCCATCTTCTCTCTCTCTCCGCTCCCCTTTTCCCCTCCCTCTCTCCCCCCCCTCCCCCCCTTTTTTTCCCCTTTCCTCTCTCTCTCTCCCTCTCCCCCCCCACTCTCTCTTTCCTTCTCCCACTCTCTCCCTCCCCTCTCTCTCTCTCTCTCTCTCCCCTCCTCTCTTTTTCTGTTCTCTTTTAAAACCCCTTTTTTCAAAACTCGAAATTCCTTTAAAGAAATTGAACCAAATTTTTTCAGCCCGAAAAACCCCTAGGGCATTTTTTGGCACGGGGAAAGACCCCATTAAATTTCCCCCATTTACAAGAAGGATGTGGGCATGCTTATACCTTGCCTAAACCCCCCCACGAAAACAGGGGGTTTGAAATTCGAGGGAGATCTTTTATTTTACAGTTTTTTTTGGGGTTTTTGTTTTCTTCATGGTCTGTGTAAATTTAAAAGGGAAATACTTTCATTGGCAGTTTTTCGCTTTTGAAGTTAAGTGGGGGGGGGTGGTCGTGGGGTGGGGGGGGGGGGGGGGGGGCGGGGGGGGGATTTTTAAAAGTGATCTCGCCCCCCCACCCCCTTCCCTTCCCCACATTCAAAATTTAATAACCGACGATTTTGTAGCCGAAAATTTTAAACCCCCCAAAAAATTTCACACAGACCTTCAGGAAGAATAAAGGTTGGGGTGTGTGAGTGTGTTGTGTGTTTTGGTGTGTGTGTGTTTTGTGGGGTTTGTGTGTTTTTGTTGTGTGTGTGTGTGTGAGTGTGTTTTGTGGGGTTTGTGTGTGTGTTTTGTGTGTGTGTGGGTGTGTGTGTGTGTGTGTGGTGTTTTTGGGTGTGGTGTGTGTGTGTGTGTGTGTGTGTGTGTGTGTGTGTGTGTGTGTTTTGTTGTGTGTGTGTGAGTTTGTGTGGTGTGTTTTGTGTGTGTGTGTGTGGGGGTTGGGGTGTGTGTGTGTGTGTGTGTGTGTGGTGTGTGTGTGTGTGTGTGTGTGGTGTGGGGGGTGTGTGTGTGTGTGTGTGAGTTTGGGGTGAGTGTGTGTGAGTGTGTGTGAGTGTGTGTGTGTAATGTAGGGTGTGGTGATGTTGGTGTGTTTTGGGGGGGGGGGGTTTTGTAAGGGTGTGTTTGTGAGGTGGTATGTGTGAGTTTGTGGTGAGGGGTGTGGTGTGTGAGTGGGTTTTGTGTGTGTTTTATGTGTGTGTATTTGTCCTTGAGTGTGTGAGTGTGTTTTGTCTTGTGTGTGTGTGTCTGGTTTACGTGTACATCTTTTGTGTGTGTTGTGTGTGTATTTGTGTGTGTGTGTGTGGTGTGTGTGTGTTAGTGAGGGGGTGTGTGTGTGTGTGCGTGTCTTTTGTCTGTGTTTTATGTATGTGTGTGTGTGTGTCTGTGGGTGTGTGAGTGTGTGTTTGTGTTTGTGCCTGTGTTGTGTAGGTTTTTTTTGTGTCTGTGTGTGTATGTGTTTTTGTGAGTGTGTGTGTCTGTGGGGTTTGTCGGGTATGTGTGTGTTTGTGTGTATCTGTGGGTGTGTGTGTGTGTGTTTATTTTGGGGAGGGTGTGTCTGTGTGTATGTTTGTGTGTGTTTACGGTGTATCTGGTGTGGGGTGTGTGGGGTATGTTTGAGTGTGTGTGTGTGTTGTGTGTGGGGTGTGTGTTGTGTGGGTGTGTGTGGGGTTGTGTGTGTGTGGGTGTGTGTGTGTGTGTGGGGTTTTGTTTTGTGTGCCAGTGTCACCGAAGTGCCTCCAACAGGGAAATTGTTTTGACAGTGTGCGTGCAAGCGTTAAAAAAGGCAAAACAATGCTATTTTTTGAAGAACAGTTTTGGGAAAAAGTGTGTGGCGAGGGGTTTTTGGGATTGAGAAAAGAGAGAGGGGGGGGGGGGGGAGAGAGGGGGGTAGATAGAGGGGGGGGGGGGGGGAGGGGGGGATGGGGGGGGAAGGGACGAGGGGGGGGGGGGGGGAAAAAAGGGGGATAGAGGGATAGAGAGGGGGGGGAAAGAGTTAAAGGAAAAGAGAGGGGGAGAGAGAGGTTAGAGAGAGAGAGTGAGAGAGGAAGGGCGAGGGGAGGGGGGAAGGGAAAAAGAGAGAGGGGGAGGGGAAAGAGGGAGGGACACACACACCCCACACAAAACTTTACACCCACAAAATTACACCCCCACACACACACACACACACAAAACACCCAAAAAACACCCGGGGGAAAGGGGGGACGGGGTAGCCAGGGGGTTAGAATTTTGGGCGCATTGCGCTCGTATCTGCTGACCGGGTTCAAATCCCGTTGGGGGGGCATTTTTTTTCTCAGTGCCGATTTCCTCCCCTTTCCAACCTACCCCTTGGGTGCCTTGGCCCCGTAGGGCCCACAAATTGAAGGTTTTCCCAGCCGCTTCCCCCACTCCCCGCGGTCCTCTGCTTTCCGTAGCAATTCGTTCCTAAATGGAAAAGCCCAAAACTCTTGGTGTCTTTTTCCCCACCCGTTTTCTCTGTCTGCCTCTTCGTCTCCCTCCTTGTACTTTTCCCCTTTTTGGACAGTTTTTGGCCAGCCCCAGATTTTTTCCCTTTGGGACGTGTCTTTTCCCAATTTGTTTGCGTCTTTACATGATGTCAGGGTTTCTTCATATGGTTCTATGGCTTTTTATGATTCTATTTTTTCATTTCCCCCTTTAAGTGATGTGACTCTGTATGAAATCCCAAGGATTTTTGGAGTGGCCTCACCCCAAATTGCCTTCACTGTCTGCTGTTAGGGTCCCCCCGCTTACATGGGTACAAAAATTTTGGTCATGATAAAGGGAAACCAATTCGTTGATTTGAAGTGAGGGGCCGTTGTTCTTGTCTTCCAGAGGACTTTCGGGTTTTGGTCATTGCAGTTTGGGGGTCTGGGAGGTTCTGGAGAGAAATTTCCCAGGTTTTGATCTTCCACCCGGATACATAGCCCCCAAGATATTTGAAGTATGGAGGGGTTCGTTTTTCTTCCCCGTCTATAATTATTTTCCAGTGCTTTTTGCCATTGCACTATTCGTCCCCCGCTGGTTTTTCTGCATGTTTTGCCATATCCCAAAGAAGCTTCCTTAAGGGTTTTTAACCAGGTTGACTAACTCTTGTCTTCTCCAGCTGGGCCGGGCGTTTTGTCATGGAAAAAACGTAATTTTTGTAATTTTTCCTGCCCCCAAATTGCTGACGTTCCCTCATGATTAAAAGGTGCGTCAGCCATTTTTTTTCTCTAAGAAGAGGGTTAAAGAGGGTGGGAGGAGCAGACACCCTTTGGCGTACTCCTTTTTGTGATTTAAACCCCAACTCCTATGTTGCTGTCAAAATGGGACTGCACTGGTTGCCTTTTTATAGAGGCTTTTCTTTGGGTTTTCTGAACAAAGGTGGCATTGAGGGAAACCCAGCCCCCTGGTTCCCCACAGGCTGCAAAACCAAACTCTGTGGGAATTTTTTTTAAAAGGGTCTCCCCAAAGACGTGGAAAAGATCTTTTTGGGTTTGGATGCAAGTATTTCCACAGAGTTTTTAAGGTAAAAAAATGTGTTGGGTTTGTGCTCGTTCCTGCTCTAAAAACCTGCCTGTTCCTTTTTTCCCTGATTTTCCGGGGGAGTGCCGACCCCAAAACCCCCCCCCAAAATTTCCTTTAAAAAGAGAATAAAAACCGGGCCCCCGTGTGCAAACGCTTCGCAAAAACATCTTGCGCACAGGGTTAAAAACCCTTTCCCGGGCCTTTGGGGAAAGTAGGCGTTTTGTTTTCCGGTTGGAGCGGTTTGACAAAGTAAAAAAAAAAAAAAACCCAGTTCCCCACCAGGTGTCGTTTTTAGACCCCCAACCCGGAGGTGGGAAACGCGGTCCCTTTTTCACCCATCATCTTTCTTTTACCTTTTAAAACCCAGTGGTGTTTTGGGCAAGCAAAAAAAGGCTTCCACCCCTCCCTACCCTGAGCCAACCTAGTCACTGTCCCCAAGAGGTGCTGCAGGGCCCTTTCCCTCTCCCTTTTTTTCAGTCCCCCTCCTCCACTTTTGTTTTTGGTCTTCCTTTCTTTCCCCTTTCCCTTTCCCGGGGGTTTCCTATAGGGGTGGGGAGAAAAAAAACCACTTTCACAAAATCATGGGTTCACTATTGGGGGGGCCTGGGGCTTTTTTGGGGGAAGGAACAAAAAAAACCCAGCGACCCCTGGGGCCGGTGTTTTTGATCTGAAGGCTGGTACAGCATCGTTTGGCAATCCGGGAAACGGCACGGGGAAAAACCCATTTTTGATCGGCGTTTTTTGGGCCTTTCCAATGGCCCAATTCCCCCGAGTGGAGAGAGAGAGGAGGATTGAGAGAGAGAGAGGAGAGAGAGAGGGGGAGTTTGAGAGGAAGAGAGGGGAGAGAGAGAGAGGGGGGGGTTTTGGGGGGTTGCTGCATGGGAAAACAGCTTGCCCTCCATACTGACTTCCCAGGCTTTGCGTTTGGGGTTTTATAATAAACACCTAGAGCAGAAGCAATCCTTCGAGACGGGACGGATGCCTACTATTTGAAGCTTAATACTTTTGGGAAAAAGATTTAAGGCCATTGTGTCCCGGTGGGGGGGGAAAACCAAAACTGAAAAAAACTGCATAACAGGGGGGGACTGGTGGGGAAAAAAGACATGGGGGCCTTTTTCCATTATCCTCAAAATGAAAGAAGAAAAAAGGAATAAGAATAATATGTCAAAATGTTTTTTACGGGGGAATTTTAAGTCAGGTCAGGGGCGGGGGTTTAAAAAATACATACATTTTTCACGGGTCCCCTGTCAGGGGACATATATTTTATTATTTTTTTATCGAGATTTGATGAAGTGGGGGCCGGGAAGCCTCTTGTCACCCAACATGCCCCCAGTGATTCTTTTATTGCCGTGGGGGCCTGATTGTGTGTGTGTGTGTGTGTGGGGTGTTTGTGTGTGTGTGTGTGTGTGTGTGTGGTGGTTGTGTTTTGTGTGTGGTGTTTTGTGGGTGTGTGGGTGTGTGAGTTGTGTGTGTTTGTGTGTGTGTGTGTTGGGTTCTGTGGGAAGTAAGGGGGATACCCTAGGGGTAAAAAAACTTGCGCTCGAAAATTGACGCCCCGGGTTCGTTTTCCCCCTTTTAAAGGGGGATTTTTTCCCCCTGGAGTTTAAAATCAGTGCGCTCCACTCTCCCCAAAATTTCCTTTTCGGGATGGGACTAAAAACCCGAGGCACCGTGTGCAAACGAAACGCGGGAAACATTTGAAAAAACCACGTTAAAACCCCTTTTCGCTTTTTGGGAAGATTTGGACATTGTGTGCCGGTGGGAAAGATGACAAAATTTTTAAAAAACCTTTCATATAAGGGGGAAACGGGATGTTAAAAGCTTTTTGAGTGCTTTTTTCCTTCACCCCCCTATAAAAAAGAAAAAAAATGAATAAAATAAATTTGATGAATATTGTGTGTGTTTTGTGTGTGGTGTGTGTGTGTGTGTGTGTGTTGGTTGTGTGTGTGGGTGTTTTTTGTGGGGTGTGTGTGTGTGTGTGTGTGTGTGTGTGTAGGCGAGTTGCTTTTTTTTCTTTTTTGGAAACCTCTCTCCCCCCCCTCTTAGGGATGTGTGTCTTGTGTGTGGTGTATGTTAGTGGGTTTGTATCCCCCCCCCCCCCCACACAAAACTTTCTTCGGGTTTTTATCCGCCCCCACGGGTCTATGGGGTGGCGGGGTTTCTGTCCCTTTTAAAAAACCCAAAACCTTCGTGCATTTATCATGGGTAAACAGTTTTTTCACCCGTTTGGCCCAAAAAAACAAACCCTGCTTTAAAAAAAGGGAAAAAAGAAACCCCCCCCCCCCCAAATTTTGGGCCCCAACTCCTCTCCCCTTTTTTGGGTCCCAAATGGGGTTGGATGCTGGGATTTCGGGCTGAGGGGCCAAAAATGAGGCCCTTTGTTTTTCCCCTTGCATAAGGCAGGAAAAAAAAACCCCGGGGCCAATCAGGAGAATCTCGCCCCTGGAAAAACCCCGGGTTGGGAGAAAAAAAGCCACAATATTTGGGTAAGATTCTAGTGTTTTTTGGGGGGGTTTTATTTTATTTCGGGGTTTTTGGGGAAAAAAGCGTTCTTATACTTCTTTACATCCAGCCCCCTTTGTGTATGAAAGTTTTGAAAATTTTGTCATCCTTTTCCCCACCCCCCGAAAACCAAGGGCCTACCTCTTCCGAAAAGGGGAAAAGGGGGGTTTTTAACTTTGGTGCGCAAAGGTTTTTTTTTTGTTTATTTATTTTACTCTTTTATTTGAGGATAAGGGAAAAGAAGCCTCATGTGTTTTTTTTCCCCATCCATCCCCGTGTGTATGCATTTTTGGTCTTTTTTGGGTCATCCGTTACCCACCCCCGGCACACAATGGCCTACTTTTCCCAAAAAAAGCGGAAGGGGTTTTTTGGTTTTTTTTTTTGTGCGCAAGTTTGTTCGCGGGCTAGGGGGAACCAAAACTTCAGTTTTTTTTTTAATCGTTTGAAAGACAAAGCACCCGGCCCCCCCACTTTTAATAGTCTTAGGATGAGCAGAAAAGTCCCAGTTTAAAGAGGGGGAAGGGAAACCCCCGGGGCCCCTTGGTTCGTGGCGGGGTTTTAGGGTTTCTAAAACCACTGTGACCCGACCCCCCCACCCTGCATGGAAATTAAATTTTCCCGGGTTTGATGTGTTTGGACCTGTCCAACTTTTTGCTTAAAAAAAATTGTCTGTTATCTATTCACGGTTTATTTTTTGGGGGCCGGCCCCCTTTTTTTTTTTTTTTTTTTTTTTTTTTTTTCTCTTATTTTTTCCCCCCCCCCCAAAAATTTTTTTTTTTCCCCCCCCCCCCCTTCCGTCTGCCGTTATTTTTTTTTTTTTAATTTTTTTTTTGGGGCCCCCCCCTTTTTTTGTTTTTTTTTAATTTTTTTTGTCTGTCTGTCTGTCTTCTTTTTTTTTGGGCGGGTTTTTTTTTTTTAATTTTTTTCCCCCCTTTTTTTTTTTTTTTTTTTTAAAAAAATTTATTTAAAATTTTTTTTTTTTTTTTTTTTGTTTTTTTTTTTGGTTTTTTTTTTTTTTAAAAAAAAAAATTTTTTGGTTTTGGGGTTTAAAAGGGGGGGGGGGGGGGGGGGGAAGGGGGGGGGGAGGGAAGGGGGCGGGGGGTTTTGGGGGGTTTTTTTGGTTTGGGGGGGGCCAAGGGTTTTTAAAAAAAATTTTTAATTTACGGGGGTTTTCCCCGGGGGTTTTTTGGGAAAAAACAATTTCCCCCCCTCAAAACCTTGGGTGTTTTAAAAAAAAAGGGGGCCCCCCCGGAAAAAAATTTCCCCAAAATTTTCCTTTTTTTTGGGGGGGGGAAAACCCCCGGGAAAAAAAGGGGGGGGGGGGGGGGTTTTTTTTTTGGCCGGAAATTTTTCCCCCCCAAAAAAATTTTGGGGGGGGCCACCCTTTTTTTGGGGGAAAAAGAAAAGGGGGGGCCGGGTTTTTTTTTTAAAACCCAAAAAAAGGGGCCCGGGGTTTTTTTAAAAAAAAAAAAAAAAAAAAAAAAAAAAAAAAAAAAAAGGGGGGGGGGGGGAAACCCCCCCCCCCCCCCCGGGGGGGGTTTTAAAAAAACCCCCAAAAAAAAAAAAAAAAAATTTTAAAAAAAAAAAATTTTTTTTTTTAAAAATTTTTTAAATTTTTTTTTTTTAAATTTTTTTGGGGGGGGGGGGTTTAAAAAAAAATTTAAAAAGGGGGGGGGGAAAAAGGCCCAAAGGCCCCCAAAAAAAAAAAAAAAGGGGAAAAAGGGTGGGGGTTGGGGGGGTTTTTTTTTAGGGGGGGGGTTTTTTTTTTAAAGGGGGGGGGGGGTTTTTGGGGGGGGGGGGGGGGGGGGGTTTTTTTGGGAGGGGGGTTTTGGGCGGGGGGGGGGGGGTTTTTTGGGGGGGGGTTGGGGGTTGGGGAAAAAAGGGGGGGGGGGGGGGGTTTTTTTTGGGGGGGAAAAGGGGGGGGTTTGGGTGGGGGGGGAAAAAGGGGGGGGGGTAGGGGGGTTTTGGGGGGGGAGGGGGGGGGGAAAGGGGGGGGGGGGGGGGGGGGGAAGGGGGGGTTTGGGGTTTTTTTTTTGGGTTTTTTTTCCCCCCCTTTTTCCCCTTTTTGGAAAAATTTTTTTTTTGAAATTTTGGGTTTTTTAAAAAAACCGGGAAAAATTTTTTTGGGGGTAATTTTAAAAAAAAAGGGAAAAATTTTTAAAATTTTGGGAAAATTTTGGGGGAAAAAAGGGGAAAAAAAAAAATTAAAAAATTTTTAAAAAAAAAAAAAGGGTTTTTAAAAAAAAATTAAGGTTTAAAAAAAAAAAGGGAAAAAAAAGTTTTAAAAAAATTTTAAAAAAAAAAAGGTTTTTGGTTTGGGGCCAATTAAAGGTTCCCGGGTTTTTTCCGGGAAGGTCAAAAAGGTTTGGGGGAAAATTTTAAAATTTTTTTAAAAAAAATTTTTTGGGGGGGGAAAAAAAATTTCCAAAAAAAAAAAATTTTAAAAAAAAAATTTGGGAAAAATTTTTTAAATTTGGGAAAAAGGGTTTTAAAAAGCGGGGGAAAAACCGGGGGGGGGGAAATTTTTTTGGGGGGGGGGGAAAGGGGGGGCCCGGGGGGGGGGGGGCCCGGGGGGGGGGGGGAAGGGGGGGGAAAACCGGGGGGGAATTGGGGGTTTTGGGGGGGGGGGGTTGGGGGGGGGGGGGAGGGGGGGGGGGAAAAAAAAGGGGGGGGGGGGGGGGGGGGGGGGAGGGGGAAGGGGGAAAAGGGGGGGGGGGGGGGGGTTTGGGGGGGGGAAAAGGGGGGGGGGGGGGGGGGGGGGGGGGGGGAGGGGAAAAAGGGGGGGGGGGAGGGGGGGGAGGGGGGGAAGGGGGGGGGGGGGGGGGGGGGAAAAAAGGGGGGGAGGGGGGGGGGGGGGGGGGAGGGAAAGGGAAAAGGGGGGGGGGGAAAGGGGGGGGGGGGAAAGGGGGGGGGGGGGGGGGGGGGGGAAAGGGGGGGGGGGGGGGGGGGGGGGGGGGGGGGGGGGGGGGGAAAAATTTTTGGGGGGGGGAAAAGGGTGGGGGGGGGGGTTTTTTTGGGGGGTTTTTTTTTGGGGGTTTTTTTGGGGGGGGGGGGGGTGGGGGGGGGGGTTTTGGGGTTTTTTTGGGGGGGGGGGGGGGGGGAAAAAAAAGGGGGGGGGGAAAGGGGAAAGGGGAAAAAAAGGGGGGGAAAAAAGGTTTGGGGTTTTTTTTTTTGGGTTTTTTTTGGGGTTGGGTTTTTTTTTTTCCTTTTTCCCCCCTTTTTTTTTTTTTTCCCCCCTTTTTTTTTTCCCCCCCCCCCCTTTTTTTTTTGGGGTTTTTTTTTTTTTTTTTTCCCCCCCCCCCCCCTTTTTTTTTTTTTTCCCCCCCTTTTTTTTTTTTCCTTTTTTTTTTTTTTTTTTCCGGGGTTTTTTTCCCCGGGGGGCCCCCTTTTTTTGGGGGGGGGGGGGGGGGGGGGTTTTTCCCCCCCCAAAAACCCCGGGGGGGGGGGTTTTTTCCCCCAAAAAAAAGGGGGGGGGGAAAAAAAGGGGGGGGGTGGCCTTGGGGGGTTTTTTTGGGGGGGGGGGGGGGTTTTAAAATTTGGGGGGGGAAGGGGGGTTTGGGGGAAAAAAAGGGGGGGGGGTTTTCCCCCCTTTTTTTCCCCCCTTTTGGGGGGGGGGGGGAAAAAAAAAATTTTTTTTCCGGGGGGGGGCGTTTTGGGGGGGGGGGGGGGGCGGGGTTTTTCCCCTTTTTTTTTTTTTGGGGGGAAAAAATTTTTTTTAAAAGGGGGGGGTTTTCCCCCCCCCCCCCCCCCCCCCCCCCCCCCCCCCCAAAAAAGGAAATTTTTTTTGGGGGGGGAAAAAAATTTTTTGGGTTTTTGGGGGGGGAAAAAAAAAGGGGGGTTTAAAAGGGAAAAAGGGGGGGGGGGGGGGAAAAAGGGGGGGGACGGGGGGGGGGTTTTAAAGGGGGGGGGGAAGGGGGGGGGGCCCAAATTTTTTTTGGGGGGGGGGGGCCCCCCCCCCCCGGGGAAACCGGGGGGGGCAGGGGGGTTGGGGGGGGGGGAAAAAATTTGGGGGGGAAAGGGGCCGGGGGGGGGGGGGGGGTTTTTTTTCCGGGGTTTTCCCCCGGGGGGGGGGCCCCGGGGGGGGCCCCCCCTTTTTTTGGGGGGGGGGGGGTTTTTTGGGGGGGGGGGGGCCTTAAAGGGCCCCTTTGGGGGGGAAACCCGGGGGACCCCCTTTTCCCCCCCCGGGGGGGGGGTTTTTTTTGGGGGGGAAAAAAAAAGGGGGGGGTTTTTTTAAGGGGGGTTTTTTTTTTGTTGGGGGTTTTGGGCCCCGGGGGGTTTTTAAAGGGGGAAGGGGGGGGAAAAAGGGGGGGGGGAAAAAGGGGGGGGGAAAGGGGAAAAAGGGGGGGGAAAAAAAAGGGGGGAAAAGGGGGGGGGCCCAAAAGGGGGGGAAAAGGGGGAAGGGGGGGGGGGAATTTGGGGAAAAAAACCGGGGGGGGGGAAAAAAAAGGGGGGGGGGGGGGGGGGAAAAAAAAGGGGGGAAAAAGGGGGGGGGGAAAAAAAAAAAAGGGGGGGGGGGGGGTTTAGGGGGGGAAAAAAGGGGGGGGGGGGGGATTTGGGGGGAAAAAAAAGGGGGGGGGGAAAGGAAAAAAGGGGGTTTGGGGGGGGGGGGTAAAAAAAAGGGGGGGTGGTTTGGGGGTTTTTTTGGGGGGGGTGTGGGTTTTTTGGGGTTTGGGTTTTTTCCTTTGGGGGTTTTTTTTTGGGGGGGCCCCTTTCCCCCGGGGAAAAAGGGGGGGGGGAAAAAAAAAAAAGGGGGGGGGGAAAGGGGGGGGGTGGGGTTTTTTTGGGGTTTGTTTTTTTTGTTTTTTTTTTTTTTTGTTTCTTTTTTTTCCCCCTTTTTTTTTTTTTTTTTTTTTTTTTTTTTTTTTTTTTTTTTTTTTTTTCCCAAATTTTTTTTTTTCTTCTTTTTTTTTCCTTTTCCCCTTTTATTTTTTTTCCCCCCTTTTTTTTTTTCTTTTTTTTCCTTTTTTTTCTTTTTTTTTTTTTTTTTCCTTTTAAAAACCCCTTTTTCCCCCTTTTTTTTTTTTTTTTTTAAAACCGGGAAACCCCCAAAAATTTTTTTTTAAAAAAATTTTTGGGGGAAAAAAAAAAAAAAAAAAACCCCCCCAAAAAAAAAAAAGGGGGTTTTTTTTTTTTTTTCCCCCCCTTTTTTTAAAAAAATTTTAAAAGGGAAAAAAAAAAAAATTTTTTTAAAAAAAAAGCACTTTTTTTAAAAAAAAAACCCCAAAAGGGGCCCCCAAATTTTAAAAAAAACCCCCCCCAAAAAAATTTAAAAAAAAAAAAAAGGGGGGGGGCCCCAAAAAGGGGGGGGGGGGAAAAAGGGGGGGAAAAAAAAAAAGGGGGGGGGGGGAAAAAAAAAAAAAGGGGGGGGAAAGGGGAAAAAAAAAAGGGGGGGGAAAGGGGGAAAAGGGGGGAAAAAAGGGGGAAGAAAAAAAAAAAAAAAGGGGGGGGAAAAAAGGGGGGAAAAAAAAGGGGGGGAAAAAACCGGGGGGGGTTTTTTTTTATAAAAGGGGGGGAAAACCCCGGGGGTTTTTGGGGGTTTTAAAAAGGGGGAAAAAAAAAAATTTAAAAATTAAAAATTTTTGGGGGGGGAAAAAAAAAGGGAAAACCCCCCCGGGGTTTTTTCCGGGGTTTTAAAAAGGGGGGGGGGGGGGGCCCCCCCCCTTTTTTTTCATTTCTTTCAATTCATTTCATACCACTTTCAGTCACGGCAGATTTCTCTGCCTGAAATTCGGGCTGCTCCCCCCCCCCTCCCCCCCCCCACCCCCCGGGGAGAGCGCGCGCGCGTCGCCACAAGATGAGCGCCACCCATTATTTTTTTCTTTCCCTGTCTGCAACTGTAATTGTTTTCCTGTCAGAGCGGCTTTTTTTTTTTTTTACTACAGAATTTTGCCAGGGACAACTCTCTTTTGTTGCCGTGGGTTCTTTTAACGTGCGTTAAATAATTATTTGTAGCTGAACTGAGTTTTCTTCTTCATTAAATTTTGAGGTTTGAGTGACACTGTGAAAATAATATTGTGACTAGACTGATTGATTCAAAGACCAATTAAACAAAATCATAAACTGCTTAACTGATATATCATAAATCACTTAAGAAATACCGCAAACAACTTAACAAAATCATAAACTCCTTAGCCAGTATCATAAACCACTTCATATAAAAAAAAACCTCACTAACCAATAATAGTATAACCATTTCATATTTTTAAAAAACCCAGCCAATAATAGCATAACCATTTCATATTTTAAAAAACTCCCCAACCAATAATAGCATAACCACTTCATCTCAAAAACTCACTAACCAATAATAGCATAACCACGTCATATCAAAAACTCGCTAACCAACAATAACATAACCACTTCATATCAAAAACTCACTAACCAATAATCACAATCCACCTTATATCATAAATCACTTAAGCAATATCATCAAACCACTTTACATCAATAAACTCCCTAACCAATATTATATTCAAAATCTCATTTACAAGTGACAAAAAATCCACCTTCCAACCACGCCTAACAGTTTGGAAAGGTTTTGTTTTTGTTTGTTTTTGTTTGTTTGTTCGTTTGAATGATTTGACGACTAGTTTTGGGAGGCAAAATTCTAGACACAAAAAAAGAGACACACACAGAGAAACAAAGACAGACACAGATAGAGAAAAAAAAAAAGGAAAACCACACAGACAGACAGACAGACAGACAGACAAAGAGAGTTGTTACATACCAAACCCTCAAGCACTCTGGTACGTCTTATGCTTGAAATCCTCAGTTTTCCAACAGTACACGAAACAAGTAAGCTGCTCACTCACCTCCAAGCCCTGAAGATACAACGCACACTCACTCACTCACACTCACTCATACAGACACACTCACACACACACACACACACACACACTCTCACACGTCATCTTTCGGGAAGTGGGCAGCTTTGCAATGCATGGGCAGTGTTGCTAAACCGATCTCTATCTATCTATCCAAAAGAGAAACATGGCCTCCATTGGACAGACACCGTGAATGATAAAAAAAAAGAACACAGGTGCGTTCAGCCTGCTTCCAAATCCAAATCCGATCCAATCCAATCCTGTTGTTTATAGCCCCGCCGACCACAGAGGCCAAAACCGGGGCTTTATTTATTTATTTATTTACACCACTTTAAGTCACGAGATTTCTCTGCGTGAATTTCGGGCTACCCTCCCCCGGGGAGAGCACGTCGCCACAAGAGCAGCGCCATCCATTTTTTTTTTGGTGGTCTGAAACTGTATTTGTTTCCTTATCAGAGTGGCTTTTTCTACAGGATTTTTACCTGGGACAACTCTCTTGTTGCTGTGGGTTCTTTTACGTGCGCTGAATAATGTTGTGTAACACACGGGACCTCGGTTTATCGTCTCATTAAAAAGACTAGCGCCCAGACCACCACTCAGGGTCTAATGGATGGGGAAAAGTTTCGGGCCCAAACGGGATTCGAACCACCGCACCCTTCCGACCTGGACTTTTCGCTTTCTACTAGACAGGCGCGTTACCTCTAGACCACCGCTGATCCACTTGTCACCTCGTCAACTTTTAAATCTCAGAATAAAACTGTGCAGGTATACACAGATTAAAACAGGGTATAAAACCAACTCTACTGTCGTTCCTTGTAGGCTATCAACGCTCTGGCCAACCAATAAGGATCAACCCAGGACGGGAACAGCATTGTAGGAGGGGTGACGGGATAGCCTAGTGGTTAGAACATTGCGCTCGCAATCTGACGACCCGGGTTCGATTCCCGTTCAAGGGGATATTTTCCCCTGCAGTTAACATCAGTGCAAACTCCACTTTCCCCAAAAGTCCTTCGGGTGAGACTATAAACCGAGGTCCCGTGTGCGAACGCACGCAGAACATCTTGCGCACACGTTAAATCCTGTTCCGCTGTTCGTAAGAGTAGGCCATTGTGTGCCGATGGGAACAGATGGCAAATTTACAAAACCGCATACACACGGGGACTGGATTTTTTAAAAGCACATCAGTGCTTATTCCATTATCCTCGATATAAAAGAGTTAAATAAATACAAATAAATAAAAGGAGAAACCGCATCAAGCGCAAATAAACATGAGATAAAACCAAGACCAGATGTCTTAAAACCTTTTGCCCTAGTCACTAAGTATGGCACCTTCAGTCGTCATATAAGGACGGGGGGAAAAGCCCTAATCTCTCAGGAAGTTAAACATGTCCTGTTGGAACATCGCGGAATAAAGGATCTTTAAAGACTCTGCAGTATACTGCTTGTGCTTAACGTCCTGGTTCAGTAAGGTATTAAATCACTTCGCCATTACATTTCTTTGTTACTGTGATATAGTCAGCATCAATGATGCTTGCTAACGTACTGTGTTATATGTTTGGTAGATGTAATTATCATATGCCTCTTTGAAGGAATGAAATGAAGCTACAGCACTCAATACAAAATGTCATGTTGGAAAAAAGAGGTCTATTAGAATTACAAATGCTTGCTTCATAATTACGTAGAATTCTCACTTTATTGTTATCTCCCATCATAGCTTTCAGTATCTTTAAGATAAATAATGAATAAATGAAATATGAATAGATAAATAAATTGAGTAACTAGTACATAAATAAACAAATAAAACAGATCTAAAAATCTTTCTCTTTGCCACCAGGAAAAGAAACATCAATTTAAATTTTTTTTATTCTACTGGAGGAGTTGACCATTATTACTTCCCTTGCACAATACGGCAGCTGTCTTTATTGAATCGGTTTTTAAAACTAACTAAGTCTACAGGATTTCTTAAAAAAGAAAAAAAAAGAAAAAATAGGACCTGCAGATTGGTCTAAGACGAAGAAAGACAATCCCAGTGGATTTTGTTTATTTGTGATTTTTTCTTTTTTTCTTTTTTTACGTTCCTTATCTACAGCTCCGAGGTTCACGTATTCTGAGATTTTCATATAGTAAAATTTTCACCTATAGTAGTAAGATTTTCGCCTATTATAGTGAGATTTTCACCTATGGTGAGATTTTCGCCTATTCCAGTGAGATTTTTGCTTATTAGGCCTGTAGTGAGATTTTCGCCTATTCCAGTGAGATTTTCGCCTATTATAGTGAGATTTTCGCCTATTCCAGTGAGATTTTCGCCTATAGTGAGATTTTTGCCTATAGTGAGATTTTCACCTATAGTATAGTGAGATTTTCAGTATAGTGAGATTTTCACCCATAGTATAGTGAGATTTTCACCTATAGTATAGTGAGAATTTCACCTGATTTTCACCTACAGTGAGATTTTCACCTATTGTGAGATTTTCACCTATAGTATAGTGAGATTTTCACCTATGATGAGATTTTCAGTAAAGTGAGATTTTCACCTATAGTGAGATTTTCACCTATGGTGAGATTTTCAGTAAAGTGAGATTTTCACCTATGATGAGATTTTCAGTAAAGTGAGATTTTCACCTATAGTATAGTGAGATTTTCACCTATAGTGAGATTTTCACCTTAGTATAGTGAGATTTTCACCTATGGTGAGATTTTTGCGTACCCGACCGTTTTTACCCCACCCATTAAAAGTAGCTGGGTTTTTAATTTTCTCATCCGTTCCTACCTGCACGAAATGGGCCTACTCTTCTGAATGGCTGGCTGAGCAGGAGGTTTTAACGTGTGCGCAAGGTGTTCCACATGCGGGACTTTTAGTTTATAGTCTCATCTGAAAAAAACTTTACAGGGGAGTGTAGTCGGGGATGGTATTAATCGGATGCGGGGGGGGGGGGGGGGGGGGGGGAGGTTTATCTCCTTCAACGGGTGTCTTGATAGGGGTTCCAGTCCGGGATGTCACATCACCAGCTTAAATGTTCTAACCACTAGGCTATCCTGACCCCTTATCCCAAATGTTTATATAATAATAATATAATAATAAGAAGAAGAAGAAGAAGAAGAAGAAGAACAACAACAACAACAACAACAACAACAACAACAAGAATGTATGGAATTTATATAGCGCTGAATCTTGTAAAGCAACAAATCAAAGCGCTTTTTTAAAAATATCGACGATAATGGAATAAGCACTCAGGTGCTTTTTCTTACATCCAGTCCCCGTGTGTATGCGGTTTTGTAAATTTTGTCATCTGTTCCCACCGGCATACAATAGCCTACTCTTCCTAAAAGAGGAACAGGATTTAACGTGCGCAAGATGTTCTGCATGCGTTCGCACACGGGGCCTCGGTTTATAATCTCATACGAAAGGACTTTACAGACACATGCGCAGACAAACACGCAGACAGACACTTTCAAATCAAGAAGAGAACATATTATAAACCCACTTTTGTCCACAACAACAAAATACTACAGTCCAAACAAGTCTTGATATCAGGTTTGTACCTGGATTATAATTATTATGATCTACATAGGAATAACTGGCTAAGGTCAGCGAAAGGGGTGATCTTCGAGTTTGAAAAAAGTGAACATGAAAAAGAAGAAGAAACAACTTAAATAAACAACGAAAAACCGTATTTTAAAAAAAAAGTGGCAGGAGAATAGTCCAAGAAGGCAGAAAATAGACAAGAGGGAGGTGAAAGGAAGACAAAAATCAAGGCAGAAAGAAAGAGAGGGATAGAAAAGAGGGAATTGCTTGCACAGAAGGTGGGGAAGGGGTGCTATCTATACTGACAGGCCCCTTGCATTCCAAACAGGGGAAACTGAATATTAAAAAAAATTGTTTAAACTGTTCAACGGTTTCTTGTATCGAAACTCACACGAAAAAAACGCGTATGACATTGTTCGAAAAAAGAAGCAAAAAAAAAAAAAAATAATAATAAAGTGGTATACTAAACACTCATATCACTGACAACTGATACACACGAATCAGATATTGCAGAGGACAGTCAGAACTGAACGCGCTAGTCTGTCACTGAAAAAAAGGGGCAAGCTACCAGTGTGTATCAATGTCCTTAAGTAAGTTTTGTCATGACCTGGTCAGACTCGATAGAAATAAGAACTGCTGTGCCTGGTTTGAAAATTCTGTGTGGAATGCAGTGCTGCATTCCAGGCTGTTTGGTACAGAAAATGTATGCGTTCAGCTTCAGTTGCGTCAAGTTAAATCAATTTAGGTCAAGTCAAGTTAAATCAAGTCAGGTCAAGTCAAGTTAAAAAAACAAACCCACTTTATTCATCCAATGAACAGGCACATCGATTCGTATCATTATCTTGAAAGACATAACAAAGCTACATTTTATATTGGTATAAACATTACAAGATAACTTCAAATAAAAGTATCACAAACACAGACACACACCAATGTAGGAATACAATGTTATAAAAACCATTGACTGGAAAAGACATATACTTACCATTTACGTGTGCACGCACACACGCGTCACTCGACCTCGATAAAAATGAACCTCGCTATTATTACTTACCTCTTGCTGATATTACATAAAGGTACAGGTAAAGGTGTCCCATAACCTATGTGGTCGTAGAGGAATGAGGCATCAGAGACCTCAGCTTCTCCAGGGACCAGCATATTGAGGGCGGCGCACATCTTCTCTTCCTCACTGCTTTACCCTACATGACCCTAAAGAGGGCAGGTACCCATTTACAGCTGGGTGAACTGGGGGACTGTACTGAAGCCAAGGCGCACAAACGTTCACCCATCCAAGTGGTAGCCACGCTTGATGCTGCTTAACCTTAGCTGGGGAAAGCGAGCGCTCCGACCACAGAGCTGTCCCGTCTCCAATATTACATAGAATATATCTTGGAATCGGGTCATACACTAAGGATATTCCCAGTGAAGTTCAGGAGTACTCGCCTTGTGTTCGCAGAAGACACTGAATGTACTGTACGGTACTGAACTGTACTGTACTGTATTGTATTGTACTGTATTGTACTGTAATGTACTGTATTGTATTGTGTTGTGTTGTGTTGTATTGTATTGTACTGTACTGTACTGTATACCACACTCTAAATCACGGCAGATTTCTTTGCGTGAAATTCGGGCTGCTCTACCCTGGGAGAGCAAGTCGCCACAAGAGCAGCGTCACCTTTTTTTTCCCTATCTGCAACTGCTTTTTTGTTTCCCTATCAGAGTGGCTTTTTTCTACAAAATGTTGCCAGGGACAACTCTCTTGTTGCCGTAGGTTATGTGCGATAAATAATTACGTGTAACACACGAGACCTCGGCTTATCGTCTCATCCGAAATACTAGCACCCAGACCACCATTTACGGTCTAGTGGATAGGGGGAAACGTTTCTGGCCCAACGGGCATCGAACCACCACAGACTTCGAACCCAGACTTTTCGCTTTCTAGGAAGGTGCGTTACCTCTAGACCATTGATCCATCTACCTATCCACCTGTTTATTCAATGAATATTTCTATTGCTGTTATTGTGGGCCGTGTTTACATCTGTATTGGATAATATCATCACAATGTCCTGAGCAGTTTACAACTCGACTCTGGTTACTTATGAAAGCCTTCATCCCTTGGGCTTTACTACAGTTCTTGATTAAACCATTGACGCTGGGGGCAACAGCAAAGTGAGAGGTTGTATGACCAGTGGCTTTCCCACTCATGGAATTCCACTTTACAGCTTAGTCTTCAGTGATCGACTATGACTCTCTGACTAGGAGGCTTGACTTGCACAACAGTCCTTTGCAGCCTTGGGGGCTAGTTGGCCTTTGGAGAACATCTCCAACGCTGACTGTCCTTACGCCCACTTGGCCGAGAGAGTGGGGATGTGCTGTGGGCAAGGCATCTCCACTATAATCAAATCTCTGCCTAATTTTCAAAAAACAGCAGCTGCCTCCTCTGCTGTTTTGGAGGTCATCGTCGAACACGACGGACAAAACATATGGACCAGGTTCGCACAGTTGAATGTCTTTGTACCAGTTAATGACAAGAGGAACAGTTAAGGACACCAGGGCCCATCCACAAAAACAGAGCTTAGGCCTACAGCCCGACTACAGGCATAATAGAATGATGTAGCTAGCAGAGCTAGCCAAGTATGAAATAAAGACGGTCTGTCCTTATCGCTGCTAGCCTAGCTGTCAGCTGCACTTGTGTGCCTGTCCATGACATTGTTCGTTATCACTTCACTGTGTGAATCTGTATGTTTTTTCTCTTCTGACAGCTGTGGTTTACATAGGCACTGTCATAACCCATAATTATAACTATCCTGGTGATAGAGCCATGTAGGTCGAGATTTATAATTATTATCGATCTAGATCTAGAGTTAATTACGCATACATAATTATATGCTGATAACACTTCAAGCAGAGGCTGCTGGGGGATTTGTTGGTATGGTGGTGGTGGGTGGGTTGTTTTTTTATTTTTACGAAAGTGTGTGTGTGTGTGTGTGTGTGTGTGTGTGTGTGTGTGTGTGTGTGTGTGTGTGTGTGTGTGTGTGTACGTGTGTGTACGTGTGTGTGTGTGTGTGTGTGTACGTGTGTGTGTGTATGTTTGTGTGTGTATGTGTGTGTGTGTGTGCGTGCGTGTGCGTGCACGCGCGAATGTGTGTGTGTGCGTGCATGCTTACAAGCGGTATTCCTTACCAATGTTGATTTTTCTTCTACAGCTAAATTTTCCATGGCAATAAAATTATCTGTGGAGGAAGCTGGTCGCAAAATATTCAGTGGGTGCTATATGTGTGTGTGTGTGTGTGTGTGTGTGTGTGTGTGTGTGTGTGTGTGTGTGTGTTTGTACCTGCGTCTGCGTGTATGTGTGAACCATCGTAAAAAAACCCCAAACAAACCAGGATGACATAATAAACACAACCACAAAAAACACAGCTCCAATAATAATCAAAACAATACAAACAGCTCAGGTTTACGAATTCGAAATCTTTAATAATAATAATAATAACAATAACAACAATAATAATATAATAATAATAATAATAATAATAATAATAATAACAATGTAATTAATTTATATAGCGCTGAATCTTGTAAAGCAACAAATCAAAGCGCTCAGATGACATTAAAAATTCTTTTTATATCGAGGATAATGGAATAAGCACTCATGTGCTTTTTTACATACAGTCCCCGTGTCTATGCGGTTTTGTAAATTTTGTCATCTGTTCCCACCGGCACACAATGGCCTACTCTTTCGAAAAGCGGAACAGGATTTAACGTGTGCGCAAGATGTTCTGCATGCGTTCGTACACGGGGCCTCGGTTTATAGTCGAGTCTCATCCGAAGGACTTAATTAATAATAATCAAAACAATACAAACAGCTCAGGTTTACCAATACGAAATCTTTAATATCAATAATGATCAAAACAATACAAACAGATCAGGTTTACCAATACGAAATCTTTAATATCAATAATGATCAAAACAATACAAACAGCTCAGGTTTACCAATACGAACTTTTTAATATCTCAAAAGGGCGAGAAAGTCATGTGGGTTACAAGCAGGCACAGCTGAAAACAACCAGCAAGTAAACATAGAATAGCGCAAATCAACATCACAGACCCAGGCAACCATGTCCCCCACTCTAACACTTTTTCATCCGCGTATGGATACATGCGTAAAAACACGCAATCATGGGCGCATGTGTGCACACACGCTCATCCCCTCCCCCCACCCTCTCTCTCTCTCTCTCACACACACACACACACATACACACACATTCGCACAAACACACCTACGCGCGAGCGAGCACGCACATACACACGCACATACAAACACACACATCTGAGTTATCATGACATTTCGTATAATAAAATTTACACTCTAGTACATTAAAATACAAAATAGATAGATAAAAAGAGTAACAAAATAAATAAATAAAATAAAAGTTGAAAAGAAAGGAAGGGGGGGCTGTACTCTTCTGATCTTTTACGCCTGATCTAACCTCTCTCTCTCTCCCCCCCCTCCCCCTCTCTCCCCCCTCCCCGTCTCTCTCTCTCTCTCCTCCATCTCTCTCTCTCCCGTCTCTCTCTCTCCCCTCCCGACTCTCTCTCCCCGTCTCTCTCTCTCCCTCCCCCCCCTCTCTCTCTCTCTCTCCTCCAGTCATGGGGGCTTTATTTTGATTTCTGAAAATGTGTGTTTTGTGCCCAGTCCCCTTCCCGCTGTTCCCTTGTGAATGGGCTTAAAAAGCTTCACACAATAAAATATTGTCATTGTCATTGTCTCTCTCCAGTCAGTCCTGATTGTTGTTGTAATTGTTCAATCTTTATTCAGTATTAGAACAGAGGTGGGGGAGGGGGGGGGGGTGGAGAGAAAGCTGTTTTTACTCTGGAGGGTTTGGAGTTTGGGATACTCTATAGCGTTTTTGGAGATGGAACAAGTTCACAAAATATTTCCCAGCACAATATGCGTCCCATCACTCACGACTTCTTGTTCTCCGTCTTTCGCACGACATTCATACAGATCGTTTAGCTTCGTTTGCGCACGATCCACATTTTTTTTTGCCACAGCCTGTTATAATTCTGTTAAGTACATTAAAAAATTTTTTTTAATCTTTTTGATTGGCACACATATATACAGTTCAAAACAAACAAATTATCTTTTCATCCAGACAACATTACATCATTTCCATTTTACAGGCGTACAAAGCTACTAGCTACACAAAGTAAAAAAGAATCAATCATCATTTTCGTTGTCGAGACAAGATTTATAGATTACATACATATTTTTACTAATATTTTGAAAGGGTACTCAACTTTCTACTAAGTTCATGTACTGGAACCACTTTTTTTTCTGAAAATTAGTCAACTGCATTCGTTTGCTTTTCCATTTCATATTTATATTTTAGTTCATTCAGAAAATTACCAACATTAGGTTTTATTTTACCAATCCGACATTTATAAACATAGAACTTTGCTAACAGTATTATTAAGTCGAACACACTTCATCAGTTGTTGTAATTGCGTCAGTGCCAAAAAGCACTTTTCACATTAAGGTCCAGTCTCTCGCAAATGATAGCAGTTGTGTTTTATAGTACATTTTTTGTGTGTGTGGATATTCAGTGTTTTATACCAGCAAATAATTTTCTTTTGAAAAGAAAGGACAGACTCAATAAAGCATGCATAAAAGTTTTGCAAGACATTAAAACGCTAGACTCGAAGACTCCGGAGCTTTTTGAAGGAAAGAAAGGACATGCAAATGAAGCTGGCGAAGCACTCTTATGCTCTCATGGGTCTGGCACTGGTTGCTTCCAGAACTGTCCTAGTTTTCAGCGTGCGAATGAAGCTTACGAAGCACTCTTATGCTCTCATGGGTCTGGCACTGGTTGCTTCAAGAACTGTCCTAGTTTTTAGCGTGCGAATGAAGCTTACGAAGCACTCTTATGCTCTCATGGGTCTGGCACTGGTTGCTTCAAGAACTGTCCTAGTTTTTAGCGTGCGAATGAAGCTTGCGAAGCACTCTTATGCTCTCATGGGTCTGGCACTGGTTGCTTCAAGAACTGTCCTAGTTTTTAGCGTGCGAATGAAGCTTGCGAAGCACTCTTATGCTCTCATGGGTCTGGCACTGGTTGCTTCAAGAACTGTCCTAGATTTTAGCGTTGCGAATGAAGCTTGCGAAGCACTCTTATGCTCTCATGGGTCTGGCACTGGTTGCTTCAAGAACTGTCCTAGTTTTTAGCGTGCGAATGAAGCTTGCGAAGCACTCTTATGCTCTCATGGGTCTGGCACTGGTTGCTTCAAGAACTGTCCTAGATTTTTAGCGTGCGAATGAAGCTTGCGAAGCACTCTTATGCTCTCATGGGTCTGGCACTGGTTGCTTCAAGAACTGTCCTAGTTTTTAGCGTGCGAATGAAGCTTGCGAAGCACTCTTATGCTCTCATGGGTCTGGCACTGGTTGCTTCAAGAACTGTCCTAGTTTTTAGCGTGCGAATGAAGCTTGCGAAGCACTCTTATGCTCTCATGGGTCTGGCACTGGTTGCTTCAAGAACTGTCCTAGTTTTTAGCGTGCGAATGAAGCTTGCGAAGCACTCTTATGCTCTCATGGGTCTGGCACTGGCTGCTTCAAGAACTGTCCTAGTTTTTAGCGTGCGAATGAAGCTTGCGAAGCACTCTTATGCTCTCATGGGTCTGGCACTGGTTGCTTCAAGAACTGTCCTAGTTTTTAGCGTGCGAATGAAGCTTGCGAAGCACTCTTATGCTCTCATGGGTCTGGCACTGGTTGCTTCAAGAACTGTCCTAGTTTTTAGCGTGCGAATGAAGCTTGCGAAGCACTCTTATGCTCTCGTGGGTCTGGCACTGGTTGCTTCAAGAACTGTCCTAAGTATTTGATTTTTTAGGTTTTTTTTTTTGCGTGCGAATGAAGCTTGCGAAGCACTCTTATGCTCTCATGGGTCTGGCACTGGTTGCTTCAAGAACTGTCCTAGTTTTTAGCGTGCGAATGAAGCTTGCGAAGCACTCTTATGCTCTCATGGGTCTGGCACTGGTTGCTTCAAGAACTGTCCTAGTTTTTAGCGTGCGAATGAAGCTTGCGAAGCACTCTTATGCTCTCATGGGTCTGGCACTGGTTGCTTCAAGAACTGTCCTAGATTTTAGCGTGCGAATGAAGCTTGCGAAGCACTCTTATGCTCTCATGGGTCTGGCACTGGTTGCTTCAAGAACTGTCCTAGTTTTTAGCGTGCGAATGAAGCTTGCGAAGCACTCTTATGCTCTCATGGGTCTGGCACTGGTTGCTTCAAGAACTGTCCTAGTTTTTAGCGTGCGAATGAAGCTTGCGAAGCACTCTTATGCTCTCATGGGTCTGGCACTGGTTGCTTCAAGAACTGTCCTAGTTTTTAGCGTGCGAATGAAGCTTGCGAAGCACTCTTATGCTCTCATGGGTCTGGCACTGGTTGCTTCAAGAACTGTCCTAGTTTTTAGCGTGGCCCGCGCGCGGCGCCAAAGTGGGGATCACTTGAGGTCACCACAGTCCAGAAATCGGATAACTCCGCTGGGACTCTTATACAATCTCAACAACAACAAACAACAACAACAGGTCCAATGTGAACCAGAAGAACAAAAAGCACTATTATGATATAACGAGTATGGCCCGGGGGCTAAAAGCTGTGTCCGTTATTGATGTCAGCTCATTGCCAAGGTCTACACTAAAATGTTGTTGTTATGTTGTCAAATGTTGCATTGAGATTGATTGCCTTCAGCCCTGACAAGCTCTTAATATAGCAATATGCACTCTCCTTTAAAGGAGAGAAAAAAAATCCTCTGAAGGCGGAGAATGGCTGCCTATATGGCCAGGTACTTGAAAAGAGTCCTACACGCAACCTTCTCACACGAGGTACTTCCTATCTCACAGTGATTTCCACGTGGGATGATGAGTGAGTCAGAGTGCATGTTCTGGGTGACCCCCCAGGGTGTAAAGCTGGGGAACGCACAACAACAACAACAGCAACAACAACATATAATGAATGCACTTCCCAACAATAATGTGATGTCGGGAGGATTTATTGTCCAATGTGAAAAAGAATCTCCTGCAAAAGTGGTAATACAGCAACTATAATCATGTTTGGTATCATGTAATGTGTTGTTTACAGTGTAGGACTCCTGCGTTTTGCAAACCCAATGCATGTGAAGATTGGAATGTTTCTTGGGTGAAAATGTTTCAGTATCAGAAACTTATGTGGCGGAATGAATGTGTATACAAAAGAAGAAGAAGAAGAATTGCGAAGAAGAAGAAGAAGAAGAAGAAGAAGAAGAAGAAGAAGAAGAAGAAGAAGAATGCGATTAAGAAGAAGAAGAAGAAGAATTGCGAAGAAGAAGAAGAGAGAAGAAGAAGAAGAAAGAAGAAGAAGAAGAAGAAGAAGAATGCACAAACGGAGAAGAAGAATTGCGAAGAAGAATTGCGAAGAAGAATTGCGAAGAAGAATTGCGAAGAAGAAGAATTGCGAAGAAGAAGAATTGCGAAGAAGAATTGCGAAGAAGAAGAAGAAGAAGAATTGCGAAGAAGAAGAAGAAGAAGAAGAAGAAGAATTGCGAAAAAGAAGAAGAATTGCGAAGAAGAAGAAGAAGAAGAAGAAGAAGAAGAGAACAAGAACAAGAACAAGAAGAACAAGAACAAGAAGAACAAGAAGAAGAAGAACAAGAAGAAGAAGAAGAAAACAAGAAGAACAAGAAGAAGAACAAAAGAAAAAGATTGATTGATTAATTGATTGACTGACTGACTAACTGAATGAATGAATCTTTAATAGGTACAGAATGAGGCCTTTTTACAATTTGGCCAAAAAAGAAGAAATCCCAAAACAACAAACAGTGCGGAACTAATCAGAAACACAAGAAAAACAAAAAAAGAAAGAAAACTAAAACAACCAACAAAAGTAGTGGAAAATCTACCTTGAACAAATGAAAGAAATTCAGGAAAAAAAAAACTTAGGGAAAAAAAAATCAAAAACAAAAACCCGTTAGACTGAATGTAATATTATCAGAACATCTTTATTTATTTATTTATTCATTTATTTATTTATTTTATTTATTTATATCACTTTAAGTCACGTCAGATTTCTCTGCGTGAAATTCGGGCTGCTCTCCCCGGGGAGAGCGCGTCGCCACAGAGCAGCGCCGCCCACTTTTTAAAATATTTTTTTTCTATCTACAACTGCATTTGTTTCCCTATCAGAGTGGCTTTTTTCTACAGAATTTTGCCAGGGACAACTCTCTTGTTGCCGTGGGTTCTTTTACGTGCGCTAAATAATTTTCGTGTAACACACAGGACCTCGGTTTATCGTCTCATCCGAAAGACTAGCGCCCAGACCACCACTCAAGGTCTAGTGGATGGGGAAAAATGTTTGGGTCCAAACGGGATTTGAACCACCGTCCACTTCCGACCCGGACTTTTCGCTTTCTAGACAGGCGCGTTACCTCTAGATCACCGTTCCTTCGATCTGCAAAGTTACACACACAACACACCACACACACACACACACACACACACACACGATTCAAGATTCAATTCCTTTCACCCCTTTTGGGGTATGGAGGATTACAAACAAATTGAACAGGAGAATAAACCTAACAGCAATATACTTAAAAATAATATGAATAGTAACAGTAGCTGAAAAGCAAGAGTTTATCGCATAATGATAAGCAAACAGTATTAATGCCTCAATACTATTTTGAAGTATGCACATTTCTTTAAAATAAATAATCTACACATATGAAAGACAATTGAAATTTCAAGATATACCTGCAAATCTTATGAATTTTGAGAGCGACAGGAGAACTTTTCGAGATTTGCATTTCATTAGCATACAAAAATTATAACTGGACATGGGTTGAAGAAAATGTCGGGGAATAAACTCTTGTCGTAAATGTTTGAAGTGGGGACATTCCATGATGAAATTAAATTCATCCCCTAAAACAAACATATTGCATTTTGAACATATTCTTTCTTCCCTTGGTATATAATGGAGACGTCCAACCTCAATAGGAAGCTTGTGACAGCTACAACAAAACTTCATAAGAGCGTAAACATATACATCTGGTAGACAAGTTATATATTTTTCCATACCAAAATCGATCTTATAGTTTTTATAATAAAGGCATCTACTATTACTCCACAGCTCAGTTCTCTATTCATTAACAAAATTTTCTATTAAGAAAGCTTTGATATATAGAATGAATACTTGAACAAAACTGTCTCTCCTACAAACAGTCAAATCCCCTTTGTACTAAAAATATTTTTTATCTTTAGCCATGATGATTGAATCGAAGATTTGTCATGTAAATCTTTCATCATCTGATAAACATTTGAGGATAGCTTTTCAGACTGGATGTCAAGCAGCTGCATCCAGAAACAAACCATTCGAACAGAGACCAAAATAGACAAAGGATATCTGCCCGTTTCTCCATATACTAGCGAAGTTGACGTTGTACGCTTTCAACGAAAAATATACTTTAAAAATCTTAACTGAAACTTGTCAATTATTGTTAGGTTTTCATATCCCCAAAATTTCACATCCATACAACAAAACAGGTACTACGATTTTATCGAATAAATCAAGTGTCACACACACACACACACACACACACACACACACACAACACACACACACAACACACACACACACACACATGCGAACGCATAATATGCATACACTTTCCCTGTCTCACTCTTCACACTCACACCCCTCCCCCTCCTTTTCTAAGCAGAAGCAGAAGAAGAAGAAGAAGAAGAAGAAGGAGGAGTAGGAAGAGGAGCAGGAGGAGGAGGAGGAGGAGGAGGAGCAGGATGCAAAGAAAAAGAAGAATGCAAAGGAAAACGACAACTGCAAAGAAGATGAAGAAGAAGAATGAAAAAAAAAACCCACCAACAAAAACAACAACAACAACAACACCAACATCATCAACAACAAGAAGAAGCGTTAGTCTCGGCATCATCAACTGCCTTCGCTACTGGACAAACAGCAACGTGTACAATCCCGTTACTGCCGCCAACACACAAAGGCACGCTCTGCCTCCGTTTTTTTCTGTACGTGCAAGTTTGCCCCATCCATCCATCCCTCCCTCCCCTCACTGCCTACAGACCACTGCTCACAGAAATAGTCACTGGATGAAACATCGTGACCCCAATAGCGTCGGTACCAGACTCGTTCGCTTCAGAGGCCGTCACTTCAGAGGCCGTCACTCCAGTGCCGCTGGTGTCAGTGACGGAATGTATGACTGAAGACGTGGCTTCAGACTCCAGTACAGACATGGAGGCCTGAAGTCCGGGTTCGCTCTTGAGGGTGTTCCCCAGGTCGTGGATGCTTTTGATGGACGACCTCCTAGAGATTTTTTTTTTTAAATAAAAAAGGAAAAGAGCTTGTTTTAGGGTTGTGTGTGGTGTGGTCAAGTCATTGTTTTGCCTGCCTTCGCTCGCTCGTGCTCAAGACACACACACACACACACACACGCACACACACGCGCGCGCGCGCGCGCGCACACACACACATAAACGCACACATACACACACTCTGTCTGTCTGTCTCTGTTTTCCTCTCTATCTGTCCGTCTGTCTGTTCGTCTGTGTGTGTGTGTGTGTGTGTGTGTGGTGTGTGTGTGCGTGTGTGTGTGTGTGTCTGTCTGTGTCTGTTGTCTGTCTGTCTGTCTGTCTGTCTGTCTGTCTGTCTGTCTGTCTCTCTCTCTCTCTCTCTCTCTCTCTCTCTCTCTCTCTCTCTCTCTGAGTTGAGGTGTCAGTCAAAGATGATTCGGGCTGGCTTAATCTAAAGGCAGTCATTGCATTATGTTTTGCTGTTATACTGTATTGTATTGTATGATACAATACAACACAACAGTAAACATAATGTATAGTGTATCGTATTACAGTGGATTTCATCTATACCAGTTTTCTACCACGGCAGTATAAACAGCATCCCCCAAATCTGGACATTCTGTGCTAGAAATTTCCTCTTTTCTATCACTCTCTTTGTTTCTACCTTGTTCCTTTTTCTTCCTGCCACCTCCTTCGTGTCGTTTCTCCGCCCTCTTTGTCCATTCTCCTGCCTCCCCCCCCCCCCCCCCCCAGAAAGACTTAAAACTGCATTTCCCTCTTATGCCGAAGTCGGATGCGCTGGGCTGACTTGTAGGTGCTTAACGGCATGCGATGACGATTTTTCGTATATAACGACAACAAAAGTTGCTGTTGAGCGTTCGACAAAGAGAGATTCAACGTAGGGTGGAGTTGGGGGTAAGGGGGTTGGGAAGATACCCAAGGAGGCTGTGTGTGGTTGCTGTGTCTCGGATATTTTTTCATTTTTATTTATTTTATTCTTTTATATCGAGGATAATGGAAAAAGCGCTTATGTGCTTTTTTTTTTTTTTTTCATCCAGTGCCCCGCGTGTATGCGGTTTTGTAAACTGTCATCTGTTCCCACTGGCACACAATGGCTTACTACTCTGACGAAAAGCGGACCAGGATTTTAACGCGGGCGCAAGATGTTCCGCGTGCGTTCCGCACACGGGGCCTCCCTCGGTTTAGAGTCTCATCCGAAGGACGAACTAGATAATTATAAAGTATTATGGGTCTTCAGGCTGTCCTTGTGCCTCTTTTGGGGGGTCTGGTGCGCTAACGGCACTTCTGGGTCACCTGTCCCCCTGCCTACTGTGCTGTCCTGCCTTTGGGGGTGTGCAATCATCATGCGTGTGTGTCTTCAATTTTACGTCTGTGCGTAGGCGATGGGGATGGGTAGGGCATATCTGCCGTCGGGAACAGGGAAACATCGCCCGAACAGCCCTCCACTGGACACCAGAGGGAAAACGCAAACGAGGACGACCCAAGAACACTTGGCGTCGGACTGTCGAAACAGAGCTGAAGACCTTCCAACATACCTGGGGAACCATTCGGAAGCTGGCCCAGGACAGACAGGAGTGGAGAACATTTGTTGCTGCCCTACGTGCCAATAAGGCACAAAGGCATTGATGATGATGAATCATTTTTGCAATCACACGCAGTGTCCTTCCTACCCGTCAATGTGAGCTCTGAAGAGTATATATGCCAATGGACCCCAAGTGGCTAGACCCGCTTCAACGCCACATGGGTCCATGAAGTCGTGGATTCGAATCTTGGTGGCGTCTGGTGAATTTAAGGGTGGGTGTTGTTGT
>CM054155.1:40468098-40473098 GCA_028751875.1 Rapana venosa | reverse complement strand
TTCTATTTTATTTTTAACTTTTTAAATTTTATTTTCTTTATTCTTATAATTATATCGAGGATAATGGGAAAAGCACTATGAAATAGACGAAGAAACTTTCAGTGTAGGAAATGGGGTTTCTTTTCTTTTCTTTTAAATTTTTTAAATGTTATTTCATTATTCTTATATATCGAGGATAATGGAACAAACACTAAATGGTGCTTTTTTTTTAACATCCAGCCCCCGTGTGTATGCAGTTTTGTAAATGCTGTCATCCCTTCCCACCAGCACACCAATGGCCTACTCTTACGAAAAGCATAACAGGATTTAACATGTGCGCGAGATGTTCTGCGTGCGTTCGCACACTGGGGCCTCGGTGTATAGTTGTTAAGTAGTGAGTCTTGTCAACAACAGAGAGAGAGAGAGAGAAGGTTGAAGGGTGAGAGATGGGGGAGATCGGGAGCACGGAGCTGAGAAGAGGGGGTAAGAGGAGGGGGCGTGGGTAGGGAGAAAGAGGGAGAGAGAGAGGAGAGAAAGAGGGAGAGAGAGGGGGTGGGGGAGAGATGGGAGAGAGAGAGAGAAGGGAGAGAGAGAGGGGAGAGGAGGGAGGGAGGAGAAAGGGGAGAGAGAGAGGGGAGAGTGAGAGAGAAAGAGAGAGAGGGGAGAGAGAGAGGGACGGAGAGAGGGGGGGAGAGAGAGAGGGAGGGGGAGAGAGGGGGAGAGGGGGAGAGAGAGGGAACAGAGAGAGGGGGATGGAGAGAGATAGAGAGAGAAGAGGTGGGAGAGGAGAGGAGAGGGGGGGGAGAGAGAGGGGGAGAGAGAGGGGGGAAGGGAGAGAGGAGAGAGAGGGAGGAGAGGAGAAGAGAGAGAGAGGAGGAGAGAGGAGAGAGAGAGAGAGAGGAGAGAGAGGAGAGAGAAAAGAGAGAGAGAGAGAGAGAGAGAGAAGAAGAAGAGAGGGGGTGAGAGAGGGAGGGTGGGGAAGAGACAGAAAGAGAGAGAGAGAGGGGGTGGGGGAAGATAAAGGAAAAGAGAACTCAACTCGAAATGTTTATTGAGAGTAAATGGATAAGCACAAGGATTCTTTACTCCATGCTCTCACATAAAATAAAAGAAAAACACACCAAGAAAAGACAGAAAAGAACAAAAAGTCAAGAACACACACACACACACACACACACACACACACACACAACACACACATACACACACACAACAACACACACACACACAACACACACACACATATATATATATATACACTAATCAAAACAGAAGAACCGAAACCAAACCTAACAGCGACAAATACACACCAATGTAAAAAAATAAAACAACAATCTCCAAATAAACAAACGTATGCAAACAGCATTTTTTTTTTATACATTCCAATGAAGATTCAAATGAGCATCATAATGAAATACCACTACTAAATTAGATGAAAATCAAAGAGACAATGAGAAAGAGAGAGTGAGTGAGAGAGAGAGAGAGAGAGAGAGAGAGAGAGAGAGAGAGAGAGAGAGAGAGAGAGAGAGAGAGAGAGAGAGAGTGAGAGAGAGGGAGGGAGAGGGAGGGAGGGAGGGAGGGAGGGAGAGGGAGGGAGAAGGACAGAGAGAGACAGACAGACAGAGAGAGATAGAGATAGAGACAGACAGACAGAGATAGAGACAGAGACGGACAGAGAGACAGGCAGAGACAGACAGAGAGACAGGCAGAGACAGACAGGCAGAGAGACAGAGACAGACAGACTGACGGATAAACAAAGAATATACAAATGCATTTAAGACTATGTTGTAGGGAAATGAATAAGTACAAAGTGTCTTTGCACCATGCCCTACTCCCCTCCCCCCATTTTCCTAAGGAAAATATTATAGAATACAACCAACAACAAAGCAAAGCAAACTTACAGTAAAAAAAACAACTAGTCAATATAAGAAAAAGTCCAACACACCCAAACTCTTTCCTTTCCCTTGTATGTTCCCTACAGTCCCTCACTGAATGTCTGCTTTGCCCGCCCACCCATCCCTTTCTTTACAAAATTTCCCTCGTACAAAAGTCTCATCCAAACCAAACGAATGTGAAGAAGAATACATGAAAAACACACACACACACACACACACACACACACACACACGCCCACACACACACACACACCACACACGCACACAACACCCGAAAACAACAAACAACACATAACGCACAATTATCACCGAAACACAAAATATGAAGAAAAAGAACACTCTCAAACAAGGTTACAAGCAAAATACATAACACACTCGCACACACATGACATTCACAATCAACGATACAAAACATTTGAGAGAGAGAGAGAGAGGGGGGGGAGGGGGAGAGAGAGGGGGGGGGGGGGGGGGGAGAGAAGGGGGAGGGAAAGAGGGGGGAGAGAGAGAGAGAGAGAGGGAGAGAAGGGAGGAGGAGGGGAGAGAGAGAGGGGGGGAGAGAGAGAGGGGAGAGGAGAGAGGAGGAGGGAGAGAGAGAGAGAGAGAGAGAGAAGAAGAAGAGCGAGAAGAGAGAGAGATGAGAGAGAGAAGAAGAAGAGAGAGAAGAATGAAGAAGAAAATGCGAAGAAAAGCGAGAGAAGAAGAATGCAAGAAAGAAGAAGCAGAAGAAGAAGAAGAAGAATGCGAAGAGAATGCGAAGAAAATGCGAAAGAAAGCGAGAGAAGAATGCGAAAGAAGAAAGAATGCGAAAAGAAGAAGAAGAATGCAAGAAGAAGAAGAAGAATGCGAAGAAAATGCGAAGAAGAAAATGCGAAGAAGAAGAATGCGAAGAAGAAGAATGCGAAAGAAGAAGCGAAGAATCGAAAGAAGAATGCGAAGAAGAATGCAAGAAGAAGAAGAAGAATGCGAAGAAGAAGAATGCAGAAGAAGAATGCGAAGAAGAGAAGAATGCGAAGAAGAAGAATGCGAAAAAGAATGCGAAGAAGAAGAAGAATGCGAAGAAGAATAGAATGCGAAGAAGAAGAAGAAGAAGAAGAAGAAGAAGAATGCAAGAAGAAGAATGCGAAGAAGAAAGAATGCGAAGAAGAAGAAGAAGAAGAATGCGAAGAAGAAGAAGATGGAAGAAGAAGAATGCGAAGAAGAAGAATGCGAAGAAAAGAAGAAGAATGCGAAGAAGAAGAAAATGCGAGAAGAAGAGAAGATGCGAAGAAGAAGAATGCGAAGAATGCAAAAGAAGAAGAATGCAAGAAATGCGAAAGGAAGAAGAAATGCGAAGAATGCGAAGAAGAAGAAGAAGAAGAAGAAGAAGAAGAAGAAGAAGAAGAAGAAGAGCGCTTTGATTTGTTGCTTTACAAGATTCAGCGCTATATAAATTCCATACATTATTATTATTATTATATTATTAAGAAGAAGAAGAAGAAGAAGAAGAAGAAGAAGAAGAAGAAGAAGAAGAAGAATCGAAGAAGAAGAAGAATGCACAAAAGGAGAAGAAGAAGAATGCGAAGAAGAATGCGAAGAAGAAGAAGAATGCGAAGAAGAAGAAGAAGAATGCGAAGAAGAATGCGAAGAAGAAGAAGAAGAAGAAGAAGAACAAGAACAAGAACAAGAAGAAGACAACAACAACAACAACAACAACAAGCAGACGAAACACTAATGGTACACAGGGAAGAGACAGAGGGGAAACAAACGTCCACTGCACAATGCCTCCTCACCTGAAAAAACCGGCAGTGACGACGTGGGCTCTGAAACAGACACATCTCTTCAGGACCTCTGCATCAACAGCCCGGTAGGTAGACAAGACATTTGCTTCCTAAATATAATAATAAACATGACTATACTCGCCTGTTGCAAGCTCAATTTTTACTGAGAGTTGGGGGTGGGGGGGTCTGTATAGCTAATTGCAGAGATCTATTTTGCACTTCAATTCAACTTATGTTTTTAAAAAAAAAAGGTAAAGGTGTTCCCATAACCGTTGTGGTCGTGTGGGAGTCAAACCTCAGCTTCTCCAGAGGCCAGCATCTTGAGGGCGGTTTCCATCTTCTCTCCCTCGCTGCTTTACCTTCCCTGTCCCTCTAAAAGAGGCCAGGTACCGATTTACAGCTGGTGGGGTGAACTGGGGAACTGTACTGCAAGCCGAGGCGCGCAAACGAGTCATTCATCCATTTGGTAAACACGCTCAATGCTGCTTAACCTTAGCTGGAGGGACAGCGAGCGAGTGCTCCGACCACCGAGCTATCCCCGTCTTCTGTCCAAACCTGTCCATGCTTTTTACTCTTCTTGGTGTGGTCATGAACACCATCAAGCAAGCACGCTGAAAGGGTTTAGGCTGGTTCCAGAAATGCGAAGCTAGTTTGTATTGCATGCAGTGTATATCCAATCGTTGGTAAGGCATTTGCACTGAAAGGTTGCTTTTCAAACTGTGATTTACCTTCTTTTTTTTCTCTCTTCTTTTTGTTTTGTTTCTTGGCTAGATCTCTGAGGTTCATCAAGGGTGAGATTTTGCGATTGTGACCGTTATTGGTTGTTGTTGTTTTTTTTTAACCCACCATTAAGGTAGCCGCACTCTGACTGCGGGAATCGATGGTTAACTTTATGAACACTAGTTATTCCATGGTGACGCCTTTAGGCTGAAAACTGAAAATCCCCACTAAAACTTAGTCGCTAGTCTTGCAAACACTTCAGGGGGGAGGGGGGGGGGGGGGGGGGGGCGGGGCGGACGGGATAGCCTAGTGGTTAGAATATTGCGCTCGCAATCTGACGACCCGCGTTCGATCCCATTCAAGAGGATTTTTTTCCCCCTGGAATTCACTCTCCCCAAATGTACTTCGGATGAGACTATAAACCGAGGCCCCGTGTGCGAACGCACGCAGAACATCTTGCGGTGCATACGTTAAATCCTGTTAAAGCTTTTTGAAAGAGTAGGCCATTGTGTGCCGGTGGAAACAGATGACAAAATTTACAAAACCACATACACACTGGATGCAACAAAGCACAAGAGTGCTTATTCCATTATCCTCGAAATAACAGAGTAATAATTTTAAAAAATAATGATAATCCTTTAATCCCCAT
>CM054155.1:40460598-40463098 GCA_028751875.1 Rapana venosa | reverse complement strand
GAAAACATCCAACCTCAACATGAAACTTGTGACAACTGCAACGAACTTTGAGAAAAGCGTATACATATACATTTCATGGACATTTTATATATTTTCCATATCAAAATCGATCTTAGAGGGGTTTGTCTTGTTAATGATAAAGGCATCTACTATTACTCCACAGCTCAGTTATCCATTCATTAACAAAACTATCTATTAAAAAGGCTTTGATATGTGAACTATTAAAAAGGCTTTGATATGTGAACTTGTAGAATTAACACTTGTCAAAACTGTCTCTCTCACAAACAGCCAAATCCGCTTTATACTAAAATATTGATCCAATTGATTATTCTAAAGATAAAGACCGAGGAGATCATCAAAGAAGACAGGCAAGTTTCAGAGCAGGACAGAGCACAACAGAGCAAATAATTTTGAACCTTAGAATTCTCAGTGAGAAGTAAACTAGGAACACCAGCAAGATTTTTATCACGTCTCTGTGGACTTTAAGAAGGCGTTCGACAGAGTCCGGCATGCAGCTCTATGGGCAACCACAAGGCTGTATAACATCAAGGCCTATCTGATCAGAACCATAGAATGCATCTATAACAAGGCAACCAGCGCAGTCTACTCTGACAGCAACATAGGAGAATGGTTCTGAACCACAATTGGAGTATGCCAAGGATGTCTGCTCTTTTCCATCCTCTTCACTTAAAAACCACAATGGAACAGTCAGCCTTGGAGGCAGGACAATTACAAACTAATGTTTTGCCAATGAAAATCGACGACCTAGCTGGAAAGCCTCTTCGGCATATGACATGCAGATCTGTGCGAAGAAAACTCAGCTGATGACAAATAGTGCCGATGGCATCCGCTCTGACATTATTATAGACATCAAGAAAATTGAGACCGTCCAAAGCTTTAGATATCTGGGGGCTGTGGTAGTAGATGAAGGATCAAAACCTGAAATTCTCTCCAGGATAGCTCAGACCACAGCTGCAATGACCAAACTGAAAGTCCTCTGAAACAACAAGAACATCGTCATCAGCTTCAGGATCAGACATGCGTTCCCTGATCAGGTCCATATTCTTATACGCTTGTGAAACGTGGATCAGAACAGCAGACATTGAAAGAAAGATACAGGCAATGGAGATGAGATGCTTCCTAACTCATTGGGATAATTTTATGACACGGAGATTACACTACTAACAAGGTAGCGAAAGGCAGAATTAAAAATGCCATCAGGCAATATGAAGAGCTCCTGACTTCAGTGAAAAGATGCAAACAAAAGTGGTATTGGGCATGTCACACAACATCTGGACTGGCCAAGACTGTTCTACAGGGAACAGTACAAGGAGGGAGACGAAGAGGCAGACTGAGAAAACGATGGGAAGACAATATCAGAGAGTAGACTGGCCTTGTGTAGAACGACTTGCTACTTAAACCTGAAAACCGCGAGGAGTGGAGGAAGCTGGTTGCAAAATCTTCAGTGGTGCCCCAACGGTCTACAAAACCACGGGATAGGTGAAGGTGATAATAAAGGCATGTACTATTGTCACGAAGCTTATTTCTTCATTCACTGACGAAATTGTGGATTGGTTAAAAAAAAAAAGGCTTTTATATATGAGCTTGTAGAATGGATACTTGAACAAAACTGTCTCTCCCACAGACAGTCGAATACGATTTGTGCTGAGATTATTTGGTCTCTTATTTAACAACGCTGACTGAATGAGCATTTTTCATGTATATTTATCATCATGTGATAAATATTTCATGAAAAAAATTTTCCGAATGGAAGTCAGATCCATCCAAAACTGGACCTTTCGAACAGAAACAAACACAGTGACAGGATATCTTCTCGTTTCTTCATGAAGTATACCCATCAACTTGAAGCTGTACGCTCCAAACGAAACATATTCTTTAAAAATGTGAAATGAAATGTATCGATGAGTGTTTGGTTGTTATGTCCCCAAATTTCACACCCATATATTGTCAAAAGCACATTGTAGTCTATTCTTTAAAAAATTTGAATTGAAATGTATCGATGATTGCTCGGTTTTTATGTCCCCAAATTTCACATCCATATATTGTCAAAAGCACAATGTAGTCTATTCTTTAAAAATTTGAATTGAAATGTATCAATGTGAATTGTGAGGGGAAGGAGATATGGGGAATGGACAGTGAGGGGAAGGAGATATGGGGAATGGGCAGTGAGGGGAAGGAGATATGGGGAATGGGCAGTGAGGGGAAGGAGATATGGGGAATGGGCAGTGAGGGGAAGGAGATAGGATGGGTGGGAGGAATATGGAATGGCAGTGAGGGGAAGGAGATATGGGGAATGGGCAGTGAGGGGAAGGAGATATGGGGAATGGGCAGTGAGGGAAGGAGATATGGGGAATGGGCAGTGAGGGGAAGGAGATATGGGGAATGGGCAGTGAGGGGAAGGAGATATGGGGAATGGGCAGTGAGGGGAAGGAGATATGGGGAATGGGCAGTGAGGGGAAGGAGATATGGGGAATGGGCA
>CM054155.1:40455598-40458098 GCA_028751875.1 Rapana venosa | reverse complement strand
ACTCTCAGCTGCTATCCATCCCATCCCAGCTGGTGCTGATTGTAGCAGAACCTGACCACACTTGGACTTGGTAAAAGGAAGGGGCTGATTTTAGCACTGGGCCCTGGACCCTTGACTGAGTTATTCTGGATTTGTGCTCTGTGACACACACATACACACAAAGGCACACTCACACACACAAGCGCATACACACAGAGGTGCCCACACATACAGAGGCATACACACAGAGGCACACACACATAGGCACACATACAGAGGCATACACACACTTGAGGCACACATACAGAGGCAGAAACACACACATACAGAGAGAGCGAGAGAGAGCGAGAGAGAGAGAGAGAGAGAGAGAGAGAGAGAGAGAGAGAGAGAGAGAGAGAGAGAGAGAGAGAGAGAGAGAGAGAGAGAGAGAGAGAGAGAGACAATGACAAATTCTTTTATTTCGAGGATAATGAATAAGCACACATGTGCTTTTTTACATCCAGTCCCCGCCCGTTAGGGATACATCTTAATAATAATAACCCAATACTTGTACAGTCTCGCAATAAAAACAAGGGGAAATAACCCTTTTCAAACAGCTCCCCCCCAACAACCCTCCCCCCCCCCAAAGCAAGCAATTAAAAGAAAATCCTAAGAATACCCCACCCCTACCCCACCCCCCAAAAAACCCTAACCAAAACAAACAAACAAACAAAAGAGAAGGAAAAACCAAACCAACAAAAGATGATAAAAAAGAGAAAAACAGACAAACAACAACAACAAGAACAAGAGCAACAACAAAGCCAAGAAAAATAACACAACCAAACTTAATCAGTCATAAAGATAAACATCTACACATTGTCAAATGGTACACATACTTGTTACACATAATTATAAGATATTGAAATAGGGCACTCATTAAAACTTAAGTACAGAGGCAAGTCCAATAAAGTATTGAAAATATAAAAATATGAATCCTTCATCAGGATATACTATGACTATAAGCAGGACGATAAAAGGTGAGAGAGAGAGAGACAGAGACAGAGAGTGTGTGTGTGTGTGTGTGTGTGTATTTCAGAGATAATATCCAATATATAAATCCCAAAACAGTATGCGATCCCATCAACACTCATTTTAGATTATACTCGTTTCAAATTATATGTCATGATAATGAAATAAATTTAATACCCATACATCCACACAATAAAAACAAGAAACAAACCAAGAAGAAATTAAAAACTATACAGTCGTTTAGGAGAGAATATGGGTGGGTGAGTGAGTGAGTATGTGTGTGTGTGTGTGTGTGTGTGTGTGTGTGTGTGTTTGAGCGCGCGCGCGCGTGTGTGTGTGTGTGTGTGTGTGTGTGTGTGTGTGTGTGTGTGTGGTGTGTGTGTGTGTGTGTGTTTGAGTGTGTGTGTGTGTGTGTGGGGGGGGGGGGGTGTTTCAGGGATAATACTAAATATGTAATACTCACATAGCACACGATCAACACAAACACTTTTTAATTATGTTCATGCAAATTGAATGTCATGGTAATAAAATAAGTGCAATACCCATACACTCTCATAATAAAGAGGGGGAAAAGCCAATAAAGTCATAAAAAGAACATCTACACATTGTAAGTAATAGAAACAAATTCTTTTTTTCCAGGATAATGAATAAGTATTCATGTTCTTTTTTACATCCAGAGAGAGAGAGAGAGAGAGAGAGAGAGAGAGGGGAGAGGAGAGAGAGAGAGAGGGAGAGAGACAGACAGACAGACAGACAGACAGACAGGCAGATAGAATGAATGAATGAATCTTTATTTTTCAAGGTTAACAGAATAAGCATGCGCATACTTTTTTTAATCCGGTCCTTGCCCTGATTAGGGACTACCAACAAAACAGATAAAAATCTTACTACAACAACGACAACATGATTTTTAATTTTAAAAATTATATATTTAACCATTACATAATCCCTAACTGACTTGTGCATTAATTTCAAGAGATACATAGATTTATTTTTTTGGAGAAAAGAGATATGTGAGACAGACAGAGAGAGACAATGACAATGACAAATTCTTTTATTTCGAGGATAATGAATACGCACATATGTGCTTTTTTACATCCAGTCCCCGCCCGTTAGGGATACATCTTAATAATAATAACCCAATACTTATACAGTCTCACAATAAAAACAAGGGGAAATAACCCTTTTCAAAACAGCTCCCCCCCCCCCAACAACCACCCCCCCCCCCAAAGCAAGCAAATAAAAGAAAACCCTAAAATACCCACCCCCCACCCCACCCCCCAAAAAAACCCTAACCAAAACAAACAAACAAACAAACAAAAGAGAAAGAAAAACCAAACCAACAGAAGAAGATAAAAAAAGAGAAAAAATAGACAAACAACAACATCAAGAACAACAACAGAGCCAAGAAAAATAACACAACCAAACTTATTAAGTCATAAAGATAAACATCTACACAATGTCAAATGGTACACATACTTGTTACACATAACTATAAGATATTGAAATAGGG
>CM054155.1:40443098-40450598 GCA_028751875.1 Rapana venosa | reverse complement strand
ACTCTTACTTATACACACTTACTGCTGACATAGTCAAAGTACAATACACTCTTACACTCTTACTTATACACACTTACTGCAGACATAATCAAAGTACAATACACTCTTACTTATACACACTTACTGCTGACATAGTCAAAGTACAATACACTCTTACACTCTTACTTATACACACTTACTGCAGACATAATCAAAGTACAATACACTCTTATTTATACACACTTACTGCAGACATAATCGAAGTAGACACTACAGTACACTCTCACACTCTTATTTAAACACACTTACTGCAGGAATAATCAAAGTATGCACTACAATACACACTTACACTCTTACTTATACACACTTACTGCAGACATCGTCAAAGTAGGCACTACAATACACACTCACACTCTTACATATACACACTTTCTGCAGACATCATCGAAGTTGGCACTACAATACACTCTTACACCCTTACATATACACACTTACTGCAGACCTAACCAAAGTACAATACACACTTATATTATTTATACACACTTGCTGCAGACATGGTCAAAGTAGGCACTACACACTTACACTCTTACATATTACACACTTACTGCAGACCTAACACACACTCACACTCTTACTCAAACCACACTTACTGCAGATATGGTCAAAGTCGCAGATAGTGCCGTCGATGCACTCGTTTTGATACACCCCGTCACACATCTGCCCCACTTGCACTTCTGCAACACAGAGGAGGAGCTAGCTGTCTGATGTAGCCTACAGCACACCTTGCCTGCAGTCTGATCACTGCAGTCAAGAGATGGCAGAGCAGAACTTCGTCAGATCTCCAGCACAAATCCTGACCACTAACTGCAGGTGGATGGACAGAGTCACTGCATTTTCCTGCTGATTCAGCACAAGCCTACTTCTCCGGCATCATCATCTTCAGCTGCTGCCCACAACATGCATTCGTCAGTTTGCTTTTGCTGCAGATACCTTGTGCTTCAGAATACCTAGATTCAACCAGTACCACCGTTGGCCGTCGCTCTTTCTCTGTTTCTGGTCCATCGATCTGGAATGACCTCCCTCTCTCCCTTCGTCAAAAGCCTCCTTATGACGCTTTTAAATCACATTTATTTCAAAGCTAAGCTTCTCCCCTCTTGTTCCATTTCGTTTATGTCCCTGCCCTCAACAGCCAAAACCCCATCACCCTGCCGGAGTGTACAACCTTTATGTGTGTGTGTGTGTGTGAGTGAGTGTGGATGTGCATGGGTGCGTGCGAGCGTGTGTGTATACATTTGAATTTTAAAAAAAAAACACCCCAAAACCCTATTAATTGTAACTCGCTGCATATGAATGGGTAGGATGAATGAAAGCGCTTTGATTTGTTTTTTTTGCAAGATATATCGCTATATAAATTCCATTTATTATTATAATTACTTTTTGGATAGAGAGAACACACACACACACACACACACACACACACACACACACACACACACACACAACACACCAGACAGGAGGCTAAAGCTATTCAACACCAGCCAGCAACTCTCACCCCCCCCCCCCCCAACAAACAACCTAGGGTGTCGTTAGAGCGTGGTTTGACACCTCTGGGAGAGTCAGCCAGGTGTGTCTTCAGTGTCTCATACCTTTCCACCTTTTCCCTAGAATGAATCGTGGCTGGTTCACTGACGATCACTAAGATCCTACTGGTCAGCACAGTTGGTACAGGAGGCTGAACGGTCACAAACCTTCACATGACAGATGCTATAGAGGCCTGGAAGGCTGTGGACAAGAATTGGCTAAGGCTGGTCAAAATAGTGCATGACACATCAGGAAGGTATGGCATGGTCATCTATTTGTCAAACTATTGGATGACATATCAGCAAGGTATGGCATGGTCATCTATTTGTCAAACTATTGGATGACATATCAGCAAGGTATGGCATGGTCATCAATTGGTCAAACTATTGGATGACATATCAGCAAGGTATGGCATGGTCATCAATTGGTCAAACTATTGGATGACATATCAGCAAGGTATGGCATGGTCATCTATTTGTCAAACTATTGGATGACATATCAGCAAGGTATGGCATGGTCATCAATTGGTCAAATATTGGATGACACATCAGGAAGGTATAGCGCAGTCATCAATTGGTCGAAATATTGAATAACATATCAGGAAGGTATGGCACAGTCATCAATTGGTCAAACTTTGGATGACATATCAAGAAGGTATGGCATAGTCACCACAAACAAAGAGAGAGGCACAGAGAGAGAGAGAGAGAGAGAGAGAGAGAGAGAGAGAGAGAAGAGAGAGACAGAGACAGAGACAGAGACAGACAGACAGACAGACAGACAGACAGACAGATAGACAGACAGACAGACTTACTACATTTCTTGAATGTTTTGTCACATATCAGTCCCGTAGAGCAATCAGAATTTGCACTGCAGGGTTGACCAGCATCTTTGGCTAAAATGAAGAAGAACACAAAATTAATGAACACATCACGGAGTACACATTTTTACAAAGGTAAACATAAGCTTGCCTTCGAACACATTGATTATCAAAATCAAAACTTTTTTTTTAAATATCCACCCCTACAAAATCTATTTTTTTGTTTTTGACTTGCAATTTTTTGGGGATTAATTATGCTTCACCTATCTGAGACTTTTCCAGTGAAAACTGGATGAACATTTTACGAAGACGAGCTGTTTAGTTAGTTTCTAGTGAAAACTTGATGAAAGCCTTATAAAGACAGGCTGCTGAGTTGGTTTCGAGCTGTTTAGTTAGTTTCTAGTGAAAATAAGATGAAAGCTTTATAAAGACAGGCTGCTGAGTTGGTTTCCAGCTGTTTAGATAGTTTTCAATGAAAACATGATGAAACCTTTATAAAGACAGGCTGCTGAGGTAGCCTCCAGTGAAAACAGGATAAAGCCTTTATAAAGACAGGCTGTTTAGTTAGTTTCTAGTGAAAACATAACAAAACCCTTTTTTTAAAGACAGGCTGCCGATTTAGTTTCCAGTGAAAACCCAATATAACCTTTACAAAGACAGGCTGTTTAGTTGGTTTCTAGTGAAAACCCGACCAAACCTTTATAAAGACAGGCTGTTTGTTAGTTTCTAGTGAAAACATGACAAAATATTTGAAAAGACAGACTCTTTAGTCGGTTTTAAGTGAAACCAAATGAAACCTTAATAAGGACAGACTGTTTAGTCGGTTTCCAGTGAAAGCCAAATGAAACCTTAAGAAGGACAGACTGTTTAGTTGTTTTCCAGTGAAAATCAAATCTAACCTTTATTGAGACAGGCTTTTGTGGTAGTTTTTAGTGAAAACCCGATGAAACCTCTCTCTCTCTATCCCCTCCCCATCTCTCTCTCTCTCTCTCTCTCTCTCTCTCTCTCTCTCTCTCTCTCTCTCTCTCTCTCTCCTCTCTCCCCCTTTCCTGTCTTCTCCTCTCCTCTCGCTCTCCCCCTCTGTTCCATAACTCACCCACTCATTCCCTTTTCTCACCACAAGATAGTGTTCTGGCATCAGGAACATAGCCGCTCTGGCACTGACACACACCATCCTGGTTGCACTCGGCATTGTTTTGTGAACAGAATTTTCCTTGGCATTTCCCTCCCACGATGCCAGAATTCACCACTGAACACAGAAAGCCACAAATCAGCTATTGCCACATTATAATAATAATAATAAATGGAATTTATATAGCGCTGTATCTTGCACAGACAAATCAACATTATCGCGTTGGTCGCTTTTTCTGTGCGTGTGTGTGCGCGCAAACACACACACACACACACACATACACACAAACATTCACGCGCGCGCGCGCGCACACACACATAAACATACACGCACGCACGCATACACACACACGTACACACAAACATACATGCACGCACGCACGCATACATGCATTCACGTGCACACACAAACCCACGCACGCATACATGCAAGCACAAACATCCCTGCACACATACACACACATACATACATTCACATGTACGCACGCACGCATGCACGCGCGCGCGCGCCCCCACACACACACACACACACACACACACACACAACACACACACGCACATACAAGCACGCACGCATACATGTGCACACACAAACCCTCGCATGCATACACGCAAGCACAAACACCTCTGCACACACACACACACCACATTCACGCGCGCAGGCCACACAACACACACACACACACACACCCCACAAGCGCACGCACTCTCACTCACTCTCTCTCTCTCTCTCTCTCTCTCTCTCTCTCTCTCTCTCTCTCTCTCTCTCTCTCTCCTTCTCTCTCTTTCTCATAAGATAGGACACGGTGACTTAGGTAGATATCCCCTTTATGTCAACTCATGCACAAGCACCTTTAGGTACTGGTTAAAACTATTGGAATTGTGTCAAACTAGAATAACCATAGAATGCTTATTGCGTGCAGTTAAGGTTAGGCAGAAGTGATAGATATTGCTCGGTTTAAAAAATATGAGAAGTTTTTGTGCGAAACAGGGTTTTTTAACATTGTTTGGATGCAACAAAGTGTTGGGGATGTAAAAGCTTTTGTAGGTTATGTTTAAACCAAAGATTAGTGGATATGTTCATTCAAGAATGGGACAGGAGGGAACTTAGGAGATAAAAGAGAGGTATGGCAATTATAGATCGTTTAAAAAATCTCTCTCTCTTTCTCTATCTATCTGTCTGTCTGTCTATCTGTCTGTCTGTCTCTGTCTGTCTGTCTGTCTGTCTGTCTGTCTGTCTCTCTCTCTCTCTCTCTCTCTCCTCTCTCTCTCTCTCTCTCTCTCTCTCTCTCTCTCTCTGTCTTCGTGTTTTTGTGTGTGTATGTGTGTGTGTGAATGCGTGCTTCCGTGCGCGCGCGCGCGCGTGTGTGTGTGTGTGTGTGTGTGTGTGTGTGTGTGTGTACGCGCACACGCGCGGACACGTGCATGCGTGCGTGCGTACGTGCGTGCGTTCGCGTGCATGTGAATGTGTGTGTGTGTGTGTGCGTGTGAATGTGTGCGTGCGCGCGCGCGCGCGTGTGTGTGTGTGTTTCTGACCACAAGTCCCGCCTTGCCGGGTGGAGACGTCTTCTGTACATTGGCAGACAGCATTCTGGCAGTCAGAGCCCGCCACACAGTCTCCGTCATCCCGGCAGGAGCTGCCTGGTCTCTTCTCTGCCCAAAAGACCCCCCCCCCCCCCCCCACAACAGAAGGAAGGTGGCAGGATGGTTAAGACGTTTGCCTGCCAACAAGTCAACCGCGAGGTTCTGGGTTCGATTCATTTCCAGCCTCCTCGCCCTTTCTTCCCAAGTTGGGACCAAAAAAATCGAACTGAATGTTAAAGTCCTTCGGATGGGACTATATAAACCGAGGGGCCCCGTGTGCGAACGAACGCATGCAGAACATCTTGCGCACACGTTAAATCCTGTTCCGCTGTTTGAAAGAGTAGGCCATTGTGTGCCTGTGGGAACAGATGACAATTTAAAAAAAACAAAACACATACACACGAATTAAAAACTAAAAAAAAGTCATCTGAGCGCTTTGATTTGTTGCTTTACAAGATTCAGCGCTATATAAATTCCATACCTTATTATTATTATTATTATTATTATCATTATTATTAGTATTACTATTACTATTATTATTATTATTATTATTATTATTATTATTACAACACGATCACAACAAATCATCTTCCCGAAGTCGGAACGCGGAAACCTTATTCGTAGATTTTGAAGGAAAAAAAAACCCACACCCAAAAAACGGTCGCAATACGATAACTCTCATCATTGGTTGAATCTCTGAGATCTAGCCGAGGAACAGGGGTAGTTGTGAGAGTGGGGGTTACAACAAAAAAAAAAAGGTAAAGGAGTCCCATAACCTATGTGGTCGTAGGGAAGCGAGGCATCAGAGACCTCAACTTCTCCAGGGGCCAGCATATTGAGGGCGGTGGCGCCCATCTCCTCTCCCTCGCTGCTTTACCTTCCCTGACCCTAAAGAGGGCAGGTACCCATTTACAGCTGGGTGAACTGGGGGGACTGTACTGAATGAAGCCAAGGCGTGGCGCAAACGGTCACCCATCCAAGTGGTAACCACGCTCGACGCTGTTTAACCTTAGCTTGGGGGAAAGCGAGTGCTCTGACCGCTGAGCTGTGCTGTCCCCTTGGAGTGGGAGAGGGGGAGAGAATCCTGACTGTAACTGATAAATGGATGGTGGGTTGTTTGGTTTTTTCAACTCGGTGGTGCAATTCCACTGTGTTTTTAAACACGAGTAATAGATGTATACAGGGAGGTTTTTTTTCTACAAAGTGAGCTGCAAAAAAATTCTCGGGAGTTTTAGCTAGGTAGACCCTGTTTTCTAACAACAGAAGTCAGATAGGAAAGTACTACAACAACAACAACAACAACAACAACAACAGCAGCAGCAGCAGCAGCAGCATCAACAGCAGCAGCAGCAGCAGCAGCAATACTTTTAGGGGTAGAAAGTTGGTCAGGAAAGATCATATCTACTGTTTCTTACACGATTTCTGCTAGAATTTGGAAATTTCGTTTCATATGAACAGAAATACTGGGAGGGGGGGGAGGGGTCAAGGGGGGGGGGGGGGCTAGGCTGATGGTTAGTTAGCACACTGCACTTGTGATCTGACGGCCCAAGCTTCAAGCCATCATGCAGGCACCCGTTCAAGGGGATGTTTTACCCCCCTGGAGTTAACATCAGTACCGACTCCACTTCCCCGAAAGTCCTTCTGATGAGAGACTATGATATAGCAGGTCCCGTGTGCAAAACGCATGTAGACCATCTTGCGCACACACGTTAAAAAGTTCCGTCTCTTCTCACTGATGTGTGTGTGTGGAAGGGGGGGGGGGGGGGGGGGGTAGGGAGGGAGGGCGTGAGGGTGTGTGTGTGTATGTGTGTGTGTCTGTGTGAGGGTGTGTGTGTGTGTGCGTGCGTGCGTGCGCGCATGCGTGCGTGCGCACGCGTGTGTGTGTGTGTGTGTGTGTGTGTGTGTGTGTGTGTGTGTGTGTGTGTGTGTGTGTGTGTGTGTGTGTGTGAGAGAGAGAGTCTGTGTGTGTGTGTGTGTGTGTGTGTGTGTGTGTGTGTGTGTGTGTGTGTGTGTGTGTGTGTGTGTGTGTGTGAGAGAGAGAGTCTGTATGTGTGTGTGTGTGTGTGTGTGTGTGTGTGTGTGTGTGTGTGTGTGTGTGTGTGTGTGTGTGTGTGTGTGTGTGTGTGTGTGTGAGAGAGAGAGAGTCTGTGGTGTGTGTGTGTGGGGGGTGGGGGGGGTGTATGTGTATGTGTGTGAGAGGGGATGTGTGTGTGTGTGTGTGTGCGCGCGCGTGCGTGTGTGTGCGCGTGCGTGTGTGCGTGCGTGCGTGTGTGTATATGTGTGTCTGTTGGTGTGTTGGTGTGTGGATTGGTGGGTGGGTGGGTGTGGGTGTGACTTTGGTTTGAAGTTATATTGGGATGTTTAAACAAAATATCAATCATATCTTCCTGTTTTTATAATCATTCTTA
>CM054155.1:40400598-40428098 GCA_028751875.1 Rapana venosa | reverse complement strand
ATAACGAGATAAAGCTGGTGTAATGCAGAGATAAGCAAAGCTGGTGTAACGCAGAGATAAGCAAAGCTGGTGTAATGCAGAGATAAGCAAAGCTGGTGTAACGCAGAGATAAGCAACGCTGGTGTAATGCAGAGATAAGCAAAGCTGGTGTAACGCAGAGATAAGCAAAGCTGGTGTAACGCAGAGATAAGCAAAGCTGGTGTAACGCAGAGATAAGCAAAGCTGGTGTAACGCAGAGATAAGCAAAGCTGGTGTGATAATCATAAAGAGATAAGCAAAGCTGGTGTAATGCAGAGATAAGCAAAGCTGGTGAGATAATCATAAAGAGATAAGCAACGCTAGTGTAATGCAGAGATAAGCAAAGCTGGTGTGATGCAGAGATAAGCAAAGCTGGTGTGATAATCATAAAGATATAAGCAAAGCTGGTGTGATAAAGAGATAAGCAAAGCTGGTGTAATGCAGAGATAACAAAGCTGGTGTGATAAAGAGATAAGCAAAGCTGGTGTGATAAAGAGATAAGCTAAGCTGGTGTGATAATCTTAAAGAGATAAGCAAAGCTGGTGTGACAATCATAAAGAGATAAGCAAAGCTGGTGCGATAATCATAAAGAGATAAGCAAAGCTGGTGTGATAATTATCAAGAGATAAGCAAAGCTGGTGTGATAATCATAAAGAGATAAGCAAAGCTGGTGTAATGCAGAGATAAGCAAAGCTGGTGTGATAATCATAAAGAGATAAGCAAAGCTGGTGTGATAATCATAAAGAGATAAGCAAAGCTGGTGTGATAATCATAAAGAGATAAGCAAAGCTGGTGTGATAATGATAAAGAGATAAGCAAAGCTGGTGTGATAATTATCAAGAGATAAGCAAAGTTGGTGTGATAAAGAGACAAGCAAAGCTGGTGTGAAAAAGAGATAAGCAAAGTTGGTGTGATAAAGAGACAAGCAAAGCTGGTGTGAAAAAGAGATAAGCAAAGCTAATGTAATAGTCATAAAGAGATCAGCAAAACTGGTGTGATGGCGAGACAAGCTAAGCTGGTGTGATAATCAAGAGACAAGCAAAGTTGGTGTGATAAAGAGAGAAGCTAAGCTGGTGTGATAATCAAGAGATCAGCAAAGTTGGTGTATGAAAGAGACAAGCTAAGCTGGTGTGATAATCAAGAGACAAGCAAAGTTGGTGTGATAAAGAGACAAGCTAAGCTGGTGTGATAATCAAGAGACAAGCAAAGTTGGTGTGATAAAGAGACAAGCTAAGCTGGTGTGATAATCATCAAGAGATAAGCAAAGCTAATGTAGTAATCATAAAGAGACAAGCAAAGTTGACTGTGATACGGGTACAGAAAGACACAGTCATCCCTACCACATTTCGCCGTGGCTATGGTGGTGGCAGTGGAGTTACACTGACATGTTCCCTGAAGGCACATGGCTCCGGCAAGGCACAGGCGTGGAGCGATGCTGCAGTCTCCGTTTTTGTTGATCCCTGTATGGGGAGCAAGTTCACACACACACACACACACACACACACACACACACACACACACACCACACAACACACACACACACACAAAACACACACACACACACACACACACACACACACACACACACACACACACACACACACACACACACACGATTAACCAAGTCAAAACAGTTATTTTCCATGTGTGACCTAGCTGATTTTATTCAAGATAGCTGGTATGGTTAAGCAGCTATAAGACCAAAAAGAGCAGTTACATCATCTGCAAAACAACCAAAAAATCTGATAAAAACACCAATCCAGTTAGCAGCTTTCTTATCAGCAGCAAAGTCCACTGCCTAGGTGACAACTCAGCCTTTGTGCATCCTGGGTTTGTTGACTTTTCTGAAGTCCACAAAACTACCAGATTTTTTAGCGTGCATTTTTACTTCTCCGTGCATATTTTGATGAAAAATTGTAAAGCACAAGCAGTATCTGCACAAAAAATTCAAGATTCAAGATTTTATTTCAAGAAAAAACCCCAAGGGGTACATGAAATTTAACAAAGCCACAAGGCCTGGACAACTGTAATGAGCCCCCCATAAGTAGCGCACTTATATTTACAGGCATGCAACCGTCGACAAAAAAATAAATATTAGAATTAACAGATATCAAATTTACAGACACACACACACACACGCACGCACGCACGCACACGCGCACGCACGCACGCACACACACACACGCACGCACGCACGCACGCACACAATTAAGTAAGCTGTTGAAAAGTAGGGAGAGATATGATGGGAAGATCTCAGGTAGGAAATAAGTGCGTTTTGAGGCTGGATTTGACAGTATCAAATGACGGCTTTTGGCGAAGTGAGAGAGGGAGGTCGTTCCATGTGAATGGACCAGAAACAGAGAAAGTGCGACAAGGGAAGAACAAATTAACATAGACGTGATCTGTATGTGTATATGTTCGCAGATGTAAATATTATATCAGAAAGAAAATTACAAAAACAAAGAAAAGAAAGAAAGAAATTTACAAACATGAGAAAGAAAGACAAAAACTGAAAGAAAGACAGACATAACAAAAAAGGAAGAAATGAATTTTTTTTAAAACCCTATGCCAATCACTCTTTATTTTCTCACAACAAAGGCATCGACTTCAAACCCATGTTTCATCATGGTCATCGTGATGGAGACACACTCCGAAGATCCAGTCGCTATACCTTCACTGAGGAAAAGTATGGTTTCGTGGGATGGCAATAATAACCAATACGGGATAGCTCAGTGGTCAGAGCACTCGCTTTCCCAAAGCTCAAGCAGCATCGAGCGTAGTTACCACTTGGATGGGTGACCGTTTGCGCGCCTTGGCTCCAGTCCAGTCCCCCAGTTCACCCAGCTGTGGCTGGGTACCTGCCCTCTTTAGGGTCAGGGAAGGTTGTGCAGCGATAAATTGAAGATGGGTGCTTCCTTCAATATGCTGGCCCCTAGAGAATTCTCTGACACCTCACTCCCCAACGACCCCATAGGTTATGGAAACACCTTTACCTTAAATACTAAAAAAACGTCAGGAAAAACCTCGTAATTTTTTTTTAATGGACAAACTACTTTACTTTCCCTGTGGGACCTGTTTGCCTGCTGACAAAGAACGACAGTCTATTTCAAGTTTCCTAAGAATTTGTTACCACATCCCGTGTTAAGTATTCCTTATGAGCTACTGCGCATCAAGGCGTGTGGATCGGTGGTCTAGAGGTAACGCGCCTGTCTAGAAAGCGAAAAGTCCGGGTCTGAAGTGTGCGGCGGTTCGTACCCCGTTTGGACCGGAAATTTTTCCCCCATCCATTAGACCATGAGTGGTGGTCTGGGCGCTAGTCTTTCGGATGAGACGATAAACCGAGGTCCCGTGTGTTACACGTAATTATTTAGCGCACGTAAAAAAACCCACGGCAACAAGAGAGTTGTCCCTGGCAAAATTCTTAGAAAAAAGCCACTCTGATAGGGAAACAAATACAGCTGCAGAAAAAAAAAAAAGGGTGAAAGGGTGGCGCAGCGCTAAGTGGCGACGCGTTCTCCCGCTCTCCCCAGGGAGAGCAGCCCGAATTTCACGGAGAGAAATCTACGTGACTTAAAGTGGTATGAAATAAAATCTGAGCGCTTTGATTTGTTGCTTTACAAGATTCAGCGCTATATAAATTCCATACATTATTATTATTATAAGGCAAAAGCCTCGCCTAGCTAGCAGATACGCTAGGTTATGATACGCTAGATTATGCGCTTTGATTTGTCTTTGCAAGATATAGCGCTATATAAGTTCCATTTATTATTATGAGTATTATTTATGTTTTATTTTATATTATTATACATACATAGGTAACCAACCGTATAAACCTAGCGCACGAGAGAGAAAGGAAAATAAGAGAGGGCTTGCCACAGTTTTACAGACCCCAAAAAATAGTGTAGCACACCACTCAGCTCACCCTGCTGGGAGTGCTGTAACATGCTAGCAGGTAGGTGAGGTAGACAGTCAGACAGACAGACAACCAGCCAGGAAGGTAGACACACTGACAGGCAGGTAGACACACTGACAGACAGGTAGACAGACAGGTAGACACAATGACAGACAGGTAGACACACTGACAGACAGGTACGGGATAGCCTAGTGGTCAGAACATTGCGCAGGCAATCTGACGACCCGGCTTCGATTCCCGTTCAAGGGGATATTTTCCCCTGGAGTTAGCATCAGTGCAGACTCCACTCTCGCCAAAAGTCCTTCGGATGTGACTATAAACCGAGGCCCCGTGTGCGAACACATGCAGAACATCTTGCGCACACGTTATATCCTGTTCCGCTTTTCGTAAGAGTAGGCCATTGTGTGCCGGAGGGAACAGATGACAAAATTGACAAAACCACATACACACGGGGACTAGGTGTAAAAAAAAAGTACATAAGTGCTTATCCCATTATCCTCGATATAAAAGAATAAAATTAAAAAAAATAAATAAATTTTAAAAACAGGTAGACAGAAAGGTAGACACACTGACAGGCAGGCCAAAAAAGAAAGAGTGACAACGGGACACGCAGAGAGGCAGACAGACAGACAGACAGACAGACAGACAGGCGGACAGACACGAATGTAGCAACAAAAAGGCCAGACAGAAAATCTTACTGCAATAGCTCTGATGGTCACAGACCGTGTTTCCCACACATTCCTCGTCGCTGCTGCAGCCCCGACTTCCCAACTCCTTTCCTGCAGTCAGCACACACAATGTTAGATACAGTCGTTCTACAGTCACCACACACAATGGTAGATACAGTCGTTCTACAGTCACCACACACAATGGTAGATACAGTCGTTCTACAGTCACCACACACAATGTTAGATACAGTCGTTCTACAGTCACCACACACAATGGTAGATACAGTCGTTCTACAGTCACCACACACAATGTTAGATACAGTCGTTCTACAGTCATCACACACAATGTTAGATACAGTCGTTCTACAGTCATCACACACAATGTTAGATACAGTCGTTCTACAGTCACCACAAACAATGCTAGATACAGTCGTTCTACAGTCACCACACACAATGTTAGATACAGTCGTTCTACAGTCATCACACACAATGTTAGATACAGTCGTTCTACAGTCACCACACACAATGCTAGATACAGTCGTTCTACAGTCACCACACACAATGTTAGATACAGTCGTTCTACAGTCACCACACACAATGTTAGATACGGTTGTTCTACAGTCACCACATACAATGTTAGATACAGTCGTTCTACAGTCACCACACACAATGTTAGATACAGTCGTTCTACAGTCATCACACACAATGTTAGATACAGTCGTTCTACAGTCACCACATACATTGTTAGATACAGTCGTTCTACAGTCACCACACACAATGTTACACACAGTCGTCCTGCAGTCACACACACACATGTTAGATACAGTCGTTCTACAGTCACCACACACAATGTTAGATACAGTCGTTGTGCAGTCACCACACACAATGTTAGATACAGTCGTTCGACAGTCACCACACACAATGTTACACACAGTAGTTCTACAGTCACCACACTCAATGTTAGATAGAGTCGTTCTACAGTCACCACACACAATGGTAGATACAGTCGTTCTACAGTCACCACACACAATGGTAGATACAGTCGTTGTACAGTCACCACACACAATGTTAAATACAGTCGTCCTGCAGTCACCACATACAATGTTAGATACAGTCGTTCTACAGTCAAACACACACAATGTTAGACACAGTCGTTCTACAGTCACCACACACAATGTTAGATACAGTCGTTGTACAGTCACCACACACAATGTCGCACACAGTCGTTCTGCAGTCACCACACACAATGTTAGATACAGTCGTTCTACAGTCACCACACACAATGTTAGACATAGTCGTTGTACAGTCACCACACACAATGTTAGACACAGTCGTTCTACAGTCACCACACACAATGTTACATACAGTCGTTCTATAGTCACCACACACAATGTTAGATACAGTCGTTCTACAGTCACCACACACAATGCTAGATACAGTCGTTCTACAGTCACCACACACAATGTTAGATACAGTCGTTCTACAGTCACCACACGCACAATGGTAGATACAGTCGTCCTACAGTCATCACACACAATGTTAGACACAGTCGTTCTACAGTCACCACACACAATGTTAGACACGGTCGTTCTACAGTCACTACACACAATGTTAGATACAGTCGTTCTACTGTCACCACACACAATGTTAGACACAGTTATACTACAGTCATCACACACAATGTTACACACAGTCGTTTTACAGTCACCGCACACAATGTTAGATACAGTCGTTCTACAGTCACCACACAGTCGTTCTACAGTCACCACACACAATGTTAGATACAGTCGTTCTACAGTCACCACACACAATATTAGATACAGTCGTTCTACAGTCGCCACACACAATGTTAGATACGGTCGTTCTACAGTCACCACACACAGTGTTAGATACGGTCGTTCTACAGTCACCACACACAATGTTAGATACATTCGTTCTACAGTCACAACACACACAATCTTACAATTGTTTTACAGTCACCATACACAATGTTAGATACAATCGTTCTACAGTCACCACACACAATGTTAGATACGGTTGTTCTACAGTCACCTCACACAATGTTAGATACAGTCGTTCTACAGTCAAAACACACAATGTTAGATACAGTCGTTCTACAGTCACCACACACAATGTTAGATACAGTCGTTCTACAGTCATCACACACAATGTTACATACAGTCGTTCTACAGTCACCACACACAATGTTAGACACAGTCGTCCTACAGTCACCACACACAATGTTAGATACAGTCGTCCTACAGTCACCACACACAATGTTAGATACGGTCGTCCCACAGTCACCACACACAATGTTAGATACAGTCGTTTTACGGTCACTACACACAATGTTAGATACAGTCGTTCTACAGTCATCACACACAATGTTAGGTACGGTCGTTCTACAGTCACCACACACAATGTTAGATACGGTCGTTCTACAGTCACCACACACAATGCTAGATGCGGTCGTTCTACAGTCACTACACACAATGTTAGATACGGTCGTTCTACAGTCACCACACACAATGTTAGATACAGTCGTTCTACAGTCACAACACACACAATCTTACACACAATCGTTTTACAGTCACCATACACAATGTTAGATACAATCGTTCTACAGTCACCACACACAATGTTAGATACGGTTGTTCTACAGTCACCTCACACAATGTTAGATACAGTCGTTCTACAGTCATCACACACAATGTTAGATACAGTCGTTCTACAGTCACCACACACAATGTTAGATACAGTCGTTCTACAGTCACCACACACAATGTTAGATACGGTCGTTCTACAGTCACCACACAGTCGTTCTACAGTCACCACACACAATGTTAGATACAGTCGTTCTACAGTCACCACACACAATGTTAGATACAGTCGTTCTACAGTCACCACACACAATGTTACACACAGTCGTTCTACAGTCACCACACACAATGTTAGATGCAGACGTTCTATAGTCACCACACAGTCGTTCTACAGTCACCACACAGTCGTTCTACAGTCACTACACACAATGTTAGATATAGTCGTCCTACAGTCACCACACACAATGTTACACACAGTCGTCCTACAGTCACCACACACAATGTTAGATACGGTCGTTCTACAGTCATCACACACAATGTTAGATACAGTCGTTCTACAGTCATCACACATAATGTTAGATACAGTCGTTCTACAGTCACCACACACAATGTTGGATACAGTCGTTCTACAGTCACCACACACAATGTTAGATACAGTCGTTCTACAGTCGCCACACACAATGTTAGATACAGTCGTTCTACAGTCACCGCACACAATGTTAGATACAGTCGTTCTACAGTCACCACACACAATGTTAGATACAGTCGTTCTACAGTCACCACACACAATGTTAGATACAGTCGTTCTACAGTCATCACACACAATGTTAGATACAGTCGTTCTACAGTCACCACATACATTGTTAGATACAGTCGTTCTACAGTCACCACACACAATGTTACACACAGTCGTCCTGCAGTCACCACACACAATGTTAGATACAGTCGTTCTACAGTCACCACACACAATGTTAGATACAGTCGTTGTGCAGTCACCACACACAATGTTAGATACAGTCGTTCGACAGTCACCACACACAATGTTACACACAGTAGTTCTACAGTCACCACACTCAATGTTAGATAGAGTCGTTCTACAGTCACCACACACAATGGTAGATACAGTCGTTCTACAGTCACCACACACAATGGTAGATACAGTCGTTGTACAGTCACCACACACAATGTTAAATACAGTCGTCCTGCAGTCACCACATACAATGTTAGATACAGTCGTTCTACAGTCAAACACACACAATGTTAGACACAGTCGTTCTACAGTCACCACACACAATGTTAGATACAGTCGTTGTACAGTCACCACACACAATGTCGCACACAGTCGTTCTGCAGTCACCACACACAATGTTAGATACAGTCGTACTACAGTCACCACACACAATGTTAGACACAGTCGTTGTACAGTCACCACATACAATGTTAGACACAGTCGTTCTACAGTCACCACACACAATGTTACATACAGTCGTTCTATAGTCACCACACACAAGGTTTCACACAGTCGTCCTACAGTCACCACACACAATGTTAGATACAGCCGTTCTACATTCACCACACACAATGTTAGATATAGTCGTTCTACAGTCACCACATACAATGTTAGATACAGTCGTTCTACAGTCACCACACTCAATGTTACACACAGTCGTCCTACAGTCATCACACACAATGGTAGACACAGTCGTTCTGCAGTAACCACACACAATGTTAGATACAGTCGTTCTACAGTCACCACACACAATGTTAGATACAGTCGTTCTACAGTCACCACACACAATGTTAGATACAGTCGTTCTACAGTCACCACACACAATGTTAGATACAGTCGTTCTACAGTCATCACACATAATGTTAGATACAGTTGTTCTACGGTCACCACACACAATGTTAGATACAGTCGTTCTACAGTCACCACACACAATGTTAGATACAGTCGTTCTACAGTCGCCACACACAATGTTAGATACAGTCGTTCTACAGTCGCCACACACAATGTTAGATACAGTCGTTCTACAGTCACCACACACAATGTTAGATACAGTCGTTCTACAGTCGCCACACACAATGGTAGATACAGTCGTCCTACAGTCACCACACACAAAGTTAGACACAGTTATACTACAGTCATCACACACAATGTTACACACAGTCGTTCTACAGTCACCGCACACAATGTTAGATACAGTCGTTCTACAGTCACCACACACAATGTTAGATACAGTCGTTCTACAGTTACCACACACAATGTTAGATACAGTCGTTCTACGGTCACCACACACAATGTTAGATACAGTCGTTCTACAGTCATCTCAAACAATGTTAGATACAGTCACCACACACAATGTTAGATACAGTCGTTCTACAGTCACCACACACAATAGTAGATACAGTCGTTCTACAGTCACCACACACAATGTTAGATACAGTCGTTCTACAGCCACCACACACAATGTTAGACACAGTCGTTCTACAGTCACCACACACAATGTTACGCACAGTCGTTCTACCGTCACCACACACAATGTTACACACAGTCGTCCTACGGTCACCACACACAATGTTACACAAAGTCGTCCTACAGTCACAACACACAATGTTACACACAGTCGTTCTACAGTCACCACACACAATGGTAGATACAGTCGTTCTACAGTCACAACACACAATGGTAGATACAGTCGTTCTACAGTCACCACACACAATGGTAGATACGGTCGTTCTACAGTCACCACACACAATGGTAGATACGGTCGTTCTACAGTCACCAGACACAATGTTAGATACCGTCGTCACCACACACAATGTCAGATACGGTCATTCTACAGTCACCACACACAATGTTAGATACAGTCGTTCTACAGTCACCACACACAATGTTAGATACAGTCGTTCTGCAGTCACCACACACAATGTTAGATACAGTCGTTCTACAGTCACCACACGCACAATGGTAGATACAGTCGTCCTACAGTCATCACACACAATGTTAGACACAGTCGTTCTACAGTCACCACACACAATGTTAGACACGGTCGTTCTACAGTCACTACACACAATGTTAGATACAGTCGTTCTACTGTCACCACACACAATGTTAGACACAGTTATACTACAGTCATCACACACAATGTTACACACAGTCGTTTTACAGTCACCGCACACAATGTTAGATACAGTCGTTCTACAGTCACCACACAGTCGTTCTACAGTCACCACACACAATGTTAGATACAGTCGGTCTACAGTCACCACACACAATGTTAGATACAGTCGTTCTACAGTCGCCACACACAATGTTAGATACGGTCGTTCTACAGTCACCACACACAATGTTAGATACGGTCGTTCTACAGTCACCACACACAATGTTAGATACATTCGTTCTACAGTCACAACACACACAATCTTACAATTGTTTTACAGTCACCATACACAATGTTAGATACAGTCGTTCTACAGCCACCACACACAATGTTAGACACGTCGTCCTACAGTCACCACACACAATGTTAGATACAGTCGTCCTACAGTCACCACACACAATGTTAGATACAGTTCGAATTTACTACAGTCTACCACACACAATGTTAGATACAGTCGTCCTACAGTCACCACACACAATGTTAGATACAGTCGTTTTACGGTCACCACACACAATGTTAGATACAGTCGTTCTACAGTCACCACACACAATGTTAAATACAGTCGTTCTCAGTCACCACAACAATGGTAGATACAGTCGTTCTACAGTCAAACACACACAATGTTAGATACAGTCGTTCTACAGTCAACCATAATACATGTTGTAGTATACAGTCAGTTCGCACATGTCACCACACACAATGTTAGAACAGTCGTTCTACAGTCACCACACACAATGTTAGATACAGTCGTTGTACAGTCACCACACACAATGTCAGACACGTCGTTCTACAGTCACCACACACAATGTTAGATACAGTCGTTCTACAGTCACCACACACAATGTTAACACAGTCGTCCTACAGTCCACACAACAATGTTAGATACAGTCGTTCTACATCACCACACACAATGTTAGATACAGTCGTTCTCAGTCACCACAACAATGTTAGATACAGTCGTTCTACAGTCCCACACACAATGTTAAACAGTCGTTCTACAGTCACACACACAATGGTAGATACAGTCGTTCTGACAGTAACCACACACAATGTTAGATACAGTCGTTCTACAGTCACCACACACAATGTTACATACAGTCGTTCTACAGTCACCATACACAATGGTAGATACAGTCGTTCTACAGTCACCACACACAATGTTAGATACAGTCGTTCTACAGTCACACACAATGTTAGATACAGTCGTTCTACGTCACCACACACAATGTTAGATACAGTCGTTCTACAGTCACCACACACAATGTTAGATACAGTCGTTCTACAGTCACACACACATGTTAGATACAGTCGTTCTACGGTCACCACACACAATGTTAGATACAGTCGTTCTACAGTCACCACACACAATGTTAGATACAGTCGTTCTACAGTCACCACACACAATGTTAGATACAGTCGTTCTACAGTCCCACACACAATGTTAATACAGTCGTCTACAGTCACCACACAAAGTTAGAACAGTTTTCTACAGTTCACACACAATGTTAAACAGTCGTTCTACAGTCACCCACACAATGTTAGATACAGTCGTTCTACAGTCCCACACACAATGTTAGATACAGTCGTTCTACAGTACCACACACAATGTTAGATACAGTCGTTCTACGTCACCACACACAATGTTAGATACAGTCGTCTATACTACAAAGATCAGTCACACACACAATGTTAGATACAGTCGTTCTACAGTCACCACACACAATGTTAGATACAGTCGTTCTACAGTCACCACACACAATGTTAGATACAGTCGTTCTACAGTCACCACACACAATGTTAGACACAGTCGTTCTACAGTCACCACACACAATGTTAGATACAGTCGTTCTACAGTCACCACACACAATGTTAGACACAGTTCTACGGTCACCACACAATGTTACACAAGTCGTTCTACAGTCACACACACAATGTAGTAGCACACAAGTCGTTCTACAGTCACCACACACAATGTTAGATACGGTCGTTCTACAGTCACCACACACAATGTTAGATACGGTCGTTCTACAGTCACCACACACAATGTTAGATACGGTCGTTCTACAGTCACCACACACAATGTTAGATACGGTCGTTCTACAGTCACCAACACAATGTTAGATACTGTACAACATGTCATACGTCATTCACAGTCACCACACAATCTATACATGTTTACAGTCACCACAACAATGTTAGATACATCGTTCTACAGTCACCACACACAATGTTAGATACAGTCGTTCTACAGTCACACACACAATGGTAGATACAGTCGTTCTACAGTCACCACACACAATGTTAGACACAGTCGTTCTACAGTCACCACACACAATGTTAGATACGGTCGTTCTACAGTCACACACACAATGTTAGATACAGTCGTTCTACAGTCACCACACACAATGTTAGACACAGTTTCTACAGTCACACACACAATGTTAGATACAGTCGTTCTACAGTCACCCACACAATGTTAGATACAGTCGTTCTCGTCCCACAGTGTTACACACACACACAATGTTAGATACAGTCGTCTTACAGTCACCACACAATGTTAGATACAGTCGTTCTACAGTCTCACACACAATGTTAGTACGGTCGTTCTACAGTCACCACACACAATGTTAGATACGGTCGTTCTACAGTCACCACACAATGTTAGATACGGTCGTTCTACAGTCACTACACACAATGTTAGAAGTCGTTTTACAGTCACCATACACAATGTTAGATACAGTCGTTCTACAGTCACACACACAATGTTAGACACAGTCGTTTTACAGTCACCACACAATGTTAGATACAGTCGTTCTACAGTCACCACACACAATGTTAGATACGGTGTCCCACAGTCACCACACACAATGTTAGATACAGTCGTTTACGTCACCACACACAATGTTAGATACAGTCGTTCTACAGTCACACACACAATGTTAGTACGGTCGTTCTACAGTCACCACACACAATGTTAGATACGGTCGTTCTACAGTCACCACACACATGTATCGGTTCTACAGTCACTACACACATGTTAGATACGTCGTTCTACAGTCACCACACACAATGTTAGATACAGTCGTTCTACAGTCACAACACACACACGTTTACGTACCATACACATGTTAGATACAACGTTCTACAGTCACCACACACAATGTTAGATACGGTGTTCTACAGTCACCTCACACAAGTAGGTCAGTCGTTCTACGTCACCCACACATGTGATACGTCGTTCTACAGTCACCACACACAATGTTAGATACGTCGTTCTACAGTCACCACACACAATGTTAGATACAGTCGTTCTACAGTCACCACACACAATGTTAGATACAGTCGTTCTACAGTCACCACACACGTTCTACAGTCACCCACACAATGTTAGGTACAGTCGTTCTACAGTCACACACACAATGTTAGATACAGTCGTTCTACAGTCACCACACACAATGTTAGATACAGTCGTTCTACAGTCACCACACACAATGTTAGCATCACGGTCGTTCTACAGTCACCACACACAATGTTAGATACAGTCGTTCTAAGTCCACAGTCGTTTACAGTCACACACAGTCGTTCTACAGTCACTACACACAATGTTAGATACAGTCGTTCTACAGTCACCACACATCAATGTTACACACAGTCGTCTACAGTCACCCACACAATGTTAGATACAGTCGTCCTACAGTCACCACACACAATGTTACACACAGTCGTCCTACAGTCACCACACACAATGTTAGATACAGTCGTCCTACAGTCACCACACACAATGTTACACACAGTCGTCCTACAGTCACCACACACAATGTTAGATACGGTCGTCCTACAGTCACCACACATAATGTTAGACACTGTCATTCTACAGTCACCACACAGTCGTTCTACAGTCACCACACACAATGTTAGATACAGTCGTTCTACAGTCACCACACACAATGTTAGATACAGTCGTTCTACAGTCACCACATACAATGTTAGATACAGTCATTCTACACAGTGTCGTTCTACAGTCACCACACAGAATGTCACGGTAAATCTACAGTCACCATGCCCTATGTTACATAGTGTAAATCTACAATAACCAGATCAGTCCATACTCGGTGCTTTTTTGTGCCTGGAACCGTGCACACACAACGCACACACACCATACTGACAGTCTGAGATACTCACTGCATTTTTTGTCAGAGTTCGGTCTGGCAGCGCAGACACCATCTGACAGTCATGTTGCTATCACACGGTGTGTAACAGTGTCGCTTCTACATATACAGCAAATTACAGCAAACGGCGCATCGTGTCTAGTCAGCGCAAACTTTAACACACACCCTCTAACATGAGCAGAAAAACACACACACATATATATATGTATCGTAGTATATACACGTGTTTGTGTGTGAGACAAGAGTGAGATCTTTATCTCCCATCCTACACAGTTAGGATGTGGCACTTTAAAACGCGCTAATCTCATTCACTGCATAGGCAAAGTGTATGGAGGAGATGTTTAACTACCTTCCTAACGAACAGAGTTCGACCACAATTGCAGGTTGTCCCAATTAGAAACACAAATTAGAATACTGACGTGAGCAAGCCGATGGGGGGTAACCAGTACCACTTATCACTGTACATCTACTAGGCGTCCGAGTACTACGCAACTGACCAGCATGTCTGATACTAAGCTAGCAGCCCCTACACCATTGCACAACCAGGTGTCGTTCCAATGCACTCTAGTCCGCGCTCATTTTGACACTCATAGAGTCGTGAAATCCACTCCGCCACCATTTGTACAGAACCATTTGTAATGTATCTTGCACAATACCTGGATACAAGGCGTGTTCAGACAGTTCTAGATGTGGCCCTATATAAGGTTTGCATACATTACATATCATTGCTTAGCGAAGTGTATGCAATAATTATACTAGATAGATTAATACCCTACACAGTTCGCACTTTAGGTTGTCCATAGACCACGAGTTGGGCAGGGCTCAAATCACTGAGGTACCCTTACCGCCACCATGCTCTATCAGTCATGGTTGTACGGAGGTACGCTACTGACAGCATATTTTACTCGAGACAGTAGCCCCTACCGTCTGCCACCCGCTAGTTTCGTTCCAGTGCACCCTTACCAGCACACAGTCAGACGGCAATTCCTCTAGGATGTGAGAATCCACCTTCTGACACCATTTGTAACAGAACCAACATTTGTAATGTCTCATCTCTGCACAATACCCTGGAACCAAGGCGTGTTCAGACAGTTATAGGATGTGGCCCCTATAAAGAGGTTGCATAGATTCTACATTTCACTGTGCAGGCGAGGTTTATACAATGGAGAGTTTTAAACCACAACCCAATCAAACAGATTGTTGCACAATCTTAGGTGGGTCCCAACTTAGAAACACGAGGCTGTGGCAAGCCTCTTATCGCAAGGGAGGCGATCTAATAACTGCTCGTCACATTCACCCATACATCCATCCATCCATACATACATACACACGAATGCACTTTCCAGTGAACTGAGACCTCCTTTGAATAACCTCTAGAGGCCTCTACAGAAAACAGAAAACCACGTCACAAAAAAAGGAGAGTAAACTATGACGTAATCTGTGCCACTTCACCTCGATCTCCTTTGATCCCTCTTCCTGTTCTGACACATTTTGGCAAAGCACCCTCAGACACTGAGGGGAAAATAGCAAAGAAAATGACGTTTCCCAACTAAAGATTTTTTTTTTAAATTTTTTATATCGAGAATAATGGAATAAGCACTTATGTGCTTTTTTACATCCAGTCCCCGTGTGTATGCGGTTTTGTAAATTCTGATTTCCCACTGGCACACAATGGCCTACTCTTTATGAAAAGCAGAAGAGGATTTAACGAGTGCGCAAGATTATCTGCGTGCGTTCGCACACGGGGCCTCGGTTTATAGTCTCATCCGAAGAGTCCATCCGAAGGACTTCTAGGGAGAGTGGAGTCTGCATTGATATTAACTCCAGTGGAAAAAATATCCCCATGAACGGGAATCAAACCCGGGTCGTCAGATTGCGAGCGCAATGTACTAACCACTAGGCTATCCCGTCTCCGATTACGGCAGCTATATCAAGGTACAAGAATGCATCAAATAGGCCATTCATCAAATGCATCAAAGTCCTTCGGATGAGACTATAAACCGAGGCTCCGTGTGCGAACGCATGCAGAACATCTTGCGCACATTAAATCCTGTTCCGCTTTTCCAAAGAGTAGGCCATTGTGTGCCGGTGGGAACAGATGACAAAATTTACAAAACAGCATACATGCGGGGACAGGATGTAAAAAAGCACGAGTACTTATTCCATTATCCTCGATATAAAAAAAAGTCATCTGAGTGCTTTGATTTGTTGCTTTACAAGATTCAGCGCTATATAAATTCCATACAGTAGTAGTAGTAGTAGTAGTAGTAGTAGTAGTAGTAGTAGTAGTAGTAAATAATATACTTGCGGAACTTAGAGCAGTAGGACCACCTTCTGCTCCTTCGAAAGTAACCATGTTTAGATGTGTAGAGCATTACACAAGCAATCACTGAAGCACTGAAGATAACCAGAGGTGGGTGGGGAAGGGGGGGGGGGGGGAGAAGGGAGGAAGATAGTAGGAAAGGAGTGCGATAATCCAAGAAATGTAATGAGAAGTTGGTTGCCACGGCGACACTACAGTACAATACAGTACAATGCAATACACTACAATGCAATGCAACATACCATGCAGTAAAGTAAAAAGACTACTCACGACACACTTCGCTGCTTGTGCAGACAGTTCCAGACTGACAGGGCATGGCATTCAGCAGTATCAAATCTCCTGTACACCTGTCTCCAAGGTTCAGCCCTGGGGAGGAACGGGAAACAAAAGCAAGGAACACTACAAGGGCACACTGACGCCACACACTGATGCCACACACTGATGCAACACACTGATGCCACACACTGATATCATACACTGATGCCACACACTGATGCCACACACTGATGCCACACACTAATATCATACACTGATATCATACACTGATACGACACACTGATATCACACACTGATGCAACACACTGATATCACACACTGACACCACACATTGATATCACACACTGATATCACACACTGATGCCACACACTGACGCCACACACTGATGCAACACACTGATGCAACACACTGATGCCATACACTGATACAACACACTGATGCCACACACTGATACAACACACTAATGAAACACACTGATACAACACACTGATACAACACACTGACACCACACACTGATGCAACACACTGACACCACACACTGATGCGACACACTGATGCAACTCACTGACACCACACACTGATGCAACACACTGATACAACACACTAACACCACACACTGATGCAACACACGGATATAACACACTGATGCAACACTGATACAACACACTGATGCAACACACTGATGCAACACACTGATGCAACACACTGATGCAACACACTGATACCACACACTGATGCAACACACTGATATCACACACTGATACAACACACTGGTTCTACTACTACAAGACTGGCATCCAAATTTCACTCGTGGACTACTACTGCTATTACTTCTACTTCTGCTACTACTACTACTGCTGCTGCTGCTACTACTACTACTACTGCTACTGCTACTACTGCTACTACTACTACTACTGCTGCTGCTACTACTGCTGCTGCTACTACTACTACTGCTACTACTACTACTACTACTGCTTCTACTAATACTGCTACTACTGCTACTACTACTACTGCTGCTACAGCTGCTGCTGCTGCCGCTGCTGCTACTAGTGCTGCTGCTACTACTACTGCTACTACTACTACTGCTGCTGCTGCTACTACTACTACTACTGCTACTACTACTACTACTGCTGCTGCTACTACTACTACTGCTACTACTAATACTTCTACTACTCCTGCTACTACTACTACTACTACTGCTGCTACTACTAATACTACTACTACTCCTGCTACTACTACTACTACTGCTACTACTAATACTACTACTCCTGCTACTACTACTACTACTACTACTACTCCTGCTACTACTACTACTACTGCTACTACTACTACTGCTGCTGCTGCTACTACTACTGCTGCTGCTACTGCTGCTGCTACTACTACTGCTACTACTACTGCTACTACTACTCCTACTACTACTACTACTGCTACTACTACTACTGCTACTACTACTACTTCTGCTACTACTACTACTGCTACTACTACTGCTGCTACTACTACTGCTGCTGCTACTACTACTACTACTACTACTACTACTACTACTACTACTACTACTACTACTACTACTATACTACTACTACTACTACTACTACTACTACTACTGCTACTGCTACTGCTGCTGCTGCTGCTGCTGCTACTACTAATAATAATACTTCTATGCGCGTTAAAGCTGCTGCTGCTGCTGCTGCTGCTGCTGCTGATGATGATGATGACGACGACGACGACGATGATGATGATGATGACGACGACGATGATTATGCTGACGATGATGTTGACCTGATGATGATAATGATGATGACGACAATAATGTTAATGACGATAATATTGATGACAATGATGATCATGACGACGATGATAATGTTGATGACGAAATGTTGATGATGATGATAACGATGATGACGATGATAGTGATGATGACGATGATAATGTTGATGACGATAATAACGATGATGGTAGTTTTGACGACGACGACGACGACGACGATGATGATCATGATGATGATGACGACGACCATGACGACGATGATGATGGTCAGGATGATGATGATGATGGTGACGACGACGATGACGATGATAATACACGACCTCCTACTCACTGCACGTATTTCCATCAGCTGTACTGCATGACCCGGCAACACAGAAATCATGACTGGGGTCACAGCTTTCGCCAATAAAATTCTCTGCAATGACAAACACTTGCTGTATAATCCTCTTTTATATCTGTCCGTCTGTCTGTCTGTCTGCCTGTCTGTCTGTCCACTTTTTTGTTGGCCTCTGGGGACCCATACTACACACGGATCTACACAATCAAAATAGACTTCCAAATGATCTGATCTGTTCAGGTTTTGTTTGTTTGTTTTGTTTTGGGGTTTGCTTGTTGTTTGGGTTTGGTTTTTGTTGTTGTTGTTGGGGGTTTTTTTGGTTGGGGAGGGGGAGGGGGTTGCTGGTTCCCGTTTCAATTTTTGTCCCAAAAGAATGCATACATCCTGCATGCAGAAGGATCCAAACGCACGACACCTCGCTTTCTCTTGAGGCAGATTATTCCATCAATGGCTTAGCAATTAGCCCAATGCCTGAGCAAGTTCTCGGGTGCATGCTAGGCATGCTATGTGGTGGTGGTGGTGGTGGTGGTGGTGGTGGTGGTGGTGGTGGTGGTGGTGGTGGTGGTGGTTTTATTTTCGTTCCTTGGCTAGAGCTCCGAGGTTCACCAATGGTGAGATATTCCGTAGGTAACTTTTTTATTTTATTTTAACCCACCAATAAGGTAGCCGTATTCTAACTTCCGGGAGAGTGGCAGTCTGACCGCTGGCCTGTCGGATAGGACAATAATCCCAAGTTACAAACGGAACGTGGGTTTGTCGCCTCATTTTGAAAGACTTGTGCCCAGACCACCCCTCAGAAAACTCGTGGATGATGGCAAAGTCTGCATTGAGACAGAAATCAAACTCGCCACCTTTTGCTTTCTAGACAGGCAGGCAGGCAGGCAGGCAGGTAGGCAGGTAGGTAGATAGGTAGGTAGGTAGGTAGGTAGATAGGTAGGTAGGTAGGTAGGTTGGTAGGTAGGTAGGTTGGTAGATAGGTAGGTAGATAGGTAGGTAGGTAGGTAGGTAGGTAGGTTGGTAGGTAGGTAGGTTGGTAGATAGGTAGATAGGTAGGTAGGTTAGGTTAGGTTAGGTTAGGTTAGGTAGGTAGGTAGGTAGGTAGGTAGGTAGGTTAGGTTAGGTTAGGTTAGGTTAGGTTAGGTAGGTAGGTAGGTAGGTAGGTAGGGAGGTAGGCAGGCAGGTAGGTAGGCAGGTAGGTAGGTAGGTAGGCAGGTAGGTAGGTAGGTAGGCAGGTAGGTAGGCAGGTAGGTAGGTAGGCAGGCAGGTAGGTAGGCAGGTAGGTAGGTAGGCAGGTAGGTAGGTAGGTAGGTAGGCAGGTAGGCAGGTAGGTAGGTAGGTAGGCAGTTAGGTTACTGCTAGACTACCGATGAATTGTCTGAGGAGAGGAATGTCTGTAAGGTCGGAGTGACCCGTGTCTTATCATTGTAGCCAAACCATGTCACCCTGGCATGTGGTAAGTCTTAGGCACTGGACTGGCTTACGTACAAGTCTATTATCTATCACAGAAAGGTTGTTCATGTATATAAAAAAGACACTCCCGGTTTGGGTTCTAGGGGGTTATTGTTTGTTTCTTCTGGGGGGGGGGGGGGGGTTGGCCAATGAAGAGAGGCGTATGAAGCACTCACTTAAAAAATAAAAAAAAGAGGAAAAAGAAGAGAAAAGAGAGAAAAGAACCCCCCCCCCCCCCCAAAAAAAAAAAAGATGGTGCTCCGTGACCTGCAACTGAGGCCACCACAAAAACCCACACAACAACAACAACAAAGTCTATCTATCACCGCTGCCCACTACCGCACTGTACCAAGTGTTTTCCAAACTTACTGCATTGCCCTGCAGTACAGATGGAGCCCGTTTTGCAACGGTCGATGTCGTTGTCACAGTTCTGTCCAGGCTGCAGTTCTGGTAGGGAGGAAGAAAAAAGACATCAACACCGTTCAATTAACCGTCTTTCTTTCGTTTAAAAAAAAAAATCTTTGATATCGAGGATAATGGAATAAGCACTCATATGCTTGTTTACATCCAGTCCCCGTGTGTATTCGGTTTTGTCAATTTTGTCATCTGTTTCCACCGGCACACAATGGCCTACTCTTCCGAAAAGCGGAACAGGATTTAACGTGTGCGTAAGATGTTCTGCATGTGTTCGAACACGGGGCTTTGGTTTATAGTCTCATCTGTTTGCAGTGTGTATGTAAACAGAGTTGAAGCTGAACTATAGTAGTCATGCTTTCTTCTTCTTCTTCTTATTACTTCTTAGTTATTATTGTGGGGTTTTTTCCTAGGCTAGAGCTCCCAGGTTCACCAATGGTGAGATTTTTGAATCTGTGACTGTTCATCCCCCCCCCCTCCAACCATTAAGGTAGCCGCATTCTAACTTTGGGATTACGGGTTGGGAACTGAACCTACCAATTTAGCCAGGACAGTCGGAAGTATCTTTATATATCTATGTATCTACTATTAGACATTGGCTACGGTTAACAGAATCTGGGAGTCTGTCCCAGAGAAACCAACAACATGCTTTTGTCCCTCCATGATGTTGGTCAAATGTGTTTTTGGGTATCACACATTTGTAAAATGTTACACGAGACTGGTTTTGGTTTAGTATGGGAAAAGCAAGATGTCACTAACCATAAAGCTTTCTTAAGCCAGCTTAAGCAAGGGTGAATTGATTGCTTCTACCAAAAGGAAATGAACATGTTAACAACAGCACTGGATTCAGTATGTATCGTACTTTTCAATTATTTGTATCCATGCAAACGTTCTTTATCTTGCTGCCTAATAAACATACCCGTGACATTTTGATCAGATTTAGACTGGAGATATCATAATTACAGACGCACAGAAAACACTACACAGCCACTTCTGAGCAAGCTTTTCAGCGTTCATTTTGTCACACTGCTACAGAAACAGAAATGAATTCTCTATTTTTATTGTAGTGTTCTAAGTGACTTATGACTGAAATTTGTCCCGAAAAGATGAAGTACTTATCCATCAATAACTTCATATTTCAAAGGCTAATGCAAGCTGGTACGTGTGTCCATGATCTTGGCACATATGTTTGTCACGCCAACAAACGCCGCTAATGTCATTATAAAGCAATGTGTTGTTTCCTTTGATTTACCGATGTATCATTCAAAATGTGTTGGGGGATTTTTCAGGCTATAATGCCGCATTCAAAGCATTCAGTCCTACACGACTACCCATGGATTTGTAATGGGTTGCTTTGGCCTACACAATCAAATTCTCGAGTTCTTGATCTCTTTCTTGTTTGATTGATCGATTTGGTTATTTTGGCTAACTGTTTGTTGGTCTTCTTTAACCTTTCCCCAATGGATAACCTTCTATAGGGTAACCAATCATCTACTAACCCTTCCCTCCGTATCACCCACTACTGGGTTATGGTAGCACACAAATGTGCACAGTGTACGTGTACTGGGAAAGAGGGGTTCTCTCCCTTAACGTAGGGGTAGCGTTAAGTGCTTGAAAATCTGTCATAATACTGAATCCGGATTTTAATTTCATTGGAAAAAAAAATCAGCCAACCAACATTCAGCCATCATCAGTCAACCAACCAACCAACCAGCCAACCTGCCAATCAAACACACGAACCAACACAAAAAAAACAAATAAGCAAACAAACACTGCAGTAAAACAAAAAGAAACCTTACACAAAAACAACGCATCCTTGTTCTTATTGTTACGTTTTACTCTCTTTACGAAACTATTTCAACTCTTTGTTCAATACCAATATCACAGAGGAAAAGACAGAAGGAGGGGCTATATGAGTAGTAGTAGTAGTAGTAGTAGTAGTAGTTATCGAAGAAGAAGAAGACGTGGTGGTGGTGGTGGTGGAGGCGGTGGTGGTTGTGGTGGTGGTGGCGGTGGCGGTGGTGGTGGTGGTAGTAGTAGTAGTAGTAGTAGTAGTAGTAGTAGTAGTAGTAGTAGTAGTAGTGGTAGTAGTAGTAGTAGTAGTAGTAGTAGTAGTAGTAGTAGTAGTAGTAGTAGTGTAGTAGTAGTAGTAGTAGTTATCGAAGAAGAAGAAGAGAAGAAGAGAAGAAGAAGAAGAAGAAGAAGAAGATGAAGAAGAAGAAGAAAAAGACATGGTGGTGGTGGTAGTTGTGGTGGTGGTGGTGGTGGTGGTGGTGGTGGTGGTGGTGGTGGTGGTAGTAGTAGTAGTAGTAGTAGGAGGAGGAGGAGGAGGAGGAGGAGGAGGGGGAGGAGGAGGAGGAGGAGTTATCGAAAAAGAATGAAGAAGAAGAAGAAGAAAGAGAGAAGATGAAGAAGAAGAAAGAAGAGAAGGAAGAAGAAGACGAAGAAGAAAAAGACATGGTGGTGGTGGTGGTGGTGGTGGTGGTGGTGGTGATGGTGGTGGTGGTGGTGGTGGTGGTAGTAGTAGTAGAAGTAGTAGTAGTAGTAGTAGTAGTAGTAGTAGTAGTAGTAGTAGTAGTAGTAGTAGTAGTAGTAGTAAGGAGGCACCGTGGTCGAGTGGTTTAGGCGGTCAACTCGTGATCCAGAGGTCGCGGGTTCGATCCCCGTTCGGCCCGGTGTTGTGTCCTTGGGAAAGACACTTTACTCCTATTTTCCTCACTCCACCCAGGTGTGCAAGTGGGTACCAGCTCTGCTGGGGAAGTATCTGGCGACAGACTAGCGTCCTGTCACAGGGGTGGTTAAAAACCATCAGTTCGCTTAACGCTACAGAAACCGGGATAAGCTCCGGCTCTATGGGCCTTCTGGCTCGAAAGAACATACTTTAGTAGTAGTAGTAGTAGTAGTAGTAGTAGTAGTAGTAGTAGTAGTAGTAGAAGTAGAAGTAGTTGTAGCACTAGTAGTAGTAGTAGTAGTAGTAGTAGTAGTAGTAGTTGTTGTTGTAGTTGTAGCAGTAGTAGTTGTAGTAGTAGTAGTAGTAGTAGTAGTAGTAGTAGTAGTAGTAGTGGAATAAGAAGGAGTGGTGGTGATGATGGTGGTGGTACTACTACTACTACTACTACTATTACTGGTGGTGGTGGTGGTGGTGGTGGTGTGTAATTATCGTAGAAGAAGAAGAAGAAGAAGTAGTAGCAGTAGTAGTAGTAGTAGTAGTAGTAGTAGTAGTAGTAGTAGTAGTAGTAGTAGTAGTAGTAGGAGGAGGAGGAGGAGGAGGATGAGTAGTAGTAGTAGTAGTAGTAGTAGTAGTAGTAGTAGTAGAAGTAGTAGTAGAAGTAGGAAGAGGAGGAGTAGTAGTAGCAGCAGCAGCAGCAGCAGCAGCAGTAGTAGTAGTAGTAGTAGTAGTAGTAGTAGTAGTAGTAGAAAAAGTAGTAGTAGTAAAAAAGTAGTAGTAGTATTAGTAATAGAAGTAGTAGTAGTAGTAGTAGTAGTAGTAGTAGTAGTAGTAGTAGTAGTAGTAGTAGTAGTAGAAAGAGTAGTAGTAGTAGTAGAAGTAGTAGGAGGAGGAGTAGTAGCAGCAGCAGCAGCAGCAGCAGCAGCAGCAGTAGTAGTAGTAGTAGTAGTAGAGAGACAGATAGACAGACAGAGAGACAAACACAGACAGACAGACAGATAGACAGACAGACAGAGACAGAGAGAGAGAGAGAGAGAGAGAGAGAGAGAGAGAGAGAGAGAGAGAGAGAGAGAGAGAGAGAGAAAGAGAGAGAGGTCGGGGCGGGGGTCATGGACTGACTGCATATTTCCACGTCACAGGTTGTTCCCATCACACACAACTGCTCGTTTCCGTGGCAGTTGTCTCCCACTTTTATTTCTAGGAAAACAGACAAGCAGCATTCAACTTCGTTCACAGAAAAAAAACACCTTCCAACTCAATGGGAACGATGACATGACAATGTGTGGCAGCTATCTCACATTGTATTTTCCTAGGACACGGGAAAACAAGACAAGAGGCATTCAACTTGATTCACAAAGAAATTCAATGGGCAATGATGACAATGGTACATTTTGTCAAAATGGAAAAAAAACAATTTTTTTCCTAAATTGCTCTCTCTCTCTCTCTATGTGAGGTTTTCCTATTCCAACTATTTTTGTTTGTTTCTATGTGTGTTTATTCTACAAATTGATATGCTTCTTTGTGTTGTTTTCCTTTTTTCTTACATTAGCAAAGATTGTAATTGATGAAAATGTTTGTTGTTGTTGGTTTACATTTTTCAGCTCAGCAGCCGTTATGTTCATGTTAATCTTCATTGTTTAATTGAGCACACCATAAGCTATAAGCTTGTTGTTGCTATGATTCCAAAATGCTGTTTGTTTTCAATGCTTATACTCATTTCTGAATAAAAACTATTTAAACCAAAAAAAACAAAACCACATTCAGTTCATTGTTTATTATCATCATCATCATCATCATCATTATTATTATTATTATTATTATTATTATTATATTATATTATTATTATATATTATTTTTGTTGTTTTTATTATTATTATTATTATTATTATTATTATTATTATTATTATGTCAATGTTACTCATAGTATTGTGTGTTTTCTCAACGTTCTTGTATAGAACTAAACCATTGTTAGAGACAAACTACAAAATATGGTTGCACGTAAAATTATGTAACTAGTTTTGTTGTATGTGTTTTTTTACGGAAATGACGACGATATCACACATTCAAACAAACAAAGTTTTTAGACATTAATTCTGCATGGTCAATATTTTGTTTCGAAATGTACAGTTAACGAGATAAAACCGTGTCAGGAGCATTATTTTGAGTTATTTGAATACACACACACACACACACACACACACACACACACACACACACACACACACACACACACACACATTTTTTTAAATTATTGTTGCCATTATCATTATTATATTCATTATTATTATCATTACTATTATTATTCATCTATTTTGTTATTACTATTCTTATTATTGTATAGCACTCTTAGTGGAAGTTGTGTTTCTTCTCAGTTAATCTCCGCATCTGAAAGACTAGCACCCAGGCCACCATTCAAGGTTTCAAAGGGGATAAGGGGAGGGGGCATGGTTGAGACAGGGCTTTAGCTTGCAACTGTTTGCTTTCTAGACGGGTGCGTTATCTCTAGACCACAAATGCCAATTCCATTTATTTATTTGTTTTGTTTCTTTTTTTTTCGAGGATAATGGTATAAGCACTAATGTGCTTTTTTCATCCAGTCCCCGTGTGTATGCACTTTTGTCAATTTTGTCATCCGTTCCCACCGACACACAATGGCCTACTCTTCCGAAAAGCGGAACGGTTTTTAACGTGCGCGCAAGATGTTCTGCGTGAGTTCGCACACGGGACCTCGGTTTATAGTCTCATCCGAAAGACTTCTGGGGAGAGTGGAGTCTGCACTGATGTTAATTCCAGAGGGAAAAAAATCCTCTTAAACGAGAATCGAACCCGTGTCAGCAGATCACGAATGCATCACTCTAACCACCAGGCTATCCCGTCCCCATCTATGATGTGAAGAATGGCGTTCAAGTCATCGCTGAGTTTTCCACATGCTTAAATGCCTGATTCCTTTTCCCTAGTCCAACACGCGAGACTGAAAACCAAGCTCCAAGGTTGAAATGCAAAAACATCAGCACACGCACACGTTAAAGTCTCAAAGTTCGTCAGTTCGTCAAAGAGCAAGCTAGCCATAGGCCTCGCAGTGGACACACATGCAATGTGTACATCGCCATGGCTCACATCAAGACTGCAAGCACCCAGGCTAGAAACTATCCCTACAACGGTAGTGGAGATGTAGAGACTGGACACCAATGCACAGCTCAAACATCCACTCACTGCAGTGATTGTGTTCCTCAATGACCGTGTAGATGATAGGGACATTAATTAATTAATTAGCTAACGCACAGCTCACACATCTACTCACTGCAGTGATCGTGTTCTGCAATGACGGTATAGATTATAGGGACATTCATTAATTAGTTAACGCACAGCTCACACATCAACTCAATACTGTGATTGAATGACAGTGTAGATTATAGGGACATTAATTAGTTAACGCACAGCTCACACATCAACTCACTGCAGTGATCATGTTCTGCAATGATGGTGTAGATAAAGGGACATTAATTAATTAGTTAACGCACAGCTCACACATCCACTCACTATACTGATCGTGTTCTGCTATAATGGTATAGATTATAGGGACATTAATTAATTAATTAGTTAACGCACAGCTCAAACATCCACTCACTGCAGTGATTGTGGTCTGCAATGATGGTATACATTATAGTGACATTAATTAATTAGTTAACGCACAGCTCAAACATCCACTCACTGCAGTGATTGTGGTCTGCAATGA